>CAMZMU010000010.1:19648170-20240655 GCA_947311845.1 Poa pratensis
TTTAGCCAATAATTCTTCAGCTTCTCAGGGGTTCTTTTCCTGAAAACACAACTAGCACAGCTATCCAGATATCTCTAATTCAATAGTTAGTCCCACTGTAAAATATATCAAGTAGATCATGCTTTCCAAATCATGTCAGGCCGAGCGCTGATAGGAAGCAAAACTTGTCCATTCCTCTGGAAGTTTTCATCTTCATCTTCCGGTCAAAGTATAAATTCTCTGCAAAGCATCAGTTGAGATCACTAGCAGGGAAATATTTCTGAAAGAAACATCAAGCAAACCAGTAGGACTAGTAATAAACCAGAGACAAGTTGTTATACCAAGCTTTAGCATCATCTTTTAATGAGAAAGGAAAAATCTTAGCAACAAAGTAGCTACGCTTCTTAATATCATCAGAAAATAAGCCCTCAAAGTAGAGAGCTCATTCATGTGCTCTACAGCACTTTCACTCTTAGTGCCACAAAAAGGAGTTTTCTCAACAATAGATATATGAGATAAATCAAGAGAAAAATCATAATCCTTATCTTTAATGTTTATAGGAGAAGTGGCAAACTTAGGATCAGGTGACAACTTGTATTTAACAGCATGTTGTGCAAGAAAATTTCTCATATTACTTGCACCAGTAGTAGCATTACATTTATCAATAAAATCATCATCAAGTTCCACATAAGTTTCATCAGGATCATCATCACAAGTATAATCCCTTAACTCAGGTGAATAAACAGGAGTAGTAGGACTTCCATTAGGTGTTCTAGTATTTTCAAGTTGTTTAGACCTAGCAATAGCAGCGTCTAAAAGTGGACCTAATGAAATATTCTCATCAATCACAGTAGAAGCATCATCAATATTATCAGAGGCAATTTCAGATTCAGCAGTAGTACCAACACGTGAAGATTGTGGTGGTGTAACAAGTTGACTCAATACAGATGGTGAGTCAAGAGCAGCGGAGGTACTGAGTGTCGTACCTTTTCTTGTAGTGGATGGCAATACATGGACCCTCTCATCACGAGCTTTACCCATGATGAATAAATTTCAGCGGGCAATATAGATCACAAGTGAACTCCCAAATAAAGCTATGCTCCCCGGCAACGGCGCCAGAAAATAGTCTTGATGACCCACAAGTATAGGAGATCGCAACAGTCTTCGAGGGAAGTAAAACCCAATTTATTGATTCGACACAAGGGGAGCCGAAGAATACTTGGGAGGCTTAACAGCGGAGTTGTCAATTCAGCTGCACCTGTGAATAGTCTTGCTCGGCACAGATTATCAGTAGCAACAGTTTTATAGCAGTAGTAGCGGTGAAATAATAGCAGCAGTGAAGTAATGACAGCAGTAGTGATTGAAGTAAACAGTAGATTAAAACACTGTAGGCATAGGGATGGATGAACGGGCGCTGCATGGATAAGATAGCTCATATAATAATCAAGACATAGGCATTGCAGATAATAATGAATAAGCATCCAAGTACTAAGTAAACATAGACATGTGTTCCGTATATAGTCGTACGTGCTCGCAATGAGAAACTTGTACAACATCTTCTGTCCTACCAGCCGGTGGCAGCCGGGCCTCAAGGGAATCTACTGGTAATTAAGGTACTCCTTTTAATAAAGTACCGGAGCAAAGCATTAACACGCCGTGAACACATGTGATCCTCACATCGCAGCCATTCCCCTCGGCTGTCCCAATTATTGTCACTTTGGGACCGCGGTTCCGGACAACAGTATGTATACAACTTGTAGGTATGATCAATAAACAGTGCATATCATTATGAAACAATAACATGTTCAGATCTGAAATCATGGCACTCGGGCCCTAGTGACAAGCATTAAGCTCAACAAGTTGCAACAACATCAATAAGTACTAACAACGGATACTGGGCACCATGCCCTAATGATCTTATAGCTTATTACATGAACAATCTCATCCAATCCCTACCATCCCCCTCAGCCTACAGCAGGGAATTACTCACACATGGATGGGGGAAACATGGATGGTCGATGGAGAAGCGTCGGTGATGATGATGGCGATGATCTCCTCCAATTCCCCGTCCCGGCGGAGTGCCAGAACGGAGTTTCTGGTCCCCGAAATAGGTTTCGCGATGGTGGCGGCGTACGGTGATGTTTCTGGATGAAGTGGACGACCCCCCGACGTTTTTAGGTCAGAAGGGTTAAGTAGTCGAAAGATGGACTCGGGGAGGTGCCCGAGGCGCCCTCCTCAGTGGCTGGCGCGGTGGGCCCCCTGGCCGCGCCGTCCTGTGGTTTGGGCCACTCGTGGCCCATCTCCGCCTCCCCTTCTGGCTCCGTGAGTCTTCTGGTAAAATAGGACGTTTGCGATCTTTTCTGGTGTTTTTCCCGAAAGTTGACTTTCTGCACAAAAACAAGACACCAGGGCAATTCTGCTGAAAACAGCGTTAGTCCGCATTAGTTGTATTCAAAACACACAAGTTAGAGGTAAAACAATAGCAAAAGTGTTCGGGAAAGTAGATACGTTTTGGACGTATCACGAGGCGACCCCGCTCAACCGGTCGCTCAGTACACGCACGAAATTTGACGCACGGCCGCAGCCGGTTGCCCACCACCCACACGACATTTGACGCACGCCCGCAGCCGGTTGTCCCCCACCCGCACGACATTTGATGCACGCCGCCACCGGTTCCGAAACAACAGGGACTTCCGTGCAAAAACCACATCACATCTCATCCTTCCTCTTTCTCCTCCCGCGACGTTGGAAGTCGCCGCCGCCGCCGACGCGCGCCGTCGCCTCAACGGCCCTCCCCGCTCGAATCGAAGCATACGACGGACTCCGCCGCCACATTCTCTCCCTTCTCGCCGCGAAATGCCTGCTGGGACGGCCAGGCCACGCCGGAATCGCCGCGCCCGTGATCTCGCTTCCGCCGCCGCGTTCGCTCGCCGCCGCGGACGCTCCGGTGGCCAAAATCCGGCGGCGCCGCCGCTCCCGGGCCCCCTCGTCCAGGCGCGTCCGATGCGCCTAGGCACGGCTCCTGGCTCGCCGTGCCGCGGCGTCGCCGTGGTCGTCGCCGTGGCAGGCCACTCCATGGCTGATGTCATCGCGACGTCATCATGGGCCCAAACTGTCAGCTTTTTTCCCGCAGAAATTCCCAGAAAATATAAAATTTCTGACAGGAGGGCTCCACTGCTTTATACAAATTCCAGAAAATGAAAAAATATTACAAAAACAATAACTTTGAATTTACGCGCCGGAAAAATATGAAAAATATCGCAAAATGGTCACAAAAAATAAATGCCAACTATTTATACTATAGGATCAAATTTTAAAATTTGAATATTTCAAAATTTTAAATGCTCTTCGAATCAAAACATTCCGTACACATAAAAAGAATTCAAACCTAAATAACTTACAATTTAAATAATTTTTGAAATCCAAACAATTTCCAACCGAAACTTCCTTTGAATATCAATAATTCCCAAATTTAAACAATTTTCAAACGTGACCGTTTTCAAATTTGAATTTGACCACACGGGCGGGCAAAATATAACAAATATATCAATATAAACACAAAAAAATTAAGTATTTACAACATATAATAAATTCCAAAATGTAATATTCCAAAATTTTGAATGCATTTCAAATATGAGCATTTAATAAACGCAAACAAAATTCAGATATGACAAATAAATCAGCATAAACAGAAAAAAAAACACTGGCTATTTATGACGTATGACCAAATTGCAGATTCGAGTATTTCAAAATTTCAAATGCCTTTCAAATCTGAGCATTTAATTAACATAAACATAATTCAAATATAAGTAACTACCCAATTTTACCTATTGTCCAAATTTCAACAACTTAAAAATGTAAACTTTCCTTGAATTTGAACGTATTAAAATCCGAACAACTTTTGAATGTGCACATTTCCAAATTTCAATTCTTTACACTGCTATATTCACAAATATGACAAAAAAAACACAGCATAACTAAAAAAACAAATACTAACTATTTATGGCATATAATCAAAATTCAAATTCGAATATTTCAAAATTTTAAATGCCATCCAGACCTGAACATTCAATAAACATAAAAAAAACAAATGTGAATAACTATATTTGAACTTATAAGTGCGGACTTTCAACATTTCAAATTACTACAAAATTGGAGACACTCCAACATATATAGACATGCTCAGGAAAAAAAATGTCAACTTAAATCTATATATATCTGTTGTGGAATTTAAATTAATTCTCAAATTGGTTAATATTTGTAGATAACCATAATATAATTCCTATGATTATGGTGCTAAATATAAAAATTATGTCAAAATAAAACAATACTATATTATTTCAATTAGACTAACATATTTATAGGTAATGTAACTTAAAACTCTCTAGATATGTACTTAAATTTAAAAAGTATCTGGTTCAATAAATATTTGGAGAAAATGCAAATTGAATTCCTCTAAATATGGATTGAATTTTAATTAAACTTAATAAATGCTCATATAATGTATTACCCCCGATACCGACAGTTTAATCATTACATTTTCGCGCTGACGAACAAAGCTAACAACCACACAGGCACGGCGTCAAGCTACAAACATATTTGAACATTTAAATTTACTAAATTTTTTTTTGCAGATACTACAAACGACAAATAACGACGAATTTTAACAATTTAAATCACAACGTCCACAGTGGTCTTTACTAAGTAATGGAATATAAGAGCTGCTTTTATTTAATTTCGATGATTATTTTTTAATGATCTATAAAAGATAAGAGAAATGTGAAATAATCCGCGTATTGTTCAAGCAAAAGATAAAGATAAAAAAAAGTACTGTGTAAGCAATGTTCCAGCTCCTTAAACAAATGATAATGAAGTCAATTTTTTTTTACAATACTCCAAGCATTTCACAACTCCCATAATAATGGAGTCATTTGTCTAAAAACCATAAGCAATTCTCCAATTTGTAGTAACAAAGTCATTCGTAAAAAAAAACATAAATATTTGGATTATTATTTGAGCAAAAGAAAAAGATAAAAGAAATATGAAGTGTGAATTATAACAATAACTTCAGATCTATCCGTCGGAAAAATATGATAAATATATCAACAAAAACACAAAAATAAATATTGAATATTCATAGCATATGATAGAATTTCAAGTTTGAATATTTCAAAATTTTAGATGCATTTCAAATCGTAGCATCTAATAAACGGAAAAAAATCAAATATGACAAATATATCAACACGAACACAATAATATATCAACACGAAATCCCATTTAATATCAACATGAACACAATAATATAGGATTTGAACATTTCGAATCACAACAGTGCCGCGGCGGGCTTTATTAGGTGATGAAATAGAAGAGCTGCTTTTACTTAATTTTCATGATTGTTTTTTGTTAACTACAAATTTACTGTTGTTTATACGGGCTATATTATTCCACCTGTTCGTTTTTATCAAGTGAAAAAAAAACTATGGCAGCCACCTAAAATTTCCTCTCCTAATAATAGTTTGTTTCATTATAAATAATCACACGGGTGCGGCGTGTCGCCGCGCCACTTCCCCGGTCGAATTGGAGCACGCAGAACGCTTCGTCGTCATCTTCTCCATTTCTTCGCCGACAGCCGCGTGCTGTGACGCCCGATCCACGCCGGATTCGGCGCCGCCGTGCGCGTGCTCCCGCCGCCGTGTTCGGACGCCGCCGGCTGCGCTCCGGCGACCACAACGCAGCGGCGCCGCCGCTTCCAGCCACTCGCCTACGTGCGCGTCCCACGCGCCGAGCCACGCGCTCCAAATCCCGCGTATGCGGCGCCGGCAGCGTCGACGTGGCCGCGGCCGCCATTGCTGACGTCATTCCGACATCGCAGCGGGCCCGGCATGTCAGCGATTTATTCTTTACCACAAAATATTTTAGAAAATTACAAAAAATCTGACAGGTGGGCCCAGTTTACTTACACAATTCCCAGAATTTTTTTGTAAAATGCGTAGTTTAAAATCTACCCATCAAAAAAATATGGAAAAAATATCAAAATAACCACATAAATAAATACTAACTGTTTATAGCATATTGCAAATATATTTGAATATTTCAAATCAGTAAATGTTTAGAAAAAAATCCAAATTCACTTCCTTTAATTATAAATTGAATTAAATAAATGCTCATATAATATACTTTCTCTGACTATCGAGTTAAAATAAATTTTCATACAATTTCGAACTGATTAATATTTTTAGGCAATATAATTGAAACCTCTCCAATTATGCAGATAATTTTAATAAATACTAAAATTGACTAATATTTGGAGAAAACCATAAAATATTTCCTCCAATTATGGTGTTAAATTAAAAAAATAACCACATTTTATTATTTCAATTTAGTTAATATATTTTGATGTAACATAACTTAACTCTCTCTAATTATGTATTTAAAATTTTAAAAATACTTGATAAGATAAATGTTTGGAGCAAATGCAAATTCATTCCCTCTAATTATGGATTGAATTTTACAATTCAAATCTTAATAACTCTCCAACTTGACCAAATTTTTGAACCTTAACATTTTTAAAACATAAACTTTATTTGAATTACAATAATTTTCAAATTTAACCAATTTTAGAATGTGGACATTTTCGAACTTAAATAGCAACCATATTTAAACATTTTAATTCAATTTTCAAATTTGAGTAATTCAAGATTTTAAAAGTCTTTCAAATGTGATCATTTTATAAACATTAAAATAATTCAAATCCTAATATCTTTCCGACTTTAACAATTTTAAAAATATGAGATTTCCTGACAACAATTGTTCAACGATACTTATTCCGCTAAGATAAATTTAAAATGGAATTTGTTTTCCACATTTCCCAACTGCACACAAAAAATTAATCTTTATCAGATGAGTTCTCGTGAAGAATGCGTCGAGATATTGTTTTAGGGTATTTAAACAAATTTTCAAAAACTACTAAATGATACATACTTCAAATTTACAAATGCCTTTTAAATCTAAGCATTTTGCAAACGTGAAAAATAATTCAAATATAAACAACTTGCAAATTATACCAATTTTTTGAAATCTAACCAATTAATAAATGTATTTTTTTTGAATTCCAACAGTTTTAAAATCTGAATTTTTTGAAATGCGGACATTTTCAAATATGAATTTTAACGCACGGGCACGGCGTGTCGACGCGCCATCTTGCCTAGTTACTACTAACGAGCCATCTTCTTCCCTTCTAATATGGTGCCAAGACTCAAGAGCCATCTTCTTTCCTTGTATCCGCCGCGAAAACCGATTTCCAAACCCTAGAAAACCAAAACCTACCAACTTTGATCGCTTGATCGACGGCGACCTCGATATTCTTGATCAACAACAACCACGACCCCCAACGACAACATCTGTGACGCGGGTCCTCTTCGACGACGTCCGTACTTGGTGCATGGTGCATGGTGCATGGTGCCTGGTGCCTGGGTGCTCTCCAGGATCGGGCTTTAAAGCAGAGCTTCGGGCTCTACACAGGCGGTGCAACTGTGCAAGTGGGTCCGCGGCTAGTCAAAGGGATAGTCAAAAGGGATCCCTTTGTCTGCGCCCGTCGCCTTTGCCGCGCCCGGTCTGGTTGCGTGGCACCAATCCAAAGAAAAAGCATGGAGGAACGGAAAACACAGAGTTAATGGAACATGATGATGGTCAGGAGAACGGAGGCCCGTGAGCCAATTTTAGGGTTTGCTCTTGCTGGCTCCCGCGTCGTCGTACGGCCTCTTCTCCAAATGTGAAGTGTCCCTCCCCCTTCGGGCCCACGAGCATGCATGCATAGAGCTGAGGAGGCGAGCCCGACTGATCTGGACCGGACACATATAGCTCGGGCTCGAGATTTCTACGGTCGTTGATAGTCGGGCCGGCCGCCTCACGGGTGGTTTTCATGCGCATGGAGCAACTCACTCCCTCCCGTCCTCCTGACACTCAATCGCAAAGGAGGACGCGAGCCCGATCAATCTGGACGGGACACCTAGCTCGGGCTCGATTTCGACGGTCGTTGCCAGTCGGGCCGGCCGGCCGGCGGCTAGCCATGAAACTGAAGGTATCACGGCAGGCCCGACTTGCTATCTATAAAAACACAGATACTCACTTGAGCTAGCCAGTGAGCAAGAGACACTCGATCCAATAAACTCCTCCATTTTGGAGCTCTCAGACCACTAGAGTTCTAGCTAGTACGTCTAGCTCGTCCAATGAGTTCCAGTTCTTCCCCCCTCCAGTTTGATGATTCTCCTGTCAAGGGAATGATCGTCCTCACAACCCCTGACCCTAAATGCGTAGCCTACCTCCGCGAAGTACTGCAGATACGCGAATTGGAGGGAGCGCTCCCGGGGATCGCGATGTCGAACCAGGTGAACCCACACCTCGCGTCGCTGCCTCCAGACGATCTCTCTCCTTGCTTTGTCACGACGACATCGCCGTCGAAGCAAGGTAGCGGCTGGGGAGGGGCTCACGGATCCTGGGTAAAGGATGCGCGCGTGGCCGTACTTGGTGGCGAACAGTATCCTTGCAGGTACACCGAGTGAAGGAGGTCATGCACTTCAAGCCCAAGGATGACGAGCCCAAGGACATCGGGAAGGGGAAGAAGAGGAAGGGGAAGAAGAGCAAGCTGAACAACTGGATCATGGTGATGTACCACACCCTTCGGGAGGAAGGGGGCGAGTTAGTTTTCGAGGTAATTAGCTGAACACGTGGTTTTGAAATCATGCATCGTGCGTTCATGAGCACTTCATCCTTAATTTTTTTACATCGTGCGTTCATCTCTGCAGGATGAGATGACTCTCTGCAAGGTGTTCATGAAAAATGACGAAGCCAAAGGTCATCTAGTTGCTGGCCATGGGAAAGGCAAAGGTAAG
The DNA here is from genome assembly GCA_947311845.1 of Poa pratensis. NCBI lineage: Eukaryota > Viridiplantae > Streptophyta > Magnoliopsida > Poales > Poaceae > Poa > Poa pratensis. The sequence continues at coordinate 19,657,041 of CAMZMU010000010.1, forward strand.
GTCATCTCGAAAAGTTATTAAGTTATAGTAGTTGCTGGAGTGTCTCGACCCAAATCTGATACTAATGTTTGGTTCGGCAGCCAAGCTCGCGAGTCGCACGGAGACCACAGACCCATCATCATATGCAAGCACCGGACATGCAAACCGGAAGCCCCAAGACATCCTTTCCAGGGGTAAGTTTGATAAATCTACAATCTCGCGCTCTGAAGATTGTACAAGCAATATATAGTGATCTTGCTCATAACAATTTCAATGTTACTTCCCGGCGATGCATCCATACTCTCCAGAACTCGTAGAGTTCATAGAAGAAAACGGGGAAGAACCCGAGATCAAGCTACTGAAGAGGATTTATTCTAAAGAACAATGTAAGGAAATCTGAATCCTCATGTTCTTAACATTTGTACTAGTAACACAGTGGGAATCCTTCAATTACCATGATATCTTCTGAGTAATGTATCAGTAATCTCAGAGCGAAATCTAATAGAGTAGTATTGTTTTTGGTGCTGCAGGCCAGATCGGAGCTCCCCTTGTCATCGCAGGCCCGTCATCCTCAGCAATCGACAAAGACATGATTCCCATGGGTAATGGAGATCTCTCTCAAGTTTCGTATTCTGAAAAAAATGGTAATTTTATGTATATCTGGCATAGAAGTAAAATCTTCTACTGCGGTATTAAAATTAAGTGGTGTTTTTTCTTCTTCTCATCGTCAGATGGTCATGTTCCTCCAGTTCGATCCGGTGTCCGCAAGGGAAAAGAATCGATTGCCTGGAGTTTCTTCTACAAAATCGTCGGGAAAGACCATCAGCTCAAGTACGCCTTGTGCCCCGTCTGCAACGATGTGCTGAAAGCGCACACCAAGCTCGACGGCACGTCACACCTCTGCAGGCACCCATGTTTCGAACAAAGAGCGGATCGCATGCTGCAGGAGCCTGGCCGCTTCACGGCACATTGATCGATAGCACCCATGTTGACTGATTCTCTGAACACTTCGATTAGCTGGTCCCATGGCCGGACTGTCCACTTGCATGCCTATGTCTATCTGTCTGCAGGAGAAGAATCGATCCATGGTCAATTGGCCACCTTACTTGGTGATGCCCTACACTTTTGTTTCCATTTTTCACGGTGTACTGTTGAATCTTTATTTCCGTAAATTTATCCATGGTCTCTGGCAAATGTTATCTTGTTTTGGTCCCCAAAATTAACATAGACCATTAATAATTGCATATACGCTGCAGCGAGCGTGTGACAACTGAAAACGTACGTACGTCTGACAACGCCCCCCCCCCCCCCCCCCCCCCCCCCCCCCCCCCCACACACACATGCGTCCATATATAGGTAGAATGGGATGTCTCCATGTCTCCAGTCTCCACGCTAGGGACGACGATAGGCATGCAGGCGGACGTCCGTGGAGACGAAATTTCTGTCCGCCTCGCTTCCGTGTTTCACCAATTTGTGAACCGGCCGGTGATACGATTAGTATAAAACGTGTTTAGCGGACAGTCCGCCCCGTCCGTCGGCGCGTCCACCTGCATCCCTAGACGACGACACCCGGTCACGCGCTCGCAACGTCCCGTAGAGGATGAGGTACTTGTCTCTGCCTAGGAAACGGTAGTACTAACACAGTAGATACTTTTACCAACATATTCATATATGCGTCCAAAACAATATGTATGTATTGTTGAATACTTACTATTTGATTGAAATGCACCTACAGTCCACAAACTTGTTGGCTATGTCTAAGATAACCCTCAAACTTAGAAAATGCATCAATATTGTCCTCAAACTTCAAACTTGCACTATATGTCTCCGTACGGTCCTCAATACCATTGCCACCGTATTTCGCTGACGTGGCGCTAGCCTGGCCCACAATGACACCTGACAAGATATCGATCCTGCGTCATTTCAAAATAAAAACTAAATCGGCCCTGCTCGTCTTCCTCTATACCAATGAAATAAGTGGTGGCCCAGCGGCGCCGCCGCCTAGCGCGCGCTCCACATTTTTCATGCATACTGGAGTGGGCGTTCGATACCTGAGAAGCCATTCTACTACGGCCTCCCCGACCACGTCGGCGCCGCGCGCTGGGATCATTCGCATCGTCCTTGCCCAGCAGCGTGCCCGGGAACGGCACAACCATCTGCGTCGCCGCGGACGGCGGCTGCTGCCACGGGCGGTCGGATTGGGAGAGCACCTTCTTCGTGCGCCACCTCCCGGACCCCAACACCGCCGACATCCCCGACCTCGACGACGACTACTGGCGCGTGATGAAGCGGTTCGCGGCGGAACTGGAGAAGCTGGCAGCGCAGCTGCTGAACCTGCTCTGCGAGAACCTCGGCTTGGACAGAGGCTACCTCACGCAGGCCTTCCACGGCGGCGGTTCCAAGGGCGTGCCCACGTTTGGCACCAAGTTCAGCAGCTACCTGCCGTGCCCGCGCCCGACCTCGTGAAGGGCCTCCGCGCGCACACCGACGCCGGCGGCATCATCCTGCTGTTCCAGGACGACCGCGTCGGGGGGCTCCAGCTGCTCAAGGACGGCGAGTGGGTGAACGTGCCGCCCACGCGCCACTCCATCGTCGTCAACCCCGGCGACCAACTCGAGGTCATCACCAACGGCAGGTACAAGAGCATGCTCCACCGGGTGGTCGCGCAGACCGACGGCAACCGGATGTCCATCGTGTCCTCCTACAACCCGAACAGCGTTATACTGTGCCCTTCTGTCGTTTGGACCGTACGTGATTGTCCAGAGCAAGTTTATGGACCGTACATAATAAACAAACGTAGGACAAGAAAGATGGATCATACCGGATCGGCCGGGGTCGGGGCGGCCCTTTCCTCGAACAGGACGCGGGCATTCATGGAACTCGCCGGTGGCCCATCCCGAGTGCGTTTGCGCGCCGGCGGGTAGAGTCCATAGGCGCGGGGGTGTGGTTCAGGTCGATTGGCGACGCCGCGACCCCGTCCATCATCAGCGGCAGCTCCGGCGACGACGATCGCGCGCCTCCAAACTGGGACAGCGCGTTGGCCTGTGGAACCAGAGCTGCCGCTCTCGACGTTGCGGGCGAGCGGGGCACCATCGGAGGGCGCAGAGCCTGCGACGTCACCGAACTGCGGGAGGCCGCTCCGGCCACGGTGTCGGTCTTGGCCTCGCCGATGAGCTCCCGCAGCTTCATGGTTTCCTGAGCCTGAGTCCGGGCGGCCACCACTGTCAGCCGCAACAGCCTCTCTTCCTCCTTGGCGGCGTTCAACGCCTCGGCCTTCCTCATCTTCTCGGCCACCCGCCGCACCTACCGCTTCTGAGTTTCCACATACCTCTCCTCCGCTGTCTTCTCCCTCTTCGCCTTAGCCTTGGGCTTGGCGGTGGCGGTGGTGGCCGTGCTGGCCGTCGGCGCGGTGGCCGCGACGGAGCCAGTGACGGCTACATCAACGGCGTCGACGCTAGGATCGGTGGCGGCGGCGTTCTCCATCTGCGCCGGAGGAGGGTTTTTCGGGTGGGCGCGCGGGGAAATTTGGCAAATGGCAGGAGCGGGAGTGGTGTTCGCGCCACTGCAAGGGGGGCCGGGAATAAATGGGGAGGACACGCGCGGACAGCGCGGGCAGTCCGTGGCGACGCAAACCGCACCCAAATTTGGGCCGTGTTTGCGTCGCCGCAGACAACTCGGCTGTCGTGGTGGTATCACGACAGATGCCATAGGATGGCTTAAGTGTGGGGCCGATGGACGCTGGTGGATCCGGGAGAGGGCTAGCGCGTTGAGTAGCACACACGAAGAACACACAAACACAAGAACACACCGCGATCTACCCAGGTTCAGGGCCCTCGTGAGGAGGTAAAGCCCCTACTCCTGCCTGCCCCTCTCTCTATACCGAGATATCACGAATACAAGGTTGCTCCTTGAGCTGTATGATCCCAATAACAGGGATGAACACAAGGAAGAAGATGAAGCTACGGGATGAAATGAGTCTCAATGCCTCCTCTCTGGCCGTCCCTCACGCAGGAGGGAGTGAAGCCATACTAATAGGCTAAACCGAGTTACGGAAGTACCCCTCCCGGTGCACTGTAGCCATGCCAAAGGTATGTCATGATGTTACTCCTGTCAGAGACAGGACGTGACATGCCCATCTCCTGCAGCTCTACAGCACGCCTAGAAGGTTCCCTCTGCCAGAGACAGGACAAGGCATGCCCATGCCTCTGCCTCGCAGTCTGTTCCCGGATAAACCGGAGTCAGCGGTGGAATGATGGCTTGTCATCTCGCTCCTCCTGCACGCTCCCGTGTCAGGCGCTTCCGTGCCAGACGCTCCCGTGCCAGACGGGATGTGACAGGAGCATTGACTTCAACCGACACAAGGCACCTTGTTACTTTAACCCGGCATGGGTATGCCGGATTACTCTTCCTCGAGCTTCACATGCACATAAGAGAAGATACCAGAATACCGACATTGGTATGTCGGTTAACATACCCCGGTTGGTATATGTCGGTCAGTATATGCCGGTTTGCACCAGCATGATACCTCGGTTCCTCCTTCCCCGGGACATCTTGGTTTGCCAATGTCGGTTTGTACCAACACCACCCCCTGATTGCCTCTGAGGTCCGTGTATGTCGGCTTTTACAGTAACCTGGCCCACACCTGGGACCTTGCTTATACCACACCATGACCCTATCCGGGGTAGCCCCCCGACATTAGTCCCCGAAGCTGGTGCGGTCCTGCAGCCTCGGATGAAGGGCCACACCAGGTTTACAAAACCCAACCAACTTGACCAAAGTATCCGACATAACTATGTCGGATAAAGTCAAATCAACAAGCATCCAAACTCCAACCTCTTCCGACATCCACCCCTATGTCGGTTTCTCCGACATAAGGCAACTACTTTAACCTGACCAAATATCCGACATTCTTATGTCGGTTCGTCTCAAGCTGCAAGGACCCAACTTCCCACAACCTTCCAGATCTGCTCTTGTGCCGATCTCTCCGACACAAAAAGATTCCCACAATCTCTCTAAAGATTTCTCCACGGCACGTGGCAGAGAAACGGTGCGTGTTACCTCGGTTCCTGTGCGCGGACAGACTTATCTCTGCACGCACGCCGCCCACGTCACGCGATGTCACGTCGCATGGGCACTTGAGTGCGTTTGACCGTGGGGTGCCTCCTCGATTCCCACGCCAGTAACCGCACACGATCGCGCCGCGGGCGGTTACCACCTTGTGGCCCACGATGTGGCCGATCGTGCGGCCGTAAATACCGCAACCGCGCAGATCGTGCGCGTTTAATCCACGCGGCAGTTACGGGAAACGTGCGCGGTAAAAACGCTAACCGCACACACCCCGCGCCCATAAATAGGGGAGCGGAGCCTCCCACTTCTTCTTCTTCTCCCTCGCATCCCTCGCTCGCACTGCCCACCGCGCTCATCTCCGCCGCGCAGCGATCTTCGCCACCGCACAACGCCGGAGCATTCACGCCGCCGACGACCGGAGATTCTCGCGCCGCCGCCGAACGCGCTCAACTCCGGCACGCCCCGCGCTTCTTCGCCTCGCGTCGCCGTCGCAACTCCGGTAAGATTCTTGCCCTTGACATGGCCAATGAACGTGTTCATCCTCTCCGATGAACACGTTCCTCTTCTCCGATGAATTTGTTCATCTTCCCCGACGAACTTGCTCCTCCTCTCCGTAGATGCTATTGAACTCAGTTGCTTAGATCCCCTCTAGATCTTCTCCATTGTGCTTCTTACTATCCTTGCAATACTTCCTCCGTAGATTCTCCTAGGTTTCAACTTATAAATCTTGCATTTATCCTCTATTTATCCTTCTCCGTAGATCTTTCCGCCAAAGACTTATTCACAGATTTGTGTTTCCCGCCACTTATGCACTTTCCTCTGTTGCCCAAATATTCCGAGATACTTATCTCGGTGAACTTGTGCCTCTTTTGCAGATTCAGCCGCCGACACGGGCACCCGATTCTCAATTCCTCGCCGCACTGCAGAGATGTCGGCTAGCAATACCCCGGAGCCTACCGACATTCCCGCCAAAGAAAGCGAGCGCGCCGGATGGGAAGGCTCGGATGTCACCCAATCCGAGATAGACTGGCTGGTCCGGACCAAGCGAATCCCGGCACAAGTAATATGCCGGATTCCCGGCACAGAGGCCGAGCCGAGTTTGAAATCCGGCGAGCGCGTGGTCTTCGTCGCGCACTTCGAGCGTGGCTTTGGACTCCCGGCTAGCCAGTTCTTCCGATCTTTCTTGGATCGGTTCCGTCTTCAACCCCATCACCTTCCAGCCAACGCCATCACCACGCTCTCTGCGTGCGTTTCTTTCTCCGAGGGATACCTCGGACTCTGGCCTACCGTTGAGCTCTGGGCCAAGTACTTCCAACTCCGGAAGCAGAGTGTCCCGGATCCAGAAAACAAGAACTTCCCCAAGGAGATGACCCCGTGCGGAGCCGCTACAATCATACCTCGGAGAGGTTCCATCTTTCCTCGGATTCAAGGCCTGGAGTCATGCCGGAAGTGGCAGCGCACATTCTTCTACGTGAAGAACCCAGACAATGTCGACCTTCTAAACCTGCCGACATTCAGCATCGGCACCCCCTCTGAGCAGTTTAACTGGTCACTCAACCCGAAGGAGATGAACCTCGAGATCAACCAGATTCATTACATCGTCAATCAGCTTGTGGAGGGAGGTTTAACGAGCGATGACCTCCTGAGGACCTTTATCAGCCGCCGAGTCTCCCCCCTCCAAGACCGGGTTCACAAGATTTGCCACATGAGTGGCCAGTATGATCCAACTCGGGCCAGCACCCATGAGCTGACCAAACCCGAGGTCCGAAGACGCGTCAAGGCAATTGCCCGAACGACGATGACCGAGGAATGGGAATGGGGTCTAAAACCTCATGATAGAACTCGTCTTCCGGAGCAAGTAAGTAACTTGCAATTTATACCGACATACTTTTTCCTGCCGAGATAACTCTTATGTCGGCTCCATATTTGGCTCATAAAATAACTCGGCTTTACTTCTTCTGACTTGCAGAGGTTTATTCGACAACAGACTGAAGATGGAGAGGATCCCTCCGCCAAATGGGGCCAAGATATACCTGCCCCGGCCGTCCCCGAGGTAGATGACCCGGACGATGAGGATCAACTGCCGATTCTGGCTGCGGGCGCCCCTACCTCGGGTAAGCCTCGAGCCCGAGCCTCAATCCGAGATTGGTCGGATGACGATGATTGCGAAATGCTAGAGATACTTGATGCTCGTCCCATCGCATATGCTCACCCCCCTACCTCGGCAACAGCTAACCCGGGCGGTCCTGCTCCGAGTACACGCCCTGCCACTACGGGCAAACAAGTTGGATCTCGCAAGCGTGCAGAGACCGGTACCCCGGAAACCGGGACCTCCACAGCTTCAGACCCTGCAGCGAAGAAACGGAAGCTGCAGAAGAAAGGAGCGGTTAAGCCGAAACGGGCCAAGAAGATACCGCCAGTTTCTCAAGGGTAAGATACTCTTTGCCGATACACGCTCGTTTCGCTTTCTGCCCTTTTCCCGGGATAATCTTTCCCCGAGATAACATACTTTCTTGTTTCAATACAGCGATGCCCTTCAGGTTAACCAGAGCGCATCCTCCATGCGCTCGCCCCTTCCGACTGCAGCGGGACCTCGGTCAACAGACGCCAGGGTACACAAAACCCCGGACGTCATACTGCTGCCGGCTTCTGATGCCGCACTCGGAGGAGATCAAAGCACTCCCGAGGTCGTGGTCCTTGACCAAGACGTTGACTCCGGTGCCCCCGCCGCGGACTCCGACATTCTGCGGGCCGACACTTCGGTGATATCGGACCCACAGCAACCACCATCACCCAAACAACAGCAGCAGCAACCGCAGCAACAGCAACAACAACAGCAGCAACAGCAACAGCAACCAAAGCAACAGCAACCGCAGCAACAAAAACAGCAGCCACCGCCGAAGCCCACCACAAAGTCCACCGAGGCAGTAACTCGGAAAGCTACTCCACCGCCCAAGCCGGCACAGAGTCAAGTGGCCACCGGGAAACAACTTGCCAACCCGGAGAAACAAATGGTGGTGACTCCAACCCACTCCCCGAGCTACCAGCAATTAGTTGCCGGAGCCAGCACAGCTATCTCGGAGATTCCTCAGCTGCGCACTCAAAGCGGCAACAACCTGGGTTCGGTGGGGCACTATAACATGGATTGGAATGCCGCTGATACCAGCGAGGTTTCCTCCCCTAACCCGGTTGGCCCAAGCCAGGTTGCGCAGTCCATACACGCGCTGCAAGTTGCAGTCCTCAATGCCAGCAAGATCACCGAGGTAACCCTTCCTCAACTCAGTTCTTTTCTCTTTCTTAATAGAACACATATATATACTATCCCCAGTCCCCGAGATTCGGGTCGAGTGATTGAAGCTCAACCGAGTAAAGACCACTCGGCGTGAATCTTCCCAAAAAATTCAACATCCAGTCCATCTCGAAAAACTTCGATATCCAATCCCCGAGATTCATGTCGAGTTTACTCAGCATGAATCTTCACAAATTTCCGACATGCAGTCCTCGAGACTCATGTCAAGCTTATTCGGCATGAGATCTCACACTTTTCCGACATATATTCTCTTTTCAGGATTGCACCAACACCCGGACCGAGGTGTTCAAGAAGCTACTCTTGGAGCACAGGAAACTCCGGACTTCCCACAAGCAGCTTCAGGATGTGCTGAAGAACAAGGACTCCGCGCACGCCACTGCCCTCCAGAAGGAACGAGACGAAGTGTCTCGGCTTCAGAAGGAACTTGCTCGGGTCCAGGGCGAGAAGACCGACATTGAGAATGCCCTAAAGCAGAGGGAGGAAGCCGCGCAGAAGCACAAGCAAACCCTCGAGGAGACCGAGGTTCGCGCTACCTCGGCACAGGAAGCATTGGATGCCCTCAAGGCAAAATGCGACATCTGGCTGCGCGAGCTCACCCGGCTTAACAAGGAGATGGACAGTAAGTTTCCTTTGTCCTCTCTTTTTGTTTCCATTGCTTGTACCGACATTAAACACATGCCGGTATATATCTCAACTCGGTGATAGCTTTTCTGTCTTCAGATCACTTTTCCCATTCCAAGGAGGCTGCAGTCAACACTGTCCGCAGGGCACGAACAAAAAGTGCAGAGGCTGGCCCCATCCCGGAGGAATGGGACATTGAGGATCACCTGACGGCCCTGGGTGCTCGCATTTCTCCTCTGAAGGCCATTGGTACTGAACTCCTTGATGCTGGTATCCGGGTTTAAGGAGCCTTATGGCCAAATTCTGCGACTCCAGTTTCCATCTCCGAGTTATCCAAATGCCTGCTTGCTGCCGAGACAAGGCTCCGAGAGTGGAGATCTTCTGCAGCTCGCGCCGGAGCTGATCAAGCCCTGACATTTGTGCTTTCCTGGTATGAGGCCATCGAACTCAATGCCCTGAAATCTCTGCGCGCCCATTCGCAATGGACTGAAGATCCGGTGCTGATCGAGCGCCGCAAGGAGGCTGCCTCCTTCATGGTTGCTTACGCTCAAACCCGGCACTTCGTTCCGGGCCGGCATACTCTGATGACGAAGAAGATGCCTCGGAGGATGAAGATGATGAGGGCGAAGAGGAGGTTGACGAGGAGATCGAGGTTGAAGCTCCCGAGACTGCAACTGCCGGAGCAACCGACACTGCTACTGCCGAAGCAGCCGACACTGCCACTGCCAGCGCAGCCGAGACTGCTAAGCCGACTGCGGCCGACACTTCTGAGAAGCCGGCAACCGACACCTCGGTCGAGCCTACGACCGAGATATCTCCTGAAACTCGCGCTGCTTCTACTGCTCCGGGCTCCTCCGAGGCAGCTGCCTGAACTTATCACAAGTTGAACCATTAAATCCCCGGAATGTCGGGTGCAGATGTAAATATACTCTTAAGTATTTCGCAGTGCTACTTTTATCATGCTAGTTTCAACAAGACAGGCTTGATGCCGGATCACTTTTCACCGAGTCCCTGAGTTTACTTTCTTGTCCTACTATACTTAGTAATCCTTGCTCTTGTCTACCATTCAGGCGTTCGACAGTCGAGTCACAAGATTAAAATTATAGCATACAATACTTGTAAATTTTGAGGTAAGGTTTAGGGTCATCCGACACAAAGGAGAGGAAAGAAAAACCGAGATACATACATTGCGCCCTTATGAGTAAAAGGGTCGAAGTAGGGCTACATTCCAGGGTCTTTTGGTCTCCTCTCCAGATTTGTCCGTTACATTTTTCCTCGGTGCCTGCGCATCTATAAGATAGTATGAATCATTGTGTAGAGCCTTGCTCACAATGAATGGTCCCTCCCATGGAGGTGACAATTTGTGTCGGCCTTTACTGCGCTGCACCAGCCTCAGCACCAAATCTCCCTCTCGGAATACCCGAGGGCTGATCTTCCGGCTATGATAGCGTCAGAGATTTTGCTGATACACAGCTGACCGTGATAAGGTCAGTTCTCGTGCTTCTTCGAGCAAATCAACACCATTCTCCCGAGCTTCTTTTGCCTCGGTTTCAGTGTACAGCGCCACTCTCGGCGAGTCATACTCCATGTCGGTCGGCAAGACCGCTTCTGCTCCATAGACCAGAAAAAACGGTGTATAGCCGGTTGATCGATTAGGTGTGGTCCTAAGACCCCACAGTACTGCTGGTATCTCCTCTATCCAGCATCCCGGAGTTCGCAACAGTGGTTCAATCAACCGGGCTTTGATACCGGCCAACACCAATGCATTTGCTCTTTCCACTTGCCCATTTGCCTCTGGGTGTGCCACTGAGGCTATGTCCAACCGAATTCTTTTTTCCGCACAGAACCGAGCAAACTCTCCCACAGCAAAGTTTGTGCCATTATCCGAGATAATGCTATGGAGGTAGCCATATCTCAAAATGATGTCCTTCAAAAAGGACACAGCTGTGTGACCATCACACTTTCTGATTGGTTTCACCTCGATCCACTTGGTGAACTTGTCCACCATTACCAGCATATGAGTCATGTTACATCGGGCTGGTCTGAATTCTCCCACCATATCCAGACACCAGACAGCAAAAGGCCAAGTGATGGGAATAGTTTTGAGTGCCGAGGCTGGCATGTGGATTTTGTGAGCAAATCTCTAACACCATTGACACTTCCTCACAATATCTTCTGCCTGATTCAAAGCACTGGGCCAATAAAATCCATGCCGGAATACTTTAGCCACCAAGGCTCTTGACGAAGCATGATGACCACACTCTCCCTGATGAATCTCCAGGAGCATCTCTTGCCCTTCCTGCGGCTCGACACAGTGCTGCAGTACCTCGGTCACACTTCTCTTGTATAATTCCTGGTTGATGATGGTGTATGCCTTGGATCTTCTTTGCACTTGCCTGGCCTCAACTTCATTAGTTGGCAAACTCCCGTCCATCATATACGCCATTATTGGTTGTGCCCACTCCGGCACAGGACGCACAGGAAAGACCGGATCATCCACCTCCATGGCATCAACCGACACTGCATCTTCCGACATATACGGGTCAGTCCCCGAGTTCTGCCAAGCAGTCCCCGGGTTCTCCCAAATGCATCCGACATCCATGTCCATGGGCACAGCATCAGATTCCGGTTTTGCCGGGATAAAGATTGACTCGGATTCGGGAGATGGTTTGATTGATGGCTTCCTCAAATGCTCCAAGGATATGCCGGGTGGAATTGGATCCCGAGATGAGCCCAACTTGGACAATACGTCGGCCGCTTCATTTTCCTCCCGAGGTATGTGCTTGAACTCGCACCCTTCAAAGAATCCCGAGATTTTTGTACATGAAACCGAAATAGCGCCATATTGGCGTCCAAAGCGTCCCAATTTCCCGAGACTTGCTGCACTACTAGATTCGAATCCCCGAAACATTCAATTCGGCGAATTCCTATTTCCTTGGCCACATTGAGCCCATGGACCAGTGCTTCATACTCGGCCACATTGTTAGATGCTGCGAAATGAATCTGTAGTACATATCTCAGCTGATCCCGCTTTGGCAAGGTAAGAACTACCCCGGCCCCCAAACCAATCTTGGTCTTGGAACCATCAAAGTGCATCCTCCAGTAATTGGAGTCAGGCAGTGGTGGCTCATATTGCATCTCGTCCCAATCTACCAAGAAATCCGGCAACGCCTGAGATTTAATGGCATCTCTTCTCTCATAGTGAGGAGTGTAAGGGGACACCTCGATGGCCCACTTGGCTATCCGGCCAGTTGCATCATGATGTCTACGCACGCTTCTATTCTTGTAGACAGTGTTGGGCCTCCAAGTGCAGAGGTTTGTAGAACAGCAGCAAGTTTCCCTTAAGTGAATCACCCAAGGTTTATCGAACTCAGGGAGGTAGAGGTCAAAGATATCCCTCTCAAGCAACCCTGCAATTAAGATACAAGAAGTCTCTTGTGTCCCCAACACACCTAATACACTTGTCAGATGTATAGGTGCACTAGTTCGGCGAAGAGATATTAAAATACAAGTGATATGGATGATTATAAGTGGTAATTGCAATCTGAAATAAAAATGGCAGCAAGCAAACATGTAGCAGAACTGGTTGTAAACGGTGTTTCAATGCTTAGAAACAAGGCCTAGGGATCATACTTTCACTAGTGGACACTCTCAACAATAATAATATAATTGAATACATAGATATTTCCTCTTCACTATGCTACTCTGAGTTATTCTCTCGTTGGATAACGAACACCAATCCACCGCGTAGGGCTATAAAAGCACACCTTAAAGTCGCATTCCCATGTCTAGTTAACCCCACACTGTCAACTTGAGCGCCCTAGAAGGTACTAGACAAACACCGCAATTTCATAGAGACATCCAACGCAAATAATAACTCATGATAAGTATTCCTGTTATCTTTAGCCTAAGAGCCACACACGGGGCGCACACTGTCAACTTCGCACCGTGGGACAAAGGTGACTCCGGAGATTACATTAATAAAACCACTTGAGTAGCATATAAGATAATGAAGAGTACATCTATGGATTCAACTAGATTACAAAGCTCATGATCACATAAAGATCACACCATGGGAGAGAGAGATAAACCACATAGCTACCGGTAGAGCCCTCAGCCTCGGGGAGAACTACTCCCTCCTCATCATGGGAGGCAGCAACGGCGATGATGAGGCGGTGGCGTCGATGGAGATGGCTCCGGGGGCAATTCCCCGTCCCGGCAAGGTGCCGGAACAGGACCTTCTGACCCCCGAAACGGAGTTTCGTGGCGGCGGAGCACGGAGATGTATTCGGGAGTTTCGTCAATTGTGTTAGGGTTTACTCCGCGGGGGCTATTTATGGTCCAAAGGGCAGCTTCAGAAGGTCCCGAGGCAGCCACACGTGGCCTCGGCGCGGGTCAGGGTTTTCCTGGCCGAGCCGACTTGTCGGGCCTGCACAGGCCGCATACGAACTCCGATGGAGATGAACCTTTTGTATAAAACGTGCGGCGGAAAATTCCCAGCAACTTTCGCGACTAGACTTTTTCCATTTGACGTCGTCTTCAGGCCCGAACGTGACGATCTTTGAAAATAGTTTTCAGACAGATTTCTGGAAAGTCCCAATTTGACTCCAACAAGGTTTCCTTTGCCCAATTTTGATAATTTCTACACATCAAAGTGTAAAACAAGAACATTGTGCACTTTGGCAACTATTAGTAGGTTAGTCCAATAAATGTCATAATATGATATAAAGTGCATATAAAACATGTGACAATTGATATAAAACATGCATGGAACATCAAAAATTATAGATACGTTTGAGACGTATCAGCATCCCCAAGCTTAGTTCCTACTCGTCCTCGAGTAGGTAAACGATAAAACAAATAATTTTTGAAGTGACATGCTACCAACATAATCTTGATCTAATAATGATGTAATGGTAAGTGAGCTGAGATCAAATCATTCAAAGCAAATGTCTATAATTGATATTAAATAAGAGATAATAAAGCAAGATAGTTAAACAAGCTAAAAGTTTTCATGAATGACGGCCTTTAAGACATGAAACCGTACAAGGTTCATTATAGATGTTTTAAGTATCCAGTGTAGGAGTTCTATCCTTCAATTCCAAGCATCAAGCAATTTTTCATAACATAGAGAACGGATCCAGTCAAGTAAAAGTAAACATGAACGTCATGAATCCACTGTTTCGAGGTCTACTCAACCGGTGAGCGTAAGCATTTAGTATTGGCACCAGGATGTTATGGCAAAGAGAACGTTAATGGGGGTTTGGAAGGCCAATGGAAGAAAGTCTCACAAAGCTATAAGTGATCATTAGACAAGAGGAAGTCTTATAATCGAAGCTATGCAAGGAGTAGTGATTGCCATGCAACGGATGCACATAGAGCTATATGTGTATGAAAGCTCTCCAATGGAACTAGTGGGGGTGCATCCAACTCGGTTGCTCACGAAGACCTAGAGCACTTTTGAGGAAGCTCATCATTGGAATATACAACCCAAGTTCTATAACGTAATATTCCCCACATAGTTATACTAGTAAAGCATGAAAACTCTCTCAAATGGAGCATAGGTGCTAAACATGAGCACAAATGATGACTATGAATACTGCAAGTGCTAAACATGAGCACAACTTTGATAAAGGATAGTAGTGTTGCCCCCCTTTTCTTTTTCTTTTTTTTTTTTTTTTTTTTTCTTTTTTTTTCTTTTTCTGTTTCACTTTTCGATGGCCTCCATGGCTCTTTTCTAGCAGGGGCAACACTCTAATATGATTACAAACTTTTTGGTACAAATAACTCATAATGAACAAAACATGATGTATAAAACTGTATGCCTCTGCCAGTGTAGCAGGATGTGCAATGATCTAGCGTAACATGGGTAAACCACACATCAGCTGTATAGAATCATGCAAAGCAATATATAAATGATAAATGACAACAAGTCATGTAATGTAAAATGGAAGTTGCATGGCAATATATCTCGGAACAGCTATGGAAATGCTGTGGTAGGTAGGTATGGTGGCTGTTTTGAGGAAGAT
Source organism: Poa pratensis (assembly GCA_947311845.1). Lineage (NCBI taxonomy): Eukaryota > Viridiplantae > Streptophyta > Magnoliopsida > Poales > Poaceae > Poa > Poa pratensis. The sequence continues at coordinate 19,672,047 of CAMZMU010000010.1, forward strand.
GTATGGGTTTATGTGTAGGAGAACAAGAGGAAGTCCTCCCACGGGTTTTGGATGTACTGGCGAAGTTGCACAACTCTCAATGTGAGAAAAGGCAATGCACAGCACCGAAGAGGCTAGCAAATTTGGATGGTGGAAGTGCCAAAACCGTAGCTTAACATTAGTCAAAAAGAACTCACAAGTTTATTGCAAACAACTAGCAGGTTCAACATTAAGCGCATGGTTAACATTTACCCCAAGGAGGGCCGTTCACGGCGGCACAAGTACCCCGTTAGATCCCTCGACCTTCACACACAACCTAGTTATTACGAACCACTTTTCAGACATGGAAAGCTATCAAGTCCAACTACACCTTCAACAATTTTAGTGTTTGTAGTACGGTGCAAGCTTAAAGACAATAATCCACTAATGATTTTAACTTAATTAACCAGCAAGCTTTACCATCTATTACTTAATACCTCAAAACGTTTGCAAGGAATCAGGTTATCAAAGTTCAATGATCTACAAGATTATGCAAGTTTTCATTATACCACTACCACACGCAACATTTTCTGAACCAACATATTAACCAAGCAACTCTCCAAACAAATATAAGTGAAGCAAGAGAGTACTTTCTACAAAAGAACTAATAGCTCTGACAAGAGGTACATGAAAACCAAGAGCTAGAAGCTAAACAGCGCGAAAATTGAATACTCAACAGATATAAGTGAAGAACAAGAGTATTCCAAGAAAAAGCGGAGCGTGTCTCTCTCCCAATCAAGAATGTTGTGATCAAGCTTATTGCAAAAATAAAAGTACAATACTGAAAATAAAAGCACACAGACGCTCCAAGAACAGCACATATGATGTGAAAGAATTAAAATATAGTTTCACTAGAGATGACCTGATAATTTTGCCGATGAAGAAGGGGATGCCTTGGGCATCCCCAAGCTTAGACGCTTGAGTCTTCTTGAAATATGCTGGGGAGATCCATGGGAGCCTCCCCAAGCTTAAGCTCTTCACTCTTCTTGATCCTATTATATCATCCTTCTCTCTTGACCCTTGAAAACTTCCGTCACACCAAACTCAAAGATCTCATTAGAGGGTTAGTGCATAATCAAAAACTCACATGTTCTATAAAGACGCAATATGACTTGTTACTTTAAACATTAGCTACAGCCACTGATGTTATGTGAAGCTCTTCCACCCAAAAAAGAATTTCACTCAACACTAGTAAAAGAGAGAATGCAAAATAAAAAGGCATAATCTGTCTAAAACAGAACAGTCCGCAAAGACGAATTTTTTCAAGGCACTTACGACGCTCAGATCGAAAAACTCTAGACTAATGAAAGTTTCAGACATTCATAAAGATTACGCACAAAAATTTTCAGATTTAATTAACAATCTGGTGATTTTAGGAATTTCGTACAGTGAACAGCAAAAATCTGTTTCTGCGCAGCAATCAAAATTAAGCATCATCTTAACATTAGAGGCTACTCTTGGCACAACAATGCGAGAAAATAAAGATACAAAGGAGTTGCTACAGAAGTAAACAGCACCTTGACTCAAATAAAAGAAAAATTGCAGAAATAAAAATAATGGGTTGTCTCCCACAAGCGCTTTTCTTTAAAGCCTTTTAGCTAGGCATGATAATTTTGATGATGCTCTCATATGTATAAGAGTGAATATGAAAGAGCATCAAGAAGCAAATATCAAACACATTTAAGTCTAACCCACTTCCTATGCAAAGGAATCTTGTAAGAAAATAAATCAATAAAGCACAAAGTGACTAGCATAGGAAGGCAAAACAAGTGCAACATCAAAACTTTCAACATAAAGAGAGGAGACTTAATATTATTGTGATGTATGAATCCATGTCTCCCTCTCTCATAATGACCAGTAGGTTTAAAGTACCATCAAATAAAAGCAAATCAAGAGAAAGCTCAAAACCTTCGTCATAAAGAGAGGTGTTTTAGTAACATGAAAATTTCTACAACCATATTTTCCTCTCTCATAATAATTTTCAGTAGCATCATGAACAAAATTAACAATATAGCTATCACATAAAGCATTCTTATCATGATCCACATGCACAAAAGTATCATTACTCTCCACATAAGCATAACAGTTTCATTAGTAATAGTGGGAGTAAAAGTATCACATCCATCATTGTAATCATCATAAATTGGAGGCATAGAATAATCATAATGAATTTTATCCTCAATAGTAGATGGACTGAAAATATCATATTCATCATTGTAAACATCATATATAGGAGGCATATCATAATCAACATAAACTATATCCTCAATAGTAGGTGGAGTGAAAATATCACAATCATTATAAACATCATATATTGGAGGCAAAGTATCATCAAAGCAAATTTTCTCCTCCAAAACCGGGGAACTAAAAAGATCATTTTCATCAAAACCGACCTCCCCAAGCTTAAATTCTTCCATAGCATTAGCAATAATGGTGTTCAAAGAATTTATAGTAATAACATTGCTACCATCATGCAAATAATTTTCCATAGGTTTTTTAATTTTCTCTTCAAAAGCATCATGTCCTAACACAAGATAAATTTCATAGAGCTCTCTAATTTTTTTGTTGTTTTCCATTAAGCCTAACTAGTGAAATAAAAACAAGAAACAAAAAGATATAATTGCAGAATCTAAAGGAAATACCTTCGAGCACTCACACGTCAGCAACAGTGCTAGAAAATAGCTAAGTAGCTGGAGGATGTGAGTACCTTTTACCTTACCTCCCCGGCAACGGCGCCAGAAAATAGCTTGATGTCTACGCACGCTTCTATTCTTGTAGACAGTGTTGGGCCTCCAAGTGCAGAGGTTTGTAGAACAGCAGCAAGTTTCCCTTAAGTGAATCACCCAAGGTTTATCGAACTCAGGGAGGTAGAGGTCAAAGATATCCCTCTCAAGCAACCCTGCAATTAAGATACAAGAAGTCTCTTGTGTCCCCAACACACCAATACACTTGTCAGGTGTATAGGTGCACTAGTTCGGCGAAGAGATATTAAAATACAAGTAATATGGATGATTATAAGTGGTAATTGCAATCTGAAATAAAAATGGCAGCAAGCAAACATGTAGCAGAACTGGTTGTAAACGGTGTTTCAATGCTTAGAAACAAGGCCTAGGGATCATACTTTCACTAGTGGACACTCTCAACAATAATAATATAATTGAATACATAGATATTTCCTCTTCACTATGCTACTCTGAGTTATTCTCTCGTTGGATAACGAACACCAATCCACCGCGTAGGGCTATAAAAGCACACCTTAAAGTCGCATTCCCATGTCTAGTTAACCCCACACTGTCAACTTGAGCGCCCTAGAAGGTACTAGACAAACACCGCAATTTCATAGAGACATCCAACGCAAATAATAACTCATGATAAGTATTCCTGTTATCTTTAGCCTAAGAGCCACACACGGGGCGCACACTGTCAACTTCGCACCGTGGGACAAAGGTGACTCCGGAGATTACATTAATAAAACCACTTGAGTAGCATATAAGATAATGAAGAGTACATCTATGGATTCAACTAGATTACAAAGCTCATGATCACATAAAGATCACACCATGGGAGAGAGAGATAAACCACATAGCTACCGGTAGAGCCCTCAGCCTCGGGGAGAACTACTCCCTCCTCATCATGGGAGGCAGCAACGGCGATGATGAGGCGGTGGCGTCGATGGAGATGGCTCCGGGGGCAATTCCCCGTCCCGGCAGGGTACCGGAACAGGACCTTCTGACCCCCGAAACGGAGTTTCGTGGCGGCGGAGCACGGAGATGTATTCGGGAGTTTCGTCAATTGTGTTAGGGTTTACTCCGCGGGGGCTATTTATGGTCCAAAGGGCAGCTTCAGAAGGTCCCGAGGCAGCCACACGTGGCCTCGGCGCGGGTCAGGGTTTTCCTGGCCGAGCCGACTTGTCGGGCCTGCACAGGCCGCATACGAACTCGATGGAGATGAACCTTTTGTATAAAACGTGCGGCGGAAAATTCCCAGCAACTTTCGCGACTAGACTTTTTCCATTTGACGTCGTCTTCAGGCCCGAACGTGACGATCTTTGAAAATAGTTTTCAGACAGATTTCTGGAAAGTCCCAATTTGACTCCAACAAGGTTTCCTTTGCCCAATTTTGATAATTCTACACATTAAAGTGTAAAACAAGAACATTGTGCACTTTGGCAACTATTAGTAGGTTAGTCAATAAATGTCATAATATGAAATAAAGTAGATGCAAAACATGTAGCAATTGGTATAAAACATGCATGGAACATCAAAAATTATAGATACGTTTGAGACGTATTACAGCTTTACACCCAATGATCTCCGAGATAGGCGCCTCACATACCACAGTGATTGAATGCTCTTGGAAGTAATGTTTCAACTTCTTGGCAGCCAGATAGACACCATATGTCATCTTCTGGTAGTGAGGATAGTTCTGATTGGATAACGAGATCACCTCGCTCAAATAATATACTGGCCTCTGCACGGTTTTGCCCTCTTCTTCTCGCTCCACCACCACTACAACACTCACAACTCGGTTTGTGGCTGCAATGTAGAGCAACATCGGCTCTTTGGGTAATGGTGAGGCCAGTATCGGCGCAGTTGCCAGCATTTTTTTAACTCGGTGAACGCCGCATCTGCTTGCGGGGTCCACACGAAGTGGGTGGTTTTCTTCATGAGCTGATACAAAGGCAATGCCTTTTCTCCCAACCTGCTAACAAACCGACTTAAGGATGCCAAACATCCGGTGAATTTCTGCACGTCCTTGAGACATGTCGGTAACCTCATGCTTTCAATAGCACGGATTTTTGTCGGGTTTACCTCGATACCTCGGCTTGACACAAGGAAACCGAGTAGTTTGCCTGTCGGCACACCGAAGGTACATTTATCCGGGTTAAGTTTCATTCGGTATTTTCTCAAGTTTATGAATGTCTCTCTGAGATCATCAATCAGAGTGGCTTTATCTTTAGTTTTTATGACGACATCGTCGACATACACCTGCACATTTTTGCCTATTTGCTCATGCAAGCATTTCTGCATACATCTCTGATAAGTAGCCCGGCATTTCTCAAGCCAAAGGTCATGACACGATAGCAATAAGCCCCATAAGGGGTAATAAAATCAGTTTTCAATTGATCACAGGGTTCAAAGGTATCTGGTGAAAACCAGAATACGCATCTACAAAGGATAACAGCTCACACCCGGCTGTAGAATCGATCACTTGATCAATCCGAGGCAGTGGGAATGGATCCTTAGGACATGCCTTGTTTAAGTTCGTGAAATCGATACACATGCGCCACACCTTGGCCACCAAAGGTTCATCTTTTTTCTTTTCCACCAGGACCGGGTTAGACAACCAGTCCGGGTGTAGTACCTCCATGATGAAACCAGCCGCAAGCAACTTGGCCAGCTCATCACCCACCACTTTTCTCCTCTCATCCGAGAGATGCCGTGTCGGTTGCTTCACCGGTTTCATATCCGGTCTGACGAACAATGAGTGCTCAGCCAACTCCCTCGGAACACCTGGCAGGTCCTGATTGGACCATGCAAAGATATCCCGGTTCTCACGGAGGAAGTGACTGAGCTCGCCTTCCTATTTCTCCGTTAACCCGGTACCAATGATGACGTTGTGATCCGGGAACACCGGGTCAACGTTGATCTTCTTGGTTCCTTTGGCACCTCGAAATTTGCATTCTGCTCCGGGTTAGCCATACCCGGCATGCCGAGTTGCGCGGACTGGCCAACGCCACCACTTCATGGATCTTTCTTCTCCGCAGCAATGATCAGTGACTCGGCCAAGCACGATCCAGCCGAGGCACACTCCAGTGCACGCTTGTAATCACCCGAGATGGTGATGATGCCATTAGGACCTGGCATTTTCATCTTGAGGTAACCCACATGGGTTGATATCATGAATTGGACAGCGCAGGCCTGCCGAGTAAAGCATGGTATGGACTTTCGAGGTCCACTACCTCAAACTGGATGCTCTCAGTTCGGCAGTTGTCCTTGGTGCCGAATAACACATCAACCCAAATTTTGCCCATAGGTGCACATGAGACACCCGGCACTATGCCATGGAAGGTCGTGCTACTCGGTTGCAGCATGTTCACGAGATACCCATCTTCACCATGGTGTCTCGGTACATGATATTGATAGCACTCCCATTATCAATGAGAACTCGGTGAACCTAACATTGATGGTGGGCCCAATGAATGTCGGATCACCAACAGAGCATAACCTCCCGGAGTTGGCATAACTCGGGGATGATCCCTTCTGCTCCAACTGATCTCTTGCTCGGACCAGTGCATATACCTCGGTACTGCCGGCATAACTGCGTTCACCTCCAGTGCACGCCGATGCAGGCTCCTCTTGTCTGTTGGCTCGGTCACAAAGACCACATAACTCTGATGAGCTTCTCTGTAATCTCCCTGAGGATACTCTCCTTGCCTACTGGGACCAGCATTGCCATTGTTGCCTCCGACACTTACTTGATTGACAGGTTTCGGAGCTGGAGGCCTCTGTGCCGGTGCATTCACGGGAATTGTGTTTGCTCCGGTGAGCGGTAATGCTTGCCTCGGTTGAGGATATGTCACTGGAGGCCTCTGAGGTGCTCCCATCTGATTTCCTCCGGAACCTCCACCTTCCTTCAAGGTGCGCTGATACCAGCTGCACTGCCGAGTTGAATGATTGACCGGCCTTCGAGGATCATGCGTGTGATAGCTGCACGGCCCATCCAACATTGCCTCATAAGTTAACGGCTTCCTCGGGTCACTCCACGGTTTCTTCACATCCTGGTTTTGGCCCCAAGCAGGGCCACTGGTCCTCTGACGCTGGCTAGCGCCGGCATCTGGCTGGCTTTGCTCTACGCTGCAACTTGATTTGAGCCATACCGGTAATCCGGCTCTCTCCTCTTGTTGCCGAAGTCCTGGCGATCGTTCTGCCTGCTGGCCCGGGTCTGTTATTCACCGGGTCTTCTACTCGGTTCCACCGAGTTCAGCAAGGGTTGCATCGGATCACCCAGTGCATAGCTATCCGCAATCCGGATTGTCTCGGCCAGGTGGCCGGCATTCCCTCTGCAACTTCTGCCAGAGCATGGAGCCGTGTCGGCACCCCTGGGCAAACCAAGATATGGCCTGCGCCTCCACAACTCCTTCACAGGAATTGCGAATAGTACTCCACCGGGTCAAGTAATCCCGGTCAGTTTCATCATTCCTCTGCTTGCACATGGCAAGCTGCTGAGGACGATTCGGTCTCTTGTATGTGCTGGAGAAGTTGCTAACAAATGCTTCTTCAAAGTCCAGCCAGCAATCAACACTGCCCTCTCGCAGGTTGTTCAGCCAGATCCGGGCTGGCCCTTCCAACATCTGTGGGATATATCTCACCGCCCATCGGCGGTTTCCTCCAGCAATATGCACTGCCGACACATAATCTGTCAGCCAGTCCTCCGGCTTGGTGCTGCCGTCATACGTCTTCGCGCCTCGGTTCAACTGAAAGTGCCGCACTGGTGGCTCTCTCATGATCCGAGGTCCAAAGCAGGCAGGGCCAGGTGGGCCTTGCTCTTCCAACATCTCGGACATGTAGATTCTGTCCAACTTGTAACGTGCATCACTCGGAGACAACTGGCGATGTCCCAACCGAGATCCCAGCGGACCCTCATATCTCGGATACCCGGCTTTCTCCATAGCCGAGTTACCATCATCATAACGATCAGCCACCGGTCAACACCTCGTGGCTGCTGAACATGCTCAACATATTGCTGCTGCCTCGGATACCGAGGTGGATGACCTCGGCCAGCCGAGTTAACTATTCCGGCACTTGGATTGCCCGGACCGGGATTGCTCTTACCCCGGCCGGCACTGCCTGGCCCGACTAACTGCTTTCCGGCATATACCGGATCATGTGTCTGCATTTGCTTGTTTCTACCGGAGTTTACACTCCGGTCACGATCTCCACCGACATGCGGTGAGGAAGCTTGCCCCCTAGATTTTTCACCGGCTGCTCCAGCCGAGTGAACAACCTGAGACCCACCTACAGCTGTGTTAGCCTTACGAAAGGCCTCATTCTGCCGGGTAGCCACATCTACCAATCATTAACTCGGTCTTGCTGCCTACGGAGAGCTTCTCCGGATAAGCCAGACAACTCGGCTCTTGCTGCCTCGGCAGCTCTAAGAGTCTTAGCAGGGGAACTATACTTCGGCTTTCAACTGATAAGTGACTAGGAGTCTTAGTGGAACTAGATCTACCATCTCTAGCAATCTCGGCATTGAGGCCTTTGCCCCTTTACGCACCTCTTCTGCGCGACTAGGGCGAGCAGCTACCGGGGTTAAAACATGTGCTTGGTTGTACTCACGGAGGGTTATCCCGAACTCTCTCCGTATCTCGGCCACCGTGAGGGCCTCCTGAAGCAGATTCTGACGATGCAGCTCCAACTCGGCCTCCGTCAAGGCAACATCTGTACCGGTAGCTACCGGCACAGCGAGCTTCTCGATCACATCATCGAGAGGAGCAGGTCTGACCGGCACATTGGATGTTCTGGCCTGGTCGCGGAGGTTCTCCCTCCTCTCTAGCGGCACTTTCGCCGATCTGGTGGTCTTGGCGCCAGGATTGCCGGCATCTCCTTCGCGGGTTCTCCTCTACCGGCACCACCCGCGATGCCGGTCATCAAGACCTCTGCGCAGCTCCCGGGGTGAGTGATACGCCGGCCACGAGCCGCACAGACAGCAGGAGGATCCTCAGCCACAAGCACCTGCTCCGGGTACTTGCAGACGAACTCGGTGGCGACGTAGATCTCGAACGTCCCGAAGAGGACGAGGCAGCCATTCCTCGGCATCGGCCTGCTACCGAAGCAGCCCGCGTTGTCGTCGATGAAGTTCAGCGAGCCGAGTCTGTGGACAAGGCCACTGACCACGCGCTCGCCCGAGGCGATGATGGAACCCGCCCGGATGAACACACCAGCCAGCGCCGCTGTCAGCCCCACGGTGGGCGCCAACTGTCGTGGTGGTATCACGGCAGATGCCATAGGATGGCTTAAGTGTGGTGCCGATGGACGCTGGTGGATCCGGGAGAGGGCTAGCGCGCTGAGTAGCACACAGGAAGAACACACAAACACAAGAACACACCGCGATCTACCCAGGTTCAGAGCCCTCGTGAGGAGGTAAAGCCCCTACTCCTGCCTGCCTCTCTCTCTATACCGAGATATCACGAATACAAGGTTGCTCCTTGAGCTGTATGATCCCAACAACAGGGATGAACACAAGGAAGAAGATGAAGCTACGGGATGAAATGAGTCTCAATGCCTCCTCTCTGGCCGTCCCTCACGCAGGAGGGAGTGAAGCCATACTAATAGGCTAAACCGAGTTACGGAAGTACCCCTCCCGGTGCACTGTAGCCATGCCAAAGGTATGTCATGATGTTACTCCTGTCAGAGACAGGACGTGACATGCCCATCTCCTGCAGCTCTACAGCACGCCTAGAAGGTTCCCTCTGCCAGAGACAGGACAAGGCATGCCCATGCCTCTGCCTCGCAGTCTGTTCCCGGATAAACCGGAGTCAGCGGTGGAATGATGGCCTGTCATCTCGCTCCTCCTGCACGCTCCCGTGTCAGGCGCTTCCGTGCCAAACGCTCCCGTGCCAGACGGGATGTGACAGGAGCATTGACTTCAACCGACACAAGGCACCTCGTTGCTTTAACCCGGCATGGGTATGCCGGATTACTCTTCCTCGAGCTTCACCTGCACATAAGAGAAGATACCAGAATACCGACATTGGTATGTCGGTTAACATACCCCGGTTGGTATATGTCGGTCAGTATATGCCGGTTTGCACCAGCATGGTACCTCGGTTCCTCCTGCCCCGGGACATCTTGGTTTGCCAATGTCGGTTTGTACCACCACCACCCCCTGATTGCCTCTGAGGTCCGTGTATGTCGGCTTTTACTGTAACCTGGCCCACACCTGGGACCTTGCTTATACCACACCATGACCCTATCCGGGGTAGCCCCCCGACATCGGCGAAAATGCGTCGGGCCATTTGGGCTGGGTTTTACTTGGCCCCGGATATTTCCGGACAAAATCAGACGTCCGCGGTCCGTTTGCGTCGGGCCGCTGGAGATGCCCTTATTCCTTCAAGGGTCAGTCGTAAGAGGAAAATCATGGCGCTGTCGGGTACCAAATTTGAGAGGCTTTTTACCGTACAATGTACTTGTCATAGGAAGAAATAATATCGAGTAAAAAACAGCCGTAGACATTTTCTCTTACCAAAAATATTTTTTTCTCTTACCAAAAATCAGCCGTCTTCCCCAAATAGTCTCCGCTATCGCGCGCCTGTGTGTCCTAGAGAGAATGGTACACAACATGCATCCGTCCGGTCGTTCGAGTAAAATCAATCGTTCCGAGCGCCCCACCACCGATAATCAAGATTCAGCTCCTCGCTCACTCGTTCAAGCCATCATTGGCCACCCGCCAGGCAGCCATGCGTGTGCGGGCTTGTTCTACTTCTACTACCACACTCGCCCAAATCCCAATCGTCAAACAATCCAACAATGCATGAAAGAAGCGTCGTCTTGCCCTCTTGTTCATCTCCAGCAGTTAGTGCTCACCGGAGACTGCATCATGCACTATTCCCAGCTGCATTGATCGATGGATATATCTTGCATGATTTATTCCAAGCATGCATGTGTGCGTGTAGTAATCTTTGAAGAGGCGGGTCATGGGTCTCGCTGTTCTGGAACGCACCCGCAAGAGACAGGCATCCAGAATTAACTTTCTCCGTGAGGGGGACGCCAATACGAATTTTTTTCACTTGCGGGTTAATTCGCGTCGGCGGAAAAACACCATCCAGAGGCTCAAGCGCAATGAGGGATGGGTGGTCAGCCATGTCGAGAAAGAGCAACATATCCACGACCACTTCTCGTCGGTGCTTGGGGCCCCGCCCTTGCGACCTCTGGACTTCAATTGGAATGCGATCGAGCCCACCTTTCATGATCTTGATGCATTGGGACTGCCTTTCTCGGAAGAGGAAATCAAGGCCGTCATCTTCGACCTCCCCATTGACAAGGCCCCTGGGCCTGATGGATTCACTTCCAACTTCTTTCGATCCTGCTGGAACATCGTCAAGGAGGATCTTATGCGTCTCATCAACAGTTTCTCTGAGCTCACCATCAACAACTTTCATGTCATCAACACTGCCAACATTGCCTTGTTGCCCAAGAAGGAGGGCGCTGACTGCATGAAGGATTATAGGCCCATCAGTCTTATTCATGTGATCCCCAAAATTATCGCCAAGGCAATGGCCAGTAGACTCCGGCCCAGAATGAACGACATCATCTCCAGCAGTCAAAGCGCGTTCATCAAGTCCAGAAGCATTCACGACAACTTCACGTATGTGCGAGGGGTTGCCAGGAAGCTTCACCAGAAGCGCACTCCTGCCCTGCTCATCAAGCTTGACATCGCTAAAGCTTTTGACTCTGTTCGTTGGGACTACCTGTTGGATCTCATGCAGCGTTTGGGGTTCCCTGCTCGCTGGCGGGCATGGGCTTCGATGATTTTCTCGACTACTACTTCTCGCGTCCTCCTGAATGGCATCCCTGGGAAAGAGATCTTCCATGGCAGAGGACTGAGGCAAGGGGATCCCCTTTCACCGCTGTTGTTTGATCTGGCCATTGATACTCTGCCAAAGATCCTCGAGCTGGCTACGGATTCTGGCATCCTGCACCCGTTGCCTGGGCACTTCATCAAGTCGCGCATTTCCCTCTACGCTGACGATGCTGTCATCTTTCTGCATCCAAGCGCGCACGACGTCAACAACTTGTCTGCCTTGCTGCAGAATTTTGGGGAGGTCACCGGCCTTATGACAAACATTGAGAAGAGCTCCATCAACCCCATTCGCTGCACCGACATTGATCTCACTAGCATTCTCGAAAACTTCCCCGCAACTTTGGCGCAGTTTCCTATGAAGTATCTGGGCCTTCCACTGTCTCTTGGCAGGCTTAGGCGCGTCGACCTGCAGCCATACATTGACAAGATTGATTCTGCTCTTAATCCCTGGAAATCCAAATTCCTCAACCGCGCCGGGTGCGACGCCCTTGTCAAGTCCATTCTCACATCCTCGTTGGTCTTCCTCCTTACCGCTATCAGAGTCGATAAGGCTACCCTTAAAGCTTTTGATAAGTTGTGAAGAAGCATGCTCTGGGCTGCGAGCGATAAAGTCAGTGGTGGAAAGTGCAAAGTTTGTTGGACGAAGGTTTGCCGTCCAAAGAAGTTAGGGGGGCTCGGAATTTTTGACCTTGAAAAGTTTTCCAGGGCTCTGCGTCTGCGTTGGCTTTGGCTCGAGTGGGATGCCATCGACAAGCCTTGGGTCGGCCTGGAAACCCCAAACAACGCCGCGGATATTGAGCTTTTCAACGCTGCCACGGAGGTCACCATCGGGGACGGGTTGAAGGCGCGTTTCTGGACATCGTCTTGGCTAAATGGGACGGCACCTATGTCCATTGCGCCTAAGATCTTCGCAGCCTCCAAGAAGAAGAAAAGGCGCGTCCAGAACGCTCTCACCAACCTCAACTGGGTGGCCGACATGTCGGTCCAGAACTTCCCACTAGTACAGAACGACACATAGGATACCCCTCTATGGAAACGGCAGCAAAAAGGCAACAGTCAGCGCTCACGAAGGCAACGGTTAAAAGAAATATGGGTCTGAAAACGCGACACATCGGAAACGGTTAATTATATTTAACTGTTTCCAATACATTGGCTACGGTTAAAAATATATGTCCGTATGCAAACTAGGTCGGCCATCAGGCCTTTTTACACTGTCCTATATATAGTCCGCGAACCCTAGCCGCAGTCCACGCGCAGCCACCGTCCCCTTTTCTCTATCTCCCTCACCTTCTCCCGCACAGCCGCCCTTCTCCTCTTCCCACAGCCGCACGCATCTTATCCCCTCCCCACCATCCTCTCATCGAGCTCCTCGCTACCGGCTGCCTCCAAGGACGAGACAACGCTCCCTGAGGAGTGGCGGAGGATCCTTGGAGGAGATGATCTGCTCCGCTGCTGGTCTTCTTCATCTGCTCCTGGTTCGGTTCGATCTGGGAGCAACACATCAAGCAAGTGAGTTCCAGGACATGGGCGGCCGGCAGGAATCCTAGCGCGGCCGCACATGACATATCTCTTCAATCTTCCTCCTCTCCCTTATCCTCTCCCGCTGCGCTGACTCCCTAGTGAGATCGGCGAGCTGGGCGAACTGCACCTCACTAGTGAGATCGGCGAGATGGGCGAACTACTCGGGAGCGGCGCCGCCAAAGAGCCCGCTCGTTCCTGGCCGCAGCCAGCAGGTATCTCTTCAAATTTCCATGCTCTAGATTTGCGTCACGAGATCTAGAAATATTATCTGGTTGTATGCTTCTCTAATCATGTTTGTGGCAGCAGATTAGTGGCTTGGTGGCGGCGGGGAGCCGGACGCCGTCCCCAAGGACGCGAGCATCGGAGCTGTGAAAAGCTTCCTCGCCGGCGTTGACCCGGCCGTGTCGATGGAGCAGCTGGGCTCCTTGGGCAACTCGCCTCTCGCACGCCAACTAGTGTCCCTCCTCCTCCCAAGGTCGTATAATACAGTCTCTTTTCAGCTTAATCAACCGGAGAGAGCAAGCTTATTATCATTTGCATGGTTATTTTGCAAGATCAGTCGATGGATTCAGTTCAGCAAGCAATTGGTTTCAGTTCATGCATAGATCTTTTTGTTGAACAGAACGGCGGCGTCCAGGTCGACGAGTTGATCCACCGCCGGCCGCCAGGATGTCCCCCACGCCGCCGGCAAGTCCGCCACCAGGTACGACCGTAAGAGTATTCCGCTGCTGGTTGAGCAAAGCTAGCTCACTTCGTTGAGTACTACTATGTACCTAATCGATTTAGCTAGCTAGCTCACTTCGTTGAGTACTACTGTGTACCCAATATGTAGTGAATAACTGAATATTGATGTTTCTTGTTGCCTCTGGCCAAATATTTGTGCTGAAATCCTTAATACTTGTGTTGTAGGCACTTACCACTAGATGTGGACTACCAAGGTAGAGCTCAAGATCCGTTTTTCAGCCTCCTGGAGTTCAGGTACAATACGTATGGAGGCCATCAACAATTTGATTTCTTGTTTAGATCAGGTCCTTGTATGTCTGCCAGAACTTTGCTGCAAAAAAATTGCTTCATAGAGTCTGACTGTAGTTCTTTTTGTTATCATATTTCTTCCACAGTTGACGACTGAAGAACCAAGGAATAGAGCTATGACTTGACTTATATCAGAAGTACTAACAAGTTCATATCACGGAGTTTGGAAGTTGTATTTTTTTTATGCGAGGACGCATGTGTATATGTATTATGAAAAGTCTCTCTTGTATTGTTACCGGCAATAATAGAATTTAATGTGTATCTTGATGTGTCTCCTGTGCAAGAGAGTAAAATAATATGATTTATCAACTACCGGCTACAGCCGGTGGCCTGTATTTTTTTTTTAAAATATTTAATCATCACATCGGAAACGGTTATATAGGACAACCGTTTGCATTTTACATCTCACATTGGAAACGGAGTTTTGGACTCCGTTGCCAATGAACCCTTTTCACATCAGTATCGGATGAGGGTTTTGGTCCGTTTCCGATCTGTCGTTCTGTACTAGTGTCTCCATGGATCATATGTCCGAGTTTGTCAATCTCTGGGGTTGCCTGCAGGATGTCACTCTGACGCCGGGCGTTGCTGATACCATCACCTGGACCCTTTCACCCAATGGAAAATATTCGGCTGGTTCGGCATACAAAGCTCAGTTTCTGGGGTCCATCCCCTGCTCCTTTGGGAACCTTGTTTAGAAGACCTGGGCACCTCCAAAGTGCAGGTTCTTCTCTTGGCTGGTGGTGCAAAACAGGTTATGGACCTCCGATCGTCTTGCTGTCAGGGGATGGCCTCACACCCCCTTATGCCAGCTTTGCAAAGCCCACGACGAGACGGCAAGACACATCCTTTTTGAGTGTCGTTTCTCTCGCCGCATCTGGCAGGCCGCTGCTTCTTGGCTGTCTTGCCCCTCCTTGATTCAGGACCTGGGCGCAGGGCGCCCCACCGTGCTTGCCTACTGGAGGGCACTTGCGAACACACCGTCTGCCCATCTCAAGGGGCTCAAATCAACCATAATCCTGATTACTTGGGAGTTGTGGAAGGAGCGGAACGCGCGGGTCTTCAACAACAGATTCACCATGCCGACGGTTCTTTTCGACAAAATTAAGGTGGAAGGGGAGAACTGGATCCTGGCGGGCGCGAAGCATCTTCAAGAGATCAGTTCAGTTCAGTACAAGTTTTTTTGAAGCGGGCAGTTTAGTTCAAGTTTGAAGCAATGACGATTTTCCTCTCAGAGAGACTGGACGGTGTTGGGTGATTGCATCTTAGTCTGTAGTCTCCCCCCAGTTTTTACTTTGGCCTAGGCCGTGTTGTATTTGCTTCTTCTATATCAATATAAAAGGCAAAGCTTTTGCCCCGCTTCAAAAAAAAAGTAGTAATCTGCTTTAAAGTGTGTCTTTTTTCAACGAAACAACACCTATTATATACTAGTAATTGTGCACGTGCAATGCACGTGTAACCTTAGGACATATCAAAATTTAGGTGAGTAAAAGTTAAACTCCTTTATTGTCCAATTTGTTTTATTATTATGGCAACACTTTTTAACTCATGAAAATCGGTTAACCGATTCAATTAATTTGTCATGACGCAAGGAAAAAATTAATGAAGCAAAAAAATAACTAATCAAAATGATACAAACTTGTTATATATTAACACTGATCGACACATATGACGCTTAAATTTAAACATCACCAATGGGATAAATGGAGGAATCATGTGTGCGGCTAGATCCATGTTCAAACTTTTTCTTCTTTGATTGAGGTTCTTCACTGGGATCAACCTGGCCATCGTAGACATCCCTTCTTAGTAATACCATTTTTTGACATTCTCCCTAACACCTAAGGCATAAGCAAAATCACATGGACAGTATAACATAAAACAAATCAAAACCATATTTTGTCTATATTGTGTCTTTACGGCCGAGGAGATAAAACTGAGAGTATTTTAGGCCGGTCTCAATTGTGAGGGTAGTTGCATCTGTGCTATCAAGTGACCCTGGAAAATAATCTTAAAAATTAAATTTATTTTTAGATATAATATTTGGATACATATACGAAGTAAATCTTACTTGATGTATGGTCAACTTCCATGTTGTAAGAAATATGATGTTGTAGCCACTATCTAATACAAAAAGATTATGAGAAGAACTGAAAAACATATTAACTCAGACCAGGAGTGTGCACACAGATTGTCTCAAACCAAATATTGCTCGTGAAATTAGAGAGATCACCTGGCATATTTCTTATTTTCTACTCTGCATGGGTAAGCACATTCAGCATATTTTTCCAACTTGATTGGAAAAGACTACATTATGTTAGGTTCTAAGGTAAATAAAAGGAAACAAAGCTTCTCATTGTATCTTACTGTCCATGTTATCCCATTGTTCAAAACGATAGTCGGAAATCTTAAATAAGATGATAAAACAAAACCATACAGATATTTACTTGGTCGTGCCTTTGGAACTTTCTGTTATACAATACCAGGTATAATGCAACATTAGAATATCAAGAAGGGTGTCTCATATCGGCTTTACACCTGCAAGGTGCATACAGAGTCAGTTTCCAAGAAAAATATTGACCCAAGTGCTGAAAAACTGAACATTCAGGAGTCGAAAGCAAGAACTACAAGCAGGCTATATTAAATTTAAGGAGGAAGATCAGGAGTAACTTGTAATTGCAAAGAGAGGTATATATTTATCAGCACTAATATGAAAAAGCGAGAGAGAGAGAAATCCATTTCATTGACACACATCACTAATTGATCAAGTACATAGCTGTGTTTATCTTCACGTCGACAGGCAATTACTATGAATTAACAGGTTAATACGTCTTGAGGCATCAAGGCAATTGACAAGTAGTCCAGAGTTATCTAACCTCCACATGATCCACTGTTTTATTTTAGGTCTGCCTCCTGCAGTATATTTGAGTATGGTGATGAACAGCTTAATACTTATGGTTATGAATTCCTAATTTTACATAACGTCATTTCTTTATACTACAGATGCCTTAGCAATAAAAATAAGTAACGAAAAATCAAGCTTAGGATACCATTGCAAGGAAAGGAATTTACTCAGTGCATACAGACGATAAGATTTAGGTATATAACTCATAAACTGTAACTTAATTCCATCGACTGACTGTATTGGGCATCAACTGATAAGTGTCATCTCTCCAATTGGCTATTACATGGGACGTTGATTGGGATAAACCCCAGTACCTGAATGCTTACTGAAATGTAGAAACGAATAAAAGAACTTCACCTAGTTGGAAGCTACAAAAGAAATACAAACTATTTCAGTTAGTGAGACTGTAATTTACATAGTTTTATCAATATGCAATGTATCATGAAAAACAATACTTAGTAAACTCAAGTCGCGAGTGTGTGCATAGATCTCTATTGTTCGTAACGTCTGAAGATGGAAAAAGATTAAGTCAACAGTGTTGATGTTGCAAGACATAACTCTCACGCTTTGGAATTTCAAATGTTAAGGCATGACTGAATCGTTGATCATGCAGTTGCATATGCATCTTTGGCCTTCTCCTTCGTGGGTTCAGCCCTCAGTTCTCCCGCGATCCACCTGCCCTGCCACATTGGTTACACCGACGCCCATCACCCGGCAGTTGTCTTGGGATCATGAGTGTCGTCTGTGAAGAACAATTTATAAATCTCTAGTCTCATAATTTAAGAAACTAATTGTCAGTTAATTTGTTCAATTGTGAATCACTGTGTCTTGGTGACGCTGGCTGCAGGTGGAGTGGACTGGTGGGTGCAGTGGCGTGCAGACTTGATGATGGCACGGTTTGACAAATCGAAGCCGTAGCCTCCACGGCAGCTTAGCTGTGTGCCTGTGTCTCGACTCAATCTTTGACAAGCTATTCATAACCTTTAATTAAGTTTAACTGCTACTCGGAACAAAATTGCTGGAACTCGCGAAGGAAGAACTCTAAAAAAGAATCAAACATACCTGTTGGCCTGCACGTTCTTGGAGGAGACCACATGCCGGCCGAACCCTTGTAGAACCTTAATAATAGTGCTAGAGGCACAAGTTGTAAGCTGCAGCCGCTGCTGCAATTCATCAGGTTTATGTACATACGATACCTAATTTGTGCGCTAGAAATTGAGCATGTGGCGGCCAACCGCGGCGCGCGCCGGTGCGCCGTGCGGCTGGTAGGCGGCGACAGATGCCGTCTTAGCGTTGTTCCAGACCGGCGCTTTGGCGCGAGTAATGGGAGGCGCAAATCGCGTCTGAGCGACCTTCCAAGCCTCGGCGTGGAGAATAGGTCGGCGGCGGCATCCAGGATCCTTATGCGTCCGAGCGAGAGCGATCTCAGTCCATGGCAGATCCCGCTTTGGAGGAACAAGGGCAACCACAGCAACGTTGGTGGGCGCCTCACCCCCGGGAGTAGCGCCGCGATGAATGGAAACGCCCTGCTGGGATTGTGGGAGATGATTACGGGATAGTGGTTTTGCTTAGCGGCGTGGATGTCTAGAGCGGAGCGGACAATGTTTTACCGTCAAACACGGAGTCAACAGGAATCGTTGGATCTGAAGATTTGACGGTCAAGATCATTTGGATCTGCCCCCTCTAGCTCTTTTTATATTGGTATAGATACTAAAAGTAAAATACAGAGGTTTAAAATAGAGACACCACGTTAATCCACATCATCTGAATTATTTAGGCGGTTAGATGTATAATTGATGGTTACGATTTAACTAGAGAATATTAGTAACGTAACTATATTATCCGTTTGACAACGATCCACAAGTTAGCTAGCCTTACGTACAATATCAGATATAAAAAGAGTTTTTGTAGGCCACGTATCTCAAAAGGAAAAACATGCTAAGTCACGTAACCAGGTAGCGTTGAAAAACAAAAGGAAAAAATAGCGCACAAGAACTGGCCGGTCGGCTGTTGCCATAGGCCCGGACGTTTCTAAAAGGAAAAACTAGGCAGCGTTAAAAAGAAAAAAGAGAAAACAGCGTACACGAACCGGCCGGCCGGCTGGCTGTGGCCATACGCGAAACCGGCCGGTCGTTGCTGTACGTAATATTATTTTTTCTATGGTGTTTAGATATTGCAAAATCAATATATTAAATTAAGAACGTTAAACAACATGTACAAAAATTATTTTGATAGTTAGATCTAATATCAATAGTTAGGACTTTAAATCAAAATAATAAGATCTATATACTCCCTCCCCTCCGTTCATTGTTCATTGATGTAAGTCATTTAGATATTTTAATATTGACTACATATATATTAAAACTAGATCATACCCCACGCATTGCTACGGCAAACTACAACAATGCACAGGAGGCCTTCTTTACGGCATTCAGTTCCTTGACTACATCGTTCATCTTCATTCTGCGCCTTGGGGAATCCTCGCAGCAAGCTAGACCCAGCTTAAACATAGGATATAAGAATATATCTATGATATGTTGCGTGTTTCCGCTGTAGGTTGCACTAACATCGAGTATTTCCAGTAGATTGTCAGGATAGGCCATCTTCACGTAGCTGACAAGGCTCGTCGCGCCATCTGTGAAACTGTCAGTTGGCCTTCTTCAAGTAAGTATCTCCAATAGCAGCACGCCGTAGCTATATACGTCACCAAATGTGGAGACTTCAGATCCTGAGCCATACTCTGACAAACATATAAACAAAGATGTTACAGGATAATGCTATGCAATGACTAAGAGAAAAACTTGGCACATTACCTCGAGAATGCAATTTAGTTAACTATTATAATGATCAAACCATTTTTTAGCTCTTTAGGATACACTAACCACACTATCAGTTTA
Organism: Poa pratensis; assembly: GCA_947311845.1. Lineage (NCBI taxonomy): Eukaryota > Viridiplantae > Streptophyta > Magnoliopsida > Poales > Poaceae > Poa > Poa pratensis. Next base: position 19,691,997 of record CAMZMU010000010.1, read on the forward strand.
TCTAAGGATATGCATCGGCGGAAAATTTATCGAGATGCATCAGCGTTAGTTCCAGTATGAAGACATTACTGACCTGGTGCGACGTATCCAACTGTGCCTTTAATCACAAGTGAGCTGCTTTCAGTTCCACCACCATTGTGCTTGCATTCTTCAGTATGCATTATCTTTGCTAGACCAAAGTCGGTAACGTGTGCAACGATGTCATCATCTAGAAGGATGTTGCACGGTTTGATATCACAGTGAACTATGGATGGCTCAATTTTGATGGTGAAGATACTCCAATGCATCTGCAACATTGAGAGCAATGCATAGCCTTTCCATCAAGCTTAGACTTCTAAAGGTCATGCTGTTAGTCGTTGTGTTTGGATGTAGCCACTCGTCTAAATTCCCATTGCAGATAAATTCCAGGACAAGTGCCTTGAACTCATCACCATTACGGTCCACACTGCTACAAACAGTGATCACCTTGACAAGATTGCGGTGTCGAATCTTCTTTAGGGCTTCACACTCTCTCAAGAAGCTTCTGTTAGCTCCTCGTTTGGCAAGATTGAGAACTTTGATTGCTACAGTATATAAAAGCTCATCAAGATATAGAGTTCCAGTGTACACATTGCCAAAACTTCCAGAACCTATCAAATTTTCTGGTGAGAATGACTCCGTTGCTGCATCTAGGTCAGCATAAGATATCCTCTCATGCTTCTCATTGTGAAATTTGGCTTCTTGATCAACACTATTTGGTTTGATTCTTGTCTTCATGAGGTAGCATGCAGTTAGGGAGCACACAAAGAAGATCAAAGTTCCAACCATGCAAAAGAGTATGACACGACGTCGATGCTGCGAAGCCTGGTGTGAACCTATAGATGGGCATGAAGGGAGTAGCAAGAACGGAGGACCTCCACATAACATGCTGTTACCTGTGAGAGACAGTATAGTGGCATTGCGAAAGATACCTGTGGTAGGCACAGGACCAGATAGGTTGTTGGCGGAGAGGTTCAGGTACGTTAGAAATTCGAGGTTCTCGAGGAACTCAGGTATGGGTCCTGATAAATCGTCATCAGAAAGATCCAACTTTCCAAGGCCTCTCAAATAAGATAAACCTTTTGAAATCTGTCCTTGCAAAATGTTTCCTTGCAAATATAGAGAATTCAGTTGGACACAACTGCTGAGAGCGTCTGGGATATCACCAGAGAGCTTGTTCATTGATAGGTCGATAGAGCCTAGGCTGTTCAAGCTCCCTATCTGTGTTGGAATAGAGCCACTTAGAACATTGTTGGAGAGGTTGAGAAGTTTGGTCAGAGAGGGAATACTAAGTATCTCCTGTGGGATTTTCCCCTTCAAGTAGTTACCGGAAAGATCCAAATATATAAGTTTTGTCAGATTGCCAAGGCTTGCTGGAATGCTGGCATCCAGAAAGTTATTAGATAGAGAAAGGCTGCTCAATTGAGTGATATTACCTAATGATTGTGGTATCTTCCCATACAATCTATTGTGAGATAGGTCAAGGTACTGGAGACCAGGGAGGTGGCCAATATCTAGAGGTAAGTTGCCTGTGAAAAGGCTATCTGCGAGGACGAGCTTGGTAAGGTTTTGAAACGCCGCTAACCCTGCAGGTATGGTCCCAGCTATTTTGTTTCTACCGATAGTGATCCATTTGACCTCTTTAGATATGTTGGCAATAGTAACTGGCAAAACACCTTCAAGGTTGCTTTGTTCAAGGTCTAGTATTTCCAAGTTGCTACAGTTGGTCAAGGATGTGAGGAAATCCCAATCTCTAGGCTCTTTGGTTTGAAGCACATTGTATCCTAGCGAAAATAACCGCAGATGACCTTGGATGCCAATATCTCGTGGAATCAGACCATGATACTGATTTCCACTAAGAAGCAAATATGTAAGTGTGGATGCATTTGACAAGGAGGCAGGTATTGGTCCTTCGAATTGGTTCACATGTGTGGCGAAAACATTTAGCTTGGGAAGCTTAAAGCCAATATCAAGTGGCAGAGACCCCGACAGCTGGTTGAAGCCAATGTTGAAGACTGTGATGGAAGAAATATTGAACATGGATGAAGGAAAAGGGCCTTCCAGTTTGTTATCCATGACATCAAACATAGCAAGATTAGCCATCTTACCTAGATCTGGAGGGATATGACCAGTGAAGCCATTCTGGCCTAATTCCAAGTGTGTCAGTGATGTCAAGTTGCCTAACCAGCTTGGAATTCGGCCATGGAGGTAGTTGTTCCACAGGCTAAGGTTTGTGAGGGATGTGAGATTGGAGAACAGCATAGGAATATCACCAGTCAGATTGTTATGGCTGAAGTTGAGAAATGTGAGCTTCGATAGAAGACCCAAAGAAGCAGGCATGGAGCCAGAGAGGTGGTTCTCCCTCAGGTCAACGGCGCGAAGTGCTGAACAGTGGCCAATGCTGCCTGGGATCTGACCTTCCAGGATGTTGGCTGAAAGATTGAGAACACGGAGGTGGGTCAGGTTACCGAGCTGAGGGCAGATGGTGCCGACCAGGCCCAAGCCCTGCAGGCATATGGCACTGACACGGCCGGGGTGCCGGCGGTCGCTGCAGGCTACACCCATCCATTCGCAAAAATCAGGCACCTTTGTGCTGGTACCATTGCCAGCACGGTCGCAAGACCACGAGGACAGTACCTGTGCTGGGTCACTGGTTATGAAGGATTTGAATGACAGGAGCACCGAGAGATCGCCAGTGTTGGCAGTTTCGTTCTTGGTAGGTTGAGAGCTGGATGTGAGAAAAAGGAGAATATGAGTGAGAATATGGAGCATCAAGAGCTGCAAGGTCTTCTTGATGTTCATGGTTGAGCAAGATGGTGGAGGTGATTATTGTATGATATCTTGCATTTCCGTCGTGTATGTCCAAGTCGTTAAATAAGGTGGAGGTTGTCCCTGATTTTGTTTGTGGTTGCTAACACTTTCAGAAAAACAAGCGTGACAATGATTTCTGTTAAGTCTTGTCCCCCATGTAGTTACAGATAACACATAATTTCAACGTTGAAATATTCCAACAATGTTACAGTAGAACAACTACTCCCTCCGTATCAAAATATAAGATGTTCTAGCCAAGATATGCCCACATGCATGTATAGAACATCTTATATTTTGATACGGAGGGAGTATAAATTAGTTGTTCGAGAAAAACAGGGTCCATGGATTTTTTATGTTCAGATGGAGAGATTGTCTCGACAAAACAAAATCACCTAATACTGAAAACCCATGGCTCAAGTTCCGCCACATGCTCGGCTGTACTTGGATATGTCCAAGTTGTTAAATAAGGTGGAGGTGGTCCTTAAATTTGAGTTTTGTGATTGCTAATATCACTTTCAGATAACAAAGTGTGACAATTATTAGTGCTATGTCTTGTGTGAGATGTAGTAAAGGAGATATGACATAAATTCAAACGTTGAAATTTCCAATGATGTAACAGCACTACAGCAAGTAGATGTTAGAGAAAAACCAGGTCTTATGGATTTTTATGCTCATATGGAGTAATCAGCATGAAAACAGTCGCATACTAATGAAAATCCAGACGACCCCAGTTCCTGTGTGAAAGGTTCTTTCTGCATGGTGCTCATGCTGCGTTTTTTCCATCGCCTGGCATGCTTGGCAGTGAAGGCAAGCCAAAATGTAATTAAACATCTAAGTGAGTTTTTCTTACGGACTTTCTGACCCAGTTTTAACTTTAATATATATCCAGAGGTACTACCTTTTAAAATTCAATCATGATTTCATATTAAATACGGACCTGAGGATTTTTAGAGGACACGTTCATGCATAATTCAGTATATAATTATACTCACTTTTCTATGTCGGCCAGATTCTAAATTATTATTCTTTTGCTTTGTGCAACGACAAAATATCTCTATGAGGACAAAAAAAAACAGTGTGACAATGACTAGTTTGATGTCCTGGTGCCATGCAGTTAAAGCTGTAGCATATGATTTCAAACCTTTGGAATATTTGAGTGATGTTATGTAGTGAAAAATAGGAAGAAAGTATGAAATTTTATTTTCATGTGGCACAATCAGCTAATCCAGAAAAGTCATCTGAGACTGAAAACCCTTGTAAGTCAGAAAAGTCACCTGTATAAATCAAATCATAAGGATCACGACAGAGGACATACCAGAACTTGACGCAGAGCTGTCCCGTGTAGGCTCTCCTCTCCTTCCATAAGACTGACTGGCTTCGAATCGAAGCCAGTAATACTAGTCCGACTCAACAAGCTTGCAAGCTCTGAAACTAAAGCACTCACTGAAAATGATGGAGGATTTGGTACGTAGCCAATGTAGGTGCCAACTTTTCAACACGGGCGAGTAAGTAGCAAAGAAAAGGAAATGATTTTTCTTGTCAAAAATCAAAATAGAAAAAGCAAGTGGCGAAAACAAAGACAAAAAAAATAGAAACTGGGACTAATACTACTTCTCCGAAGGAGCCGGAAAGATGCTGTCAACTTGTTTCAACAGCGAGCACACAGTCGCAGCGGTACTGACAAGATCAGCTGAATTACCACGAATCAATCAAGGAAGAGCCCTCGCACTTTGAGATAGTCCCTGAAGGAATCCCCCTGTGTGCTACAGGCCCGGGACATTGGTCAAACACCTTATGTGCAGGGGAACAGCACACAAGCGCTACGAACAGAAGCAGCAGAATGGAGATATCCTGGAAGTAGCGGGGCGTTAGGCAGTTGCTTGAGATGTCGGACAGCGGGAAATTGGGGAGGAGCAAATGATTTACAGTATGTGCCCTCTACGCACCTTTCTCCCTGCGGAGCTTCCAAGCGGTGACGGCGAGCTGGCCGGAGAGTCGAGAGAAGGGTTATACGAGACAAATAATTCTCAGATGGGCTGGGCCTCGTTTATCTCACTCCGACCAACAGAATGGGCCAAGACCCACGAGTCCTCCTAAGCTCAGACCGAGGGAAATGCGCTGCAACGTTTGCTAGATGCCCGAATTTTAGTCCGTGCGCGACCGGGAAATGATAAGATGAACGTGGGGGCATATGCTCCCGGTTTTAAAAATCACTAGCAAAATGCCCGTGCGTTGCTACGGGAATACTTATTCTAGTTGCTCAATACCAATATTAACGAACATAAAGCACTTTATATTTCACTTCGCAATTGGCAAGGTACCAGTGGCGTTGCAATGAAATATCCATTGAAGAGGGGCAACGAACAAAATGTAAACACGAGAATCAAACTTGTTCATACGTATTATATTATATGTTACATAAATAAAATACATAATTATTTACCGGACATGAACACAAATCACAAACAATATCTTTTTTCAAGCTATGTAACATATCTACGACTTGGCGTCACTACATCATATTCATCCTTTTTTTGAAAAGAGATCCGACCGACAAATAAAAGGTAGCTCGAGCATACAACCAGGTCCCCAGAAGAAAGAAAATTACAACCAAACCCAGGAATATGCAAGAAGCGCCCCAAGCCACCGAGAAAGATCACGATCGGATCCGCATGCCGCGTGCCGGAGCACCTAGTCGTCGCCGGAGCCGTCGTACCGCCTGCCACCGGGAAGAAGCACCTCCACACAAAGTAGAAGACCGCAAAGCCGTCCGCCGCCCCGCGACGGAAACCGATGCCGATGAACACGCACGGCCACAGCGCCATCTTCTCCGCACCACCCAACTTCCCGCCGGCTCGACACCGCCCAGGTCCACCACCAGCACCACCAAGCAACTTCGCGACGGCCGCTCCCCTCACCACCACGGCCGGCCGGAGCAGAAACGCCGAGGAAGACCACCACCACAGCCACCACCAAAACCGGAGCTCCCGCAGCCACCAGCCTCCCCCCTCGCCACCACGGTCGGCCGGAGAAACAGAGGTGGCCCACCGAGCTCGAGCACCACCTCCCAAGCTCCGTGGCGCCGCTGGAGGAGACGACGACACAGCGAAGATGGAGCCGGAGGACAAAATCCCCAACCCGCACGGGCGACGACATCGCCTCGCCGCCCACGCAGAGGGAAGAGAAACTCCCCGAGCCCGAAGAGCCCGGAGCACCAAAAGCTAGCTGCTCACCGTCGAGATCACCGAGGACGACGACGCGGAGGAGGAAGAGTAGCAGCACCAAACTCCACACCGGCAACACCCCTGCCTCCACAGCGCCGCCGGCCGGAGACCTAACTATCCACACCGTATATATACGCCAAAGCAGAGATCCTTGTACACACTACTCTTGATAAAAGTCACAACAACAATAATGTTATCACCTTTTATAAAAGTAAACAGTTTAAGAGTGTTTCTAGAAGTAGCTCGAGGGAGCGACATGCATGTCCATGGAGAAAACGGGATTAGGGAGGTAGACTCTTATATTTGGTATCGTTTACCCATTGAATAGAATGGATGGGTTAAATAAATGCATATCTGAGGCTCATCCAATTCAGGTGTGTTTTCTCAACATCCCAAAAGTTAAAACTGTAAGACGTAATAGATTGGACAATTGCCGCACACCAAATCGTGGTGCCCGGTGCATGTATATATACACGGATCATACAATGTACAAGGAAGGTTACAGAAACCGTATCCTAAGGAAAAATAGCCGCTACCCGCATGGGTAGCTACACACCATGCCATTATACGCCGATGTAAGCCGTATATACCTGTTTTGGATTGATATTGTAGTAGAGTAGGGATTTTGGTGTACAAAACTGGTTTCGGAATTTCAAAAAAAATATTTTTTGGTCGACCAAAAAATATTTTTTTTTGAAATTCCGAAACCAGTTTTGTACACCAAAAATCCCTACTCTACTACAATATCAATCCAAAACAGGTATATACGGCTTACATCGGCGTATAATGGCATGGTGTGTAGCTACCCATGCGGGTAGCAAATCGCCTCTCCGTATCCTAATCAGCTAAGCACCGTGTTCTATACAGATTCTATTACATCAGCTTGCACGCCAAGTTTGCTTGGCTTACATCCCCCCTCAGCCGCAGCGTCGTAAATGCTAAGGCTGGCTCGAAACTCAGTAAACAAACTGCTAGGGAGACCTTTAGTGAAAATATCTGCGTACTGATGAGCAGATGGCACGTGAAGAACTCTAACGCTGCCAAGCTGCACTTTTTCCCAGACAAAATGCAGATCAATTTCGATGTGTTTGGTCCGGCGGTGCTGAACAGGGTTAGCTGACATATAACATGCACTCACATTGTCACAATAAACGACAGTCGCCTTAGTCACCGGTTGATGAAGCTCAGAGAGAAGTTGTCGCAACCAACAAGACTCGGCAACAGCATTAGCGACTCCTCTGTACTCCGCTTCTGCTGAGGAACGTGAAACTGTAGGTTGACGCTTCGAAGACCAAGAAACAAGACTGTCTCCCAAAAATATGCAATAGCCGGATGTAGAACGCCTCGTATCAGGACATCCAGCCCAATCCGCATCAGAATAAGCGGTCAATGTTATCGATGGAGAAGCATGAAGCTGTAAACCGAAACCCAGTGTCCCCTTGACATAGCGAAGAATGCGACGGACAAGCTGCATGTGAGGCTCACGAGGCTGATGCATATGAAGGCAAACCTGCTGAACAGCATGTGATAAATCTGGGCGCGTAAGTGTGAGGTACTGAAGGGCACCTGCCAAGCTCCTGTAATAAGAGGGGTCGGCCACAAGGGGACCCGTAGTAGCACCCAATTTGGCTCGAGTGTCAAGTGGAGTAACGCATGGATTACATGATGCCATGCCAGCACGTTCCAACAGATCTTCAGCATATGCACGTTGAAAACATGCCCTGGGAATTACGGCTCACTGAAATACCAAGAAAATGGTGCAAGGGACCAAGATCCGAGAGTGCAAATTCATTTGCAAGGGAATTAATAATGGAACGAAGAAAAGATGGATTTGAAGCCGTAAGAATTATGTCATCCACATAAAGCAATAGGTAGGCAACCGAAGAACCCGACTTGTAAATGAATAAAGAAACATCAGAGCGGGATGGAACAAACCCCAAGGAAGAGACGAATGTCGAAAATCGGCTGTACCAAGCTCGGGGAGCCTGTTTAAGACCATATAAAGATTTTGTGAGGCGACAAACATGATCAGGAGTGGAGGCGTCAATGAAACCTTGGGGCTGCTGACAAAAGACAGTCTCAGCAAGGGAACCATGAAGAAAAGCATTTTTACGTCGAGTTGATGAATCGGCCAAGAGAGCGAGCAGCGAGAGAAAGCACAACCCGGATGGTAGCCGGTTTAACAACCGGACTAAAGGTCTCTGAGTAATCGATACCTGCTTGTTGAGAAAAACCACGAACCACCCACCGGGCTTTATAACGAGACAAAGTGCAGTCGGGATTGAACTTATGTCTGAAAACCCACTTCCCAGTAATAACATTAGCGCCTGAAGGACGAGGAACAAGACGCCATGTACGGTTACGAACAAGGGCATGATATTCCTCAAGCATTGCTGCTTTCCAAATAGGATCTAGAAGAGCAGTTTTGTAGGACTTGGGACGAGGTGAAATAGTGGACAACTCAGCAGAGAGGTTGAGACGTTCAGGAGGAACGATCGGAGTCCTGGTACGAGTACGCGTATGCATGTGGTGTGTGCGTACAGGAGCAGCAACAGTAGTAGGAGCAGACTGAACATGACGCACGGCTGGTGCATGTGCAGTGGGCTGTGTGGCTTGGATGCATGCAGAGCCATGCAGTTCGGGTTGGAGGGCGCCATGCAGCTCGGGTTGAACAGCTGGGACAGGACGTCGAGCAGGCACAGGGGAAAGTGACGAGTTGATCTCCAAATCCAGAAGAAAATCCAAATACGAAGGGGGAGCTGGCTTGGTTTGAGAGAAGGGAAATACATGCTCGTCAAAAATAACATGACGAGAAATATAGACACGGTCCGCAACAGGGTCAAAACACCGGTATCCTCTATGGTTTGGAGAGACGCCAAGATAAACACAGGGAACAGAACGGGGGGCCAGCTTATGAGGTGTCGTAGACGCAATGTTGGGGGTAACAAAGACAACCAAAAACACGAAAATCGTGAAAAGGGGGTGCGGTTTTGAATAAGAGTTCAAAAGGTATGCGATTTTGAATGGCTTTGGAAGGTTGAATATTGATAAGATGCGTGGCAACCCGAAGTGCTTCCGCCCAAAAGAAATTGGGCATGTGGGCATGAAAGAGTATGGTACGGACAACATCATTAACCGTACGAATAGAACGTTCAGCTTTCCCGTTTTGTTGCGATGTATATGGACATGATAGACGGAGGTGAATGCCATGAGCAAGAAGAAAGGTTCGTATTTGGGAGTTTTCGAACTCACGTCCGTTGTCACATTGGACAGCTTTAATTTTGCAAGAAAATTGAGTATCCGCATAAGCATGAAAAGAGAGGATTAGGTTGGCGACCTCGGATTTTTGACGAAGAGGAAAAGTCCAGAAATAGTGCGTAAAGTCATCGACAATAATGAGATAGTACCGAAAACCAGATTTGCTGAGTATAGGTGACGTCCAAACATCACAATGAATAAGTTCAAAAGCACTCTTGGTACGAGAAATAGAGGATACAAATGGTTGTCGTATATGACGACCAAGCTGACAAGCACGACATATTGAAGGTGACAAAGCTTTAACACACGAAATAAGACGCCTAGACTGAAGACTTGATAAAGTATGATGTCCTGGATGACCAAGACGATGATGCCAAAGGTCGGCAGTGGATGAAGTGGCGACGAAAGCTTGTGGTGATGGAGGTGACTTGAGGTTGACGGTGTAGAGGTCGCCGGAACTATTGCACCGAATAATCTCCCTCCGGGTTAGAACATCCTTGATAGAGAAACCAAATTTGTCAAATTCAATAGAAACATTGTTATCAGAAGTAAGTCGACGAACAGATAGAAGACTTTTGATAAGAGAAGGAACAACAAAGACATTAGACAAACGAAGTGGTTTCGAAGGTGTTGGAAAAGAAAAGGAACCAACGGAGGACACGGGAAGAGAAGCACCATTGCCAAAAGTGACCGATGGAAGAGTGGACGAAGAGGGAGAGAGGGTGAGCATACCATTATTCTCAGGTGTCATGTGGGCAGAAGCTCCTGTATCCATGTACCAGTCCGTGCCGTTGGAGGAGGGCTGGTAATTGTTGAGTGCCGAGACAAAAGAAGCTTGATCCCACTGCGGCGGAGCAGGCTGCTGCTGCTGGTTGTACTGGTTGTAGGCGTGGAAGGCTTGAGGTTGCGGCGGCGGACGTGCACCAAGCACACCAGGGCCGCCGGGGGGGCGCCATGGGCCGGACCATGGCGACCATGGCTGAAAGTAGCCGGCGAAGGGATTGGGCGTGCTCCAGGGCGCCTGCTGCTGATAGCGACCCCCGGCCGCCGTGAGAGTTGTAACCGCGGGCACCGCCGCCGCCCTGGTTGCCAGCACCACCAGGGGCGCCATTGTTGTTGGGAGGACGGTCGGGAGCACGGTCAGAGCCGCGATCAGGGCGATCACCGCGAGTGGAGGAGTCGTTGGGGACGGAGGAAACCATGGCGGAGACGGAGGTCTTCTTCTGTTTGCTTTTCTCCTCAAGAATGAGCGAAGACCGCACCTGTAGGAATGTCGGGAAGGGCGTCTGGAGCGGGATGAAGGAGCGAAGCGCCGAGTAGTCGTCATGGTGGCCGTTGAGGAGGGTGAGCACCAGCGTGTCGTCGGTGACGGGTTGGTCGACGTCGCCGAGCGCGTCGGCAAGGGACTTCAACTTCGCGCAGTACTCGGAAACAGACATATTCTCCTGTGCGAGACCGCGGAACTCGGCCTCGAGGTGGATGGCGCGTGCTTTCTTGTTGTCGCGGAAGAGGTTATCTAGTGCCGTCCATACGGCTGCTGCTGAAGAGGAGGAGGAGGCCACCATGATGAGAAGCTCGGTTGAGATGGAGCCATACAGCAAAGACTTGACGGTGAAGTCATCACGGGTCCAATGGGCGTCGACGGCGCCGGAGGGGCCGCCGGCGACATGAGCTGTGAGCTCGTACTTGCCGAGCGTGGTGAGGAAGAGCTCCCGCCAGAGCCCGTAGTTGGAGTCGTCGAGACTGAGCACGATGGGAACATGGGTGCGGATGGAGGCGACGTTGACAGCTTGAGTTGGAAGAGAGGAAGCAGGGGCAATGTCTTTCCCTTTGTCAAGAGCGGCCTGGCGCTCGGCTTCCGTTTCGGCCATGACAGAGGACGAAGCAGATGAGGATGAACGGAAGTGGGGCGGCGAGATCGGAAAGAACGGAACTCGTCGAGAAGATTGGATCTAGCTACTTTGAGCGTGGGAATCTGATACCATGTAAGACGTAATAGATTGGACAAATGCCGCACACCAAATCGTGGTGCCGGGTGCATGTATATATACACGGATCATACAATGTACAAGGAAGGTTACAGAGACCGTATCCTAATCAGCTAAGCACCGTGTTCTATACAGATTCTATTACATCAGCTTGCACACCAAGTTTGCTTGGCTTACAAAAACTTAAAATCAAGCTCTCATATAAATCATTGCTTACTTCGGGAGACACGGCTAGGTAACATTGGCGAACGGGTAGGTAACTTTGCTACAAAAAGTGATCACTAAAAAGTTTCACATTCACCCTAACATACACGAATTACACAAGGGAACAGAAATATATTCTGAAACCAATTACACAAGATAACTTTGATTGCAAAGGCTTGAAGCATCTTACATACCACGGTCATGCCCAAGGTCACCGTTCTTGCACTTGGTAGAGATAATCAGATGTTATCCCAACAAAAGATGTCATGAACGCTACAAGCTCTAAGGCTCAGCCAGCTCTGAACCACCACCATCAGCAACAGTTAACGTGCTATCAGTGCCACTTTACTTAGCTAGTCACGATTGAGGTTGGGCTTGGTGCAAAACTTGTAAGGTTACTGTCAAATGGATCCAAAATACATTGTTTGATCCTTTGTCAGTTTACATTCAGAACATGAACCGTGGTGCAAGAGGCCATTCTCTGAATTACATTTAGCATCTTGCAGCACCATTCTTCATAAATCTCCCAACAAATAGCAGATTATTGTCATGTGATTGTCCTACCGAAAATTCATTTGTAAGTTCGTCCATGCTGGTAAGGATCTAATGAGGAATCACTTACAAAAAAGAATAGTGAGCACAGATATGAGAGCATACTCTTATTCTGACCGCCAAGGTAGAACTAATCTCCGGTTGTAATAAATATATTAACAAAACTCCTTTCCACCTTTACAAGCTGCACAGGTGAAGGGCACAGAAATAACTTCTAAACTACCGTTGCAAATTAAGTCCACTCACGCTCAACCGATGAGATTGAGGGTGACTCAAAAAAATAGTGATCAAAACAAATAGCTAACAACTATTTAAGACAAAAATATTGAAGGATGCAAAAAAGAATATTTTCTGAAGCAAATCTATCATTTTCAGACATAACTGAGTCGTTGAAAATTATTTGTATTAACCATACAAGTGTAGAAAAAGGTAAGCTGTTTATATGGTAGAAGTGAGTACAACAAAAACACATATAATTTCAGAGTTGAAATGGTTCAAAACCTATTTTCATTTGGATCAGCATAGTATTCTATTCTAGGAGAGCTGGCTAATATGCTTACGCTTTTGAGCATAGTATTATATTTATTAGGAAGAACAATATACATGACAGAATAAAAAAAACTATCTACGAACATCCGTGAGGTGATTAGCGATGCATGCAATAAACAAATTTGGCTAAAAAACATCAGATTATCCTGCAGCAACTTTCCTATTGGTTTCTAGGGCAATAAAAAGGAGGGTTCAACACCTATGCACCACTTATCAGCCAGGACGTTTTGTGTGTCTTTCAATCTGCTTTTCTTCTTGCTTCCTGTGGCAGCCACGAAACCTGGTTATGTGGTATGCAAAGTAATGTAGAAATAAAGTTCAAATTCTGCTTTGAGAATCATCAACTACTGGAGGAAGAAGGCAGAGGAGAAGCATAAAACAAGGGGAGGATGGGTGGTCACCACAACATACCAGGACATAGCCGAGCAGACCCAGTGTCCAACACCGTTGCTCAAAATCTCCTTCTGAGTGGCACGACCTCCCCATTGATGCTCTTCCTTACCCTTGGACATGGGCTGCCAGCCAGCCATGCTCCTCCATCTACGGTTGCTCCATCTTCAGCTTCCAGTATCTTAGGCCACATAGGAAACGTATATATTTTCATTATGTGCTTCATGATTATAGATTAAAGACTTTAGAAACATGTATATGCAAAATCTTGCTACAACAGAGTTTGCATCTTTTGGATTCAGTAATTTGAGTATTAGATTCAAATCTTACACATTATTTCAGGATTTATATTTTACTTGAGCACCATATAGAGATATACTAATTACTACATTTGCGAGTGTTAGCTGAATTTTTAAAAGCGCACATTACCTAAAGATAGAAATGTGTGAAATATGCTCAACTCTTGGTTGCTATAAAAATATAAAATATTCTGTACCCACTGTAGAGAGATAATGACTAACACCATCCTTAATCCTCAACCCAGCCACTGTCAAGCCTAACTGCAATCTTAGCAGGAGAATCCTCCAAACCCAGAGATCCACAGTCCCATCCTAAATACCGAACCTCCGGCTGGCTCAGATTTACGAGAAAAGCACCGGCATCTCCCAAACCCCACAAATCTAACCCCCAGTGGAACACCATATAGCCTTAGCTTTCGATAGTTTGGACATATGATCCAAAAAGAAAAGGAAAAATGAATCCCACCTTGATAGCCTCAATGACATGGGAGAGCTGGAACAGTCGCCCTTCCCAGGACAAGGTGTTGAGCCTGCGGTAGTACTCCGTCCTACAGACATCGAGAAAATCCCACGAAGATCAGCAACTCGCCATCGCCGTCCAGCACGATGACATGTTCAATCGATGTAAAGTAGGAAGGAAAAATCAAAACTACAAGAGGATGAAGAATTACCTCATGATGTCTATTGGCTGGATACAGACTTGATGGCTGGACACAACCCAGGAGAGAGGAGGATGAGAACCAAAAACCCTTGCCAAACCGAAGTAGAAGCCACACGAGGTTCACAATGACGGCCATGGCGTGCAGTGAGATACTTTGCATATAGAGATATACTAATTACTACATTTGCGAGTGTTAGCTGAATTTTTAAAAGCGCACATTACCTAAAGATAGAAATGTGTGAAATATGCTGAACTCTTGGTTGCTATAAAAATATAAAATATTCTGTACCCACTGTAGAGAGATAATGACTAACATCATCCTTAATCCTCAACCCAGCCACTGTCAAGCCTAACTGCAATCTTAGCAGGAGAATCCTCCAAACCCAGAGATCCACAGTCCCATCCTAAATACCGAACCTCCGGCTGGCTCAGATTTACGAGAAAAGCACCGGCAGCTCCCAAACCCCACAAATCTAACCCCCAGTGGAACACCATATAGCCTTAGCTTTCGATAGTTTGGACATATGATCCAAAAAGAAAAGGAAAAATGAATCCCACCTTGATAGCCTCAATGACATGGGAGAGCTGGAACAGTCGCCCTTCCCGGGACAAGGTGTTGAGCCTGCGGTAGTACTCCGTCCTACAGACATCGAGAAAATCCCACGAAGATCAGCAACTCGCCATCGCCGTCCAGCACGATGACATGTTCAATCGATGTAAAGTAGGAAGGAAAAATCAAAACTACAAGAGGATGAAGAATTACCTCATGATGTCTATTGGCTGGATACAGACTTGATGGCTGGACACAACCCAGGAGAGAGGAGGATGAGAACCAAAAACCCTTGCCAAACCGAAGTAGAAGCCACACGAGGTTCACAATGACGGCCATGGCGTGCAGTGAGATACTTTGCATTGCAATACATAAAGTTCTATGTCCTAAATAGCACATCAGGCTCTTATACAAATGCTAATAATTAATTCATTATTTTTTATTCCTAAGCGTATGTACAAGCGCCGGTGCAATGTACGTACATGCTCTTACAGATTAAAAAAGAGGTGTAATGCAATTGCCACACAATATGCAGGCTAATATGGTCAGATCTCAAGTAGAAAAACAATGAAATCACTTCCGCTATACCAGCTGGCCTAGGGAGGCGGATCCCATGGATACCATCCAGATAGGGTGATTCGATCTTGGGAAGGAGGATCCCGTCGCGCGGGGATCTGGCTCTGCTTGTACGACGTCGCCGCGATCTGCTCAGCGCTGTGTGATGCCGCTACTGGTGCTGTTTGTGCTGCGTCGCCACGTGCTACAGCTGGTCGTCGAGGTTCACAGTGGCTGGTTGCCGGCGCGACTGGTAGGGAGGCGACAGGGTATTCAAGATGGGAATGGGTCGGGTCGACCCGCTGGGTCACTGGCCCGGCCCAAAAATTCAAGGCCATTGGGCCAGGTGGGTCGGCCTTGGTAGACGATTGGGTCAAGAGAGCCGGCTCCATCTGGCCCGACGGATCAGCCGGGTCGACCCAGCCGAGACTTCATGTTCTGTCGGCCGGCCGGCCGCCCGTGTGACCTAGCCGCCGCCCCGACCATCTCTGCGGCCGCCGGCCACCCCAGACCATCCCTGCCGCTGCGGCGTTGCGTCCTGCCCGGGTGTCCTTCTCCTCCCGCTCGTCATCTCGCACGAGATAGTTATCTAGTTTAGCAGGAGATAGTGTGTGTGCATGAAAGGTCTCTTTAGCCCCTGCACACTTTGTTTTCTTTATGTTCCTTGATTATTCTGTAAATATAATTTCTATCAAAACCTACGTATATGTAGTGCTATGTTGCTTCATTTGTGTAGAGCAAAGCTGGTACATAAGAAAAAGATTTTGTAGGGGCATCTATACATGGTTATAGCTGAGACTGGTTGCTTTATTTGTGGCATCGAACAAGGGATAGATTGTTTTAGGGGCTTGGCGCTATGATGCAACTTAAAAGTACGAGTTCATCAGCAGCCGAATGCTAATAAACTAATATGGGTTTAGTTTCTGTCCCCCGAAGATAATTGAATATGAGAAATGAACCTTTCTCTGAAATAACCATTTTCTTACCTGCAAGTGCATATCAAACTCAGTAGCTGCCAGTAGTGGTACCTTTGCCTCGCTAACCTGTAGCTTTCGCCATTTTATTGTTTGTAGTCTAGACCAAAATGATAAAACAGTGGTCAAATTGCCCAAAAAGAGCACAGTTGCAACTTAGACATTTGTATCTTATTTAACCCTTTGGCCACTTAAAGTTAGATAGATCTTTTCTTCCATTGTATGCAATATCATTTCCTGGAAAGATAACTATATTTTGATATTGCTATGTAAAATAATACAGATTATAAAGACACTAAAACAAGTAGGACTAATGGACGGTATCTTCGACTTATGATGAAGCAAAGTCATGACAATCCTGGTATGTCAAGTCCTGGTGTTTGCTAGCACCACAAGAAAGAGCCCTTCGACAATTGTAGTTGTGCACAAGACATTGTCAAAGTCGTGCTGTCATTTGTATTCCTGATATATGGTAGCTGCTTGTAAATTTGCTCAGAATGTTAATATTGTGTACGATTTTGCTGCGGGTGGGTGACCTTGTGGTGATCTTGCTGTGTTGTAATAATATTTCTAGATATTATCCATGTGTTGTAAGATTGGAAATTGCAATATCACAATCAGATTTTGGGTCGACCCAAAATGCCCATTGGGCTAGCGGGGCCATAGCCATTTTTGGAATGGGCCGACCCATGGCCCCTGAAATTGGCCCTGAGGCCATGGGGGCCAGGTCCAAGGCCAGGTCCGGGCTGGCCCATTCCCATCTTGACAGGGTATGCGAGCAGGATGTGGGATCGGAAGGCCCATCTAGGCGGGCCGGCAGAGGTGGGGCACTGGCAAGGGCGGCAGACGGACTATCAGCGGCGTCGGTAGAGAGGTGACGGGGGGAGAGAAGAGAATGTCAGGGATGGAGAGGATGTAGGAGGGCTCTCCAAGGTGCGGAGTAAGCGACGGCGGCGGCGCCGCTGGAGAAAACGATGGGCGAGCCACGAGGGTGTGAGGGAGGAGCGGGGGTTTCCATCTTTCGGACGGTCCCACTTGTCGCCGCGACGATTTGGTGGACGAAACAAAGCGACGACATAATGGTCAGTTGGACGAAGGGGTGGGCAGAAAGAGGAACCAATGGTTCTTTTTATATATATCTATATATATATACATTTCAGCTATTCTACAACCATTTATAGAATAACTATTCTACAACCCCTTGTGAACTTCGGCAAAAACTTATGTTAACTTCGGGTTTTTTAGTGAACTTCAAGTTTTTTTCATATATGTACTGCGTGTCTCCACAACTATATAACGTAACTTCGCAGTAGCGTAAGCTAACTTCGGCTAGTGAACTTCACACACGGTCAGCTCGGAGGTTTTTTTTTTGTCCGTGTAAAGAGGAGGGGGGGTTGGGGGGGGGGGCCACCTACCCACGTAATTTCACATTCCCTAAATAAATGAGTTTAAGTCTCTAACCCTTCTTACATTCGCAAAATAAATGCATTTCCTACAGCCACTACAACAACTACACCGAAACTGCCGGTAGCGTGTCCCACTCCCTCGTTAACTCCCCAGGTGAACCGCTCCCTCCAACTTCTCCGCCGTCCTCGACGCTTCGCGCTCGACGGAACTGCTCGTCGCCATCCCCCCCTCCACTCGCTCCGGGCGCGCCTACTCTCTCTTTCTCCTCCGGCTCCGGCGTACTCGAGGAAGATCATCGCCCATCCGCGCTGCGCTCGGGCTCGCTAGGTCGCTACGCTGAAGGGAACCCAGATCTGGTTCGGATTCCGTCCGTTTGGGCTCGCTTCCGCGTTGGACTTGCTCTTCGCCGGCTCGTTGCCCTCTCCTCCTGCTCGATCGTCACGGCCGTCCTCCATCATCCCCGTCCGAAGCCATGGATCATCCTTTGCCCTCAGGTACTGAAGCTTTTTCTGATCTCTTTTCTTCATTTTTTTTCGTGCTAAAATCCGTACTCCCTATGTTGGCTCCTGCATCGTAATTAGAGTTTTTATTATTTTTTGTAATTAGTTATTTTTGGTTGAGTTTGTATGGATTGTTGGTGGCCGAATTTTAAATTTACTTGTTTATATTGTAGGTTTTTTTTCTGGATCATGATAAATGTGAACTAGTTGTTGTAGTATAGTGTGAACTTCACTATTTATGATGGATATACGGGTGGCTAAATTTTAGATATTGTTAAGCTTATATCTCCTATGGTTTTCATGTGGACTGGTCGTTTTTGCAACACCATATTAACTTATACATTTTTTGTTGTTTATTGTGTTACTAGTATCTGAAAATGCGCAGTCTGATCCCGTGGCACCTCATCTCGGCGTTAACATCCCTGGAGTCGATGATTTAACTGGTGCTGCCACAGATGATGCTGGCATTGAAGGTTGTTTCCCCCCTCTGAACTCATATGTATGCTGTCTGTATTATGTATCATTTGTGGAGTTCTATATAATTTTTGCTGCTGTGTCAAAACCTCAGTCAATGCAACCTGTGAACTTCAGATTTTTTGATGCTGTGTCAAAACTTCAGTCAATGCAACTTGTGAACTTCATTTTTTTTTGCAATTGAACTTGTCATGTGACATGTTTTTCGACATGTTAATGTTTATTTTGCAAATTGAACTTCATATTCTGCCACTTGTCAACCATGTGTTATATTGAACTATTTTTTAATCTATTATTTGCAATACCACATACCATTCAATAGCTTCATAGGGCTAATACTTAATGTACTCCATATACACTTTGCTCTTCATGCAAACTTCGTACTATTGCTTTTATGAACTTCACTTTGCTCTTCATGCAAACTCCATACTGTTGCTTCTATGAACTTCGTACTTTTTTTTGTAGCTGATAAATCTATTTGGGAATCATTAGGCAAGCTCAATACTGAGTATGCTTTTGTGGACTCCCCTGCAAAAATTGGATCGGAGACGCCTGCTGATGCTGTTAATAAAAGTGCGTCAGACGTGCTTACTGATCTGCCTGATTTTGATCGCACTCCTCTGTCCTGCCCGGCTGATAGGGCTGATGGCAGTGGTGTTTGTGGTGAACGCACAGCGGGCCCTCTTTTTGATTCCACGCCACTTCAGCGTGATAACATCGACCCGGCTGTGACCAAGTCTCCTGGATTTGATTCTACACCTGTGTTGGAGGACACGCAGTCACAATCTGTTGATGGGACTGAGGAAGTTACGCAAGAGTATAATGTGCAGCAACAGCTTGACGACTACGCTGATTATCGGACTGCTAAGCTAGCTGCGCACCAAGAAAATTTGAAATTGCATTATACAAGGAAAAATCTGAAGCTGAAATCTGCTCACCCCACCGAGCCAGTTGTTGTAGTGTTTGAAGAATCCCCTGGATCGCCCTCCAAGCCTAAGAAACAGAGGCTAGCTGTTGCCAAGCAGAAAGTTTTACCTGATGGATCTCCGCGGCGCAGCCCTCGCATTTCTCCGAGCATCCATGAGAAGGGCATGTCGCATCAGTCATCTCCCCCTGGAAAATCAAGGTATGCTAAACGCAAGCACGCTGTCGACAAGACATACGTCCCTGATGCTGCTGATGAAGGTGATTTTGAGCATGATGGTGTTGATTTCCAGGCCCACAATGATGAGGTTTGTTTTGTTTTGCTTTTTGGGGTTTCTTCTCTCGGAAGTTTTAATTATGCATTTTTCATCTATTCATATTAACTTCTAGATTGCAGCCTAATTAACTTCATCTCTGTTTGCTTGTGAACTTTTATTTTTAAGTAATTCGAAACTTCAATTTGTACGTTTGTTAACTTCTAGATTTTAGTAAAGTTTTTATTTATGTGACCCTAAATGACTTCGTACAATGAACTTTATTCTATAATATTGAAACTTCATTCTGTCTGTTTTGTTAACTTCTACATTTTGTGAAATTAACTTCAATCTTTTTATTTATTTGAACTTCACCTTTTTTTGTGTAATGATCTTCATTCACGTAATTTTTGATTATGCCTTATTTTTATCTTTATTCTTCTGAACCTGCAGTTAACCTCAATCTCTGTCTGTATGTGGACTGTTCAGATTTTTGTAGTAAAATGAATTTTTCCAATGTTTTTGTATGCATGTTAACTGATATATTATAGTAATATGAACTTCATATTTGTCTATATGTTAACTTCTAGAGTTTTTGTATAACGAACTTCATTTTTCCTTGTGTACAGTTTAACACAAAGAAGAGGCGTATAGGTGTTGGGTCATCCAGTGGTCCATCCTCGAGGAAACAGTCTGCGAAGAATAAAGCAGGAATGACGAAGAAGCCACACGGTCGGAGGAAGAAAGCTGATGCAGGCAAAGGACCTGAAAAGGACCGTTTCCAGCAAACTGTCCGTTGTTCGATTGGAGAAGTTCGTGAAGCAGCCAAACTGCTGAAAGATCCTCACATCCAGATTGTTCGGGAAGCTGGTTTTGGTTGTGTATTTGATTGGGTACTTGAGGGCAATGTGTCTCGTGTTCTCATGTGTCATCTCATGATGACCATCGACACATCAACGATGAAAATTCATTGTGGTTCTGGCAGAGTTCTTGATGTCAACAGAGAGGCTGTACACCATGTACTTGGGTTCCCCATGGGTGGGTATGCAGCCCCATTTCCTTCCGATTCTGGCCACGACGAGTCTCTTCGCAGCTTCAAGATGGAGCTTGGCATTGACAGCAAGTCCGGCATTGAGACCAAAGACCTTCGGAATATTTTACGAGACCTAGTTGAATATCCTGAAGATGATGAGAAGGTTCATCTAGCTGTCAAGGTTTTCTTCTCCATATTGTATAACAAGCTTGTCTGCCCTGGTTCAGCCCCTCGTCTTGGTAGGGAGGCTGCTATGCTTGTTGATATGAATTACAGGAAGATGTCGGAGTCCGACTACTGCCAGCTAGTTGTTGATGAGATTAAAAGAGCTGCCATTAAATATCAGGACAGGAGCATCCCGCAGGCTGGTCCTGAAGGGTGCGGACTCATCCCTACAGTTATGTACCTTGACAGCTGCAAGTCTGCCAAGCATTCTGTAATGCACACTGAGACGCCGCGCGCGAATTTTCTGCATGAGAAGCCTTTGGAAAGGATCTATCGCCTCGACTTGTTCAAACACGGTGGAAGAACTGTCAAATTACAAGTTTGGTAAACTCGGGGTTAGTGAACTGCTTGTATTTTTTGCTTTGAATCAGTTTGAATATTTTTTACTTTCTGTTTGAACTCCAAACCTTATATTATGTTAACTGCTAAGCAGGAATGTAATGAACTTCCACTACATTTTTGTTGTCAATACTAAATAGTGAACTTTTCTGCATGTTTTTTCAGTGGAAAGGCCAGAATGAAATTGCCTATTCATATCACATGCCTGTTGAAGAACTCCGTAGTGTTCCGCACCCCCAGTCTCCTCCTAGGGTCTCCGGGGTTGATCCCAATCTGGAACACACGGGGAATACTCAGATTGACTTGGTTCATACTCAGGAGCAAGCTGTTAAATCTGCATCGCTACATCAGCCGTCCTTTGATAGGGCAGGATCTTCATCTGTTTCAGTCGTCAACAAGATCGTGCAGCTCTTGCAGGAAGTTGAGCAGCTTTCTCATAATGTCCCGTCAACCGCTGACCGGTTGAGCAGGATTTCTGGTCTATTCCCTGATGGGCATGGCCCTAGTGTTCAAGCGGTGAAGGAGGAGACAGAACACGAGACTAAAATTCTCGATAGCTTGAGGCTTGCTGTGTCCTGTATGCAGACTGGTTTTGCTGAGTTTGGTTACAAACAGGATGCTATTTGCAGGGAGTATGAAAGGGAGGCTGTTATTCTAGAAGAGCAATTCAACATGCAAGATGCAGTTGACGGTAGCCACCGTGACTCAGGACTTGGTCAATCAGCAGCAGACGCGGAGGTATTATGTTACTTTTAACTTCTATATATACCTACTGTCAACTTCCAGTGCTATGTATATGAACTCCAGTGATATTTAGTAATCATTTTTTTCATGAACTTCCAGTGATATATAGTAATTTTTTTCCCTTTTCAACTTTGTTTCTCTTTTTGTAGAGAGAAGCCAAAGAAGCTCAGGATGCAGCTGCTCTTGAGTCTGATGAAGACGATGAAGTAGGCGAGGAAGATAATGTCATTGAATCTCAAAATGTAGTTCATCAGGAGTCCACTCCTGTTACGCCGCCAGAAGCTTACAATGAAGAAGATGACGATTCAGATACTTTGTCTGGTGATGACATCCCTGAAGGCCATACTATTGCAAGTCAGGATGATCATGTTGATGTTGGTAAGGATAATCATGAAGATGTTGTTACAAGAACATGCAGCGAAAGTGAACTTCAGAAAGATGATGCAAGCCCTGTAAAGCCTACTGGAATCAACGATTCAGTACATCCAGGGGGGGAAGATTTTGCGGGTAATCACTAGTACAGAACGACACATCGGAAACGGGCCAAAAACCCCTTCGGCAACGGAGAAAGGGTCCGTGTCCCCGACCCTGTCACTGATGTGAAGGCCTTCATCGGTAACGGAGGCAAAAAACCGTTTCCGATGAGGTCTCCATTTGGCAACGGTTGGCGCAGACCTCCGTTGCTTTAGTTTTCCTACATCAGATACGGAGTTTTCCATCTACCCGTTTGCACTGAGCTTTTCTCATATTTCGGTTATATGCCATAATACATGAAAGGCTGATTGCACAATGCAATAAAACGTTATTCAATTCATAACATAGAACAAATGCCATCATTACATTGGTATACAATAATATCACTGTTTTTTACAATTTGACTACAATCATATCCATCACACATTGGCATAATGTAATATCACCTATTACACTTTGACTACAATCATGAACTCTAAACCTATAAGCAACTAACCTAACAAGATGGAAGGCTGGCTTAATTAAGCCAGCCTTCCATCTTTGACTTGGAGCTCACCTTCTATGAGCTCTCGGTCGTCGCAGTACCCACTCCAAGACCAGTACCCGAGACGAGGATGATTCAACTATTCAACTTAAACGGAGTCCGGATGCGCAAGGGGGCACATCTCGAATATACCGTAGAGTTAGGTCATGAATCATCTTTACTTGTTGATTAAGATAGAAGAAACCCTATGGTGAACTTGGAAATGAGATGTCATGATCAGGTGATGGAATGCAGGGTTTTGGTGATTAAATATACATGATATTTATTTTAAAGGTTAATTCACAATTTTCCGGACACTTTGGTATACCGAACACATTTCTATGATGTCCCGATAAGAAGTTGTTACAATTATAATTTCCTCTTTTAAATATGTGCCTTTAATAAATAATTTTAAACAACACAGGAATTACTTAACCAAGATAGAAAGAATTAAATGAAACAGTACAATTTTTGGGTGCTGGACAAATTCGGGAATTTCCGAATTTTCCTCACTCGGAATATCCGATCGAAATGCAACTCCAAATTTTGGCTAAGGACTAGAAGTCCACACGCACTGGAACACTTCGGAAAATCCGAAGTCTTCAGTTTCGGATTATCCGATTTCTACGAAGATGTGAAGAATTTGCTAAGGACCAAGATTGAGCTCGCACTGGAGTTGTTCGGAAAATCCGAATTCCTCGGCTTTGGATTATCCGAGCGGAAGTGAGAGCACTGCGGCGCACGGCGGCCTGCGGTCTTACAGCGACACAGCGAGCGAGGGGAGAGGGGAAGGCAGTGGGAAGGACCGCGAGCTCACCCTGATGACGCACGCGTGCTTGGGGAGGCAGAGGATGCAACGACGGCGGCGTATTTCTCGCGACGGTGCTCGAACGGCAACGAGGAAGAAGAGGTCGTCGACGTCGATGGCGGGCTCTCCAGCTCGATTCCTTCGGCGTGGAGGAAGAGCACGGCACGGCAGAGCTCACTGCGGTCTCGGCTGGGCTCAGGGAGCTCCCGAACGACGGCGATGGGGCGGCGACGGCGAGCTCGGGTGCGGCTCATGGGGAGAGAAATAGAGGGGAACGGGAGCAGATATTTCGGGGAGGGAGCAGGTGGGGCTTCGTTGGGCGTGCTCCTCGCAGGAATAGGCAGAGGAGGGGCCCCGGCGCGGGCGTGCATCGCGGGAGGAGCACGGCGGCATGGCGCCAGTGCGCGGGAGGAGAGAGACGATGGGGATTTGCAAAAACCCCCTGGAAGCTTTGTTTCTATCACGGATTAGTCCTTTTCTCTTTTCTTTTTAAAAACCAGTAGTACTCTAGGTATTTAATTGAGGCACTAAAACATTTTATTAAAATCTGGAAAAATTTGTGTTGCCTCCCCACATCAAGAGGAAGCTCCACCAAAATTGGTGCCTCAAGATAAAAAGTTTGGAACCACTTTTATTCATAGGTTTCAATTATGGCAATTTTCTAAATTCCCCAAATTATAATCCTTTAGGAATTTTAGAGCAAGTCCAAAATAGTATTTTGAACTCTTGGAACCTCCTTGACAAATATAAGAGGTCAAAGTATTTTTGTTTTGAAATTTTGAGTGCTTTCATTAATTTGGGAAGTTTGTGTTAAAGCAAGTTTGGCATTTTGGTTTTCAAATGGTGCCAAACCAACAGCAAGTCCCTAACCCAACACAATTCCCTAGCAACAATTCCCTAGCAACAACATTGATGCATGGATGCCATGATGCAATTGAACACAAAAGTGGAAAAATCACACAGGTTTTTAGGTTCTCAACTTTGGGCTGTTACAGAGGCCTTCCAAACTATCCAGGAAGTTGAGGGTTGAGGTGCCTAAGTTCATCCCTTATAAGTTTCCACATCTATCCAAGGCAAATAACATAAAAGAGTTACTACTTAGCAAGGACTACATCCGCGACCATGGCGAGTGAGTAATTCTAGACACTAATACATTTTCTCACTGGAATTCAAATAGTTCACTGTATTCAATGTTTTCATTGTTCACTTACATGTGTCTGCAGTGTACCACTTGCGCAGTTCAGGACCCCTGATGATGACACTTTAGTTATTGATGGTAATTTCATGTTCAGATTTTTTGGTCGTGGGGAAATGTTGGAATGTGAAGTTATGGACCACATAATATCATTTTGGAAGGACAATCCCGATATGAAATACATGTTTGAATCCGGAGAACGTGTTCTACTGGGACCTTTTACAATATCTGTATGTCTTCTCAGCCTATCCCATATTTTAGTATGTTTTTGCTGGAGCTGCTTTTTTACCTATTAAGTAAACTTCAACGTTTTTTCCAACACTGAACTTCACTGTTTTCATGTTTCCACATTAATTTTGGTACAGTTAACTTCAATCCTGTATGTTTGTGATCCTCTATATTCTTGTATAATTAACTTCAATTTTATCAGTATGTTAAGTAGTTTCTATTATACTAAACCTAACTTCAGTATTACCTTTATGTTAACTTCTAGAATTTAGTAAATGAACTTCAAAATGAACTTCAGTATCATCCTGTATGTTAATTTTCCACTGCACACAGGTCATACCTGAACTTCAATCGAATATTTCTTTTTTGCAGTACCTCCTTGAATATGCACCTTTTAGTCTCAAAGACAGCTCTGGTTGTGCTATAGACAGGAGCCCATTTGATGTTAAACGAGCGGCTAGAAATTTCAAGTTATATGTGAGGAAAAGCGAAAACCTGCTGAGAGCCAAACTGGTAAATGGTTCTATTTTCTATCCAGTCTGAAGTTCTTTTTTTTTTTATCAAATGCACTTCTTTTTTTCCCCTCTGCCTTTATCTGAACTCCCTCATACACACACAGATTATTATCCCTCATTTCTTCAACAACCACCATACTGTGTACGTGATGAATAGATACAAAGGTAGTTTGGATATATTCGATTCCAGGAAGTATACTAGGTGGAGTCCCCAAAGCAAGAATACATACCACGGGCACCGCGTTGAAATTGTGAGTTGGGTTCAATTTTCTATACACACCACGCAGTTTTTGTCAAGGATAGTGACTTATCCTTGTCACTATTTTTTGTTTTCTTGCCAGATGCGCAGGATGGTGTCCCTTATGAAGGAAGTGTATGGGACTGCAGAATACAATAAGCACAATGAACATCAGTGGGAGGTTCTTGCAGACAGGTGCACGTTTGTGCCAACTCCAGAGCAGGGCGCAAATGAGTGTGGGTTCTACGCTCTGAAGGTTGCGTACAATTTTGATGGTGAAAAGCTTGTAGAGGAGATAGTACCGAAAGATGTTAGTATCTTTTCTTATTCATCATGTGATCATGTATTTTTCTTTGTTGTTTGTGCAGTGCAACCTTTACGCTTAACAGTTCATCTTTTTCAATTGTAGGCTCGTGTGGAGGACTGGAAAGCTGAATACATGTACCAGATTTTGTTACACCCGATGAATGAGATATCACCTCTCATGTGGCCGGAGATAATCCAGGATCTCATTCTTCTCTTAGGGTTAGGATCGCAATCATCTCAGGATATGCTGACAAAAGCAGCCAAAGACCGCACTGAAGCAAAAGCACGGCAGTAGATGTTTTTTTCCTTTCTTCTTTTCATAGAACATTTATATTCAGATGATTCGAGAGCAAATGCTCATTTTCCATTTATGTGTAATTGAAATCTACTGATTCATGAACTTCATATGAATGATATTGTGAACTTCAGTTGTATGATGATATTAACTTCAGTCATATGATGATATTAACTTCAGTTTATTGCACACTGTGGTTATCGTGTTTACGTTTTTTCCTGTGCATAGTTCGTACAGTTTAATTTTTGTTAAATTTTTCATTGAAATTTTATGTTCAAAATAGGGTGGACTAAGTTATTTCTTTTTATGAATTTGAGTTATGTATTCATCAAAAAAGGACTGGTCTTTACCTCTTAAGTAAACTCCAACGAGTTCGAAAACTGAACTTCAGCTTTTCATTACCTACCCAAGCAACAAAACGAATTTGATGTTTTTTTACAATAAAAATGGACTGCTCTTTACCTCTTAAGTTAACTCCAACGATGTATTAAAATTAACTTCACCTTTTCATGTTTCCACATTCATTTTCACTGCAGACAGGTCATACCTGAACTACCTTTTTTTCATAACAATGAATCAGAACTACATTTTTATAGTAGCAAAATGAATTTGATGTTTTCATCATCAAAAAATGGACTGCTGTTTAACTCTTAAGTAAACTTCAACCATTTAGTAAAATGAACTTCACGCTTTTTCTATCTACACAAACAATGAATCATAACTACATTTTTGGAACAGAAGACTGGAACAGAAATGAAGCTATATTTCTGTGCAAAATATTATTTTCAGCATACTGGAACAGAAATCAGAACTACATTTTTAGCAGCAAAATATTATTTTTCCAACTATAGTAGTATTGTTTTGTGCTATACAGGGTGTTCTAATGATTATCTATTTTTTGTTCTGCTATCTTAGCCTGTCACTCCTTATTGGCTTGATGTTCTGATTCGATGTTTTCGTGGCACCCACGCTTTTCGTCTCCCCATGGTGAACATCCTGTAGGACAGTTTCATCGTTTTGTTGCGATTGCAGCTTCAATTTTTGTTGTCTCAGCTCCTCCTCCATCTGCAACCTCTTGCATGTTCTCGCATTGTGTCCTCTAATCAGTCCACAGTTTCCACAGATTCTTACACCTTGTGGCATCATTTTCATACTCTCGCAGCCCTGCCGTGATGCAACCTGTTGTTCTAGGATCTCTTGTTTCCTGGGACATTTCCTTGCGTTGTGCCCTGCCTTTTCATTGCATATGCTGCAAGTTCTCTGCCCTTTGGGAATAGTTAGTCCTTGCTGCTTTGTTTCTGGCTGTCCATGTCTGCTTGGAGGTTCACTTGGGTTTTCATTTTCAGTTTGTTCGTTGCCATCGTCAACCGACTTGTTGTTATGAACTTCATCATCCTCTTCTTCGTCCATGCCCGCTTCATCTTCTTCTTCTTCTTCGTCCACGTCCATGCCCACTTCATCTTCTTCTTCGTCCACGCCTTCTTCATCTGTGTCATCGTCGTAGTCACAATCTTCATCAGTGTCCAGCACCTCTTCATCAACCTCCTCTTCTGAATTTTGCTTCGCTAGCAGATTTTTTATGCACACCTTCACATTCTTCACAGAGCTGGAAGTTTCGTATACTTTCTGGTGTGTTTGGAGGAGCTGTTGCGCCAGTTGCCTCCTTTTGCAAGTTCTAGCGTTGTGTCCAGCAATTTTATTGCAGTTGCTGCACAGTCTTGAACCTTTTGGATCGCCATTTTCATCCAGCTCCGATTCTGGACGTGCAGGTGCCGAAGTTCCCTTTTTCTCTTTGTTCACGCAAGCAGCAGTACTCTTGCTGCCTTTTGTCTTAGCTTTCGGGGTGGCTTGATGTGCGCATAAGGGACAACAGTAGCCTCTTCTGGATTATTCATATAACCATCTGATCTTGCAGTATTTTCTTCACGTCTTGATCTTTCATTAGAATTGCTCGTATCGTTGTCGTCAGCATCCAGATGCGAATTCACCTCTCTGAAACCAGATAGAGCAATGTCGAATTTGCGGTCTGATGAGCACCCTTTGTTGACCATCTTCATGGCCTTGTTGTACAGGATTGTTCGCCTGTACTCAAGCGATGTACCATCGGTTGTCACTGCTCTGCGGTCTCGGCGATTAAAATCTGGGTCCTTTACTGCATTCTTTGAGTACCTTTGCAGTATATATCGATCTGGTATTCTATCAAGCCTCAGGTGTTCAAACACGGCTATGAGGTGATGGCAGAACAATCCTGCACATAGAGAGTAAAATCATAAACTCAACTTCCCCAAAAAATCTGCCACGATTTTCCAGTAATCATCATATGAACTTCATGATCAAAACATCATCAACTTCCAGATATCATATGCTTTTTTTTAATGAAATTGTACAGTTCTGATTAAATGACATAGAACCAAAAACATGTCAAATGAACTTCATCTCATGAATAGAATAACTTTTACTTTCTTTTCCATACAAAGTTAACTCATCACACAACTAAGCAATATTTGGGAACATTTATAAAGCAAGAAATTTATTTTTTACCGGTGTGTTCCCATAGTTTGCACTCGCATTCAAATCTGCCTCCACCCTCATCTGCCAATACATGGAACTCGTGTCTAGACCAAGCAAACTCCCTACTTTGGTTGTAGTGGTGCACAAGGAAGTTCGTTGGATTTTCTTGCGAAGTTTTGATGCGAAAAGCAGTGCTGTGATATAGGCATTCCCGAAACACCGAGTACACGGCCCTTGTGTATTTCTCAATCAATTGTGCCTCAAAGCCATATCTTGTCGATGTCTTCCCGACGGCCTGCACACATGGGAATAGATATCTCAAAATCATGAACTTCCAGTTCTGCATTACTGGAACTCCAGGGAAATATAAGTATGAACTTCTAACTTTTTTCTAGAAGTTTCCAGTGAACTTCCAGTTTTGCATACCAAAACTCCTAAAGGTGAATATACTGAACTTCGGTTGTTTTGCATATAGACAGAACAGTTTCTTTTAAAAAAAATGAACTTCAAGCTTACTGAAAGCTTACCATTGAGGCAAGTGTCTCGGCATTCTCTGCTTCGTGACGCGTCTGTATGCAGTTTTCAACCTGTTTCACAAAAATGTGTAGATCATGCCGCTCCTTTACAAATCCCTTTTTCATCACGTAATTCATGCTCTCGCTCCTCTGGGTAGATGTCATGCGTGCACAGAAAGCCTCCTTCCAGTAAGCTGATACCCAAGTTTTTCTCTCGGCCCACAAGTTTATCATCACATTGATATCATGTAGCCCATACTTGTTCATTAAGTCATGCCAAGCATTCTCAAACTCTGTCGGCATAAGTGGATGATTCAGAACTGCAGCAAGCTGCTCCTTTGGATCGGGAAACAATTTGTAAAGTTTTCCCAAAGGATCCTTGTGCTTTCTCATGATGTGCCATCTGCACAGCTTATGCAGAGAACGTTTCATTATCTGTTTTATTGCACTTGCCATTGACGGGCACTGATATGCAGTTTTAAGATTTGTTATTAGAATAGTATAAGACAAACAGTTTTTCTAAGATGTTATTTTCAAATAACCATAAAAACAACACAGACCTGTCAATATCACTATTGGTTGCTTCCCGCGCATGCAAGCCAAGAACGTGCTAAACACCCATTTGAACGACTCAATGCTCTCGTCACCCATGACTGCAACACCAAAAATGCAGGACTGCAAGTGGTTATTTACCCCCACAAACACTGCCAGGGGCATGTGGTGTGTGTTTGTCTTATATGTGGTGTCAAACGTGACACAGTCACCAAAATCTGCATATGCAGCTTGGCAGCTTGCATTTGACCAGAAAATATTCTTTATTCTGTCCTCTTCGTCTACTTGCACATCATAGAAAAAGCTTTCATTCTCATCCTTCATGTCCTCAAAATGCTTGAACATCTTCGGGACTGCGCCCTCACTGTCCTCTCGTGCAAACGCTGCTTTCCTGCCAAGAGAAATTCATATGGATATTAGTATGCATTTTTCTTTCTGGTCACACTAAATTGTTTTAAATTTTGTACTCTCACGTACATGTTCAGTACATCTTTATCATGAAAAGGTAGGTTGCTTCGCCCATTATGCAGTCTAGATAGCAAGGCCATGATGTTGACATGCTTCACATTGCTGGAATGTAGGTCCTTTATGTAATCTTTTAGTGTTCCATCCACCTTCTTGTGCGAATGCATGTGAACGAGCATTGATGGATTCAACAAAACAGATGATTGTGTTGAAGTTCAATATCTTTTACCACACAGGTATCATCAGCTCTCTCCTTAAATCGCATCATGGCCTTGCATCCAATTCTTCTGGATCGCTTGTCACGTTGTCGGTCACCATCAGCAACACATGCCCTGTGCTTACTGATACGTCTCAAACGTATCCATAATTTCTGTTGTTCCATGCTTATATTATACCATTTGCTACATGTTTTACATACACTTCATATCACTTTTATGCATTTTCTGGGACTAACCTATTAACAAGATGCCACAGTGCCAGTTCCCTGTTTTCTGCTGTTTTTGGTTTCAGAAAGTTACTTCTGGAAATATTCTCGGAATTGCACGAAACAAAAGGCCATGTCCCTATTTTTCCAACACGTACACGGAGTCCGAAGGAGAGACGAAGACTCGCCACGAGGTGGCCAAACCACAGGCCGGCGCGGCAGGGGGCCCACCGCGCCGCCATATGGTTTGGGCCCCTCGGAGGTCCGCCGACATCGCCCCTTCGCCTATATATTGCCTCAGACGCGAAAACCCTAAAACACCAAGCCAATTTCCACGAAGAGTTCCGCAGCGCCGCCGCCATCGACGACAAGTTTCGGGGGACAGAATCTCTGTTCCGGCACACCGCCGGGACGGGGAATTGCCCCCGGAGTCATCTCCATCGACTCCACCGCCATCTTCATCGCCGCTGCTGACTCCCATGATGAGGAGGGAGTAGTTCTCCCCCGAGGCTGAGGGCTCTACCGGTAGCTATGTGGTTCATCTCTCTCTCCCATGGCGTGATCTTTATGTGATCGTGTGTATTGCTAGTATCGCTGAATACATTAATAATGTTTATGCTACTCAAGTG
Organism: Poa pratensis; assembly: GCA_947311845.1. Lineage (NCBI taxonomy): Eukaryota > Viridiplantae > Streptophyta > Magnoliopsida > Poales > Poaceae > Poa > Poa pratensis. The sequence continues at coordinate 19,723,608 of CAMZMU010000010.1, forward strand.
ATTTTGTCTAGTTTCTGGAGTCATTGTGGCAACACGGTATCAAGGTGACAGTGTGGGTACTTGTGTGACTATGAATAATTTAGATATCTATCATGGCTTGTTCTTGAGAACTGTGGTGTTTGTTTACTCAGACTTTGAGGAGTGCTTTTGCAGCCCTACACGTAGTACTCTTGTGTTATCAAGAAGGAGAATAATCCCGAGCAGTATTTACTTGTGTTCAGTTGTGCTAATCTAGTTGAATATGTAGATGTTACTCTTTATCTATTATGCACTCCAGAGATTACTTTAATATGAACTCCGGTACTCTCCACGGTGTAAAGGTGACAGTGTGTGCACCGTGTGTGACTCCTTTATGACGTTGTGGCGCTTGTTTACTCCGGCTTGAGGTGTGCTTTTGTAGCCCTACACAATGAATGGTGTTTGTTATCCAACAAGAGAGTGTTTAAGAGTAGCTTTTACTTATTCAGTTATGAGATCATTGTTGAGAGTGTCCACTAGTGAAAGTATGATCCCTAGGCCTTGTTTCTAAGCATTGAAACACCGTTTACATCAAGTTCTGCTACATGTTTGCTTGCTGCCATTTTTATTCCAGATTGCAATTACTACTTGCAATCATCCATATTACTTGTATTTCACTATCTCTTCGCCGAACTAGTGCACCTATACATCTGACAAGTGTATTAGATGTGTTGGGGACACAAGAGACTTCTTGTATCTTAATTGCAGGGTTGCTTGAGAGGGATATCTTTAACCTCTACCTCCCTGAGTTCGATAAACCTTGGGTGATTCACTTAAGGGAAACTTGCTGCTGTTCTACAAACCTCTGCTCTTGGAGGCCCAACACTGTCTACAAGAATAGAAGCGTGCGTAGACATCACTTACCTTCTCGCACGCACTGCAGAAAACACATAGTTTTGTTCCGTTGCCCTTTTTTTTATGCCGAAACCTGTGTGTTTGGCATATGTGTTGTAAAACTCATATGCTGCCGAATAAGAACCAAATTCTTGACCACGCACTGGTATGAGATTGGGTGGTAGCTCTGGTGCCTGCACGTTAAGGTTTTTCACACATTAAATCATAATGAACTCCATATAATTTGCAGATTGTAGGCTCAACTTCCAAAAATAAACTCAACTTCCAAAACTAACTGTAATAGACTTCCAGTAAATATCATATGAACTTCACAATCAGCACATCATAAGCAGTACTATTTTTGTGCTTTTTTTCATCAGAGTTCTAATTAAGTGAACTAGAACAAAAGTATGTCAAACGAACTTCAACACACTACAAGAATAAATTTTTGGTTTTTTGAACACATTAATCATAATGAAATTCCAGATAATTTTTGTTTTGCAGGTGTCTACTTGTAACAGAGAACTACTATTTTTGTTTGCAGCAGCAGAGAACTTACATGCGTGTACTTTCGCAGTTCTGTAGGAGTTTCCACTTCATTGGTTTTGATGGGGCAAGGCGGTGTGACCTTCGGAATATGACACAAAGGATCAACGGGACGCATGTGACTGGATGTATGTTTGTTTCCCACTTCGTCATCACCCTGGCAGTCTGTTCTGTGCTTCCCTTTTTTGTGATGTTGTTTGGACGATGTACTGTTATGAACTTCAGTTTCTGCATAACTTGACTTCCTCTTAGATGTGTTATTTGAACCAGCTCGCTTCCCGGTATGAACTCCCCCAGATTCTCCAGATGACCTAGCAGTCCCATCTCGCTGCTGGCTATGAACTCCCCCAGATTCTCCAGATGAACCTCCCTGTATGACTTTGTTGTCGCGTGGTTTGATGTTGCGAACTGCTTCCAATCCACTGCTGGACTTCTTCTGACCCAAGATCTGAGCTGGACGACGCGGTTGTCGGTACACAGGTGCCGAAACAATTATTTCCTCGTTGCACAGGATGGGGGATCGCGGAGGCTTTGGTGGACCTGACCACCACAACATTTCTTCTTCTTCTTCTTCTTCTTCTTCTTCTTCTTCTTCTTCTTCTTCTTGTGCTTGACCCTTGTCTTGCGTGGCTTTCACTATTGGAACCCCATCATTCATCGTACTGAAACTCCGTTTGTTTCCAACTATTGCTGCATTGTTTTCAACATGGAGAGTACCCACACCAGCAACACTGCGTCCTCCCCCTTCCTTGTACTGATATTGCACACCACTCTCAGCTTGCATTTGACATCCACTATGAACTATCTGGACTGCAGTGGCTTCCCTATTTGCTTGCTTATGTTGTTTTGGCCCCGACCAGCTAGATATTTCATCATGCAAATCTCCATCCACCATTTTTTGACGTTTACCCAGTTCCAAACCCTGCAAAATTCCAGAGAAGGTGTTGTTTATCTACCATGAACTGAAGTTTTTTTTTTGACTGAATTGCATACATGAAGCTTGAAAAACAAAATAACATACACACGAACCTCACAAACAGGACTATGCGAACTATTACAACAATAAAAACGTGTGGAACTGAGGTGGTTATTTTAGACTGAGTGAACTCATGTGTACTACAAAACAATTACACCCATGCATACACACATCAGAAAACATTATAAGATATAGTGAACTCCAGCACATAACTAAGTGGAATCCATGCATAAATCAAGTAAACCTATCATTTTATTCCACAACCAACTGCACAAACCTTAGAATCTGCCACGGCCGACCTCTCCGTTGACGTTGATCCACTCGATTTTCCCTCCAGACCATGGGTCCTTCGGCGAATTGGAGCCATTGTTCCTCGTCGACCAGCGTGGACAGGAGGTGGCCAAACTGGGGATTCTTCTCCGAAGTTGCTCGCTCGAATCCGATGCGTGGACGCGTGGGATCGAGAGAGGGAGAACTCGCCGCTCTCCGCCGCTGCCTCGCGTCGGCTTTCCCGTCACGGCTCGCTCGGCTGGAACAATCACAGGCAAGAGGTGGTCCTGCTTGGAGAACTCGCCGCCTCCGCCCCGGCCTCCCTCGCGTCGGCGCCCCGCCGCCGCTCGCTCGGCCGCGGCGACCAGGGGAAGGAGGTGGTCCTGCTTGGGGAAGACGCCGCCTCCGCCCCGACCTCCCTCGCGTCGGCGCCCCGCCGCCGCTCGCTTGGCCGCGGCGACCAGGGGAAGGAGGTGGTCCTGCTAGGGGAAGACGCCGCCTCCGCCCCGGCCTCCCTCGCGTCGGCGCCCCCGTCGCCGCTCGCTTGGCCGCGCCGACCAGGGGGAAGGAGGTGGTTCTGATGGGGGCAGTGGTTTCGGGCGACACGTCAGGAGCGACACGGACGAGGTTTTTATGAGGTAGTTTCCTGGTCGGGTCGGTGCACGGTTTGGAAATAAGAAGCCTTTCTAATTTGGGGGATTGTAGAATAGTTATTCTACAATCTCTTAAGGGGGTTGTAGAATAGTCCCACCCTATATATATATATATATAGGAAAATGGTTCTGTACTTCTGGGTGTACGTACTCTCACGTTCAATATATATATATATATATATATATATATATATATATAGTACTAGGAAAAATGCCCGTGCGTTGCAACGGGATAGAAAAATGCACCGGATGTCTGGAAAACGGCGGCCACACGACACCCATCAATCGGTCATGTTAGGGACACATTCATGAGACCAAACGTGTGGAAGATGGTGGTTGTGCCCCGGTTCGGCGATGTGAGCGAGGACACGTTCAGGAGGAGCTCCTCTAGCGGTCGACTCATCTCGCAAGCTTTGTGCAACTTACAACCACCAAAACAACAAACAAAATTATAGTTTGCTGAACTTTTTTTTTTTTGACTTTTGTTTGCTGAACTTCACCTGAGCAAACATGCTCGCACAGTCATGTAGCTCACATAGGAGTTATAGAAATAGGTTTAGTGGTTCGACAAATAATAGAGCATTTGGAATCAAAGTTAGGGTCAAATGAATGATTAATCACTGTCTGCTCGCTCATTAATCAGATGAATGTGTAATCATTTTTTACCTGAGATTGAATTGATCGAGTACCGGAGTACGTGCAATCCAGCTCCAGCAATTTGCAAGTCTACATCCTAGAAACTGAACCCACAAAATTAATATTTGCTGCGTATCTGCTTTCATTAGTAGAAATCGACCTTCAGCTCTTAATCTGACAGCAAAATGAAATCCTTCCGCAGACTGTCACTTCGTTTTATTCAAGTGGTACTTTATTTGAGCCAGCGTAGATGCATGTACGATCATGGATAATCAAAGCATTCGAACTCCATGTTCTTGCCCATCCTTGGGTGCTTAACTGAAAAGTGGTTGCAGTGTCGACATCGCAGGTTTTTGAACATACAGGCTGCAGCGTTCTTCACAGTTGGCAACCAGGAGCATTAGTAACTCGAAATAGAACTGCTGGGCGCTAAACGAAGAGCACCATCCGGCCATGGCGAGCTATGCTCACCCATTGATAAAGTGCTCTAGCACATTGAGGCTCGTGTCGCTGCCAGAGAAAACGGAGTCAACCTCGCGGGCGCGAGGGGACAGAGCTGACCAGACCTCCATGCCAGCCCGCCGCGTCAAAGCAGCGAGGCTAGCCCACAACAAATTGGGCGATTCAACCATGGATGCATCTTCTCCAGCTGACGCTTGTAAGCAAGCCCAGGTGACCACGCCTTAATTGTCGTCCCAGCGCATCGTGGTGGCGTTAATTCCTCGTTAATTCCTCGCCGTGGGAAGCACACGCATATGCATGATCGTGTAGGGGATCGTTGCTGCACTTGCACGCACATAGACAGATAGTCTCAATGCACGTACAGATGAGGACCTCACAAGCTGGACAATGGAGACGTGCTTGCGTCCTGTGAAGCTCCGTTGCTTCTCGGTTGTGAGCTGTACGCATGTACCGATGGAAGGTGAGGGCAGCGATCAGTAGGGTGGCCGCCTCGCCGATGCCCCCTTCGCGTAGATGCAAGGCTTGCCTTGTGGGCGTGCGTTCGCGCACCCGCACACATGCTCTCCGCGAGATCGTCTCCTCCGAGCAGTCATACGTGTGACCGACGGACTCGTGCGCGCATCTCTTCCTGCGCGTCTCGTCTGACCTAGCTCTCGGCGATATCGTTTTCTGTGAGCTCTCGCATGTACGAGTTGTGCGTGCTTCTCCTCCGATCGATGCTTTATATAGTGAGCAGGACAGGCCTAAGGCGGTGCGGGTGACAGTTGGTGTCCATGTTTGACTCAGATTCGACATCCACGCGATGGAGAAAACGACAAACGTCAGGAAATAGATCGGACGAAAGAGAAAAACTTAGCCAAACGTTTTTTCACTTACGGGTGGCAGAGGTGGGTAATTTGTGCGAACTTTAGGGGTATTTTTAACGACGTACGAGAAGAAGTCTTAATGCTTTTATTATTAGGTATAGATAGAGATTTTTATAAATGTTTAAAATTTCTGAAGAAAAGTTACGCATAGATCTCATATGTATCATGTGTGTAGAAAGTTTCGCGAGAAAATGTTTTTTTAGTTGATCTATACTATTATTAAAAGAGCAAACTTGTTGTTGTTGGGATACTTTAAATCTGTACCGTTCAATATCCGATCAAACAGTCCAGATCGTCCCAATGTTTGACAACTCAACATTGTCCAGTTTGGACCGTTTTGCCCTCCCACCAAATCACATAATACAACCAAATTGCCACCGTACCTGTTCGTTCTTCTATTTCTCCTCTCTAAATTACACAGATTGCCATCGCTAAAAGAAATTACAAATTACACGGATTGCCATCCCTAAAAGAAATTACAATTGTTTCTCTCTCCTCCATCGTTAACTGCCTCAAGGTAAAAGACAGGAACGATCGATACTGGCTCAGGTCGGACAGGGCCGGCGGGCTAATCTCCGTGCTTGGCACAATGCTCTGCAAGAGGCTGATGCCTCAAGCAATCCCAGATCGATCGTCGAGCCGGACGACGCAGGCTGGTGGCCAATACTAGAGGAGAAAGTCCATGGAGAGGCTGGGCTGAGCCGCTGAGGCGTAGAAGCGGACAGGCCGACTGGCCGAATAGCTGGCGACCGTGCTACCATATCACCTGCCCCGGTAGGTCGCCGTCCCCTTCTGTTCAAGGCGGTCGTGGGCATGGAGTTCGTGATGACTAGCGGCCAGGCTCGCCGGCGTCAGCGCCCTCTGCCTGGATCTTAATCGGCATCGGACGACGACCTACAGGTCCGCTCCTTCGACCTGAGAGCCTCCTCCAGTCCTCCGTGTTTTAACAGCCACTCAGTGCTTCGTGGTCAGCTTTTGATCCCTCAAAGTTCACGAACTGCTCTTCATGCATCCTACATGTTTTTTTTTCACTATTGGATTTGAGTAAGTAGGAAGTCACTCGCGAAATCGGATATTTGATTAGTCTGTGCTCACAGTGTTTTCTCTGTTGCTACATCTCCACTAATATAAAAAGACACAGACAGGGGTGATCCAACTAATCCTGGCCACAAAACAATTAATCAAACGGCCATACGGTAATCCGCAGTTACAGGGACGGAGTACGGAGCGCGGAGCGACCATCCAATCGATCAGCGGAAAAAATAAGAGACTCCATCACCGACGCCACGTAACCGCTCGGCCGCCCTTGCCATCGATCCTCGCCCGCCGCCTTCCATACCTGACCGCCCGACGACCACGGCGGACGCGCATCCTCGCCCGCCGCCGCCGGCCCGGCGACCACGCCCGACGCGCATCCTCGCCCAAGCGCTTGGCGCGCTGAGCACGCCAGGAGACCACGCACGGCGCGCTGCCGGCCCTGACGCCCCACGCGAGCGACGCCCCGCCCGCCCGCCGGACCTCTTGCCAGACGCACGACCGGCCCAGTTTCCATCCCGAAGACTGCCGACGCGCCCCTGTCGTCCAGCGCAGCCACAAAGCGCGTGACGCCGCCTGCCCACGACCCTGAACGACGACAGGGTCCGACGACACCGCTGGACGCGCCGCCGCCCAGCCTCCGGAAACACACGGGCGCCCCCGCAGTGGTATGATTTGCATTCTGTAAAACATTCCTCAAACTGCATCATCACGATTGAAATTACTGTGTCATACCCACCTCCATCGGTGGAAATTACTGTATCATCACCACTGAAAGTTCTGAATAGTTTCCTCCCTGACACCAATTGCACGCAAACTAGATTTCTTTATTTGCATTTCATCCTTAATATGACTGAATATTTCCCTTCATCTATTATTATACGAAGCTGATTTCACTGAGGCATTTGCTTTTGTAGTCTTCTTGCCAGTAAACTAAATTATTTTTTACTCCCATTGTAATCATTTGCAAATGAGGTTTTAAACCCCGATCATTATCGCTCCAATATAATGTGTGCTATTACAATTTGCAGGTACGCACTATTATACACTAATTGGAAAACACAAAAATGTCATCGGAGAACCATAATCCATTTGAGGACATAACCAACGGGAAAACACAAGGTAACTACCAACAATTTGCAGTGACGCACTAATGATCCTAAATAGGCCATATATGCATAACATAAGTATGACATCGATGCAGATCCTAAAGAGGCTAAGAGGCAGAGGGATAGGGAATATTATGCAAAAAATAAAGATAAGATTTTGAGTCGCCAACGCCAATCACGTGAGCTTAAAAAACAATCATTAGCTACCGTGAATGACGAAAACACTATATGTGCAGGAGGTGATGTTTTCTAAACTCGCAACATATATATGACATGTTTTCGTATGCCATATTTATGTACGAAATACTGATTTTTCTGTGATATATGCAGATCCTAAAGAGATCAAAAGGAGGAAGGATAGGGAGTATTATGCAGCCAATAAAGACGAAGTTTTAAAGCGCCAGCGCCAATCACGGCAGCTTAAGAATCAGTCATCGGCTCATGTTGACCAAAACATCTTATGTGATGCAGCACCCACTGGACAAAGCGGAGTCACCCAACTGCAATGCAGAACACCTGCAGGAGGTCAATCTAACATATTTGTTTCTCAATGTCAACCTGAAATACTGATTTATTTATAAAACATGTATTGCATATTTCCATGTATATGAATACTGATGATTTCATCTCCAATGTATTTGTAGGTGTTAATGGTGTGAATGTGTCTCAACCATCGGCGCCTTCCCGTCGTACCCCATTGAGCAACATAACCAACACACACAAAAATGGGACACTTGGTAAGAACCTTCAACACTCACACCACAGTTTTCACCGATACTTAATAGCAATAATCATATGCTGACAGAACAAGCTATATGTTTCCCACTGTCTACTTTAGGTATTGGCATGTTTTTGTATTGCATAACCAGTATACATGGAAAACTGATTACATGTATTTTGTTTAATTCTAGGCCTTAATGGGGTAGATCTATCTCAACCATCGGTGCTTTCCCGTCATGGTTCACAACGTACCCCATTGAGCAATGTAACCAACACAAATACAAATGGTACACTTGGTAATAACCTTCAGCATTCATACCTCAGTTCTTTCTAATTTATGTTATACAAAATATCGTATGCTGAATGCTCAAACTATGTGTTTCACATTGTCTACTTCAGGTATTGGGGATATTGGATCTGCATGTTCCAGCAAGAACATGAACATGGATCTTCACACATTATGCTTCGAGACAACTTTGATTGCCGACGATGACAGTGACTGGCTTCATAGAGATGATAATTATCTGCCACAGTGGACAAGCCTCCAAAAATTGCAGCATGACTCTACATCTGTAAAAGGGAAGGAGCAATATAGCTTCATTGCGAGAAGCGCACATGAAGAGAATAAAAGGCAGCGTGACTCTTCAGAGTAGACACGGCAGCGGAAAAGGGAACGGTACTCATTAATGCCAGATGAACAGAGGGACGTGCGGTTGCACAAAAATTCTTTCTGGGAGGGGAAACTGGATGGAACCGTTGGATGCCGTATGACGGAGAGGCTCCGGTTGTTGAAGAGAACAACGAGGATGGGACCGAGGGTGAGGACTTCCCAGTTCTAGATCGTACTTCAAATGTACATGATGAATCAAACACGGATGATGCAGCAGGTAATTGTCCTGATGCTTCTAATGTGCTCACATTTTTATTCATTGATCATTACTGATGAGTTCTTTTTTGAACCGTGTCCTAGATGGTGAAGAGGACCAGGAGGATGGTGACGATGCTGGAAAGTCCAGAAAATTTGTCAGCGCAAGGGAGTACTACTGTTTCAAGCTACAATGCAGGAAACACCTTTTTAACATTATATTATTTAATGCACGCGCGTTCCAGCAATGGGCTGTTGACATGTATGTCAAGATGGAGACCATGAGACTTGATTATTTGGAAAATATGCAGACTATTGCATTCAAAGAGGGCGATAGTCTACAGGATGTCGTCAGCAGGCCCTCTTCCTCCAGTACCATGCTCACTGAATATTTCAAGATGAACCAGGTGGACTCTTGCGCGAGGAACTTGTTGTACAAAGAGTTCCCGGAGTTCTATAGGTGGATTAAGGGTACCAAGAAGTGGCAGCGAAGAAAACTAAGGGGGCGGGGGCAAGTTGGAAGAATTGTGTATGCGAATCCTTCTGAAGGTGAGAGGTACTTTTTGAGAGTGCTCATGCATCATGTCAGAGGTGCAACATCATTTGAAGATTTGAGAACTGTGCATGGCCAGCGGTACTCTACTTTCAGAGAATCGTGTGAGCACAGAGGTCTGATAGAGACTGACAAGTCCCTTGATTACTGCTTGACCGAGTCCGCTACTTTCCAGATGCCATATGCTCTAAGAAGGCTTTTCGCAACCATTCTGGTGCTTTGCGAGGTGACCAAAATCCGATCATTGTGGGAGAAGCACCTTGAGGCAATGTCTGAGGACTACCGTCGTAGCCATTCCAACCTGGCTGCAGTAGAGCAGATGGTCCTTAGAGACATTAGGGATCTGGTGCATTCCATGGGGAAGGATATAAAAAGTTATGGCCTCCCGGATTTGGATCCTGTTGATGACGAGCTTTCCAGTGGTCACTATAGAGAGGTTCAAGAGGAGTTGTCTGTCATTTTCGACAAAGCCGACGTAAATTTGTTTACAACTCTTAACACAGAGCAGCGTGCTGGTTTTGATGAAATCCTCTCTCATGTCGTCAACAACAAGAGCCGGATTTTCTTTGTCGATGGTCCGGGTGGCACAGGAAAGACGTACCTATATAAGGCCCTCCTTGCGAAGGTTCGTTCCTTGGGAAAAATAGCTATTGCAACTGCAACCTCTGGTATAGCAGCATCGATCATGCCTGGTGGACGCACCGCCCACTCCAGGTTCAAAATTCCAATTAGGCTCACCGACAGCAGCACGTGTAATTTCACCAAGGAGAGTGGTACCGCAAAGCTGCTTTCTAGGGCATCGTTGATAATCTGGGACGAAGTTGCCATGACAAAGCGTCAAACAGTGGAGACACTTGATAGGTCCCTACAGGACATCATGGAATGTGATTTGCCATTTGGTGGGAAGGTCGTGGTGTTTGGAGGAGATTTTAGACAGGTCCTTCCCGTGGTGACCCGTGGGACGAGAGCGCAGATCACTGACGCTACGCTACAGAGATCTTATTTGTGGGAGAAGGTTAGGAAGATACGCCTCAAGCGTAATATGAGGGCACAGACTGACCCGTGGTTCTCCAGTTACCTCCTGAGAATTGGTGAAGGGACAGAAGAGACGATCGGCGCCGATTACGTACGTCTTTCAGATGACATTGTTATTCCTTATGCTCCCACTGAAGAACCAGTCAATAAGCTTATCGAAGACATCTTCCCATTGCTTCATGAGAATGCCACATCCGGGTCATACATGAGCTCACGTGCCATTCTTTCAACCAAGAATGAATATGTGGACGATCTGAATAAAAAGATGATCGATAGGTTTCCTGGCCGAGAAAAAATATATTATAGCTTTGACTCCGTCGAGGATGAGATTGTTTAGGCTTGCAATCCTTATTATTTTTTGCCAAGTTTGGGTTATTTCCGATATATATATTCTATTTTTGCAAGTTTTCTGATTAGTATTATTTCCACAACTGAATAGGGGTGATTTCTTCTCTTTTCTGTTGAAATGAAGAAATCATTTGGATTTCAAAATTAGTTTAGCAAATTATTGTTTAAGCTACGAGGTAATCTGGGCGCCTGTTAGCAAATTATTATTTGCATTAGTCGCTCATGACCGCGGACTCAAAAATGCAGAAAAAACGTGTCGGAAAGGGATGACAAATAAATTTAAAACGTGCATTGCACGTGCACGATTACTATATACGTAAAATAGATAAAAGTACGCCACATATATACTGCTATATAGTACAGTTTTTTTTATCGAGACAAAGTAAATAGTATTTTCATCATGAAACTCATGTACGGGCACATGTTTCACCGTAAAACATGTGCATGAGAATTTTATTCGTGACCCTTGTCATGATTGAATGGAAGAAGTGGCGCGCAGTAGCACGCACAACAGGTTTTGTGAAATGGTTTGCAAATTTTAACACATGCCAATTTTTTGATTTTGTCTCCGTTGCAATCCACTGTCATATGTGCTAGTGTTACCTTTTTTTCGAAATAGTGTTTTTTAAATAGTTTTTTTGTTACCGAAGTTGATAAACAAACAGTATATGATATGCGTCAGAATAAGAGCACCTCCAATATGTACAATAGGAAGTTCCCATTTTTAGTTAATATGGAGGCAAAAACTCTCCCCAACGATAGCTCTTGATGAAAAGTTTGGCTAAAAAATTTAAATCGCCTTGTAAAATACATTATTTGTGATGCACTATATATATATATAGAAACTCTATTAGACATCCTGGATGCATCTTTACTATTAAATGGGAGTTGGTCCTTCCTGTAACCGAGCGAACCATCCCTTGCATCAGCGCTTCCTCGATCGACTTCGCATTGGGCTACCCCGATCGCTCACATGGGCCAAGGCCCAAGGAGGCCTTCGCTCGCGAGTCGCGACCCTCCTCTCGCTCTTGTGCGCCTCCACCCCTATCGATCTAATCGCTCCGCCGCCGCCGCCTCCGCCTCTACCACGCACCACACCGGCCAGGACTGACACCGGCCACCGCAACTTCTGCCATCGTCAGCCGAGCCTCCGACGCTCAGGTGCCCCTACTCCGCTTTCCCCTTCCTGGCGAACAAGTTGGAGGCGCTGGAGGTGAAGACCGCTGGCGATGGCTTCCCTCGGACCGCGGCGGCTCAGGAACTCGGCTTTCCCTTTGACTCACCGTCACCGCTGGCCCCTTCTCGACTGCCGTCCGGTCGCCATGCTCGCGCTCGCTCCCGTGGCTGACCGCGTCACAAGGGGCAAGGTCGGAGGCGGGGTTGCCTGGGCGAGGACGCGAGCGTCGGGGCGACGCGATATGAGCGAGCATGGTGCGCGCACCGCGCATCGCCCTTGCTCCCCTCCTCTGCATCGTGCGGGTCCGGCGGCGGCCTGATTCAAGTGCCTCCATGGCTCCCGTCTCCGTCGATCCATCATGATCCAGTCGCCACTGCCTGCCCCATCGCCGGACACATCCACGGCGAGGTCTGTAATGGCGCCAAGCCTGGCGAGTTCGCCTTCCTGGTCGAGGAGCTGATAGTGCAAGAATACTCGAGGCTACTCACCGAAATTTTGATGGCATGCTGCGGATATACACAACCGCCGCGCGGCCTAGATGAAGGTGCAGAAATCAACAGAAGATTCTGCTCAGATGTAATCTGAGAAGCTGCCAGAGCTGGTTGTTGCTTTTGTCTTTGATGGTTGGCCGGTAATTATTCCCATGGTTCTTTTTATTTTTTATTTTGAAGTGATACATTACTTACTGAAAAAGACTTGAAAACATGATCCTCATGCAAATGGGATCTGATTAGATTGATATGCGTCATGCGTGTGAGAGTCGATAACCTGAAAGTGATTGTCAGTCATCTAACCAAGAGAATGGATCTTTAGTCATATCGTATTTTCTATTTTGCGATAAGCATGAATAATTTCAGTCCTGAAGCTTAGTTCATGAACAAATTGGTGTCTCTTACTTGGCTCTATAGGATTGGTGCAATTACTGTGAATGGCGACCTCGGCTGGCAGAACAAGCTCAATGAATACAACAAGCCATTCTTTGATTTGTGTGATGGTTTCTTTATCAGTTATACTTGGAAGGTAACCTTGCTAATTTCTCTCCAACTCATGAAGGTCAATCATTTACAGTTTTACGCATAAGAATTATTCTTGTATAGATTCATCAAAAGACTAATGGGTATGAAATCCAGTTCAGCTGGTCCAGGAAATGTTCTGAATGTCCAATTAACCCTTTCGTCAGAAAACTAACCAGTATTTAATCCTTTTTGTTCAGTGTGATGCTTGCAGGCAGATGAGAATGGAGAGGCACATCATCATCATCGAGTATATAAAAGTTGGCCAAAATCACGGCCTCTCCGCGCCAAGGGTACTGTAGCTAGCTACAGTTACTACTGTAGAAAACTACAGTATCTACAGTGCACTGTGGGGCCCCGTCGTCAGCGGCACAACTCGCCCGGCTTTTTTGCAGAAAACACGCGGGGGGGCGAAAATTCCATGTGCTTCTCAGAAAATTCGGCGAGAGGGACCTGTTTGTAATTTCGCGAAACCCCGGGTTCTTTTTCGTAAAACGACACGAACCCCCCCCCCCCGTCCTCCTCCTCTCTCCCGCGAGCGGCCCGACCTCGCCGCGGACGCCGCCGCGGCCCGCCGCTGCAGCACGTCTCCGCGCTCGAATCGAGCGACACGGCGCGGTGCGCCGTCGCACGATCTCCATCTCCGCCAACGGACAAGTCCTGGGACCGCCGCATCGCCTCGCAATCAGCGCCGCCGTCCGTCGGCATCCGCCGCCGTCTCCGTCCTCGCCACCGGCGCTCCGGCGACCATTTGGTCATTCCCGCCGCCCTCCCGGCTCCGCCGCACCCCCTCGCACGGATCCGCGCGGCTCCGTCCTCAGGAACGTGCTGGGCGGTCGTCGCCGTGCTCAGCCGAGCTCGGCCGCTGCCGGCAGGTGACGTCGCGCATGACGTTGCCACGCCGTGCTGCGGGCCTGGGCCGCCCGGCTGGGCCGCAGGTTGGGCTGGGCTGGCTGCTTCGCAGCTGGCTCGGCCTGGCCTTTTTTTTTACCCTGATTTTCTTTTTCCTGTTTTTCTTATTTAAAAACTGTTGCAATTTTTTTATGTCCATCTAAATGACTAACACAAAAAATGCTTACAACAGGAAATACAAAATAGAAAACTTGAATTTTCCATATCGACCAACATTTCGAAAAGTTTGTGGAAAAAAACACAGACATATTAGACCATTTAAATCTAGATTTGAAATCTAAATCTCAGCAAAACGAAAAAAAAAGTTTAGATCCCATGATTTTATGACCGTGACATGTGACGTTTCCCACTTTCAATAATTTTTAATATATATACAACAGAAAATACAAAATAGAAAACTTGAATTTTCCATATCGAACAATATTTCGAAAAGTTTGTGGAAAAAACACAAACATATTAGACCATTTAAATCCACGTTTGAAATCTAAATCTCAACAAAAAGAAAAAATATGTTTAAATCCCATGATTTTATGACCGTGACATGTGACATTTCCCACTTTCAATAATTTTTAATATATAAACGTTTTTAAAAATCGCAATTTTTCCCCAATTGCATCAATTCAAAATTTAACCAATCTCTAAAACCCAACCATTTTCAAACGATTTTTTCCCCGAATTCCGATTATTCCCATACTACAACAATTTCATAATGTTGCCATTTTCGCCTACTAATATAAAAAACACGTGGCAGTAACATAACTTTAAAAATTATATGAACTTCCAAATTCCAAAAAAAAAAAAAAAACAAACTTTCCATATGACCTAACAAATGGCTATATTATATTTCCAAACAATATTACCTACTGCCAAATCAAAAAGAAAAAAAAACTATCGCGATAGTTTCCAACCGATAGATATTTAACCGCACCAGATAAATTAACATGAATTTCATCCTTTTTCGAAACATTTTTTTCAGAAGTTAAGTTTGTGACATGTGGTGCCCCTTTCCTTCAGTAATTACCATAGATAGAAAACGTTCAACGTAACTCCATTTTTTATATTTAAACAAATTAAAATACGCCCTCTAAATAAATATCAGACTTACCGAATTCTCATGCGATTCAGCTACTCAAATTATAGAGTCAAAATAGATATTTATGATGCAGACATATTTGACCATTCCAATTAACGTTATTAAATTAAATATTTATTCCAAAACACATGCATACTTCAACATTCAAAACCACTAAGTACCTACAAATATTTTAAACGACAAATACCACCCAATTTGAATTTTACCACAGCTACGCGGCATAGAAGTTTGAATATTTCAAAATTTTATTAGCCTTGCAAATCTAACCAATTTGCAAACATGAAAACAATTCGAAACAAGTAAAATGAAAACGATTGGTTCACTCTCGAAATAACTCCGTAATTACGTACTACCTACCTAGAAGTAATAAAACTTAAATCTACTTAATTATATACTCACATTTAAGAGAATACTGATCACATGAATATTCCAACAAAATGCAGACCATTCCCTCTAATTACGCACTGATTTCAAATTGAATTTAATCTAAGTACATTATACAAATTATAACTATAACCTCTCCTCACAATATATACAACGCAGCCAAAAAAAAAAAACTAACACAAATATTCTCAGCAAGAGCGCGTTATAGAATTCAAATAAATATTTATGGTATATTACAAATATATCCAACCATTCCAGTTTGCTAAACATCTGAAAACACTCAAAATAACATACTGCTTATTTCTTTATGTGTTTTCATTTTCCCTATTATTTTAGCTTTTTCTTCGTCTTCTCCCGCTGCCCCCACCCTTACAAAATTTATTAATAATTGGCCTAATTATAAATTTCACATTTCAACCACACAAGTGCAACACACTTTACAATTTCGAATTGCTGAGGAATTGAAGACACTCTAAAATATATCTTGCAAATTGCATTCTTCCGATCGACAAAATTACAAAGAGACCTGTTTATATTAAATTTCACCAAATATTTTTCCATGATCTACAAAAGATAAAAGAAATATGACATATTCCGGAATTTGTTTAAATAAAAGAAATCTATATCGAACTGCAAACACACTTGAACATTTAAATTTGCTTAAAAAAATGAAATTACTCCGAACGACAAAATTACAAAGAATTTCAGCATTTCAACTCACAACATTCCGGATGGGATCTACTAAATGATAGAATATAAGACCTTTTCATATTTAATTTCAACGAATATTTTTTCCCATGATCTATACAAGATAAAAGAAATATGAAATATTCCATATCAACGAAGATTTTTTTCCATGATCTACAGAAGACAAAAGAAATATGAAATATTCCGAGGTTTGTTTAAACAAAAAAAAAAGATAAAAAAAAGAGAGGTACTATTTCTGCAAAGTTCCAATTCCTTAAACAAATGATAATAGAGTCGTTTTTTTCCCAATGCTCCAAATGCTTCACACCTCATTTAATAATATTACCATTTGTCTAGAAACTACAATTACTGTTCCACTTTATAATAGCAAAATTCAAAAATGTTTGAAAGTTACAATTTATCTAACATTTGAGCGAATACTCCGATATTCCATAAAATAAAACCAAAATGCTCACCAAAAATAACCACAATGTACTCAAAAAAAAAATACCAAATTTATTTCAACATATTAGGTTAGCCAACATTTGCTTTCCCCAAATGTGGAATCAAATTCGAATAGATTGTTCTGGATTCAACTAAATATTAATGTCGAAATACAAACATGTTCGAGCATTTCAAACCTTCAAATATTTGAATATTGTACACAATATATCAGAAATACATAAAAAAAATAATGCCTATTCATAAGAAAACAAACAAATATTTCAACACTTCAATTTAGCCCACATTTTGGTTAACAAAAAAAATACAGATGTTCCACAAAAAAAAAAAAAAAAAAAACAAATTTCTTCTATAGTCAAATAAAATCAACATAAATAACATCAATAATATCATTCAATATGATAGACCGAATAATCTTTTTTTCTACAAGCCATCCTACTTAAATATTTATATCATGGTTCAAAAATATTAACATAAAAGTACCACAAATGTAAATATTAAGAAACAACTGTTAAAAAAATCCTAGACAAGTATATTGAAACTACAAATCAAATTCTAAGTAAAGCATGCTTAACAAAATTTATAACACTACAGACGTATTATTTGACGGTATTTAGATAATTCTATAACATTACTAAATGCTTAATTGACTACTTATTGAATGTGACCAAATTAAAAAAAATATTTAAAACATTCAAATGCCTTCAAAATCCACCAAAAAAAAATATATAATTCAGCAAGAATTTTCTATTCAAACATACTCATCCAAAAAAATATGAAAACATAACATACCTACACGCAAAAAAATGCTAACATTACATGCCAGATTGCCGAAATTTAAATTCGAAAATCCAAACAAAAATGCCTTCGAAAGAATGGCATCAAATTCAACTAGTATTGTGCTATGTCATGTCCTAATGGGTCGGTCAGAGTACATCCTAGCTGAGTACTCCCAGTTACACCCCAGCGGTGACCACTACGACAACATGCAGAATCCCCGGTGTTACAGTTTCCTCTTCATTTATGTCTGATTGCATAAACGAGTTGCGGGCGTTCTGCTTCTCTCTTTAGGATTGCACACGTGCTACTCATAATGTGCAGCCACGTGAAACTAGGATTTTGGTCAGCTTCATTTTTTGGCGTATTTTTTGATTTGTAAACACATTCTAAATTGTTTGAACAAACAAGCTCATGGTGCTTTCACTTGCTTTCATCTAGAGTCACTTCGGTCAGCATTGAGTTATCTTGAACCTCAACAATGGTGTTGACTTTGTACTAGATTATAAAAAAATATGATTGCAACTGCTATTATCTATATTTTCTTCGTAAATTTGTTCAACCTAGGAATTGGGCACGATGCCAAAACTGTTATTATCTGTTTTCTTCCGTTGATGATCTCCGAATAATTGCCCGGCTCCAAATTTGTATTTACAAAAAAAATCATTTCCAGGATGAGAATGAGCTGCAGGAAGTTAGTGGACTCGATCATCACCAGCCTTTGACTTCTGTAAATTACATCATCCATCTAGGTAACTACTGAGACATTTTTTCATCAGTTTTATTTATTTGATTGGTGGTAAAAGTGGTGCCATGATCAGAGTATCATTTTGTCCACAAGGTGGCAGTGAATGAAAATTGGGAGGTATTTAGTATTCATTTTGCTGCCCTACTCTCTTAGCTCCCGGTATACCCATCGAATGCAGCTCGCAATGCCTGATTTCATTCGGGTGGTAAACTGTTATCATTTGATATTTATCAGGACCTCGCCTTCTAAAGCGATACGACCCAGTAAGGTAGTATCCCATGTATAGTGCTAGTCCCTGGATCGACTCGCTAGCACACACGGTTCCAAATGAATAACAAAGAATTCAGTGCATCATTATTACAACGTATATGATCCAGAAATTTATAAATTTATTACAATCTGCATAGCTCATGGCTAGCTCAAATAGAATAACGAGTAGCAAATAACAGCGGAAATAAAATAAAGAAGGCTCCATCTGGATGTGCCACAGGCGAAACATGTCGAGTGGAGTCTCGTGACCTATTGCGTCGTCACTCGGAATCGGAAATACCTGCAACGGTGAGTTACAGCCAGAAACAACACTGGTCAATACAATTGAATTGTATTGGCAAGATGTGCAAAAAAGAAATGTTGTTTTTAATTCCTAACATCTACATGCATATTTGGCTAGGTGGAGTTCAGTCTATTTTGCGAAAAGCAATATTTTTATCCTATCATTTGATAAAAATTAGTTTTCAATAATATTCAAAGGACACGCTGTATGACAACAGGTGCTCCTACCCTTTCTGTTCAACCACAAGTTTTAATAAATTACAAATTGGAATGAATGAGAAATCGACATGATCACAAATCTGGTTGCTCAAATCGTCCTTAATCAGGGACATGGCTAAGATCTTAGTTTTTAGACTCTCGAGAGTTTTGTATAACGGTTGGGAGAAGACCAAGACAGAACTCTTGGGAAATAAAACCTCAAACCACCTGCGGACCCATACAACCTACTATACGCTACATCTGCTAGTCACGACGGGCTCGAGGCTCTATAACTTACTAGGTTCCGTCAACTGCCCATACATAATGTTGACATACGGCTGTACACGTAAACTACCAAACAAGCAACCAATCTATTCTCTTGTAACCTGGGCGGCGGTCCCCACCATAACAACACACTCCGATGACCGCTCTAGCAATCCGCCCAGATGTTTGATTAACTTAAGTTGTTTTTCATTTAATAATAAAATATCAACACATTAAACATTTTCGTAATATGAAACCATAGCCCCGTATAACTATGCATTGCTAAGCACATCTAACTTACGATGGCGACAAGAGGACAAACAATTGTCATGGTAGAACATATGGCTATCCTTTCTGGGTTTTATAGCATAGCACAATAATATATAATCCTACACATGCAATTTTACAGAAAATACACTAATGATGCTTAGCAAAATATTGGGACATTTATGGTAAAAGCACACTTGCCTTGATCGTAGTCGTTCACATACTCGTCACAGTTGCAACCGTTGCACTCCGCACAATCTACACGATTTTGATAATAATGCCACAATAAGAACAAAGCAATACAATACAAGAATGCACATATGCATGCATGTCAAGTTGATATTACACAGATTAATTTTTATTTAGTTCCCTGGTCATAACACTAGAATGATGCGTATGCAACTAAATAGGATGCAACATGAGATTTAAATAATTAACCATGTCTTATAGAGTGCAATTTAAGTTTCTGTTTATTTCTGTAGAAATATTTATTCAATAAAGTTTATATTTTGTATCCTCTGGATTAACAACTTAAATACCTTCCAGAAGCAAAAAGATTCGGTTTAAACCAATTTGTATAATTAAAGTTATGCCAAAAATACTATTTATAGAGTTTAATATTCGTAGCTTGTCAGGCTCTGTAAACATGCAATATTTTTACAGAAACAGATTCTACACAAATTTCTGAATCCAACGGTATAAAGAACATAATTTTCTGACATGTAGATTAATTGATATGAATATTACAAGATCAGCATAATCTCTGTTTTTCCTACTCGAATCTACAGAAAAAACGCGACACTTGTCGCAGCGCGATTCGCTGGTACCCCTTCAATAAGTGATCTAATCTAAAGCCTCCAATAAGGATCCAACAGTCCTGGCGTCTCTTCCCACGTTCTGATCGTAGCTTACCACTGCTGTTTCGACGATGGTGTTCGGCGGCCGTCCGGTGGTCATACGGCTCAAGGGAAAACTCCAGGCGAATCAGTTACCCCTCGGAGAACACAGTGACGGTCTCGGCAGCAGCTTCTCTACAGTTCCCAGGCGAAGGCGTCGTGCTCCGCAGCTCCAAACTCCGGCGACGAACCGCTCGACGAACAGCTCGCTCCCGTCTCTAGTTAGTGCGAAAAACGAGATTAGGGAGATGTATAGAAACAAGAAGGGTTGAACAGGAAGGGAAAATCTTGGGGCGACCAGAGGCGATGAACAACCTTCACCGAAGCGAAGAGGCGGCGGCGTGTTCCGTAGATCGATAAGTGGCGGCCAGGGTTTCGTGGTTTGTGGAAAAACGGAAACGACGGAAGTGAGTAGGTGTTTATACCAAGGTTTTGGGTGACGAAGAGATAAAGTATCGAACAAAAGTTGGAGATATTTCTGGAAACACGTTCGGTATAGGTTTGCGTACGAGAGCGTACGCTTCGAGGACGTCGTTCCATGTTCAGTTCAGAATAGAGTTCAGTTTCAGAAAACAAGGTACGATGGGCTGATGCGTTGGTACAGTACGTTCAGGGAAAGATAATTGTCAGAGAACAAAAGAAAGAATTGGAACGTGAGGGAGAGAAAGAAAAGAATTGACGTGAGGGTGAGGAAGGAAAACAAATTCGTGTCCTTGGGCCAAAATGGCATAGCGCTGCTCCTTCTCTGTTTAGGCTGTACATGTATTCACGTACATGTACTGCATATTCAGAGTACAACTTGAACCCTGTTCTCTTATTAAAAACTCTGTTTTCAACACGTAACACTTTATAGAAAATAGCCTTTGTGCTTATATACACATATACATTTATATAATAATGAATTGATCAAATTATTTGTGGATTGAGTTTTGTCATTTCAGGTTGTGTTTATTTAATATAATGCAATGCAAAGAAAATGCAAACTATATGATGCAATGCACATGAATGATATGCAAACATCAAATTTTAAAATTGGGATGTTACACCTTCCTGCTACCACTTCACCGTGACATTCATGGACACCATGAAGGGTTGGACTCATATTACATTGGATCAAGTGATGATTTAAATTTAGTGGTGTGTTTAGTTTGGAGAGCCAGTCCAACCAGGAAACCTTTCTTGACTTTCTTATGAAATAAACAATATTTTGCTGAATAAACATTTCTAAAGGACTGGAGCTATAATGTCTGGTTTACAGAACGCTTTGTGCTGTGTGTAGATCCTTTTCTCCTGATCCTGCATTTGTAAGTTTGCAATCTATGCGAGGCCTTGTAGAACTGCGTGTACTAAACGAAAGGTTTTCTTTTATGACCTAAACAATATAATTCGCTTTGTACGACATGTTTTGAGAACTCAGGACGCGAGGCTTGATACGAAACAAATGCAGCAAACAAGGCATACATGTGCTAACAGAGTGATGTATTTGTTGTATCCTCCTCCATGGATGTGAATAAAACACGAATAGTTCATCATCATGGTCAGCCCTGCTATGTACATGTGGATAATTGTGTATCCCCTGAACGGTAAAGTCCTTGCATTTGATATACTCGTGTGACTACTGGGTTCTAAACCTTTAAGCATTTTGGGACCCGAAACAAAATGCATGAGATCCAGAAGATTTGAGCAATAGGAAAGATGCATCATGTTCACTATTGAATGTATGAATGTACATAGCGAGTGTATAATGGCTGCGCAATTTCGCGGCCTGGGAGACGCCCAAGTACTGTAGCTAGCTACAGTACACACTGTTGATTCTCTACAGTGTTCTACAGTAGTGGGTGGGCCCCACACGTCGGCGACTCATCCCGCTAGCGAGTGTATAATGGCTGCGCAATTTCGCGGCCTGGGAGACGCCCGAGTACTGTAGCTAGCTACAGTACATACTGTTGATTCTACAGTGTTCTACAGTAGTGGGTGGGCCCACACATCGGCGACTCATCCCGCTGCGGATTTTTGCGGAGAAGCACGCGGGCGGACGAAAATCCTATGTTCTTCTCAGAAAAACCGGTTTCAGGGACCTCTTCGTAATTAGTTGAAACTTCGGGTTCTTTTTTGTAAAACTACCTCACACGCCCCTCCGGCCCTCCCCGGACGCATCGGAGGCAACGAAGAGGTTCGCCGGCGCGCCCTCCACCTCCTCGCCGCGCGCCGCCTCCTGGGACACCGGCGAGACGCCGGATTTGCCGCCGCCTTGCCGCGGTTACCGCCGCCGTATACGTGCTCGCCGGCGGCGCCTCCGGCGACCATATGGTCCGGGGCGCCGCTCCCTGGCCTCCCCGCGCCGTCCTCGCGCGGAATCGCGCGGCGACGCTCCCGTGCGCGCGCTCCCTGCTCGCCGGCGACCTCGGCAGAGCCAGCCATGGCCGCCGCCGGGTGACGTCGTCCGTTACGTCACGGTGGGCTGGGCTGCGGGCACGGGCCGGCTGCTGGGCTGGCCTGCCTGCTGTGCAGCCCGCGCGTCCTCTTTTTTTTTTCCCTTACTTTCTGTTCTTTTTTTTATCTTTTAAACCTTTCCAAACACATCTCCAAATAAATTCAAACTAATTTCTAACAAATTGTAAAAAATCAAACTACTCATTTCAGATACTTTATGCCCTTTCCAAAACTATTTCAAACCTTTATGCACGGTTGTTTGGTTAAATATTAATGTTGTAAAAATCGAAAAAATATGGGAGATATATATATTTCCGTGGCAACCGAAATTACAAAAAAATCATCAGAATTTGGAACTCTACTTTAGAAGGGTATTCGGTTCTAGAAATCTTTTCGGACTATGAATTTTTCGTTAACCCCGTGCGTGCCATTTTTAACCCTTGGACATTAATTTGAACTATTAATATTTTTCCAAACCCACTTGAAAACTTTTTTTCAAACCGTGAACGTGATATTTTTTTTGAACTTAGGTGATTTTTTAGTACTGGTGAACTTTTTTTCGAAGTCCCGGTGAAGACTTCTTTGAACCGTGAACATTTTTTTGAATCTGACAATGTATTTTCCTTTTGGAAAAAAAACATAATAAACATAATAGAACATGCTTTAGATAATTTGAAACGCTTCATAGGTGTCGTTCTATGGTGTTTCAACATTTTTTCAAACTGTATTAAATGCTGCAAAATCAGTGACTTTAAATATATCTACTGATGTATCAGAGTGATCATAAAATTAAATGCTAATTACTTACGACATACGCCGAAATTTCAAATTTGGATACTTTAAATTTTTAAATGCCTTCCAAATCTAATCATTTTACTGGCGTAAAAAAACCTTACCTTCAAAATTTTACAGTTTGAACAAACTTCGAAATCTGAACCATTTTCAAGCCTGCGTTTTTTTTAAATTGCAACAATTTCCAACGCTAAAAAATATTCTTGGATACGTCCATTTCCAAGTTTAAATTAATGATCACATTGGTTAACATTTCTACATAACCATAATATACTTCCCCTCAATATGGTGCTAAATAAGAAAATTACAACAATTAAACCATATTTGAACATATAGAATCCGAAAAACCTTCTGAATGTTCACACCTTCAAATTTCAATTATTTACACTACGATACTCACAAATATGGCTTCTTCTGCATATTGTGGTAGATAAAAAAATATGGCAAAAATAAACCATATTTGAACATATTAAAGTCTGAAAACCTTCGCAATGTTCACACCTCCAAATTTCAATTATTTACACCACGATATTCACAAGTATACGGAGAAAACCTGCCTTCCAAACCTTAGCATTTAAAAACCGTAAAGAAGAAATCACGTACGAATGTTTTCTCACTATTAACAATGTAAAAATTTCATATACTTACAAATGTTAATTTTTTTAAAAAAAAATACGTTCAAATCTAAACCACTTTTTACTGCGGGCATTTCCAAATTTAACTTTTTGCCATGACAGCATTTACAAATATGACAAATATATGAACATGCACGTAAAAAAAAATACTCACTGCTTATGCCACAAATTTGCTAAATATTTGCAGCTCACGCTTTTACGACATTTCAAAAATATGTATTTCACCCTCTTCTATAGTCAAATAAAATCAGCAGAAATAACATCAATAGTATCATTCAATATGATAGACCAATTTTTTTTTTTTTTGGTACAAACCATCCTATTAAATAGAGTTTGCTAAATCATTTAAATACAAGTACCCATCTATACCATGAGCTTAAATAAATCAAAATTAAAATACCACAATTGTAAATATCGAGAAATAGTTGTTCTACAGTTATTTCCTAAGCCACTATGTTTGGAAACCAAGTTATAAAATATAACATGATTTACATAATTTTAAGCACTTTATACATATTGTTTTACGATATTTGAACCATTTTGCGAAACTACTAAATGCCGCGAAATCAGTAGCTTCGACTATATCCACCAAGAAAATTTTTCAGTTTTTACCTGCAAGCTTCTTTCAATTTCTGTAATAAAAGAGTAGAACCAACAAAAAAAAATACTATAAATACCCATCGCCAAAACATAAAAAAATATATGAAAATATTAGATTAAAAAAGGATCACCTATTTCCCACAAAAGACAAATAAATTCGAACAATTCAAATTGCCCTACATGTGCACAATTTTATGAGAAAAGCAATCATATTTCACCATTCCAGCTCAAATTACAAGTATCAATATTTTCATAGTGTCATATGACTTCCAAGTCTCCTGATTCCGCAACCACTACAACTTGAAAATGTGGACATTTCCAAAAATTGAAATTCACCACATTTCCCCTGTTTTTTTTCCCCCCGAAAAACTTTCGTACCTTCCGAAAGACAGCTTCAACAATTTTCAGATCTGCAAAACTTCAAAAATGTAGACATTTTCAACATTTCAATTCCACCACATAGCCACATCATACAAATTTGAAAATTCCAAAAAAAATCGAATCCTTCCAAACACATAATGCATTTTCTCTAAATACGTAACTACATTAGATATCTATGGCAAAATACAACCGCATTTAAACATTCGAATTTGGAAAATATTTCGAGATAATTCGAATGCATTTTCTCTAATTACATTTAAACATTCATAACACAATACAAATATGTTTGACCATTCCAACTTGCTAAATATTTTTATATTTTTAAAAACATATAAAAAAAAACAGGAAAAAAAATACTAACTATTTATGGTAAAATACAAACACATTTGAACATTCCAATTTGGTTAATATTTGGATACAATATGAATCGATTTTCCCTAATTGTATAATCAAATCCAAAAATGTGCATTCCCACTAATTACATACGTACAGGAAAAAAAATATGCATAGTTAACCATTTTCTCTAATTATGGCTTGATTTTAAATTTAAATTAATAAGCACTCAAACAATTTATTCCCTCCAATTATTGAGTTCGATTAAATATTTAACACAAAATACAGCCATATCATACCAACTCAACTAAATTAATATTTACAAATAATATTACTGAACTTCCTTCAATTATGTGGTTCAATTTAATAAATGTTCAACTTGAACTTAGCTCTCTCTAATTATGTAGTCAAATTTAAATAATGCTTCATTCCATTCACATTTAAAGAAATCAAAAATTTGTTTTCTCTAAAGATTGATTCAATTTAATAGATGTTAACACAACATATTTCCTCTAACCAACAAGCTAAATCACATATTTACGGCGAAATAGACACATAATATTTAGACATAACTAGAATATATTCTCTCTAATTATGTTGTTTCGTATGAAAATAATGGCAAAATAAAACCATATTGAACCATTCAAATTTGCTTAGCATATTTGCAAGTAATATAACTTAAATCCCTCTAATTATGTAGTTACATTTAAAAAAAATGTTTACATTAATGTTTTCAGAAAATACAAACACGTCTACTCTAATTATGGATTGCTTCCAAATTGAATTCCACCTAACTACATTATACAAATTAGAACAACCACATTCCCTTACAATATATATACCGCAAATAAAAAAACAAACAAATTATTACAACATATTCTCAACAAAGGCGCGTCGTGGCGCCGCGCTAAATTCAACTATCTAAATATTTGAATATTCTACAAAATATACAAAAAAAAATTCGAACGAATTACTATCTACTCATAACAAAATAAAAAACATGTTTGCAAATTGTAATTTCGCAATCATTTTAGCGACTTTTCCTAATATTCCACAAAATATGACAAGAATGCTCCCAAAAAATAGCCGCAACATACTTATAGCGAATTACAAATATATTTCAACATTTCAATTTCACCAACATTCCTGACATCGTACAAACAAATTCAAAAAAAAACTCACAAAATATGACAAAAATACTCATAAAAAATGCTACCTATTCATGACAAAATAAAAACATGTTCCAACATACCAATTTAGCTAACATTTTGGTTAAAAAAATATATATATATACTGCAAAAAAAAAACATCAAGGGCGTGCTGTGCCGGCACGCCAAATTCCACTAGTATTATCAAAAGGATGCTTGATAAATTTGTGCTTATTTGTATGCATGTTTTATTTTATTTCTCACAGGTGTTGGCTGCCAGAACCGATTTGTTGATCGTTATTTTCATGCTTTGCTCCATATGTGTCGCTGCTCGGAATTTGATGAAGTGTTTAAGGACGAAAAGTACAATAATGCGATCTACATAGACATTGTTTTGTGGCACAAACAGTTTAAGAGAGCACACTTTGATACTAAAAGTACAATAAGGACGAAAAGTACAATAATGTGATCTACATAGACATTGTTTTGTGGCACAAATAGTTTAAGAGAGCATACATCGATACTAAATACTAATACATGATCGGTACAAATGACCAAAATCGGTTCCTCTAGAATGACCGATGTTGAACAATGAAGGCTAACAGAGTTACATCACAACACTGTGGAGCGATAAGATAGGAGAACATCACAACATTGTGGAGCAATAAGATAGGAGAAGGAAGGTAAAGGGAAATGGAAAATAGAGACGCAGCGTAAAGCACGGTATGCACAAAACATGTATATCTCCGTAGCAACGCACGGGAATTTAACTAGTAATAGTAATTCTGCACCCGGGTCGACCAATCGAGCCGGACCAGCCTTTTTCCACCGAGCCTGTTGCGACCCAACCCCGCCTCCGGTGTCCCACCGGCCACCGCTGCCATATTTTTTTTACAGCGACGGTTTATCCCCTGCTTTCGGTCGTGGGTACCGCCGTACCAGGTTTACGTGTGTGCGTGTGGTTCCTTATTCTTATCAGGTGGAGGCTGGTGGCGATCGGCGAGCGGTTGCAGTTGGCCACTGCTCCCGGCGGCGAGGCTACAGCCTGCAGCTGGGTACTGCTCCCGACGGCGAGGGCTGCAACTGGGGACTGCGTCGGCGGCAAGCTGCTGCATCTCGGTTTGCGGAGCGGGACGGAGCCGGGGATTACGGTCGGCGGCGACGGCTGCAGCTGTGCACTGCGGCCGGCGGCGAGCGGCCAATTGCGACGGTCAGAGACGGTCGGGAGTTGTGGAAAACGGCGCGAATACCGAGCGGCTGCACCTGGGGATAGTGGCCGGTGGCGGGCCTCTGCATCTGCTGATTTGGGCGGCTGGAGATGTGGTTGGCGGCCGTGATCTCGGCGGTGCCGTCGTTAAAATACACTGCGTGCGGAGCGGCCTGCTGCCTCGGTGTTGGGAAGCGCAGCGTGTGCGGCAGCTGCGGGTGGCATCGGCGTCGTCGTGAGCGGGAGGCAGCCACGGCGCTGCGGGTGGAGCACATCAGCGGGCTTCGACGCAAAGGTACGTCGTGGCAAGGCATCTAGCTTCTCCTTTCGGAAGCAGGAGATTCAATCCATATTTGACGCCTGATGATCCGGAATCCACAGACCGGCGCAGGAGGGATTCC
Organism: Poa pratensis; assembly: GCA_947311845.1. Taxonomy (NCBI): domain Eukaryota; kingdom Viridiplantae; phylum Streptophyta; class Magnoliopsida; order Poales; family Poaceae; genus Poa; species Poa pratensis. Next base: position 19,751,894 of record CAMZMU010000010.1, read on the forward strand.
TCATCGTAGTGGTGTCCAACAACAGTACTACTTTGGTTGTATCCGTGTATATGCTCTGCTAAAAGATTATTTTGAGCCGTATTCCTGCAATGGATCTACGATCCAATACTGTTCTGAAGAAATTGATTTGAATTGATGTAGGCTTTGTGGATATACTGTTATGAAGAAATTGATCCAATACTGTTTTTGCATGAATATTGCTACTGGCCCTCAACGGAAGATACATCTGTAAACTTCTTAGCTAAGAATACATCAATTTAGGGGTTCTCGCACTTGACAAAATTATTATGCTATGTGATGGTGTCCATTAAACTTCAGTCCTAATGAAATTTTCAATTGCATACTCAAATTAATTAATTTAGGAAGGGGTCGTATTTAAGCAAGATGTGATCTCAATTGAAATTTACTCAGCTAGAACTCGCCTACAATAATACAAGGCACGGAGCAGCTTCTATCAGTACTAGCTGGAGACTGACGCCCAGCTGGTGCATGCTAATTTGTGTTTGGCCTTATGTAGGTTGCCTGAGGTGAGCTCAAGTTCGAATCCAACAGCTCAGGTTGTGTTCCTATTTTTCATTTGGGGTCTTGCCGTCCAGTCTTGATTTTGGTACCTCAAACTTGAGTTTGTTTCACAATTTTAAGTCTGGCACAGATTTAGACATCAAGGTAAATCGTCCAGTCGATGTGTATTATGAGCTTACTATATGCATAAATTTCCTAGAATTACTACCTATTTCTAATGCAATCTAGCTCCATTCTCAGTTATATCTTCAGAAATATATTCAACTTATTTAGAAGGTAAATGCATTATTTCTAATATGGCTTGGTTTTATTCTTTCATCAATTCCAACAATGTTAACTAGGTATGCAACTTTTCATTTAAAAATTAAAGAAAATCTTGGCTCAACTTCTGCATGTCCCCATGGACTTCTGATCCTCCATGGGATGAATTGTTGATTTTGTTTCCTTCTTATCATACATACATCTGCCACTTATTACTGAACTATTTTTTTTAGATAAAGGGCTTTATTACTCGTAAGTCTTACACCCGGCCTCAAATGCACGCAGCCACAAACCAAAGTCGACAATCCAAAGATGCAAATAAAATAGACGAGTTACAATCCACATGATAATGCAAAACGCCTATGACATGGCTATCTCATCCGCCTATGGAGGTCCAATGCGGCGATCAAGTGGCCACCCATGTTGTGAGAAAATGTCCCTTGCCACTTCCTCCAGCCGAGCACACGCCTCCATAAAGAGGTCTCGATGTCCCGCACGTTGTAAGGTGGACCACGTACGGAGAGTATTGGTGCACCGGTAGAGTACCTGCATAAGAGAAACAGTTTTGTCACTGAAAACCTTGTCATTTCTACTAAGCCATAGCGACCATATAACAACAATCGCTCCCACCCTAATAACCGTTCTTAGTCTTTTATCGATCCCATGTAGCCAGTTACCAAAAACGTTGGTCACAGACTTGGGTGGATATAAGTTAGACGCTATTTGGATAGTTGACCATATAGACCGTGCGAAACCACACTCGAAGAATAAGTGCTTTATTGTCTCTTGCTGAGAACAAAACATACACTTAGTACTTCCATGCCAATTCCGTTTGACAAGGTTATCCTTAGTTAAAATGACCCCTCTACGAAGATATCAGAAAAAACCTTTTTTAAGTGGGATTTTCATGAGCCATATTTTTTTTTTGTCATCGACTGGAATATCAGAATGCACTAACGCCCTATACATAGAATCTACTGAGAATTTTCCGTTCCCGCATAAATTCCACCGAAATTCATCGGAACCTTGTGTGAGTTGAATTGAGTCCAACCGTGCCAGCAAGGCGTTCCAAGAAGCTAATCTTGGTCCAAATAAATTTCGCCTGAACGTCACATTTGGAGGTGAACACTGCAAAACAGTGGCAATGGTATCCCCTTTGTGTCGCACAATATCATATAAGGCTGGATATTGCTCCCGGAGGGTGGTACTGCCTAACCATTTGTCCTCCCAGAAACGAATCTCCGTGCCATCCTTGATATTAAATACACCAAACTATGCAATCCTACTTCTGGGGATTCGAATCTCTATTGGATCTTACAGATTTAGCATCAGTGTTAAATTCTTGTAACAAACATATTTTATGTTTACTGCCCAGGATATGATTATACACGCAAGATATTGATAAACGAGACAATACTTTCTCTCATGTTGCATTCTTCATGAAATCTCAACACTACTATTTTCAACACATGTATCAAATTGATAGGATGACAATGGGGAAGCATGGAGGCAGCACCGGCAGCTCGCTGTGCTACATATCCTTGTCGGAGGACCAGAACCAGAACCAGAACCAGAACGGTAACGAGCTCTTCGAACAGGGGCCTGAGATCCACTACAGTCGTCAATGCCGGGGCTCCTGTACCCACCGACGGCGTCGGACCTCTAGTGGCAGAGGCGCCCAAGCTCTTACGACGACTCCGACAGCAACAACTTTGTGCCCAACATCATCTCCTGGGCAATTTTCTCAAGTATTGCTTCCTGGCGGACTAGCTGCCTATTACAAAGCGCCGGAGAAAGTGCTAGTTATGGTTAGAAGATTCAAGTCCGTGAGAAAACGATTCTACTCTTGTTATACGGAGGGAGGTATGGAGTTAGCGTGCAAGACACTGACATGATTGTGTTGGTCACGTGTGGTCTTTCTCGGGTAGCTAAGCTAGTGGAGAATGGCGACTGATAGGAAGCAAACTGTTATTAGTGGCTCTAAAAGCCATCTTTCAAAAGCTGGAATTCTTGTGAACTATGTCGTTTGCTGTGAAATTCTTACATTGCAAACAACTGATTCAATCTAATTAATATTGAATCCTTGGCTGAATAATAAAAAAGATATGTTTGCCGAAACATGATTATGCCTTTCTTGCACTAATTAATTCAAGTTGTTATGTTGGCTGCGATGTACAATTACGGTGTTAGAGCAAGTACCAGCTGGCTATATGAGATTGCCATGTCATCTATAGCCAACCATATAGCCAACATGTACAATAGTTAGATATAAGAATGTGCTACTTTATTAAGATATGACCCACCTCCTACTCTCACAAAGTGCCTAGGAGCACGTGCTAGAGTTGACTCTTGCATGAGAGCCCACTCCCCTTCTCTCTCCTCTTCTCTCTCCTCCATGTCATCCAATAAATATTATTTTAACCCTTATAACCTGCTTACATAAGCTTATTGTACATGCTCTTATGATTAAGCTATGTAAATTTACCTTGCATGCATAGCTCATGATGCACTGCACGTATAAAAAATAAAGTCAATTTTACATCACTTGCATGTCTCGTACAGATGTACTCCCTCCGTTCACAAAAGGATGTCTCAATCTTTTCTAAATTTGGATGTATCAGATACATCCAAATTTAGAAAAGATTGAGACATCCTTTTGTGAACGGAGCGAGACTAGTACTAGTAAATTTACACCGCACATGCAAAAACTTACGTCACATGCAGACCGTGCGGGACTGGGGTGGATATCGCGCGCACAAAGTTAGAAAGCAATCAAGCATGCCGTAAAATTACCTCACAGATGGAAAGGAAACTGGTGAGGCGTGCAGGCGCGAAAAAGAAAACTGGTGAGGCGTGCGGGATGGGAGCGTGAGTTGCGCGGGATGGGGTGGGTGCAGAATAATATTCTACTCCCAGGGAGTCAAATAGCGCTAATATATATATATATATATACAGAAAATCTAAACCGCCATGCAGAACCTACTCATGCACGAATGGAAGCCCCCGTCCCGTCCTCTGATTTAGCCGTCGCCAGTCCCATCGATTCGGAAAGCCGCCGCCGCCTCCACCCAGGCCCGGGCCTATAGTGGTGCGGAATGTGCCAGCCGCACAGGGCCCCAAATTTTTGGGGGCCCATAATTTGATTTTTAAGTTTCTATATAGGAAGAAAACTATGCGTATCCAAAATTATGCACGAAAGTACTACTGGCGTAGTGTTCTGGACTACGTCTTTCTTCCATGAGCATGTTGGTTCGAGTCTTACCTAGCTAGTTTTGTTTTTTCCATTGTTTTAAATGGACCCGGTAGGCTACTGTCACATCGAGTCCTCCCTCGCGCTAGTTTAATTTTTCCATTATTTTAAAAGGATCTCGCAGGCTACTGTCCTTGAGAATTCTCCTTGTAAAAAATAAAATGTATTGCAGGCTAACAGGGACTCACCGAAAACAGCCATATGATTACCTGTTTCAGCTAGTATATCAGGTCTTTAAATTTAAATTCATGCTGTTTTCCTACGGTAACTGTATTTCTCGGAGCAAGTAAAAAAAACTGTATTTCTCGGAAAGAAACGAAATTAACGGTTGAGCTACTATTAACCATTTGGATTAAAATTTATCCCTTTTTCATAAGGTAGCTATAATTCTTGGAGGAAACCAGAATTAACGGTTACTGGTGGGTTCGAAAAAAATCTAAGACCCTCACCTAAGGGATCTAAACATGAAGTCGTGGGTCATACAAGTACAAAACCGAGCGAGACCAAGCTGCGGATCGATCAGGCTAGCGGCGTACCAAAGCCGAAGAAAAGCGTCGAGCGCAAGACGCTAGACGCAGGTACGTCTTCTATTCATACCTGACTTGCGCCGCGATTGCGATCGGGTAGACTGCAGTTGTCTTCTGCTCCTTCCTGACATTTTTCTGCGCTTGCGATCGGCCGATGTCATATAACAACCGTTCGCTGAATTTTGAGAACGACGGAGCAAGGCCTCATTTCATACTTTGGCACATGGCCCCCAATTTTGCTCGCCTGGCCCTGCACTCCACCGCTCCTCCCCCCCCCCCCCCCCGGCCGCCGCCTTCCATCCCGTCCTCCCGCAACATCGCTGCCACCCCCCGCCTTCATGACAATGGAGGCCCGGTTTACCTGTCGATGGTCCTGAATATTCGGAAAGCCGCCAGCTCTGTCACTCCTTCCCGGCTCTTCATCGCCTCCATCCTTTCCTCCCCGCCATCAGCTCGACCCGCCGCCGCCTCCACCGCCCCCCCCCCCCCCCCGCCGCCGCCTTCCATCCCGTCCTCCCGCAACATCGCTGCCACCCCCCGCCTTCATGACGATGGAGGCCCCGGTTTACCTGTCGATGGTCCTGAATATTCGGAAAGCCGCCAGCTCTGTCACTCCTTCCCGGCTCTTCATCGCCTCCATCCTTTCATCCCCCGCCATCAGCTCGACCCGCCGCCACCCCCTACCCTAGCATTCTCGACGTGCACAGCAGCCATGATTGAGCCGATGTCGTCCGGCCGATTGATTTCCGCAACGTCGCTCATTTTCTATAGATGACAAATATATATCAATTCGGGTCCTATTTTAGGGCAGCTTTAATCACTTTTCTGTGATGTAAAATTTACATCAAAACAGTTTCTACGTGTCCTAAAATAAATCAGTTATTGGAGATGCTCTAGCAGTGTAATTTATTGATATACTCCCTCCATTACATAATACTAGTTAAATTTTGCGCGGCGTCACGCCGCGTGTTTGATGAGAATATTTTGTGGTAATTTGTTTTTTTAATTGTGTCATATATTGTAAGGAAAGGAGGTAGTTATAATTTGTATAATGTATGTAGGCTATAATTTCAATTTGAAATCATTCCATAATTAGAGGGAACAAATTTGTATTTCCTCGGATTATTCATGTAATCATTCATTTTTTAGAAATGTAAGTACGTAATTAGGTGGATTTAAGTTATACTGCTTGTAAGCATGTTAGCTAAGTTGGAATGGTCAAATATAGTTCCATTTTGCCATAGTTTTCTTATTCAGCACCATAATAAGAGGGAATATATTATGGGTAGTTCGAAATATTGATTGTTTTTAGCATGTATTTAAGTTATATGCATAATTGGAGGGAATTCAGTTAAATGATCTCTAAATATTAATCTACATGAAATGATGCAATTAGTTAGTATTTGGATTTAAAAATTTATTGTAACTCCACAGTCGGAGGAAATACATTATGCGAGTAATTATTAGATTCAATTATATCAATCATGTATGGAATGCAATTGGTCCACAAATTTTCATATATTTTTGCATTGTTCCAAATTTTAGATGGGGAGTTATAAATTTTACAAATCTTAGATCTTCCTGTAATGATAAAAATAGATATATGAATTGTGGAAGTTCAATTAAAATCAAATTGAAGTTGATTAACTATGTATGGAATGCAGTAGTTGTAATTTTTTTTTGTAATGCATATTTTGAAATATTATGGATTTTTTTGTGTAGAGTATGTCCAAATAGTTTGTGGGCTGAAATGTTCAGATATATGGTTATATGCTGCTATAAATTTTTAACTGAACTCCAAAGCGCGTGGTGAAATTCAAATATGAAGATTTTGACATTTTAAGATTGTGCGGATTTGATAATGTTGGAATGCAAAGAGGGATTACATTTGGAATTTGTTTAGAGCTCGAAAATTGTTCAAATTGGACAGTTATTTAGATTTGAATTCTTTTAACGGTAGAAACATGGTTAGATTTGGAAGGCATGATACATTTTAAAATATTTAAATGTGTATGTCGCGTTTTTGTGTTTAAATTGAAATTTCGGAAATGACAACATTTTAGAAGTGTTTAGATCTGGAAATGATTAGAATGTAGAGGAAGTTTGTGGTGTAAAACTGTTAAGGTTTCTAAATTCGTTGAAATTGGGAAGTTTTTCATATTGGAGTTCTTTCAACACTTGTGAAATGATTAGTTTTGGAAGGTATTTAAAAGTTTGAAATATCAAAATTTGATCGTACGCCATAAGTAGTCATTTTTGTGCGTGGTTTTTTATATATATTTTTCATAATTTGTTGATGGATATAGGTTAAGTTACTCATTTTGAAGCAATAAGCATTTTTTTTTGAAATTGTTTAAATGCTCAAAGAGCTACCAATGAAGTGTTTGAAATTATGTAAAGCATGTTCTATTTCATTTTTTCTTTGATTCACTTATGTTTAGTGGGAAAATAAGTTTGGAATAGCTATTTGTCAATTTTTACATTTGTGTGGTATTCATATTTTGATATTTTGAAGCCCATGATATAAATGGATAATTGTATTTAAGTGGTGTACTAAACTCTATTTAAATGATATGTTTTGTAGCACTGATAATATTTTTCTGGATGTTATTTGAGGTTGAAAGAAAATGATTGAATCCATGTATAAAATGACATGAAGTGTCAAATGGTTTTCTATGTATTGTTTAAGATTTTGAAGAGTTTCAATTATTTTGAGAAGGCACCATAATATTTGAAGTAGCTGTTCTTTTTTTTTCTTTTTTTTAAAGTTGAAATAATTTGGAAAAGGTCACAAGTATGTGGAAAATGGTTGTTCTATGTGTGATGTATAATTTGTATAATTTGTAATAATTTTGGGAAGGTCACAAAGTTGTAGAAATGGTTGTTTTGATTTTGTTTTTTTATGTTATGTGTGTTTCTATGTGTTTTTGCATATTGTTTTACCATAGTGTGTACATATTTTTGTATCTATATATTAATATCTGGATAGTGGGTTGTATAGTGCGCGAGATAACAATTTTTGGTTGTAAATTTTTTTTTGTCTGAAATGTATTTGTTTGCGAAATATGGTTTGAAATATTTTGGAGAAGGTTTCAGAACATTTGAAATGTTTTTTTTGTTTTCATAGTTTTTTAGAAGTTGGTTTGAATTGATTTTGATTTGTATTTCAAAAGTTAGGGAAATTGTGGAAAGATGGAAAAAGAACAAAAAGAGGGGAAAAAAAGAGAGGGCTGAGGCACCGGCGCAGCAAGCGGCCCACTGCCCAGGCCAGGCCCGCCTTGACGTCACAAGGACGTAAGGGCGGGCGGAGCTGCCGCGGCGGCGATGCGGACGCCGGCGGCGAAGCATTGCCATCCAGGATGCGCGGATGCGCGCAGTGGACGCGCCGCGACGCGGCGAACCCGGAAGTGGCGGCGCCACCGCCTGAAGGTCGCCGGAGCGGCCGCTGCGGCGTGCGGACGCAGCCGTGGACGCGCGGCGCGACGTCGACGATTCCGGCGACTGTGGGGCGGCCCGGCACGCGATCTGCAGCGGGGAGGAAGAGGCGACGACGGCGGAGACCACCGTGGGCGTAGATCGGAGGGAGGAGGGCCGGAGCGGCGGCGAGGCGCGGCGGCGTCGCCGGCGATTTTCCGGCCGCACGCGCGAGGGGGAGGGGAGTGGGGGGATTTGGTGATGGTTTTGCAAAAGGACTTCCTATTTTGCCCTAATTTCAGTTTGGTCCTTTGTAGCGTAAAATGATGGACTGCGGGTTGTTTCGTCTGTTGGGGAAGGGGTTTCTTGCAAAACCGTGACGGGCGTGTCCTGTGTGCCGTCCGATCGCCGGGTGATGGCTAGGATCGAACACTGTAGACTACTGTAGCAGTGAACATTGTTCTACAGTGCATCGAGCGCGGAGAGAGCGCGATTTCGGCCAGCTTTCATATAGTTAGTAATAAGATGTTTCAGGTGTAACATATATTGTCTAGATTTACACACCTTCGGTTTACTCTTTTCTTTCTTTCAAACGTACCTCAGTCTTTCGTTTCCGGCGGGCTAAGGAATGGCGCACCCTGACTCAATTAAAAGCCTAGTTGCAGGGGCGGTCATACCAAAATGAGTAACATGTCTATATACATGAATGTACATATGATGTAAAAAATAGCTAAAATATCTTGTATCGTGCAACCGAACGGAGTACTATCTAGTTCTCAAATTGGTAAACAAGCGGTCTGTAATGGGGAGAGCGTATCCAATGCCGCTCCCCTAAACAGCACTCTGTAATTTAGATCTAAACGAAACAATGATCTGAAACATTCATTCGTCAACGTCCTCGATGACAACGTATCCCTGGCGTGCGAGCTCGCCCTGATAAACTGCTGTATCTCCCTTTTCCTTCGGCGAACACCCTGCATCATGGCGATGTTGTTTAGTTCCTCGGCCCGGCGCCTCTCCTTGTCTTGGTCGGAGGAGGGCAGCCTGTCGATGGAGCCGAGCGTGGGGCAGACGAAGTCCGAGACGTCCCAGGAGAGGATGCGCTCGATCTGGTCCTGCGGCATGCTCCACCTTTGCGTCTTCTCCTTATTCACGGGCGCCGCCGCCGAGGTGCGCTCACCGCCATCGAAACCCGTAGGATCATCTAGTCTAGATCAAACCGGTAGGATAGATCGATGAGGAGGAGGATCATCACCTTCTCCTTTCACGGATGCACTCGATGTGCCGGTCATGGTGGACGGCGGCGATGACGGCAGTGGGCAGCAGTGGCGGCGGTGGTGGTACTTCCCGTCAGCTCAGCGCTAACCCTAGATCGGTAGGGATGTCGGTGGGGTCGAGTGGCACAGACGAACCTCGTAATCGGTGCCGCCAGCCCCCACCTCTCTTTATAGCAGCTGGTGACAGGGGCCCACCAACCAGTGTACGGTTGGACGCCCCCGATCAGGGCGCGATCAAGGGTCCGGTGTGACCGTTGGGTCACACGGGAGGAGATCAACCTAACATTCTCCCCCTTGATCTCAACTTTTACTTTTACCTTTTACTTTACTCGTTTCATCACAGATCGGTACATAGAGCATGTTTCATCGTCTCAGCTCAATTGCCGATAGAATCAGACAGCTACAATGTACGCCTCCATTCAGAAATAGTTTCTTTAATCTTTTGGACCTCTTTATTGTCCAGAAATCATATAGACTATACCATAAAACCCATGTCGACTATGTGTTCTCCAAACACACTGGGCGGTAAGCCTTTAATTAGCAGATCTGCGAACACTTGTGTGTTTCTTTTATCTGTTCCTCTTATGCTCCAAGCATTTCAACATAATTTCGGACTTTCTCCTTTACAACGTATAACTCTGTATCAATGTGTTTGGCACCACACTTGACTCGTTGTCTTAGGAGTGAATTACTTAATGGTTATTGCTGTTGTCAACCATTATCAATTCCGGGTACAGGTTTCGTTAACCATTTTGCCTGTCCCTCGGCCTTATATCATGCTATAACATGTCTTTACATCACACTGATGTCAATCTTTTCATTCTCTGGAGGTTTTCCACACAAAAACTCCAAATGTGAAATTTAGCGACAATTGTGGATTTCGCTATACATTTCACAAATTCTTTCTTTGTACTCACAACCTTTTGAGAGCACATTTATAGATCTATCTTTGTACTCACAACCTTTTCAGAGCACTCTGTTTCATTTAGCATGAGGCCGATATCTTTGATTCCATTCCAGTGATCTATATCTGGATTGGACATTGCCAAAACAACCCGGATACGTGAATTGTCAGGGTAATATTGAGTTTCCAACAGCTGAAGCATATGGTACTATATTCATTTGATCTGTTCTAAGTTATCTCTTGGAACACTAAAGTTCTCAATTCCATTACCCTTGACAATAAGAACAGGCGTATATTTTCTCGACATGCATGCTTTAGAGACTTCTTCTCAGCATGTCCATGCGATATTTCTAATACCCTTTTTCTTCTTTTCTTAGTAAATCTCGATACTTTTAACGATAGACATTCTACCGAGAATACTCTTTTTGAGGACAAGAACTTCTTTTCTCTGCCGGTAGTAGATTGACATCACCACTAGGATAAGGGAATGAATTTCCCATTCTATAAGTTTGTAGAAAAACGATTGTCCTCTCATTCTCTTTAACCCAAAATAACTTCTGATTCTAGAGACTTGCTCTAGTCCGTAAGATCCCATGTGTTCTTTACTTTCATCTGATGTAACTCAGATCATTATGTGCCATTATCACTTATTATAATCTGTTTATTCTCTTAGCGCAAAACTTTCGATTTAAAATCGCTTTTTACATATTTCCTTTGGAGTCACATTGGCGTTGTAGACCCTTTATAGCCTATGATGCATGTAAAATGCATACATGAACTTTGCACTTTAATTGCTTATATTCCAATCATATTTGCATCATATAAGGGTTATATCAATGTTTTATAATGATTTTGGGAATACTTCATAGTTTTCCCATTTATTTGGAATTAACCCTGTTTTTCCAGAAAACGTCTTTTTTAGTGTTTCAGACTTTCCGGGAGCTTCGGGACTCCAAAAAGGGCAAGGTCAAAGAGCACGGTTCAGAATTTTCGAGACGAACGCAATGGGCTTAAATTGAAGACCAGAAGCCCAACAGGCTGGAAATGGGGGGGCCCACGCGGCCTGGGCCCAGCTCGTTTCCACCTCGGAGCTCCGTGGCCGTCGATCTTTGCTCCACCGACTAGTCTTGACCTAAAAACGCCTATAAAAAAGGTCCCTGGCGTTTCGCGAAAGGAGGCGGCGGAGAAACACAGAACCACGAAACAGAGAGTCAGAAGGCTGCCGCCGGAGAAGATCGGAGGGGGGAAACGCCGGAATCGCCTCCGGAGGGCTCCACCCCCCTCCGGCGTGTTCATCATCAACATCTACAGCAAGAACTTCTCCATCATCACCACCGTGAAGACCAGCACCATCTCCATCACCATCTTCGTGATCCACTTCATCCCCCTCATAGTTTGAGATTGTTCGAACCCTAGCTATTGTCTAAGTACTATTCTACATGTTTGTGAATTGCTACTTGTCATTGTTTTGTGGGGAGATTATAATTTCAGATTGTGTTGTATCACTTATACCATTGAATCATACCATGTCTTCGCGTTGTGAGTAGTTCTCTCATGTTCCTGGGGGCATAGGATGGATTGGCAATGATTTCTACTTAACATGTATTGAGTATTTGGTCAAGTTTTTATCTTTTATGATTGTCTTGATGTACAATGTATGAAGTGCACCATACATTGAGTAATGCATGAAGGTGTTTCACACTAGTGTAATGAATTGAGGGAGACTTGGGAGGACACGTAAACCTGAGACCGATCATGAAGTTACATTAGGAGGGGATTTATATCGGGGACCTTAGAGTGTAATGCTATGGTGGGACTTTTTGTCTTAATAACTCTTGTGCAGTCATTTACTTGGCCACATGATCCATCATAAGGGGTTTAGTTTATTTATTTAGCTACACCTAATTATGGCTCCGTCCAAAGAAGATTAAAACTTGACAAAATGTTTACCTTGTTGTTCTAGAAATATTTTTGCCATGAAATCCATGTAGCCCTTGGGAACGTTTTCCACGCATAAGAAACACCACTCAAGCTTGTCCTCTTGCTGCATAGGGGATTGGGCTTTCTCTCTCTTTGAGAGCTTTCACTCATCATATTTTATTTTCAGCTTTGCATTCTCTACACCAAAAAACCCAAAAACACTTGCATCATTTTAGTTTGTCTAGTGCATAGATAATAAGAGAAGTGACACTCTTATTTGAGAGGATAAATACTTATACCTTCTACTCCTCGTGGGATCGATACTAATACTTACACAGCGAAGACTTCAACGATCTCCTGCACTTGGGAGTCATCAAGACAGTTTTCTGGCGCCGTTGCCGGGGAGTGTAGCGCTTAAGTTTTTATTCTTGTTTGCACTAGATATTTATTTTCAGTTTTGCATTTAGTTTAGTTTTGCATACATCCATATATCAAAAACACAAAAAAATTAGAAAATGGAAAATACCAAAAAAACTCGTGTTCTGGGCATAATTCCGGATATAAAGGAAGCTATGTTTAGACAATTGAATGCTGCTAAGATTGCCAAGGAATATAGAGAATCAAAGGAAGGGAAAATACTAAAAGGTTTCATGATGGAATTAAATTATATTGCTGAAGAGTTGCTTTTACACCATGATGCAACTTGTATGTTTTGCTCTGAACAAAAAGATAAGCACTTTGAATTCCAATGTAGGTTCCATGAAGAATGTACTATTGCATCTTACCATGCTGACGATTATGCTTATTTAGGAATGGAACAAGTGGAGGAATTTGTTACTTTCAAGGCATCTTTTGAACTGCAAACTTTCATTCATGAAAATAAAACTTGCCCTATAGCTAATAAATTTGAAAGAGAGATAGATTTTATTCTTGAATATTGCATAATCAACTTCTCTCAAAATATTTATGTTGTTGAATATAATGAGGCTCCCCAAGAGAGCACTGATGTTTTGCAGGAAGAAGATGATGAAAACATAAGCTTGGAAGAGGAAGAATGTGAAGAAGTGGATAAAAACCTAAGCTTGGGGATGCCCATGCAATCTCAAGAGGATGATGGAAATGATGAACAGCTAGAGAATGAAGAGTTGGATCTCCCAACTTCACCATCAACAAATGATAGTAACACTCAAACTCAAAAATCTTTTGTTATTTATGAGAATCCATGTTATGATGAGGGTGAAACTGAAAATGCTATGGTCCTATATGATAACCCATGCTATTATGATGAAACTAAAAATGCTCCTTACTTTTAATAATGCTACTAGTGAACTTATTGATGATAATGAGGAGTATTGCTTAAATATGCTATATGATAATGCTTTAGATGATGGTCCTATGCTTATTGATAAACCTCCATGTTTAGTTGTTACTAAATTATGTGAGGATAAAAATGACATACTTGCTGTTTGTGATAGTGCTCTTACTCATGAGAGCCCTACTTTGTTCTTGAACTCTCCTACTTACACCATAAAGGAGAAATTTGCTTATGTTGAGAAATACTTATGTGGTTTGCAATTATCTTTAGTTCCAAATCTTTGTTGCAACCATGATATTAAACTTGATATTGATCTTAACAACTATTTTGAAAGAGGGAAGCATGCTAATAAACTCCAAAATAAATTTAATGATCCTCATTATGTTCCCAAATTATCTAAGTTGGAAGATTCTATTGGTTATATGGTTGAATACACTTTACTACTTGCAACTATTATGAAAGAGGAGGTGAGAACCCTCTTTATGCTACTAATAATTATGGGCTGCAAGTAGCTATTGTTAATATGCATTGGGAAACTTCATTCATATACAAAATGCCAATGCATAGAAAGAAAGTTAGACTTCGTTGTTATTACTTTTGTGTTTATTTTTCTCTCAACCAGGTTTCAACTTGACTATTATTTTGATTGGTTTGAGAACACCATGGGACCCTGGTATTATGCATGGAACACTTCCCAAGAAAGAGGGGAACATCAAAGTTCAAGCTCCCTCATGAGCTTCATCTTCAATAAACAAAAAGTAAGAAGCCTAGCTATATGGCTATAAAGAAAGCGCTTTGCGGGAGGCAACCCGGTTATTTTTGTGTGTGATTTTTCTTTGTGTCCTCTTGCTGTAACAAGAGATTTTGTGTCTAGTTAGTTTCTGGAGTTTTTAATAAAGTGCCAAGTTTTACCCATTTTGGTCTTGAAAAGTTGCTTATAGCGTTCGGAGATTTTATTCCTGCACGAATCAGTGCACGGTATGATTTTTAATTCTTATTCTGTAACTCCGAATGAGCTCATATTTGAACTGTAGTTGCAACTTTTCATCCTCTGTATGCATGAATTTTTTCGGAATTTTTCGAGAAAGTTTGGTAGGGTAGAAAAATACGTTTTGCTGCTGCTGTTTTTCTGGACAGATTCTGTCCCATTTTGTTTGATGCATGCTTTGAGCTTTTAAGTTGAATCTTTTTGATCCAATTGAGTTTATGAGTAGGCATACAACATTATACACTTTCTGGACATCTCATATGAATTTTTGTTCAAGGATTATATGCAGCAAGAAACATATTTGTTTATCACTATTAATGCACCCCACAGAAAAGAAATGGGAGAAACGGTGTTTTGAAGTTTTTTCACAGGGATTGGAGGAGATGCACCAAGAGCTATCCAAGGATGGTGAAGACCATAAGCTTGGGGATGTGAAGACAACCCCACTGGACCTACACACTCTCGGTTTGCACACGTCCAACTTCTGTTTTTCGATCGAAACACTTTATCGCATAAACTTGGAGCGTCTTTTGTTTTGTTTTGTTTGATCTTGAGAGACCACCACACTATCATTTATATATGGAGAGCTACTGGAAATATGGGTTGAAATATGTTGGATGCTTTTATAAGATTGGGAAAAGGGATGTTTGAGTTGATTTTTAATGATACATATAGTTGCATGATTCATGAGCTTGTTTATGAGTAATAGTTTGCAAATCCTTTTTGAAGAGCTATAACTTATTCATGTTTTGGTGCTGATTGTTATTTTACTTGGTTTAACATGGATTAGTTAGTTCTATGGACACTCATGCATGCATCTAGATGGTCAACTTTCTCCCTCTTGCTAGCCCAAAAATTCCAACAAATAAAAACTTGTTTCCAACGCCTTCAACCAAAGTTTTTCCAGTGAGTCCACCATATCTACCTATAGCTTTATGCTATTCCGAGTATGTTCATCATGATATTTGTGTTATCTATACCTCTGAATGAAAATGATTATGTTATTGATTGCCATGGGAAAAGTTGGTTATATAGCTCTCACGAACTTGATGCACATTTTACTATCATTGCAATAAATAAAACATGACCCATTGTGATTAAGATTATGATGCTAGTGGCTTGATAAATGTTCGAGGTTGGGAGTTAGCCCATATGTGCTGTCACATGCAAAGCTTTCAACATGCTCCTTCATCTCATTTAGTTGATATCATGTACTTTTGTTTATGGATGCCTATCATGGTGAAATGAGGTGGAAATGAAGTAGTTTAAATGAGTTTGTATAAATGGTTAGAGAGACGCCTGGGCCGCTAATCTAAGCCATGCATTATTCATGGTGGAAATTTACTTACATGCTATGGTGAATTATCTATGACACACCTTACAATAAAAAGCTATTCCAATGGTAAATAAAAAGGGTGTTGAGGTTTTTCATCTTGTTTGTTTGTCTTGTCATTTTGATATGGGCTTGTTCCATATCCTGGGACAAGAGGTACCCCAGTTGACGCTCTTGATGATACTATTATTACTTACAATGATATATAACTTGAACTTGCTTTGTTTCCTAAGTTGAGTAATCATGGTGTAGGTACTTGTATTCAAGGGGCATGAGACATCCAACCTTTACTTTGTCAAGCACACTACTCATATTTGCTCTCACATTAAACTATAATCATTCAAGATGCTATGATAGGGGAATGAGAGCTTGACACCAAGTATTACCACATTGCAATCATTAACTTAAGTAGAGAGTTTGGAGGTTAGATGAAACTTATGCATGTTTTACCTCTACTCACTTATTCATCTTTCCAAAGTGTCCACCAACATATTCAGATTTTCATCATCACTCTATGACCAATGTAGGATGTCCATACTTATCATTATGCATACATGTGGTCCATACTACTATCTGTTATGTTACACTTTGTGAACTATCATTGAACATCCTTGCATTGAATACTTGATATCACTTCATAAACTATTTGCATATTGCTACTCCTTTGAAGAATGAATCATTTGACTATATGTAGCAATAGTAATCATCTTTGATATTCATTGTTAAGTATTAAATTGCAAAGTCCATGTTAGTTTTATCATCTTCATACTCGAGGACGAGCATGGATTAAGCTTGGGGATGTTGATGCATGTAAAATGCATACATGAACTTTGCACTTTAATTGCTTATATTCCAATCATATTTGCATCATATAAGGGTTATATCAATGTTTTATAATGATTTTGGGAATACTTCATAGTTTTCCCATTTATTTGGAATTAACCCTGTTTTTCCAGAAAACGTCTTTTTTAGTGTTTCAGACTTTCCGGGAGCTTCGGGACTCCAAAAAGGGCAAGGTCAAAGAGCACGGTTCAGAATTTTCGAGACGAACGCAATGGGCTTAAATTGAAGACCAGAAGCCCAACAGGCTGGAAATGGGAGGGTCCCACGCGGCCTAAAGTACATGGCCGCGTGGGCCCAGCTCGTTTCCACCTCGGAGCTCCGTGGCCGTCGATCTTTGTCCACCGACTAGTCTTGACCTAAAAACGCCTATAAAAAAGGTCCCCTGGCGTTTCGCGAAAGGAGGCGGCGGAGAAACACAGAACCACGAAACAGAGAGTCAGAAGGCTGCCGCCGGAGAAGATCGGAGGGGGGAAACGCCGCCGGAATCGCCTCCGGAGGGCTCCCCCCCCTCCGGCGTGTTCATCATCAACATCTACAGCAAGAACTTCTCCATCATCACCACCGTGAAGACCAGCACCATCTCCATCACCATCTTCGTGATCCACTTCATCCCCCTCATAGTTTGAGATTGTTCGAACCCTAGCTATTGTCTAAGTACTATTCTACATGTTTGTGAATTGCTACTTGTCATTGTTTTGTGGGGAGATTATAATTTCAGATTGTGTTGTATCACTTATACCATTGAATCATACCATGTCTTCGCGTTGTGAGTAGTTCTCTCATGTTCCTGGGGGCATAGGATGGATTGGCAATGATTTCTACTTAACATGTATTGAGTATTTGGTCAAGTTTTTATCTTTTATGATTGTCTTGATGTACAATGTATGAAGTGCACCATACATTGAGTAATGCATGAAGGTGTTTCACACTAGTGTAATGAATTGAGGGAGACTTGGGAGGACACGTAAACCTGAGACCGATACATGAAGTTACATTAGGAGGGGATTTATATCGGGGACCTTAGAGTGTAATGCTATGGTGGGACTTTTTGTCTTAATAACTCTTGTGCAGTCATTTACTTGGCCACATGATCCATCATAAGGGGTTTAGTTTATTTATTTAGCTACACCTAATTATGGCTCCGTCCAAAGAAGATTAAAACTTGACAAAATGTTTACCTTGTTGTTCTAGAAATATTTTTGCCATGAAATCCATGTAGCCCTTGGGAACGTTTTCCACGCATAAGAAACACCACTCAAGCTTGTCCTCTTGCTGCATAGGGGATTGGGCTTTCTCTCTCTTTGAGAGCTTTCACTCATCATATTTTATTTTCAGCTTTGCATTCTCTACACCAAAAAACCCAAAAACACTTGCATCATTTTAGTTTGTCTAGTGCATAGATAATAAGAGAAGTGACACTCTTATTTGAGAGGATAAATAGTTATACCTTCCACTCCTCGTGGGATCGATACTAATACTTACACAGCGAAGGCTTCAAAGATCTCCTGCACTTGGGAGTCATCAGCCTACTGTTTTGGCTCCATTGGAAATTACTTATGAGTCCCAAACATCGTCGGGATTCACATAGTCTCTAATCATTAAGACAAGTAGACACTTGTCAAAATCGATTGAGGCTGCTTATAATTTCTGTAAATGAGGTGGGATCAACCTTCATTTAAATTTCTCTAATATAGACTTTATAGTCATCTGTTTTTCTCATATGGGGATGTTGTTGTTCTGTCATTGCCTAGAGGCAATTAATTCTGTAGTCTTCTATTGCTATAGCTCTTACAAGGACCTAAATCACAAGATCCATGTTTGCTTGTTCATCTCTATTATAAAGCAACAAGCTCCCCCAGATAAAATCTATTCGAGCCTTAGGTATGTTCATACCATGCTCCCCCAGATTACTCCATTTTCTCCAAAATGGTGTATCCTTAATCCTTTTTATTTGGGTTTATTCTGTTAACCTGTTAATCTATCTTCTTTATGGCACTTTGATTACCGTCCTTAGTCTCCTTTCGGAGCTGTAAAATATCCAAGAATACATCTATTTCTTTACTTTAGGGGTATCATTATTATGATCGTCGTACACCCCAGACGATCACAATTCATCATAGATCACTTAGATGCATTATATGCATCACATTATCTGAAGTATAAGGGAGTTTATTCTGTAACATTCTCTATCTCCCCTTGAAATGTGGCAAGAACCTTTTTGCCACAATTTCGAAACTTTGATTATCTGCTTTATTCAATATGAAGTTATCTTTTAACGTATGGGAGTACTTTTTCCTCATTCCCTTTTCAAAACTCACAAGAGTTCTTTCTCAATGGTACTGCAAGTCACACTTGCATAACATTCTTATCTTTAGGTTCATTTGTAACTTTATTCTCTTTTGACTCATTAAGTGCTTTATAACTATGATACACAAGGTGTGCGGTCGATATAAAAACACATGAGTCATCACATCTTTCTCCTGTCATACAGAACAAGTCCTTTGTCAAAATTTTCTCCCGCCATGCGGGTATTTTCCCAGACTTTTTCCACCACGTGGGTATTATTTTCGTCTTTTCCCGTCATGCAGGTAAAAAGAGGCATAGATGCCACAATTGGCTCTTCAGACTGTATATTCAATCATCAAATTCAGAAATAAATCTGAATACTCTTTTATACACATGCTTAATCCAACGTTAGTCAAATTAAGCATTCATGTTGCTCGTTTAAATTTTTTCTTCATATAGAGTACATGAAAGAAATTCGTTAAACAAAACTCTGAATGATTTATTTGTTTTCTGCATGGAGAGTACATGAAAGACATTTGTCAAACAAGACTCTCGATGATCTATTTGTATTCTTGGATTAACATCCAAGAATTCTTTTTCTTTTGCAGTCATTCTTTAGAGAGAACATACTCTCTCACTTTATGACCTTTCTTGGTCATCTTTCGGGTCACAAGTACCCATCCTTTTGCTTTCACGAATGAAAACATGAGAATCTTTGTCTGAGAAAATATTCAATAATAATAAACAATAATGAGCTTAAAAATAACCCTTCGTTGGTCTGGTTAAAGATATGCACCTTAAATCTTTAAAACTTTCTTCTATATTCTAAATCACCGTTGGGCAGAATTAGAATGAAACATCATCTTTATACACTAATTCTACATCACCGTTGGGCAGAAATAGAATCAATGCATAAAACTCATAAACAATATGATGATAATATTTCTATTGCAATAAAGAACTCTGTTTGAAAAGTGACATTATCATCAACTCTATTTCAGCGGAAACATGAAATATACATATTTCTATAGTTCAAGAGCATTTCTTGATCTTTTATCTTTTCTCTGAAAATTGATCACTTTCATGCAAAATTATCAGAGATCTAGCCCTTTGACTATAGAACTCATATAATTATAGTACTGCTATCATCAACGTTGGTCAGAAAATAACAATACCATAATTAATCTGTTAAACAAGTATTTCTCTTTTTCCTCCTCTCTAATTAAATTTTCCCGTTGGTTCCAATTTAATTAGAGGAGAGTCTTTTTACTTTACAGCAGAAACTGTAAAATATTATCTGTATTTCACAAACATTGCACAGTTCAACGATTAATAAATCATGATTATGTTATTAACAACGTTGGTCGTAAAATAACAGGACCATAATTACCTTTACTATTCACTTTATCACATCTTAAAAAAATTAATTATCACTTTATTTTTTAAGCAATTACTTTTAACTATTTGCAGCGGAAAAATGAATAAAAATCATAAACTTTGTACTTTTCAGAAGCATTTCTGTCACTTTTCAGTTCTCTAAACAAAATTTTCGTTGGGCAATTTTGAATTAGAAAAAAACTGTATGAAATTTGCCCAAAATTTGGACAAAACAGTTAAAACATGCTCTGGAAAAAATTAACAGAAAAAACTGTTCTTTTCGGCCCGCAGTGGAAATGCGCGGCCCACGGCCTTTTCTTTATCTGCCGCCTGAGGCGACGCGAAAACGGCCCACGGCCTGTTGCGCTTCCGCGCTATCTGCCGCCCAAGGCGACGCGCAAAAAAAACGGCCCACGGCCGCGAGCGCAACTGCCTGCTCTCTTGCGCGGCCCGGTCCACGGCTGCCGGCCTCCTGTCTCTTTCGGCCCAAAAGCTCGGGGCGAAAATAGGGTTTCGATCATGACCGTCTATCTGCATCGTACGGCCGTCCACGCTCCTCGCTCGATCAAAACGGAGCGGCCGCACCCCCGACCGAAAAACCTTGCCATTCTTTCGCCCGTGCGCGCCCCCGTTAGGGTTAGGTCCAAGCTGCGCCACCGCCTCGCCGGAGACGGCGTTGAGGACCATGGCGCCGCCTCCAGCCGTTCACTTCCCCTTCCCCTTTCTTTCCTTCTGTCTCCTTTGCGAGCTCGCCCCCGACGGCTCGCCTGCGACGGAGCGACAGCGAGGAGCTGCGCCAGCCCCTCCCCTTGAGGAGAAGACCCGACGGCCCCCCTTGCCCCCTCGCGCCGGTGCTGCCTTTGCCCCCGAAAGGGATCTTTTCCTTTCGGCCGTGGCGGAGGCGCTGTGCCCCCTCCACTGCCCGAGTTCTTCCTCCGACGCCTCGGCTTGCCGATGCGCGTCGGATGGAGAGGAACGGCGCGGCCCTTGCGGCGGTGCTCTTTGCCGGCGACGCCGGTCCCCTTTCCCCTCTTTTGATTTGGGGATTTTCTTTTGGGGATTTTAGAGTTCTTCGGGAGGGGAACTTTTTTCCGTTCTTTTCTTTTGATTTTCTTTTTCTGTCTACACCAGCAAGATCTAAGCCGTAGCCAGCTCTGATACCAATGTTTAATCCTCTGGATCGACTAGGCTAGATCTTAGGGTAGAACAGAGGGATGGGAGGAGGAGGATGATCACCTTCTCCTTGTGCAGACGATCCCGATGCGCCGGCCATGGTGGAGGTGGGCGGCGATGGCAGTGAGTGGCGGCGGAGGTGGAGCTTCCCGTCAGCTCAGCGCTAACCCTAGATCGGTAGGGATGCCGGTGGGGTCGAGTGGCACAGATGAACCTCGTAATCGGTGCCGCCAGCCCCCACCTCTCTTTATAGCAGCTGGTGACAGGGGCCCACCAACCAGTGTACGGTTGGACGCCCCGATCAGGGCGCGGTCAAGGGTCCGGTGTGACCGTTGGGTCACACGGGAGGAGATCAACCTAACAAAAATATCTTGTATCGTGCAACCGAAGGGAGTACTATCTAGTTCTCAAATTGGTAAACAAGCGGTCTATAATGGGGAGAGCGTATCCAATGCCGCTCCCCTAAACAGCACTCTGTAATTTAGATCTAAACGAAACAATGATCTGAAACATTCATTCGTCAACGTCCTCGATGACAACGTATCCCTGGCGTGCGAGCTCGCCCCTGATAAACTGCTGTATCTCCCTTTTCCTTCGGCGAACACCCTGCATCACGGCGATGTTGTTCAGTTCCTCGGCCCGGCGCCTCTCCTTGTCTTGGTCGGAGGAGGGCAGCCTGTCGATGGAGCCGAGCGTGGGGCAGACGAAGTCCGAGACGTCCCAGGAGAGGATGCGCTCGATCTGGTCCTGCGGCATGCTCCACCTTTGCGTCTTCTCCTTATTCACGGGCGCCGCCGCCGAGGTGCGCTCACCGCCATCGAGACCGACGATGCGCACGCGACCGGCCATATCTCCTGCGGTGGCGATGCTGGAGACTGGACTGGATCCACACGCGATGTCTGCGACTATATAGCTGCGGCCTTCTGACCTCTGGACCTTACTTGAACAGGATCTGTTCTATAGGATCGTACCGCTGCATCCTTTACCAAAAAGGAGGCACACACTTAAGTCTGGTTGATGCATTCTGACCTCTGGGCCAGAGCGTGATTAACGGCCTGGGTTTCTCCTGATGGGGAACTATCCAACGGCTGTAGAGGATCGTTCCTGCTTGGCTCACGCCTCTGCAGGGTGGCCCAGAGGTTGTCTGACAGACTCCACAATTCTTTTTTTTTCTTCTGCTATTTCAACATATTTTTTCCCAGGTCATCACTGACTATGTGATGGAATAACTGAAACATGATCAGAGAGCAATCACAGCCACTTTTTGCTATTTCAACATTCCCAGGTCATCACGGACTATGTGATGGAAGAGCTGAAACAGGATCAGAGAGCAATCACAGCCACAAACAATTGATCATCCTAGGGGCATGCAAAAACGCCACCATTTTCCTGTATTCCAGTTTTAGTCCAATCGTCTAAGACTATGAAGAAAATTCACCAAGGAACTTGATGGTTACCAAACGAGTAGATATCAGAACTGGATGCAGAGCTGTCCCGCGTAGGCTTGCCTCTCTTTGCATATGACTGGCTGATTCACCATCCAATCCAGTGAGACTAATCGATTCATCAAGTTTGCAAGCTCATGGAATTAAGCAGGACAAGGATGGCGACGGAGCACTGGTTTTGGTGCGGGCAAGAGGCGACGGGCTTAGTCGACCCACACAAGTGACTGAGGGAAACAAAATGGATCCGACAGTGAAAGATGAAGAAGGGAGAACAAATTGCAGAGTCACAGTAACACGGAATGATCATTTGGTGCAAAGTGGTCATCACTGAATAGTAAGATCTGAGATGGAAGAACTGAACAGGAATGAAGAGCAAGCACAGCCATAAAACCAGGCATGCAAAAGGCAAACCATGTTTCTGTATTTAATTTCAGACTTGTAATTCCAGTCCACACATCAAAACAGCTGAGAACTTTTTGCTTACTATTTGTGTGTAGCCACCGATTCTCTCCTTAATCATACATCCGAAATTATCCATGATTAAGTCGGTAAAAGCAGAATACCTCGATCATACACCCAACGTTGTCCATGAGTACACTACATATATAGCAGTAGCGGTAAATGTTAGATAAGTAAAGTTCCAATGCTCCAGTATAATTGCCAAGCAATATAACATTGTACCAGTGTTCGCTTTGCAAGTACGCGGAAGGACAGCAGTTGTGGCAAGCAAGTGCCCAAGTTTCTAACCTATCTACCAGTATCTCTCAAAAACAAAAACTATCTACCAGTAGACACAGAATGGTGTTTCTGTTTCAGACCGAAGGACCTAAAGACCGGTGAGTTAAGAAATCTTTCGACATGACATTATGGTTGCGGTTCGGGCTTCCCCCTCAGGGCAGGAATGGGTCCCTAAAGTTTTTAGATGAGAAGCATCACTCAGTTGTAAATCTTGTTTCACTCACTGCAACAGGAACATCATTGCCACCCTTACAAGTGGCTCAAGTGGTCTGATTCTCTTGACCATCGATGATGTCGGACCTCTCTGATAGAACGAGAATGGTGTGGAAAAGAGGGCAGAAAAGGGACATGGGGCGGCGAGTGCTTTGGTGGGTAGGCGGTTTAGGAGATATGTGGCGGTATGAAGAGCTTCGACCCAAAAAGTAGGAGGCATGCTCGCTTGGAATAGGAGGGTGCGTTTGATGTCATTGACAGTACGAATAACGCGTTCCGCTTTACCATTTTGGGGAGACGTGTAGGGGCACGAGAAGCGCAGTTGAATTTCATGTAGGGCGGAGAGGGTCTGAAGGGCGTGGTTGTCGAATTCACGCCCGTTGTCGCACTGAATCGCTTGAAGAGAGAGAGAAAATTGTGTAGAGACATAAGCACGAAAGTTAGACAATATAGAAAAAGCTTCGGATTTCCTACGGAGGGGATACGTCCAAAGATAATGAGTGAAATCATCTAAAATAACCAGAAAATATTTATATCCAGAAACACTCGCGACAGGTGATGTCCAAAGGTCACAATGTAAAGCAAACGGACGATGAGTAGTTGTTGTAGAGGTAAAAAACGGTAAACGAACATGACGACCAAGTTGACAAGCATGACATAAACTAGGATCCTTGAGCACTTTATTTTGGGGAGCGACAGCGATGGAGCGAGGCGTCGGAAAGCATCGAGACCAGGGTGGCCGAGGCGTCGGTGCCAAAGTGTGGAGTCGACGGTGAAGGCGGTGTTGGCGTGCGGCAAGGAGGACGTCGGGTAGAGGTCACCCGAACTACTGCAGCGGAGGATCACGGCTCCTGTCCTGAGGTCCTTCACAGAAAAGCCCCAAGGGTCAAATTCAACGGAGCAAGAATTGTCACGAGTAAATTGTCGAACTGAAATTAAATTTTTAACGATGCGAGGAGTGACAAGAACATCACGAAGAGTGAGACTATGAGAAGAAGAAGAGGGGGTGGGGAGGGAGGTATGGCCGGAGTGAGAGACAGGGATAGAGGAGCCATCTCCGACTATGATGAATTTATGTGGAGGAGTGGAGGAAACAGAGGTCAGGTTACCGGCAGACGAAGACATGTGTGCGGAGGCGCCGGTGTCCATGATCCACTCCGGCGGCGCTTGCAGGCTCATGGTGTTGAAGTAGCCAGCAAGAGCGGAGGGATCCCATGTCGGTGTCCAAGGGGCGTAGCTGGGGTAGCCGTAGTTGGGGTAGCCGCTGTAGGAGAACGTCGCGGGCGATGGAGGTGCTGGCGACGGAGCTGGCAGGGCCATGTAGCCCTGCGCCGGTCGAGGCGGCGGAGCCGTAGGGAGCGGCCCGAGAAGGCTGGGAGCCGGGCCGTGTCCAGGAGCAGGGAAGGCGTGTCCACCATGTCCTGCCATGGGATACATGTGGATGGCGCCCGTCCATGGATGCTGCAGGCTCGGGAAGACAGGGGTGCTGCCTCCCCCCGTGTACTTCTTCTTTCCCTTGTACCGGCCGGAGCCAGAGTTGTTGGGGGCGCCGTAGCCAGGGCGCCCGGCATGGGGTTGCTGCGGCAGAGGAGGTGGTCCGCCGCGAGGAGCTCCAGCAGGCGGAGCGGCGTAGAAGACCGCGGGCGACGTCGAGCGCGTCGAGGAGGGCTTAAGTTCCTGCAGCAACAACATGTTGCGAAACTCAAGGAAAGTGGGGAAGGGTTTGAGAAGAGGAGCGAGGTTCCCGATCTCCTTGTAGTCGTCGTGGAGGCCCCTGATGGTGTTCCACACCAGGGCGTCGTCGGTGACCGGAGCGTTGACGTCGGCGAGGGCATCGGCGACCGTCTTCTGCTCGAGGCAGTACGCGGTGACGCTCTTGTCGCCTTGCTCGATGTTGCGGAACTTTTGGCCGAGGTAGCCCGCCCGGGCTTGCTGGTTGTCGCGGAAGAGGGCGGTGATGCCGCCAAGGACGGCGAAGGCAGTGGTGCCCGAGGCCATCACCATGTCGGCGATGTCGGAGGTGATGGAGCCGTAGAGCCAGCGAAGAACCATGGCGTCCATCCGCAGCCACTCCGCGTCGACCAGCGGGAGAGCCGTGGTGAGGTGATCGGCGAGGGCGAACTGATTGACGGCGATGGAGAGGAAATTCCGCCACTTGGTGAAATTGGAGGCTTTGAGATCGAGGGTGACAGGGATGAGGCTCTTGATGTTTTGGATGGCCATGGCCTGAGCCCAGAGGTTGGCGTGGGGATGGGGAAGAGGTGCGGCGGCAGCCATGGTGGTGGTGGCGGCGGCAGGGGAGGGAGGGGTGCCTGGCCGCGGAAACCTAGGGCGGCGACAGTAGTGGAGGGTAGCAGAAGAAAACCTTCTGGCTGATACCATGATAGAACGAGAATAGAGGATGATTAACCACACGATGTGGGTTCCGTGTTATCTCATACTTATAGAGGATTACAAGATAACCTAGGGAAACAAATCAATACACAATCCTAACCATAATGGCTCGATTTATATGCAGATATACGGGCACTAGGTATGGTAGGATATAACCTAATCGGATTGACTAACACTCTCCTCCTCTGAACTGTCAGCGCGAGCTGGGGCAACGAGATCAACCTTATGTTCTTCATCTTGCATCACAACAGAGTTATCAAGAACCTCGTGGTCAAACTTCGTATTTTTCAGTTCCATCGCAGCAGATTTTGCAGCAAGCGCTTGGCGAATGTGCTTGCAACTCCGATCTACCTCCTCAACAGGGGCTTCATTTCCACTCTTCTCGGTACCTCCAAATGGATATGCAGAAAATCCATATCTTCGCTCCAGGAGAGCACGTGCAGACCCCTCAGTATCGTCTGTAATCTCATGATCTCTATCTGATTTTACAGAACACGAACTCTTGCCCGAGCAGGAAGTGAACACCTCATCTGAATTATCAGCACCTAATTCCTCACCTGAATTATCAGTTCCTAGTTCATCAACAGACGATGTACCCTTGGCAGCTTGTTCCTCTAAGGCATCTAACTTTTGTTCTGGTTCCTGATCCGCCTCTCTGGCCAATGACTCTGTCAGAGATGTCTGATTTCCCGACGCATCATCAGAGGCTGGGTTTTCACTGTTTTCTAAAACCTTGAGATCAAGCTTAGGCTGTTTCAGCTCCATCACAGCAGAATTTTCAGTACAATCAACCAGCCCATCATCATTGCGAGTCAATTCCGGCTCCTCTACCAAAAGGGCTTCATTTGAACATTTCTCAGTACCTCCATAGAGATCAACAGAAGCTGAATTTCTCTTAGGTTTTAAGCACGTGAGATTAATCACAGCAATTGCAGCATCAAAATCAAAATTTACATCGAGCTTCTGGTTGTCCTTTTGCACCACATCAGAGCTGTCGATAGCATTGCTACTCAATCTCTCCTCTAACTCCACAACAGGGTGCAAAATGCATTCCATAGCAGAAGTTCTCTTGTCCGAGCACACCATGAGCACCTCATCTGGATTATCAGCAGCTAATTCAACACCTGAATGCTCAACTCCTGGTTCGTCATCCGAAGATATATCCTTGCCAGGTTGTTCCTGGAGAAGCACAAGCGCCTCTGCAACATCCATCTCCTTTATTGCATCCCGACTGCTCCGTGGGCGCCTTACTATATCAAAATCAAGCAAGTCTTTGCAATCCCGGGCACTACTTGAAACTTCTTCCTGTCCTGCGGCATTATGCCCGGGCTTCTTGGGGGACTTGCATTTGTTCTGGTGGGACTGTATATTTTTGTAGGTGTTGCCGCAGATGATGCACGTCTTGCTCATTTCTGAAACATAGCACGCCTACCGTAAGGGCATGTCACAAGGAACTCAGCGAATTTAGGCAAATTTAAAAAGCAAATCCATGTAAGTAGCAATTGTGGAAATATGCTTAATGAGAGCTTATAGACAACTACTAGTTATAACAACAATCATGTAAACTTAAGAAATTCATGTACTCTTGAGGCCCACTCGAAGCCAATTCTGAATCACAACAATCATGCACATTATTGATGCATCATAGGGAATTAACCGATGCATTCTTTGAAGCAAGAATATATAGATATTCTTTAAAGCAATGCATCATAGGGAATTAGACACACTAATTCGATATTATCAAACTTTTGGTTTTGCTAATTCAACACCTGAATGCTCAACTCCTGGTTCGTCATCCGAAGATATATCCTTGCCAGGTTGTTCCTGGAGAAGCACAAGCGCCTCTGTAACATCCATCTCCTTTATTGCATCCCGACTGCTCCGTGGGCGCCTTACTATATCAAAATCAAGCAAGTCTTTGCAATCCCGGGCACTACTTGAAACTTCTTCCTGTCCTGCGGCATTATGCCCTGGCTTCCTGGGGGACTTGCATTTGTTCTGGTGGGACTGTATATTTTTGTAGGTGTTGCCACAGATGATGCACGTCTTGCTCATTCTGAAACATAGCACGCCTACCGTAAGGGCATGTCACAAGGAACTCAGCGAATTTAGGCAAATTTAAAAAGCAAATCCATGTAAGTAGCAATTGTGGAAATATGCTTAATGAGAGCTTATAGACAACTACTAGTTATAACAACAATCATGTACACTTAAGAAATTCATGTACTCTTGAGGCCCACTCGAAGCCATTTCTGAATCACAACAAGCATGCACATTATTGATGCATCATAGGGAATTAACCGATGCATTCTTTGAAGCAAGAATACATAGACATTCTTTAAAGCAATGCATCATAGGGAATTAGACACACTAATTCGATATTATCAAACTTTTCTTGACAACTTTGGCCGACAGAGAACAGATCATGAACTGAGCACAATCACTGCATCAAAAACATACATGAATTGACATTTGAGTTTTGAATGAGTCCCCTCTATAATTCATTCTGTATTTCAAGCATTCATGCAAACAAGGGGTCATTGCGAAGACAGGAACTTGTTCTAACAATCAAGGTATGCAGTAGCTAGCGAGCCATGGCAAGAGCATGAAGATAGCGAGGCTTCTCGCGGAAGCAAGAACCCGAGGACAACAAACGAGAAAATAAGCTCATCGAACCAGTCAGTCAACCAGGCAAACACAAATCGAGACCCATAGTACCAATAGAATCGAAAATCCAGAGACAACCTCGTACTAAACTCGTGACGAAATCCAAGACTCAGAACCTACCTCGAAGCAGTTTTTGTTTGATCAATCCACTTCTTTAGATGGCTAATCACGGTGGCAACTGAAGCGATGGAAATTGGTACACTACAAAAATGGATTCTACACTAACAATCGGGATAACTGAACCGAGATACACACGGGCTTTGTACCTTCAGGCTTCGCTTCGGGTCTGTTCCAGAAAACTGGGAAGCGACCAAATTGGTCAGGGAAGGCAAGAATTCGCGGGATGAAATAAAGAACTTGAGAATTGGATTAGAATGAACTCAGAGACTCTGGCAATCTAATCGACGAACTAGATACAAGGCCGTCTCGATTTCTTGCCGAAAGACCGAAACCTGACAGCGAAACAACGAGCAAGAATCAGAACGCACCTCAAGGAACTGTTCCAGGGGAATTCAAGGATCGAAGCCACCTCCAATGTGAGACCCTACAGGGAAATCCGGTAGAGCGCGCGTCGAGGTGCCCGCCTCTACGTCTTGCTTCCTCGCAGTTCCTTTGATGGGCGCTCGGAACAAACCGAGCGACGGCGGGAGCGCGGGGTGTTCTTATAGGCTGCTGCATCCTGTGAATCTGGACCCTGATGTGTCCTAGGTGCATCTCGCACACGCGCGGCGACTCCACGGCGACGGCGCGGCGCACGAACGGGGTTGGGCTTTGGGGGTCGGTACGGTGAACGAAGCATTTGGGAAGAGAAGACAATGACGAGGAAAGACAGTCTTGTCCCTGAGTTTACATGGAGATTTACACATTTGCCATCCGGATAGTGACAACAAAATTCCAGAGCCACCATGATGTTTACCGTTTTATTTTACTTCATAAAGTGAATGCATGTGTCATCCTTATGAACTGTTTTATGAAGTTTTATGAATATTATATTATTTATGAACTGTTTTATGTTCACTATACTTTATGAGAGAGTAGACAAATTAATCTATGAACCCGGTCCACTTTTTATTATAAGAAACAACTTTCCAATAATTTTACTACCTTTTATATTTTCTATATTAATTAAATCCAAAAAACAAAAACAATTTTACTATTAGCAAAAACAAGCAAAAGTTCAAAAAGAACTTTACTTATTGTTTTTTACTTTTTTACTTAGTTACATATTGTTTTACTTCTATTATTTATATTTTTATTTCAGTTTTACTAATACGAAACTTTGTGCTTGATAACCACACCGTGTTGTTGGGGACAAAAGGCAAATACTTATTTTGTAGGTTGCTAGAAGAGGATAAGAAAAGACGTCTCACGCAATTCCATGCGAGTTCGATATAAACACTCCAGTCATGTGGGGAAAATAAGCTTGCTACAACATTCTGCACTTCGAGTCCCAACGTGTTCGTACATATGAAGTTTTGTCATTAGCGGGCCGACAAAGCATGAGCGCTAGAGATGGAGCGCCAGGAGACCAAGGCGCGGGAGATGGCGGAGGCGACGGAGGGACATAGGAAGGCGCTAGCGGAGGAGAGGCAGGATCTCCGCGTTGTGGATAGCGCGGGCCACCAACAGAGGCACATGTGTGCACGCGTGCAACGTAACGGTGAAGGGGCACGCCATGATGGTGCGCGACATGTAGGAGAGGTGCTGGCCAACGCATGTCACCAGCCACAATGAGCCTGGCTTCCCTGGCCCCCGCCATTTTGCCGAGGACAGGTCGAACGATGACGAGGCCGACCCCTCTCACGCGGCGATGGATGAGGATAACGCTGGCCCTGCTCCCGACGTCTAGGTTAGTTGTGGTTGAGTTTAGTTAGTTATTGTTTAAGTCTAGATCAATTGTAGTTTAAATTTTTGTCTGTAATTTGCAGAAGACGATTAAATTGAGTCATTTATTTGGATGTGCCCGTAAGGGTGGTTAGACCCAGATCGGGCGGCCCGTGGCCGGTGCGGTCTGCCTCCGGTCCGCAGGGCGGCATCCCTGGGCGATGCGGTGGACCTCGACCGACGTGGCTCCACCCTCCTTCTCACGGAGGTACGGGCGAGGCGGGGCTGTCCAGCGGCGTTGAGCTGCGGGTCGAGCGTGAACTGGCTCGAGGACGGGCAGGACACACGGCGGCGATACTGGCGGTGGTGGCAGTGGGTGGTGAGACGTGGTCTTCGGCAGCAGGGTGGCGACGACGGCCCCCATGCTGCAATGTGGCAACTGGGGCTTTACGTGCTCGATCTAGGCTCGGTCGGGCCTCCCTGGGCCTGGTGTGCTCTTGCTGCCGCGTCCGGTCGGCAACCGTCAGAGTCTCCTCCGTGTGGCTGCGGTGAGGTCGGTGGTCTGACTAGATCTGAAGGGCCTAGGTTTGGCCGCCAACATGCAGGGTGCGACCGGTGGGTGATACGGATGCGTTGTGTCTGCATGCCCATTGCATCTCTGTTGCTCTCTTGCTACATGACTTGACGCTCGCCAGCCCCCTCCGCTTTGCCGGTCTCGCGGTGTATCTCTCAAACCTTGGGCTCGTGTTCGATGCCGAAACGACGGCCTTGGTGGTGGGAGACATGGTGCTCGCGGGCGGAGCTTAGGTCTCGGGTGCAGGCCAGTTCCCATGGCTGTGTCGGCGGCGTGGTGGCTGGTGTTAGGCACTAGGTATGGCTCGGAGGTAGAGTGTATGTGTCGGGTGAAGACCCTTTCTGGTTCTGACCAGGACGACGACGGCGGCGTCCGTGAGGCATCGTCTCCTTCTTGAAGGCGTCGTCGTGGTTACTCTCTATCCTTCGCGATACTCCGGATGAAAACCTTGATCGTTTGGATCAGGCGGTGGCGGCAATCCGGTGTCGTTCCCTTCCTGAAGGCCACGAGGCATCATCTCTTTTAAGGGTGGCGGTGTTGTTCTTTAGCACCTTTATATCTTGCCTCGTATGTGTGGTGTGGTGTTGTGTTGAGTTGTATGTTGAAATTATATGATCGTTACTTTATTTATAACCTATTCTATTTCGAGAACGAGATTGGAAATGGCCCAGCGACAGGCAGGCCCGCAGATCAGAGAGAAGAGCGACAGCGGCCACGAGGACCCACTCGTCAGCCACTGATGTGATCGGTTGCCCAAGAGAAGGAACCAAGAGCCAAGAGGTTCCGCTTTCATCCACACGCAATAGAAGAGGGCGGAGTTCGGCCATGGAGAAATCCAAGAACAAGAGGCCCATGGAGACCAGCGGAGAGGAGCAAGTGCAGGCGAAGAAGACAAATCCGGGGAGGGAGGAGGCACCTGCACCGCCCCCCGTGCCCGCGGGCAGGAAAGTTTTCACCATTAATCCCAAGGGTCTCAGGGCCAGGATTGAAAGAGACAGACTTGCTGCGCAATTAGGTCCGATTCCTCTTCTTCCCCATTCTCCACAAGCGTCAATTCACCAAACTGGTACTATCTCGGAAGTGTTCTTGGTTTGTTTGTAGAATTAGTAACATTGTACATATCTTAGCCCTTACATATATACGCACAGTTTGATGCATAGTCGCAAGTGACAGCCTCCACCTATAAACTGTGAAGATACACGCAGTTTGATTGATGCATATTCCAAACGTTTTAGTTAATGTTGCTGATTTTTCAGATTCAGTTAGCTACTGCATTCATGACAATGTAATGATGTTTCAAAGTGTGTGATTTATGTTTATTTATCTCATTGTAGCTCCCCCTGAAATTCCTACGCTCAAGTACTTTATGTCATGTTTCATGCACTAGCCAACTATCCCAAAAGTCCGAACTGATAGGAAGGGCTAGTATAATCCACATATACACTTCAACACCCCCTCTCACGTGTGACTCGGGGAGGGAGAGGCCAACACGTGCAACCGGAAGAGAGCGACGGCGCGCAAGTCTCAGAGGTATGACTCAAGAGGCCTATACGTGGACAAAGAGGGGGCGGCAGCAATTTTAGGATAAATTGCGCAAGCTAGGATTCGAACTCGCGACCCTGGGCTCTGATACCATGTCATGTTTCATACGCTAATCACTATTCCAAAAGACCGATCTGATGGAAACTCTGATACCATGTCATGTTTCATACGCTAATCACTATTCCAAAAGACCGATCTGATGGAAAGGGCTAGCGCAATCAGTGGCGGAGCTTGGGCCAGAGTGTTGGAGGGGCAAATGGCTTGGGGGGGCAAGAAAACTTGAATTTGGGCCGATTTTCCCTGACATATGCGGCAATTAGCTAAGCATACCTAGCAGATTTCTCATGGGCTCTACATGGGCTGGGGGGGCGACCGCCCCATTCGCCCCCATTAAGCTCCGCCTGTGAGCGCAATCCACATATACTGTAACACCCCCTCTCACGTGTGACTCGGAAAGGCCAACACGTGCACACAAATCTCAGAGGTATACGCATCGACCAATACGTGGACTCAGAGGTATGACTCAAGAGGTCTATACGTGGACTCAGAGGTATGGCTCAAGAGACCGTATACGTGGACACAAAGGGGGCTACAACAATTTTAGAATAAATTGCGCAAGTCAGGACTCGAACTCGAGACCCTGGGCTCTGATACCATGTCATGTTTCATGCACTAGCCAACTATCCCAAAAGTCCGAACTGATAGGAAGGGCTAGTATAATCCACATATACACTTCAACACTTTAAACCTCGCACGTCTTTTCACACTCAAGAGCTTCTGCACGTCCGCGAATCTGGAACCAAGGCGGTGCTCACTGCCGCTAAGTATCTTTTCGGGATTTCATCCTCCGTAGGTATGTATGTAGCACATATATATGCTTCACCAGCCCTCTCAGTTTTAGGAACAACTTGCTAGATGATCAAATGCGTGGCTAGATTTACAGTGCTATACTAGCCCTGTCAGTAAATACATAGCTTCAAACAAATGATCAAGTGTAGTTTAGATGAGTGTTTTATTTTGCTTGCCCCATGAGAAATTGTTATTTACTTAGTTTACCCCTGCATTAGCGTTCATATGTCATTTAAATAGAAAAATAAACGGTTGGTCTCAAGAAAAGAAAATTCGGAATTTTTGGTAAGTCCATTCGCTTTCCATCAACAAATGCTTGGTCTCAAGAAAAGGAAATTAGGAATTTTTCCTAACAAGTAAATCTAAACATTCATGGATCTTACATGAACCATGTGTTCTCTACTTTTCTTCCTTGACCAGCCTCATTATGATTGTATTGCAATTCCATTTCCAGTTAGTGCCATGTCATCGCTCTAGATGCTCTTCACACATGCCCGTCTATGTCTAGTTATTATTCGTTGAAAAATGTTGACCATATCTTCACAAAATATGTATGTACATACCCATATTGTGAGTAAATTTCTCTTCTTCCTGTACTGTTGTATTTGCTTTGGAACTATATTTATTTACTAGTGCGACTTGCTCTTCGTTTGTACTTGATTGCCTGCAATTGTATAGAAGGTGCATGCCGAATCATCTAAAATATATTAGTTGAAATCTTCCACCCCCCACCCCCCCCACTGCTAGGAAAAGGGTTATAGGGAGGTTGTCATTTTGTGGCGCACCCTTAATTGGTGCGCCACAGAATTATTTCTGTGGCGCATGGATGCTGGTGCGCCACAGAAATATTTGCCTTTCTGTGGCGCATCTTTTGCCCATGCGCCACAGAAGACATTCTGTGGCGCACCAAGCTTGGTGCGCCACAGATTTTTTTTTTCAAATCACACCCCCCCCGTGGATCGTCTTTTTAGTCTTGCAGAAAGTAAAAGAAAATGATAAAAATTTCAATAAATAGAATCCTTCGACATGTAGTTAGGTTTGAGTGTCTAGTAGGTATAGAAATTTTGAAATATGAATTTTGACCTTTTCTGTAACAAACAGGAAAAAAACTTGTAACGGCCATAACTTTTGCATACGACGTCAAAATAATGCAAAAAATATGTCAAAAAAATCGTGAGAAAAATCCGAGTTCGAATCCACCCGGGTTTACCCGGTCAGCAATTCACAGATTGCTCACATTAAAAAAAAAAAGTTATTTCAAACAGACGATTTTTCGCAGCAAAATAAAAAAAATTCAAAAATTCAAAAAGTCCAAAAAAAAGACACATAAATGTATACCAAAGAAGATTGTTGAATTTTTTGAAGTGTTTGACTTTTTTGAATTTTTTGGATTTTTTTTTGGTTTTTTGGATTTTTTTTAAGTTTTTGAATTTTTTGATTTTTTTTTTGATTTTTTTGATTTTTTGGAATTTTTTACGTTTTTTGAATTTTTTGGAATTTTTTAAGTTTTTTTTTGATTTTTTGGATTTTTTTGATTTTTTAGAATTTTTTAAGTTTTTGAATTTTTTGGATCTTTTGAAACTTTTGAATCTCCTTTTAAAACTTTAGAAGTTTTTCAAAAATCTGAAATTTAAAAACACACATTTATAACACATACCACATATATACACATACAAGACTTAAGAGGGTTCATATCATATATATATCAAATAAGAACTTGAGTAGCACAAGAGTAGGTGAACTGGGTGGAACTTAGAAGTTAAGCGTGCTAGGGTTGGATCAATTTGAGGATGGGTGACCTAGCGGGAAGGTATCAGTTCAAAAAAATCAAAAAATCTGAAAATAGTTCCAATAATTAGGATTTTTCATATTATTTCATATTTTTGATTTTTCTGATTTTTTTTGAAACTTTTATTATTATTTTGCATTTTTTGAATTTTTTGAGAATTCTGTGGCGCACCAGGCCAGGTGCGCCACAGAATTCTCACATTCTGTGGCGCACCAAGCCAGGTGCACCACAGAAATAATTTTTGTGGCGAGAATTCTCTGGCACACCCAGCAAACCTGGGGTGCGCCACAGAATTGCAAAAAGGTGCGCCACAGAAAGGCCTTTCTGTGGTAGTGCCCCCATTGTCTAGTTAATTGTAGACATTTCTTCTACCAGTTAGTAATACAAAATTTTGATCAATCGTCGCACAACTTGATGTATGTTTTGCATGAATCCGGGTGAATGCAGTTGGCAAACCTCTAAAACGGTGCTCCGGTTTTTTGATTGATTGATGAGGAGAGGAAAACCGGTATTGTTTTGACAACTGGAGATCTGATTCGCACAAAGAATTCTCCTGTCAACATCTGGTTAGGTGGAGAAGAGTATGATTCCCATGCTAATGTGAGTCAGTGTTTTATCTATTAACTTATGCTTGTACTTTCACTCTACTTGGTTCCATCTTAAATTAATAATGACTAGGCGTAAGATAGCTTGTTGCCTAGTTGCAAATTGCATGTCTTGTGCTATTTGACATCTCTAGCAATAAACAGGAAACAACAAATAAGTTTGATTTAAAAGTATTTTTTTAATGCACACCTAGCCTTTTTGGTAAACAATGTTCAAAAGTGCGATATAATCCTTTCTCCCATGTTTTTAGGTTACTGTGCATTTGCTAGACGGCACCAGTGCAAAAGGCCAGTTGCTCTACTACCAACCTCATTATGATATTGCTTTTGTGAGGGTTAGAGTGGATCAACACATTGAGTTACCATCTGTTGGGCTGTATATGCGTTGTGTGTGTAAGTGGCCCATTGGCCCACTTGTGTGTGTATATAGGTGTACCTGTACCTAGCAGTGAAGAGAGAACTGTATCCAGAAATTTCCACACAATACTATGGTATCAGAGCTGATGGCGCCGGTCGACAGTCGCCGGCGGTGAATCGGCAGTGCGCGCCGGAAATCCGGAGGCAAGGGTGTCAGTGCAGGCGGGGCTTGGTCTTGACAGAGAGTGACTCGGCTGCCGGCGGCGACCGTGGAGCAGCGGCAGTTCAGAGGAGGAAGAGTGAGCACGTGGTGAGGCAAGGTCGTGCATAGCTGCAGGAAGTGGAGCTGACGGCCGGAGGAAGGAGTGGGGCAAGCTGCAGGTGCGAAGGCATCCGTGCTGAGGTGCTGTGAGCAGGGGTGAGAGGCGGTGGCCGGACGGGCTGAGGCTGTGCGGGCAGCGGAATCGTACGGAAACTGCATCTGGGAGTAGCGCCGGCGGCCGGCCGGAGCTGGACAAGACAGCAGCGAGTGGAATTGCAGGTTGCAGGAGGAGGCGCAGGTTGCAGGAAGGAGGCGAGTAGCTTCTACAGGAATCAATTTCTGGGTTGCTGCTAGGAAGAGGATTTCTAGGTTGCTGCGGGTGCTCTGAGCTGCAACAGGTGAGAAGAAGGGAGCTAAAGTGCTGTGTGTGCTCTGTTTTTGGCTGCTCTACTTGTGCTTGTCCCGTGAGGTTCAAAGGAGAAAGAGCTTGTGCTTCAAATCATGGGAGATCAGGGGATTCAACAAGTTCTTGAAAAATTGGTTCAGCTTCTCGCAACAAAGACAAGTGAAGCATCATCTTCACAGGGTGCACTTGTCCCTCACACTGAGCAAATACAAAAGATAGAGTTGATGCCAAATGAAATTAAGTTAGAGGGTGTGAAAAATTATTTGAGCTGGTCAAGGAGGGCGCTGCTAATCCTCAAAACAAAGGGACTTGAGAGCTTTGTGAAGGGAGATGCATCAGAGCCAGTGGACAAGACAGGAGCTGAATGGAGGACCTGGAGTGCTACTAACTCCCTGATTGTGGCATGGTTATTTAATTCCTTGTCGCCAACCATCTCGACAACAGTCGAGACCATATCAAGTGCGGCTGAGGTGTGGAAGACACTATCAAAATTATACTCAGGAGAGGGTAATGTAATGTTGATGGTTGAGACAGAGGACAAACTCATTGAGCTGAGACAGGGGAGCGGACTGTGATGGAGTATGTTGCGGAGTTACAACGACTATGGACTGATCTAGATCACTACGATCCCATTGAGCTGACCCATGCAGATTGTATATCCACGGTTAAGAAGTGGATTGAGCGCAGGAGAGTGACACAATTTTTGAAGGGGCTGAATTCAGAGTTTGATGGAAGGCGTGCTACTATGTTCCATCAACCTACTCTCCCTTCTTTGGAGGAAGCAATAGCAGCAATTGCACAAGAGGAGGTTAGACTGAAAGTGATGAAGAGCGATACAGTACCACCATCTCGCCCTGCCTTCATAGTTACTAGGAAAAATGATTGTTTCAATTGTGGTGAGAGTGGACACCTGATTCGTGATTGCCCTGCCCCACGCAAGCCAAATCGTGGAAGGGGGAGAGAAAATGACCGAGGTGGACTACGAGGAGGTAGAGGCCAGGGATATCACTATTAGGAGAAGGGTTATAGGTGGGTTGGCATTCTGTGGCGCACCCTTAATTGGTGCGCCACAGAAATATGTCTGTGGCGCATGGCAGCAGGTGCGCCACAGAAATTTTGGCCTTTCTGTGGCGCATCTGACGGACATGCGCCACAGAAAGCTGACATTCTGTGGCGCATGGCAGCTAATGCGCCACAGAATGTCATCTTTCTGTGGCGCATGCCCACCCATGCGCCACAGAAATAGCGTGGGTCCCACGTTCCAATTATTGGGCCAGGTCCATCTGGGGAGATTCTGTGGCCCAGTGCGCCACAGAAAGTTCATATTCTGTGGCGCACCAGCCACCATGCGCCACATAATGTTATCTTTCTGTGGCGCACCCTACACCGTGCGCCACAGAAAGCTGACATTCTGTGGCGCACCGAGCTGCGTGCGCCACAGAATGTTGGCCCAGATGCACAAAAAGGTGGCAACACCCACTTTCCCCATATGACCTTCTTCATTCTCCCCCATGCATCTAGCTCGAGCTCCTCCTCTCTCCCATGGCATTTTGACCATCCTATTATCCATTATTTGTTGTTAAACCTACTTTGTTTGACATAGAATTGGTGAGGGCTTGGGAAAGCCTCCATATATATTCTCCTCCTCTCTTTTTGTCCACTATTTTCCCTCCATCACCACACACTCTCTCTCATCGATCACGGTCACGTCTCGGGAACGGATCTAGATCTACTAGGTGGGTATTGTTGGATGGTGTTTGTTAAAGGCATGAGAAACTTGTCGGCGGGCGATTGTGTGTGTGGTTTGCATGAAGCAAACTATTTGTTGAACGGATCTATGCATGAAACTTGTGTGTGTGGTTTGCATGAATCTTTGCATGTTGTTGCTTGCGCCGGCGTGGTGCATGGATGTTTGCCGAAATGTTGATTCATTTCCATTTCGGTAAATTTTTGCACCACATATGTCCTACTTCTAGGGGAAGTCATGCCGAATTTTTGCACCACATATGACCCTTCTTAAAGAGAAGAACCCAGGTTACCCGGCGTTCCCGGTCAAGGTGCCAAAAGAGTTGGTGGACTTCGTCCAGGAAGACCCCGCAGATGTGTTCTTCATAGCGTACGAGGACATCTTCAACCTGTATCACTCCAAACGGCTGGACTATAACATGGTCCGCCTATATGCGCTCGATGCGGCGATGAAGATCAGGAGAGATGATACCCCGTACATCGCGATAGTGGATCCCTACTACATGCGCGACAACCATCTGGTGGAAGGATCAACAACACGGGAAACGGCCAAGGAGTACCTCGTTAGGGTCTTCCTGGCCAACAAGGAGAAGACCGCCCTTCTTCTGCCTTACTTTTTCGAGTAAGTACACATCTGCTCGCCACCGTCCTATCTTATGCCTTCTTGTACATTTCTTGCATCGCTGATCCTTTGTCCAACATTCTGCTTCAATTGTGTTGAGCAGGGACAAGTACTGCGCACTCATCCACGTATCCCCGAGGTGGTCCGTTGCCACTTATTTGGACTCGGGGAATAAATCCCAGCCGAGATCATACAACAGATTAAAGGGTGTTCTCGATTACGCTCTCGAGGCCTATGCCAAAAAGGGCGGCCCCTTCCATAAGAAGTCGGAATTTTTCACGGAGGACGACAACACACACAAGTTCTTGCATGGGACCGGATTCCATTGCGTCAAGCAACTGGATGGCAGTGTGATGGAGGCCTACTATGCCCTCCGTCACCTTAAAACGATTGTCCGGGATTGCGAGAAAACGAAGATTGCATCTAATCTCGCAGAATACACCAAAATGGCGAAGGTCTCACCGATGCTGATTATAGACAAGACTTCCATCGCATCCAGCTGCAGTTAACAAATATCATCCTCGACGATGTCATGCACGCCTCAGGGTCCTTCCACTTCCACTTGGGTACGTAGGATGTATTATAAAAGATAGCCTTGCTAAGCATTACTAGCTAGTGTGTACTTTTTTGTAGAAGTGCATGTGTAGGGTTATAAATTATATATATGCTATGCTATGAAACCCAAATAGGATAGCCATATGATTTCCAACCATGACAACATTGATTGATCGTCTTGCCTCTCTACTTAGATGAACAAATTATACTCTATATATATCACTAACCAATATATATCCCAATCCATCTTCAGCGTTGTCTCAGAGGGAAATGGAAGAACGACTAGCGGCGCAGAATGACACCAGGGAGTGGAGGACGAAAGGGGGCATTCTACCGTTCCCGGCGCCGCTCAAGAAGAGGAAGCCATGATCATGCATGCATGCTCCCGCGCGCTCTTGCTCACCATCATCACCGATGTGTACTACATTTGATCCTAGTTAGGCGGTGAACACTTCATTTGTAATGTGTAGTGTGAAATGATGAACTTTTGTTTCTATCATAACTAATATATTGTGTAAATTAACATTCGGCACTTTTGTGACTATGTGTATGTATCTCGGGCACACTAAGTAATATGTGTGATGAAATAGTGATTAATGTGTGTCTGTTTATATACCTGTCAAATATATCTGTATTTCTGGATAAATCCTGTATAAATCCTGTATATACCTGTATTTATACAGCAAAATGAAAAAAAATACCTGTACTACTGTTTCATATTTCTGTGGCGAACGCTTTTCTTTTTTTGTGGCGCACCACTTTCTGTGGCGCACCAGGCGTGGGTGCGCCACAGAATTCCTTTGTTATGTGGCCTACCGAGCTATTTCTGTGGCGCACGGCCTGGGTGCGCCACAGAAAGTTGGTTTCTGTGGCGCATGC
The DNA here is from genome assembly GCA_947311845.1 of Poa pratensis. Classification (NCBI taxonomy): domain Eukaryota; kingdom Viridiplantae; phylum Streptophyta; class Magnoliopsida; order Poales; family Poaceae; genus Poa; species Poa pratensis. The sequence continues at coordinate 19,792,751 of CAMZMU010000010.1, forward strand.
CGATGGTGCGCCACAGAAATAATAATTTAGTGGCGACAATTCTGTGGCGCACCCAGCAATTCTGGGGGTGCGCCACAGAATCATTATTTGGTGCGCCACTGATAGCTGCTTTCCTAATAGTGTATAGGACTGGCCACAAAGCAAATGTGGCACTCCAAGAAGAGGCATTGCTTGACAAAGTGGAGGTATTTGCGAAAGAACTAGAGGAGTTGAAGAAGAAGATGGACAATACTCATGATAAGACACAAGAAAACTCCACATTTGGTGATTTTGCTCACTTTGCTTATGCCAATGAAGGTAATTGTGCCCATACATCCACATTATCACAAACGTCATTTCCAGATTGGATTCTTGATTCGGGTGCATCAAAACATGTAGCGGGCACATCAAAAGAGTTTGAGTCATATACTAAATATCCACCCACACGTAAGGAAACTATTCAAACAGCTGATGGCACCTCACAGCCCATTAAAGGCATTGGCACAATACAATGCGCAGCATTTATTAAACTTTCTTCAGTTTTGCATGTTCCTGCTTTTCCGGTCAATCTTGTGTCAATGAGTGCTTTGGTTGATGATATAGACTGTCGGATAACAATTGACCAGTACGCATGTTTAATTCAGGAAAGGCAAACAGGGAGGAGGCTTGGGACAGGAACCAGGAATAATGGGCTATGGTACATTGATCGTGAGGTGCCAAACAATGGAGTCTCTATGGTTTTAGCAGCAATAATGGGGGAGAAGGAAGCCATGGTCATGCTCCAACATTGTAGAATGGGTCATATGTCTTTTGATAAAATGAGCAAGATCTATGCTAATGTTATGTGTGGGGTGGATAAGAACAAGCTTGTGTGTGATGCTTGTGAGTTTGGGAAACACACAAAGATATCTTATGTGAGTAGGGGGCTCAGAAGTATATCTCCTTTTGTGCTTGTTCACTCAGATGTATGGACATGTCCTGTTATCTCTGTTAGTGGAATGAAATATTTTGTTACATTTATTGATTGTTACTCTCGCATGACATGGGTGTATCTTATGAGGCACAAGAATGAGGTATTCAAATGTTTCCAGGATTTCTATGCTTATGTGAAAAATCAGTTCAACACACAAGTTCAAATGATTAGGACAGACAATGGGACCGAGTATGTGAACAAGGAATTTGGTGCATTTCTATCAGCGCAAGGTATATTGCATCAAACTTCTTGTCCAGACACACCTCATCAGAATGGAGTGGCAGAAAGGAAAAATCGTTATATCTTGGAGGTGGCTAGGTCATTGATGTACACAATGAATGTGCCCAAATTCTTGTGGAGTGAGGCAGTAATGACAGCTACATATCTCATCAATCGCATGCCATCAAGAGTGATTGGTATGAGGACTCCATATGAAATGTTGTTAGGTGAGAACAAGTTTGTGGTACCACCCAAGGTCTTTGGATGCACTTGCTTTGTTAGGGATCATAGACCGTCGGTGGGAAAGTTAGATCCACACGCAGTAAAGTGCATATTCATAGGTTACCCATCTGGGCAGAAGGGCTACAAGTGTTGGAGCCCTACCGAGTGGAGAACATTTGTGAGCATGGATGTGACATTCAGGGAGTCTGAGCCGTTCTACGGAGAGAAGACCGATCTTAGCTCGTTGTTTGACTTCGACTCTCCTAGCATGAATGAGGCTAGTCGAGAGGGGGAGAGTGAAGTATTGAGCAAAAAATGAAATTGAACCATTGAGATTTGTGGTTGATTCTGTCCCATGTCCTATGAGTGGGGAGAGATGGAGAAAGCCGAATGAGGAAGAAAATTTAAAGGTGTATACGAGGAGACGACCTATAGTTGAGGAGAGATGGAGAAAGCCGAACGAGGAAGAAAACTTAAAGGTGTATAAAAGGAGACAATTGCAACATGAACAACAACAACAACAACATGCTCAAGCATCAGGTGACACACAGGTGCTGGGGGAGCAACATGTTCCACAAAATGTTGAAATTGTTGAATTGTCGGATGGCGAGATATACACCACACCTACTCCATCTAACACAAGAGATTTGATGAACTTGCCAATTGCCTTGAGGAAAGGAACCCGAGTTGGAGCTGGAAAGCTTCCATATAGGTATCGTGATGATAATGACATAGCTAATTATGCATCATATACATCTCTGTCTCCGAGCTACAAGGCCTTCATTGCATCATTGCAATCGGTGGTGGTCCCAAGAGATTGGAAAGTAGCAAAGCAAGACCCAAAGTGGCACAAGGCCATGATAGAGGAGCTGGATGCTCTGGAAAAGAATAAAACTTGGGAACTCGTATATCTTCCAGCGGGAAAGAGAGCCGTTGGTTGTAAATGGATCTACACCGTGAAGCAAAATCCAGAAGGGAAAATTGAAAGGTACAAGGCAAGACTAGTTGCTAGAGGATATTGTCAAACCTATGGGATTGACTATGATGAGACATTTGCACCGGTGGCAAAGATGAATACAGTAAGGATCTTAATCTCTTGTGCGACTAATTTCGGGTGGCCTCTCCATCAACTAGATGTCAAGAATGCATTCTTTCATGGAGATTTAAGGGAGGAGGTGTACATGGAGATCCCACCTGGTTTCTCCTCTCCTAGAACATCAGGAAAGGTGTGTAGGCTGAGAAAATCTTTGTACGGCCTGAAGCAATCACCACGTGCATGGTTTGATAGGTTCAGACATGCCGTATGTGACATGGGATATAAGCAATGCAATGGAGATCATACAGTGTTCTACCGACACTCAGAGTGTCGAATTACAATTCTTCCAGTATATGTGGATGATATCATTATCACTGGAGACGATGAAGTGGAGATATCACGGCTGAAGAAGAACCTGAGTAAGGAGTTTGAGGTAAAAGATCTTGGCCAACTAAAATACTTTCTTGGTATTGAAATTGCCAGATCTTCCGAAGGGATTGTTCTTTCGCAACGGAAGTATGTCCTCGACTTGCTTAGTGACATAGGTATGCTTGGATGTCGGGCTGCATCGACACCTATTGACCAAAATCACAAACTATGTGCAAATGGAGGAGATAGAGTGGATAGGGAGAGGTACCAGAAACTTGTTGGACGCCTTCTATATTTGTGTCATACAAGGCCTGACATTTCCTATGCAGTAAGTGTGGTAAGTCGATACATGCATGATCCTAGAAGTGAGCACTTGGAGTCTGTTTATCGGATCTTAAGATATTTGAAGGGTAGTCCCGGGAAAGGACTATAGTTTAGGAAAAAGGGTCACCTTAATGTGGATGGTTATAGTGATGCTGATTGGGCTAGTTGCCTTGATGATAGAAGGTCAACTTCGGGCTATTGTGTTTTTGTTGGCGGAAACCTTGTATCATGGCGAAGCAAGAAGCAATCCGTGGTGTCAAGGTCAACAGCCGAAGCTGAGTACAGAGCAATGTCACAAGGACTTAGTGAGATGTTGTGGGTGAGAAATCTTCTATCAGAACTGAAATTGTTGAGGAAAGGCCCATTAAACGTATGGTGTGACAACAAGTCAGCTATTTGCATGGGAAGTAATCCTGTACAACATGACAGAACCAAGCATGTGGAGATAGATCGCTTCTTCATTAAGGAGAACTTAGATGATGGTATAATAAGGATAAATCATGTAAACTCAGGAGGACAAATAGCAGATTGTCTAACTAAAGGTTTAGGAGTGAAAGAGTGTAGTTCCGCCTGTGACAAGATGGGAATGATAGACATCTATCAACCATCTTGAGGGGGAGAGTTGGGCTGTATATGTGTTGTGTGTGTAAGTGGCCCATTGGCCCACTTGTGTGTGTATATAGGTGTACCTGTACCTAGCAGTGAAGAGAGAACTGTATCCAGAAATTTCCACACAATACTACACCATCTTTCCATGAAGAAGTGAAAGTTGCTCAAGTGGTCTTTCGGCTAGGAAGAGACAAAATGTTAGATCTAAGGATAACATATGGTTGGTCTGTATATCAGAATCCAACCACGTTTGAGCGGTATCACAATATGTACTTTGATTGTGCAGGTGGTGCAAACGATGATAAGGAGGTGATATTTCTTATCACATGATTGTATTAAATACATTGCTTCCTGTTTTGAGTTTTTTTTGTTATAATCTTGATGTTTTATATTTTAGTATGCGACTACTATAATTCTTTGTTATTATCAACTCTCATATTTTGTGAATGTGAATTGTTGTAGTATGACAGCGGAGGGCTAGTCATTGACTTGGATGGAAATGTTGTGGGAATGTCCAACAATAGTAAGTCAGGGACTTTTATGCCTTCGTCCATTTTGCTCAAGTGTGTGGATTTATGGAAGAAATATGAGTGGGTTTTCTCTCTCGTATGCAATTTAATAAGTAGATTTATGTTTGAACAAATAGCTGCAGTAAGTAATTTATGTAAGTAATGTTATGTTTGAAAAAATAGCTGCAATAGATAGTTTAGCATAGTAACAAAAAATTGTAAGCAAAGCAAGAGTGGTACTTTGATGGGGTCAAGATGGGCACGAGTAGACCGCAAAATGATCCATGGGTGTAACTATTTTAAGAAAAAAAATGATGCTTGCTTTACCTTATGCTCCATGTGATTGTTTATAGCAAAAGTACGGAGTAAGATTTAATGTAAGTGTATGTTTTGTTACCTCTCTCAAGACGTAACTTAGTTGGGATATTGTCCATGAACCAATGATTTTGCGATACTCATCTAATGGATATTGAAATATGTTGTTTTATTTTACCGTCAAATCATTAAAGATCCTTTTTGATATTTTCAACTATTTTTCATGTCGCGTCTCCTTTGGGACTTTTTGAATTCTACCCAAATTGATTTTTTTAGTTACCGTTGGAATTTTTGCTAGAAGGAAGATAAATGCCAGTGAAGATGGCTCATTAAAAAAGTGTTGCTTGCTGATGTATACCTTGTTGGAATTATGTTAACTAGTTATTTGGTTAGGTATAAGTACATCCCCCGTCCCAATCTTGGGATGACGTTTGACAAGGGTATACATCTCGGGTACCCTACCGTGAGGGTACCTGTTGCACGTGACGACTAAAGGCCCAATAGCGAAGAGCCAACTCGAAGCCCAAGACAAGAGGCCCAGCAAGACGGAGTACCCTCCAAGTTTAGACATAGGCATAGTCGGTTTATACTTTCCTTATGTGTAAACTAGGTCGGTTACAAACTTCCGAGACCCAGCCTATTTAAGGGCTGGGAGGGGTGCCGATCTAGGACCAAGCTATATTTGAACCACCAAAGCTCTAACGAGATCGATATCTCGCCGGAGCCACCTTGTAACCTCATAATCTCACATGATCAATAACAAACAAGCAGGAAGTAGGGTCTTTACCTCCATCCGAGGGGTCTGAACCTGGGTAAATCTTTGCCTCGGCTTGTCAGCCGACGAAACTACCAGTACTACCACGTTCTCTCCCATTATCTCAACCCTAGGTCCTTAACCATGGGATTCGATGAGTGTACCCCTCGTCAATTGGCGCCGTCTGTGGGAAAGAATAGTGCTGGACTCACGGTTCCTTCGGTTCCATCGGAAAACGGCGACTCGCCGATCGGATCTACAAACGGCAACTCGCCGGCTGCATCAACAAACCAGAACTCGCCTACTCAGGCGGCACACGGCAACTCGCCGAATCACTCGACAAACGGCAGCACGCCAGCTGCACCTACAAAAAGCACATCAGATCCTCTGATAGATTTCGAGCCACACTCACCAGAATTCCAGGAGACCTTCTCTGATCTCGAGTCAGGTTTGGGTTTGACTGTTGGTTCGTTCAATTTTTTCGTAAACAAGCTTGGTGTGCAGGACTTGACAGATCCACGCCAACTCGCGATTTCCGCACCCGAGTCTCCATCGGTTGCGGCTCCTTCAACTGCGGATCCATCAACCGCGTCCATACCATCGTCGATCCTCCGATCTTGCTCGTCTGCAACAACTATGTCGACTCGAGAGATGAACAAGCTCTTGGAGGAACTCCAAGGAGAGAAGGCCGAATCAGCATACCGCACAAACGATCCCGAGCTCGATCTCCCACTCGAGGACAATTTCGACTGCGAGATCTCCCTCAGCGACTTCGACGAACCTGAAACTCATATCGACAACTACGTCGACTCCGAGATCTGCACCAACAACAACCTCGACTTCGAGAATCATAACGACTTCGCCAACACCGAGATGAGCACATGCGACGAAGGCATCGACAGCGAGATCCATCCAGACGGACCACTCGATGGGCATATCGACTCCGACATGAGTCTTGATGACGATGTCGAGTCCATGACGGGACTCGAAAACACATATTCATACCCTCGGGTGATACCCCAGCAGGTCTACGTTGCCATCGCCGCAGAATCATCAGATGCTGCGGCCAGCCGCAGGCCTACCGAATTCCCGTGCACAGTTACTATGCCGGACGGAGTCACAACTCTCACAATCACTGCTGAGATGGCAGCAAAAGCAGATAAAGTCATCAGGGAGTGCACAATGTTGCCAGCAGACGCAACAAAAGAGGAGATGTTGACCTTCCAGTACTTCAACTGGCAGGAATCACTTCGACTGCGGCAGGTCAGAGCAACACTCGAAGAACGCAAAAAGCAAGCTAGCTTGTCGAGTGCGCGAAGAAGACAGCTCTCCCTGAGCTCCACTGGGCGAGCAGACACAAGACCCAGATCAAGGTTGTCACACCTCTCGCCAGATGAGAGGGCGGCACTCACCCGCAACTTGGGCAACTCTTTCATGACATACGATGAAGAGGGAGTGCCAGTACCAAAAACAGCTGCGGGTGCCCTCTTTACTGCCGCAGCATACCTAGAAGCAATCAAGCCTCCAGCTGATGACCCCAACGCAAAACTACATCGCCAACAGATCAAATCGCTCGCCCTAGCAGCAAAGACTATACGCCAAATCCCAAACACTCCAAGAGGGAGTCGAGATCGGGCCATAGTTGACACGCGTCGTGAAGAGCACAATCGCAGTGGTCGTCGCCACCACTCGAAGGAAAGAAGCGGCTCGCGCAGGCCCAGGTCCAGGAGCAGACCGCGCAGATCTTACAGTAGCGACTCATACTCTGATCGGGAGCCTGAGCCACATGGAGCTCTGTGCTTCACTCGACGCGTTCGCGAGACGCGGATGCCCAAAGGGTTCAAACTCACATCTGAACAGCCCAAGTACACGGGTCGACAGGAACCCTCCGGGTGGCTGGAAGACTACAGGCTGGCGGTCACGTGCCAGCGAGGCACAAACACCACAGCCATGCAATACATACGACTCATGCTCGAAGGCACAGCCTGATGGCGTGAATCACACGCTCGTTGGGAGACCCCATGAGGAAGGTATGATGTAGTCAGCAGCAAGTTTTACCTCAGAAAGAAACCAAGGTTATCGAACCAGTAGGAGCAGTAGCACTTCCGAACGTTGTCAACGGCGCCAGAAAAAGAGCTGTTGCAGGGAGTCTGGACTGTTGACGTGGAATCTGCACACAACACAATCAAACTAATTTGCCCCAACGAAACAGTGAGGTTGTCAATCTCACTAGCTTGCTGAAAACAAATGATTAAACGTATGGTGTGGAAAACAGTAGTAAATTGCAGAAAGTAAAAGAGAACAATATTTGCAGTTGGTTGTATTATCAATGTAAAAGAATGGACCGGGGTCCACAGTTCACTAGTGGTGTCTATCCATAAAAGATAACTAACATGTTGGTTGAAAAAATTACAGCTGGGCAATTGACAAATAGTGAGCGCATGACAATGCATATACATGACATGTTGACTACTATGATATTTAATTGGGCATTACGACATAATACATAGACCGTTATCCAACAGCATCTATGACTAATAATCCACCGCCGGGTTGTCATCCGAGTCCCCCGTTGGTATTAAGTTGCAAGCAACGGATAATTGCATTAAGTAAAGTGCGTAATGTAAACAAACACATATGCCCGTGGACATAGCATCGTTAGGTTATCCCTAGTGGCAACAGCACATCCACAACCTTAGAACTTTCTGTCACTGTCTCAGGTTAAACGGAGGCATGAACCCACTATCTAGCATAAATACTCTCTCTTGGAGTTACAAGCATCTACTTGGCCAAAGCATCTACGAGTAACGGAAAGCATGCAAGATCTTAAATAACATATGAGATAGATTGATAATCAACTTGACATAATATTCAATATTCATCGGATCCCAGCAAACACAACATGTAGCATTACAATAATATGATCTTGGTCATGTAGGGCAGCTCACAAGATCTAAACATGATGGCACAAATTGGAGAGACATCCATCTAGCTACTGCTATGGACCCGTAGTCCAAGGATGAACTACTCACGCATCACTCCGGAGGCAGGCATGGCGATGTAGAAGCCTCCGGTGACGATTCCCCTCTCCGGCAGGGTGCCGGGAAGAGGTTCTGAACCCTCCCGAGCTAGGGTTGACGGCGGCGGCGTTTCTGGATCTTTTCGTGGTTTTTTGCTCAGGCGCTTAGGGTTTTCGCGTCGGGGGGAATAAGTAGGCGAAAGGGCGGCGGCTGGAGACCCCCGAGGGGCCCACACCACCCTAGGGCGCGGCAGAGGAGGGCCCGCGCCCTAGGTGTGTGTGGGGCCCTGGTGGCCCTCCTCTGTTGCTTCTTCGCTCCGTCAGGTGAGTTCTGGAAAAATAGGGACCCCCGTTTAGTTTCGTCCAATTCCGAGAATATTTCCAGACTAGCTTTTCTGGAATACAAAAATAGCAGAAAACAGGAACTGGCATTTCGGCATCTTGTTAATAGGTTAGTCCCAAAAAATGTATAAAAGTGATATAAAGTAGATGCAAAACATGCAGCAATTGGTATAAAACAAGCATGGAACATCAAAAATTATAGATACGTTTGAGACGTATCACAGCCCTCGACTGGCTTAAGGCTCTACCTCCGTCAACATACGACTCGTGGGATCACTTCCGCGCAGAGTTCATCAAAAACTTTGAGCCTCTATGTGAGCGACCAAAAACGTTCGAAGAACTGCGAGCCTGCGTTCAACGGTCAGGTGAAACGTTGAGGTCATACATCAGACGATGGACTGAGATACGCAACTCAATCGGAGTAATTTCAGAAGATATGGCCATGGATGCTTTCATCATGGGCCTCGCCAGGCATGACTTCAAAGAAGCACTTGGTCGCAAAAAGCCAACCTCTGTGGCTAACCTCTTGATGAGCGACTGAGTGGGCAGACGGAGAAGACATGGCGCGCACCACACGCGGGTCCTCACCCCGTGACAATCATGAAAGCGGCAGTCGAAGCCGCAGAGACTCATACAGAGACGACCGAAGGCGCAAGCGTTCAAAACGTCACTACGACGACGACAGACCCGAATTCATGGCGGCTGGGTTCTCTACACCCCGCAATGACCAAGACAGAAGCGACCGACGGTCAGAAGATCGACGGGACAGTCGAGATGATCGCGGGACAGTCGAGATGATCGCCGGGACAGTCGAGACCGCGGCCAACGCAGTGATAGCTACAAAGGAAAGACTGGCGCAAGTCACGATCCGGCGCACAATCCGAGCGATCATTCGAAGAAAAGATGGATGCTGATTGCAGATTCCACCTGTACAAGGGGGAAGACGGAAAACTGCGCTCCAATCACTCGATGAGAAACTGCAGGGAATTCGACCAAATGGCGACTGATTACATAAACCTCAGAAAGGAACAGCCGCAAACGCACACGTGCCTGCACCTGTGCCTCAGCCAAACAACGTGCCTGTTCTGATGGCACCACCTCCACCACCACAGCCTGCCGCAGGCGGAAATCTCGCGGGTGCCATACAGCCCGTACCTCGGGTGGACGAACCACAGTACCCTCCGCCCCAAGGGCAGATGTACATGATACAGAAAGGTCGCCCTTCCAACAGGGAGCAAAAACTTCGCACTCGACAAGTAAACATGGCGGTCATGTCACCTCCTGCTGTAACTGAATTCTTGAAGGGTTCTGAAACAGCAATAAGCTTCAGCAGAGAGGACCACCCTCCATCGGTCGTTCGTCCAGGGCACTCTGCTCTGGTACTCGACGCACAAATTGGAGGCTACGCCATGTCCAAGGTTTCATGGATGGTGGCAGCGGCATAAACATCATCTTCGCAGATACGCTCCGCAAAATGAACAGGTCAGTCGAAAACCTGCCAAGATCTTCAAATACCTTCACGGTATCGTTCCAGGAAAGCAATAAGCCCAGAAGGCACCATACAACTCGACGTAACGTTCGGGGACAAGAACCACTTCAGGACAGAGTCGATTGAGTTCGAAGTGGTCGACTGGAAGTCACAATACCATGCTATACTTGGACGCCCGACGTTCGCTCGATTCATGGCGGTGCCACATTACGCATACCTCCAGCTGAAGATGCCTGGACCAAAAGGAGTAATCACAGTCAAGGGAACTTCCAAAAGTCTGACTCTTGCGACCGAGAATTCAGCAAAATCTCTGAGATGTTTGGCATGGAAGCAACACTCGCTGATCTAGCGGTCTCCAACGATCGAACACTTATGCCAGAGCACAAAAAGGTGGCAGTCGACAGAGCATTCAATGCCACCAATGACACAAGATCGCATCAGGTGCACCCGACTGACCCGACCAAGACAGTCAATGTCTCGTCGAGTCTGCCTATCGCATAGGAAAGCGCGCTCGTCGAATTCCTCCGTGAGAACTGGGATATATTTGCATGGTGTCCAGCCGACATGCCAGGTATTCCCAGGGAATTCGCCGAGCACTCTCTCCAATTATTTCCAGATGCTAAACCAGTCAAGCAAACAATGCGCCGCATATCCGGCCCAAAAAGAACGCAGTCGAAGCCGAAGTCGACAGGCTACTCGCAGCAGGTTTCATCAGAGAATCAAGAAATCACAATGGGTGGCCAACCCCGTACTCGTAGAAAGAAGAACACAGATATCCTTCGGATGTGCGTAGATTTCACAGCACTCAATAAGTGTTGTCCAAAGGATCACTTTCCACTACCTCGAATCGACCAGATCGTCGACTCCACCGCCGGGTGCGCTCGCTTGTCCTTCCTGGATGCTTACTCGGGTTACCACCAGATAAGGATGAAGGAAGAGATGAAGAGAAAACGGCGTTCATAACCCCACTCGGGGTCTACTGCTACACACAATGCCTTTCGGGCTCAAGAACGCAGGCGCAACCTACCAGCGCATGATGCAAGATTGCCTCAAGAAGCAAATTGGGCGAAACGTCCAGGTCTATGTAGATGACATCGTCATCACCACAAGAGAGGAAAACACACTACTCGATGACTTGCGAGAGACATTCGCAAACCTCAAACGCTTCCACATCAAGCTCAACCCGAAGAAGTGCACGTTCGGCGTGCCAGCCGGGCAACTCCTCGGGTATCTAGTCTCAGCTCGAGGAATCGAGGCAGACCCGGAGAAAATACAGGCCATCTTGACGATGCAAAGGCCTTCAAAGCTCCATGACGTGCAAAAATTGCGGGTCGAGTGGCAGCGCTCAGTCGATTCATCAGCAAGCTAGGCGAAAAAGCACTCCCGTTCTATCGACTGATGAAGAAAGCAGATAAATTCGAGTGGACGCCAGAAGCCGAAGCAGCCTTCACGGACCTCAAGCGAGTCCTCACAAGCCCTCCAATCCTCGTCGCACCAAGGGAACGCGAGCCACTATATGTCTCTGCAACTAACAGGGTGGTGAGCACCGTACTGGTAGTCGAACGCAGGGAGGAGGGACACGCCCAAAGCATACAACGTCCAGTCTATTACTTGAGTGAAGTGCTCTCCACATCAAAGCAGCGGTACCCGCACTATCAAAGCTGGCCTACGCCGTGTTCATGTCCTCAAGGAAGCTGACGCATTACTTCTCCGAGCACCCGATCACTGTAATCAGCACCTCAGGGATCGGGGACATCCTCACAAACCCCAACGCAACTGGGCGAGTAGCAAAATGGCTCATCGAGCTAGCACCAAGAGACATCAAGTATGATTACCCGAAGGCCATCAAAGCACAAGTTTTACCTGACTTCCACACCGAGTGGATCGAAGCTCAGCTCCCAGGAGCGCCAGATGTGTCCAACTCATGGACTATGTACTTCGACGGCTCAAAGAAAAACGAAGGCGCAGGCGCAGGTGTCATCCTCATATCACCAAAAGGCGACAAGCTCCGCTACATCCTGCAAATGGGGTTCGAGTTCCCATCCAATAACGAAGCAGAATATGAGGCCTGATCCATGGCATGAGGATGGCCAAAGCCCTCGGGTGCACTCGACTGATGATCTACGGTGACTCGAATCTTGTGGTGCAGCAAACAATGAAGGCCTGCGACGCAATCGCAGATAACATGATCGCCTACCGTGACCTGTACAACCTCATGGAGGGCAGCTTCGAAGGCTGCGAGTTGCGGCACATAGGGCGTGAGAGCAATGAAGAAGCAGATAAGTTAGCCAACATTGGTGCGACCAAAGCACCAGTGCCACCTGGTGTCTTCTTCGAGCGCACAGCATCATCAAAAAAACGAGCAACTCCTACATCAGCCGCACCAGCCAAGAGCAAAGCACCTAGCACAGAGGACCCCCAGTCGAGGTACTCCTCATCGAGCCAACTTGGACTCAACCTTTCCTCGCATACATACTCCGCGGCGAGGTACCCGAAGACATAACAGAGTCAAGACGCGTCACTCGACGATCTAAAGCATACACTGTCATCAACGGTGAACTTACAAACGCAGCATATCAGGTATGTTCCAACGTTGCATAGCATTTGAAGATGGCCAAGCCATCCTTCGTGATATTCATGCAGGTACCTGCGGGCATCATGCCAGCAGTCGATCACTCGTAGCCAAAGCCTTTCGCGCAGGCTTCTACTGGCCCACAGCACTCAAAGACGCGGAGGACATAGTCAAAAGGTGCATCGGCTGTCAAAAATTCGCCACAAAGCCGCACGCACCCGCATCGGCGTTGAAGACAATACCATTGGCCTGGCCCTTCGCCCAGTGGGGGCTCGATATGGTTGGGCCACTCAAAAAATCCTCCCATGGAGGGCATACTCACCTTCTGGTGGCGGTCGACAAGTTCACCAAGTGGATTGAAGCAGTCCCTATCACAAGTTCGACTGCCACTACAGCAGTCAATTTCATAAAATCCATCATATACCGCTTTGGTGTGCCAAGTAGCATCATCACTGACAACGGTACAAACTTCACGGCTGAGAATTCAAATCCTTCTGCAAAGAGCAAGATATCACGCTCAATTATGCATCTGTGGCACACCCGCAATCAAATGGCCAAGTCGAAAAGGCCAATGGGCTTGTGACGAGTGGAATCAAGAAACGCCTCCTGGTCCACTCAAAAGGCGCGGGTGCTTGGGTCGAAGAACTTCCGTCTGTGCTATGGAGCTTACGCACAACTCCCAATGCTTCAACACAATTTACCCATTCTTCATGGTCTACGGCGCAGAGGCAATCCTGCCATCAGATGTAAGATTCAATGCACCAAGAGTCGAAGCATACAACGAAGAAGATGCAGATGAAGCACTCGAAGATGCAGTCGACTTGCTCGAAGAAGCACGCAACACGGCGCTAGCACGCACAGCTGTTTATCAGCAAGATCTCCGCAACTATCACAGCCGTCGACTGCGTACCAGGTCCTTCGAGGTTGGCGACCTGGTACTTCGACTGAAGCAAAAGAAGGTGCACAAACTCGCTTCTCCATGGGAAGGACCCTTCATCATCACCGAGGTCATTGGTGGTGGAGCATACAGACTGAAGCACGCGAAGACAGGCGAACTCTCGCATAATCCTTGGAACGTTGCGCAGCTGCGCCGTTTCTATGCTTAGATTGCTCAGTCGCACAATGTAATAGGCACATATGTCGGATGGCTGCAGGTTTCAGACGCGCTCTTTTCCTTACCAGGGTACCTAAGGGGACTGGAAGGTTTTTAATGAGGCGGCCTGCAGCTTAACATTCAAAAATGGAATATAATCAATGATTCCTCATATTTCTCCTGCTTACTACTCGCATAACTTGTTCTCACAAAATTAGCCTCACCCGAGCTCGGGGGCTGCGCTATCTCAAAAGCATGAGCTTCCGCTTTTCACAACATAATACCCCAGCCGCACTCGAATACTCGGGGGCTGGGTCATAAAAATCATACATAACAAAAAGTTGCTCAACCCCACTCAATTATTCGGGAGTTGAGCTAAAAGCATCAAGTTGAAGCTTCAAGTACTGCAAAAATTCACAGCCTTACATGAATACTCGGGGGCTGTGCAATTTATGTTATACTCTAAAGTATTTCTATCAACCTCACTCGAATGCACGGGGGCTGGATAGTCTAATTTTACAACAAGTAGCTTCATACACCCCACTCAACAGGCTCGGGGGCTGCGGAGATACGAATCCTTAGTTCATAAATACTCACAAGTGTTGCGTTTTACACTCTGGGGTCACCCCCCATACACATAACCTATTCAACAGGTTCTTCCTTGGGCTCGGTCCACTTTTCCTCCTCCTTCAGCACACGATGGATTAAGACCAATGCGTCCACCGTGTCTCTTGGTAGTGCTCCTCCATTGGCACAGGACCACCACCTGGTATGGGTGCGGGTCCCATCGCAATCCTTTTAAAATCAAGATGCGGAAGGTGCGATCGCACAAAGGCAAGAGCAACATTAGCCCCGCTAATCAGTTGCTCGCGCACAAACTTCTTGATCGCCTTGCCTTTTCGAAATTTCTTCAGCAATGCAACAAGGCTCTGTGGTTGCTCATTCAAAGGAAACAAAGCTTCGTGGACTCGAAATAAAGCCAACCTGCAAGTCTCCAGTCGAATGGCAGTTCGCCATGCCCGGTCCAGAAGCCTTACCAAAATGGCGCTCCTCGCCCTGTCTGACCAAAAGGGGTGGGCGGAGTACTCAGTACTACTCGCATGACCGTCGAGTCGATCCTGTATCCGTGCCTCCTCCTTTATCGGGTCAGAGCAAACACCTGCGCAAAAACAAAGGGCTCATCATCGCCCAGTCGAGTCATCTCGCGAAGAACAGATCTCGATGATCCAAAAATAGCTTACATTCGAGTTGCAGATTTACTCTCTCCAACTCCTCAAGCAAAAAGTCTCTCGCTCTGTAGGGGGATGGCCTCGACTGCAACTCAGCATACGCCTCTTGTTTCCTTCAGCTCGTCGCTCACCTTCGAAAGCTTTTGCTGAAGGTAGTCCATAATTTTCTGGTCATTCACACTTCGCGACTTCGAAGAACCACCCACAACAGGGCCAGTCGATGCTTTAGAGGCTCGGTTCTACAGTCAGAATAATTAAGGCATAAGGAAGCATAAGAGCTCAAGCAAAAGGCTCGGGGGCTGCGCCTCCCGATTACTGAAGTTCATATTTCATAAAAAGACAGATACGATGTCTGATAATTTACATATAGCAAAAGCAAAATGACGAAATCCCTAGACCTAGTCAACAAAGGGATCACTCGCTAAGTCGTCGACTTCTTGGAGGAAGCTTCTTCGCCTGGACCTTGGCTGCCCTATCTTCAACAGTTGTTACAAGCTGTTGGGCATACTTTTTGGCGGCTTCCATCCAAGTGCCGAGCCCGACGGTTCTGCCGTCAGAACCCCGTGGGAACTTCGTCGTAGCTTGTCAAAATCTGCCTCGACTCCGTGCGCGAGCAACATGAGAAAAGTAGTCTGAGCACCACTTACCATTTGCTCGCGACAGAAATCGGCGACGGCAGTCCCTTCAGGCTTGAACAGCTCTACCAGTTCTGCAAAGGAAGATGGAAGCTCTTCACCGGGGAAGAAGCTGCCATGGAGGGCGCCCAAGGCACTCGCCGCCTTGTCAGCATCTCCCCTGCTCTGCTACTGGTAACCTCTGAGACAGCCACACTTTCATCGAGTGAGGTGCCAAGGCTTTGCTTGCCAGGAGCAGTAGGGCCATCCATCACGCCTAGCGTAGCACGTGGACAAGCATAATCAGCACCATATTGCAGAAACCTCAAACATCTAAGGAACACAGCAAAAATTCGTACCAGTCAAGTGGTGCTGGCGGCAGAAAGTCGACCAATTGCCGACTCCTCTCTAACCTCGGCTGCTTTCAACCTCTTCTCCAGATCAGCCACTAGACGGGTGGCATTGTTCATCTTTTCTGCTGCATCAACGGCAGCCTCTGCAAAACAAACATACATGGTCAATAGGCTGCAAGAGGAGTCAGCTTCAATAAGTGGTACTGGCATAAAGAGATACGCACTCTTCGCAGCTTCGAGTTGCTGCTACAGGGTGGCGGCTTCCGTCTCCTTGTGCACATACTTGACACCAGCCTTCAGCAACTCTTGCACAAATGCCTAGAGCACGGCATGGGCAAATTCATAACTCAATAACTGAGTCTAGGTAAAAATTTGGCACCAGATGGTAATTCAACTACGGCAAAAAAGCGTAAACTTACGTGCTCCAAGAAGGAAGAAGCCGACGCGGGAACACCTGCAGCCGCAGCTCCGCTTTCGGTAGCTGCAACCTCAGGCTCGGGTGGTGTAGCCGCGTCTGTAGCAGCAGGAGTCGCAGGGGTAGGCGGCTGCTCTGGTGGCAGGGTCCGTGCAGTGGATGATGCGCTGCTCTTTTCCGCCGTAGGTGGCGGAGGCATATCCTCATCCGAGGAAACACTGTATCACACATTATAAATATACAAGGTGGTATTGTTCATAAAGTGACAAAGCATGTGCACATAATACTTACTCTTCAGTAAGGTCGACCATTCGACCAGGGTTAAGCACACCCACGCTCGGGCGCTGCGTAGGCCAGCTTTTGATAGTGCGGGTACCGCTGCTTTGATGTGGAGAGCACTTCACTCAAGTAATAGACTGGACGTTGTATGCTTTGGGCATGTCCCTCCTCCCTGCGTTCGACTACCAGTACAGTGCTCACCACCCTGTCAATCTTGGGATGACGTTCGAGGCCATCAAGCTGCTTGAGCCTGTTCATGTTGACAAGATACGGCGTATGTATAACATTGACGACGGTCTTATTGTGCAAGAGGTATGTAATGCCTTCCTAATGGTGCTCAGTTTATCATACGGATAATGATCAATGATTGCCAAATTGAAACTTATGTGTCAAGAGGATCTCAAGCTGACAAATTTGGAATCCAAATAGGTGATATTATTGAATGCTGCAATGGAGAATGCATTTCCACAACAACTGAGGTTGGTGGAGTAGAGATTTGTTTCGATTCAAATGAAATGAAAATAAATTACATTTGTGTGATATTTGGTAGCTTCATGCTCTTGACCTTTATGTTTTTATTTTGCTATTATTAGTTGGAAAATATGTTGATGAGCATATGCAAGGGCTTTTCAGACAATCTAAATGACCTTAATGTTGAAGTTCATATCTCTGTAAGTTCTGCCATCCATTGCTTCCTATGGAACATTATTAGAAAATGCTAGAACTAAAATATGTGTTGTGCTGACTCCACAGGTTGGGGTGTTTCACACGCTAAAAAAACACCGAACGATCAGAGAGTTGGCTGCAAATGTATCAGATATTGAAGAAGTTATTCTTGCATGAGGTACACATCTCCACATTTAACCTAGTATCATTTGAAAATTATCTAGATTTAAACTACTGGTAATATG
Organism: Poa pratensis; assembly: GCA_947311845.1. Classification (NCBI taxonomy): domain Eukaryota; kingdom Viridiplantae; phylum Streptophyta; class Magnoliopsida; order Poales; family Poaceae; genus Poa; species Poa pratensis. The sequence goes on from CAMZMU010000010.1 coordinate 19,810,376, forward strand.
TAGACTTGGAAGCTTATCGATACTTACACAGTAATAAACATTCAGTATTTGATGAAAGAGGTTGCTTGCATGGGTTTGCTTACAAAACACATGAATATAACATCTTGGAAATAAAAAGTCAGGATGCAGTTCCATGCCATGGTGCTTCTAGATGCTCTAAAAATCACCCTTTTCCCTTGGTTATTCTGGTGATTCCAACCTCCTTCCTTACTTCTGTTGCATTTTTTCACTTCTGGTGATTCCAGCCTCGTGATCAGTGAGGGTGCACCAAGGGAAGCAAAAGAATGCATGTTGGTATCTTGGCCATCGCACATGCACGACAAGGTGTCAAGAGGTTGGACAAGCTCTTCAAGGACAATAGATACAATTTGCGATCCAAATCAGTTTGAGTATAGCATGTCTCTCCTCGAGGTACACATGACCACCGAGAATGGCTCCTCGGGGCCCCATTGGTCGATGAAGATGGAGTGGTGATTGGGATGCTCCACGGTGGGTTCAAAGGGCCCCATTTGTATTTCATCGATGCAAGATATATTAGGCCGTAGGTGCTTCCTCCTAACAGTCTCGAGTGATCATTTATATTCCATAGCTGGTACTTGTGGACAATCTTCTTGGTGCTCTGTTCTGACCAATGAGATAATTCTGAGATTCCACTGGGTTTGCTTTTGTACATGGATGCAATGGTGATCTGTTCTAAAAAAATGAGATAATTCTGAAGAAGTTTTAGATTATGAAACATGGATGAGGACTTGAAGTGCCCAAAGAGTGATTTAATTCTGAAGATCTTGTAGGGATTTTATCTGTTCTTCTTAGGCCTTGACGGAGCAGTATGCCCCAAGCACTATTAGTCTATTACTAGTAATATGTGATTTCTTATCTTTTTGCCATGTAAGCTGCCACGTTCACTGGTATTTCTTTTTGGTACGTGGACAACATGCTGTTGTGTTCTGATGATTGAGATAAATCAGATGCACATTATTCAGATTCCTATCCTACTGATGCATACAAGATTATCACGTTATATTATCTTGCGTGTGAATGATGTAGCGCGATTCCATTTTCTCCTCTCGAGTTAACGGAAAAATGTACTACTTCCGTTTTTAAATATAAGCCTTTGTAGACTTTTCTAGATTTATACAAATCTAGATGTATTTAGACATATTTTTAGTGTGTACATTCACTCATTTAGCTTCGTATGTAATCAACCTTAAGATGAAATAGTAGCTATATATGTGATGATATGAACTCAAAAAAAAAAAATGTGATGCTTGGGTTGCAGTGATGTGCAGCAAACCGTGATGTTGCACAATTTACTCTGTTTCGCTTTTTTTTAACTATATACTTTGGTCATAAATGCCTAGATATTCATTTATTTTTGTCATGTAACCTTTATGTTGACGGTTTCAAACTTTAACCAAGTTATTGGGTGATTATTCAAGCAGTCAAAGCATTCTTTGAAGATAGTGATTACGTAAGATCTCACGGTTTATGGAATAAGACACTAAGTTTGATAAGTTATCGCAACAGTGAACAACGTGACTCGATTGTGTTGCAATACTTGATTTGGGTAATGTCCACCACATCATTCTCCAATGATATGACTCCAGTGTCGACTGTCATATGATGACATTTGATCTGAAATATCTCGATCAACAACCGACACATGGACTAGTATATATATGCATATATGGCCAAACCATTTTTTTTTAGTGCAACCACTATATTTGACCCCAACTGACTCATATCTTTAATTTTCGCGACCTCTTTTACATCTCCCACTAAGGCCCAATTCTTTTGGGCTTTCAGAACGGTTTCTCGGAGAATCTGCCCTGCCCCAACTTCCTAGAAAAGCCGCACCCAAAATTTAGTTAGGCTTCCAAACTAATTTAGACTAAACTAGTTTGGAAGTCTAACCAATTTTTTGAGGCGGCTTCTCCAGGAAGCTGGGGTGAGGGCAGCTTCTCCGGGAAGTTTTGGAAGCCCAAAAGAACGGGGCCTAAGCAAACAAAGAAGGTTGGCGGGAGGGAACTTTCAGCACCATTGCTCCCATCACCGCCGCCTCTAGAGCTCGATTGCGACCAAATAAAATCCAATTTTCGCTTCGTCCTCCAAGAACACTGGTCCCCTCCCCGTTTTCGTCGTAATTGTCTCCGGCTCGTGACATGACCACGCGCACCAAGTACCTCTAATGTCGAGGCCCAAGATTTGATTTTCGACCATGCATGGGTGATGATATATCCATCGTCCATTGGTGCTGGAGATTCGTGCCACACTCTTTCTTTGTTGAATCTAGTCATGTTTTAGAAACACCATGTTTATTCTCTTGTTTTAAAATTCATCATGTTTCACGGTGTACTCCCTCTGTATTTAAATATATGATGTTTCAGTATCCACATTCACATGTATATAAATATATGTAGATACGTTTTAGTAGGTATGTTCACTCATTTTGATATGCATCTATAATATGTGAAACATTTAAAACATCTTATATTGAAAAACTTAGGGAGTATCAGCAAAGGTCGACTCACACCAATCTCCAAACGAAATAGGTGGTGCGGTGGTGCATCCCTGCATGATATGTCGAGAGACTAGGCACATATGATCCCAAGCTTGAAAAATGGCTGAAATGCATATTTTGGACTTTGAAGAAATCGCAAGTCAGTCATACGTGTATAAGTTAGGAAATGTATGACTTGGAGTTTTCTACCGCTGAAAAATTGTCATATTTAAGCAGTTTAACGGCAAACAAAACTGCCAGGCTATTTATTTACTGTAATGCCAGTCATTCTAGAGATACAAAATGCAATATACGTCAGTGCAAAAAAAAAATGCAATGAACAGCGTGTATGTTCTTTATTCACTGATAGCGTGTCCTCCGGGGGTTTCAGATATTTTTACCGCCCGTAATTTCCGCATTTTTCAGTTCGGCCGCGCGCGCGAGGTAAATAATCAGTTAGTCCCGTGGACCCCACCTCGCCAGCCGGCAGCCGGGCTATTTGAGAGCACGCCGCGCCGGCCTCGGAAGCGCACCGGCCGAAACCCAAACCCACCGCCACCGGAAGAGAGAGAGATGGCGGGGGCGGAGGCACAAGCGTGGTGGAAGGCGCGGTTCCGGGACCGAGTGCTGGAGGCGCACGGCCACCTCACCATGGTCGTCTGGAAGATCGGCAACGCGCGGGGGAGCCTGGCCGCGCCGGTGCGCGCGCCCGCGACCGACGCCGTGAGCTCCAGGATCCGGCGCGCGGGGAAGGCGCTCGAGGGCGCGTCCTCCGACCTCTACGCCGCGGCGTCCCTGCTGAGGAGCGCCGAGGAGCTCGCGCTCCGCGGCGGCGCCTACGCCCCGTGGGAACCGCGGTCCAGCGTCCGCGACATCCACGACACCTCCGCCGCGCAGCGCAGCGCCTCGCGGAAGCTCCGGGAGGCCAGGGTGTTCGCGATCGAGGCGTGCTACGGCGTCGAGAAGTTCCTCGTCTTGCTGGAGAGCCTCCGCCTCCTGCTGGACCACCCGCTCCTCCCCGGCGTCAACGACTACCTCCGCGCCGACCGCCGCAACGCGTTGGACCTCCTCAAGGACTTGAAGGACGCGGCCGACGGCTGCGTTTCGCTGGTCAGAAGCGTCCGCGACGATTTGCCACCCGGCGGCGCCAACTGATCAGGGGGACTGCTGGAACCGCTTACGTTGTTCGTCCGCCGCTTGCGTTCGCCATGGACCTGCGTCGTGAAACATGCCCTGTGTTTTTCTTGCATGTTCTTTGCGTTCTTGCGTGCTGAGACCGTGATCCAACTGTCGGTTTCTGCTGCTGCTACCTGGATTCTATGAATCCAATTCTTGTTTTTTTTTTCCAATTCTTGGATGCATCTGTGTGTCTAATGGTTTTGTTGGTTGATGCCCAATGCTGGAGTTTGTATATCAGGATGCATTGGTTAATGTTCATGGAATAACATTTCAAGAACAGATTATTGTTAGCTACACGAGTAAACTGTTGAACAATCACCTGTCATTGCACTACTGCACTCAATAAGAACTTGATTAGCTACACAAATTCCTGATTACTATTTTGATCTTGCGAAGGAGTGAATGTGTCAGTGCTAACTGGAAGGAGTGAATGGGTCAGTGCTAATTGGCAAATGTGTTGTTTTAGATCTCTGTGTATGTCGACATTGCAAGTGCAGTTAGTCCATCATCACTCTGAGCCGGGAACTGCATTGGCATGCATCCTGAAGAAAGTCAGATGAGGCAGCAGCATCACTTCGAGTTTTAGCAAAAACAGGCATGCAAAAGTGGCACAGAGCAGATTTTCAGTCAAGAGAGAGCATAAGAGAATGCCAGATTTATAGAGAAACCAGTTGACCACATAAACCAATCACATGATGCATACCATGATAATGGAGTGTCATGCCACAATTAAGGCCGGCAATGGGTCGGGTAAGGGGCGGGTCGACCTCTTCAAGACCCATGCCCGTTAAGCAAATGGGCAAGCTTCTCTGCCCACGACCCTGCCCATGGGTCAGAATTCATGCCCATGCCCATACCCGTCGGGTCACCCGACCCGATGGGCGACCCATCGGGTCTACAGACAGCACATCAGATTCAGTACATCAAATAGTCTGATTGTTCACACAAACACAAATAACAAATCAAGTTTGATTCACAGGAAGGAATAACTTGTGAAGTTCCGAGACACAAATAACTAATAGACTAAAGTAAGCATTACAACAAGGAGCTCCCAGGAATTACAAGAAACTAGCTACTTAGCTAGCAGCAGCAGCCATCGCCCACGCATGCCAGCAGCCTGCTAGCAGCAGCCAACGCACAGGAAGGTAACAAGCTTATACAGGAGCCAAATAAGAGGAGTTCAGAGTTCAGAGCTCCCAGGAAGGCAACATCAAACACGTCCAGGAAGGCACAGCAGCAGCAGGCCAGCAAAAACGCCCAGGAAAGCTTGCTAGCTAGCAGCCAGCGCCTAGCTCTCGCCCTTTCCTCCTTTCTTTAATCTTCAGTTAAGACCGATACATCTTCTTCCTGAAAATTATAAGCAATATATGAGATGATTTATAAAAACACAGCATGTATGAATTAATGAGTACAAGTTAGAATTACCATTGGTTCTTCTTCATCAGCAAGAACAGATTGAAACTCAGCAAAGAGTGTAGAATTGCAATCCTCTAATACAAAATAACACACAATAAGAAAACTATCGTGCATGGAAAGCATAAATTCAGTCTAACTAGATGATTACCTAACATGTCGGCGCGAGACCAAGCTTGCATACACATAAGTGCTTCAGCCATATTTGGAGCAAGCGAACTACGGTGTGCACTAAGTACTCTACCGCTAGTACTAAAGGCAGATTCTGAAGCCACAGTTGTTACGGGGATAGCTAATATATCATGAGCTATTCTTTGCAGCGTAGGATACTTAATACCTCCAAATTTCCACCAACCAATAATGTCCAACTCTTCACCTGATATAGGGATAGTTGGCTCTTCCAAATATAAGTCCAGTTCAGTCCGCACACGAGAAGCACTCACAACAGGCTGCGAAGACATATATTGAGAAAATATCTTCAAGGCTTCATCTTCTCCAACTCCACCTTGGGGAGCAGCAGCCCTACCATTATGTGATGCACCCTCACCATCCACACCAGCCCGGTATTCTTCCAACAAATCAACCATCAAATTTCTAATTTGTTCTACTTCCCTAGTTGCATGTTCATATCCATACAGAGAGCCAAACAAAGCCTGCAACATTTGTAGCTTATATCTTGGATCAAGGACTGTTGCAACAGCCATAAGACCATGAACATCTTTCCAATATCCCGGGGTCCTTGAGGCGACGGCTGGGAGTAGGGGACGGCGGCGGCGTCGGGGTCCTTGAGGCGACGGCAGGGAGTCGGTGACGGCGGCGTCGGGGCGTCCTGGTCCGGGGCCCTTGCGACGGCAGGGAGTAGGGGACGGCGGCGGCGTCGGGATCCTTGAGGCGACGGCAGGGAGTCGGTGACGGCGGCGTCGGGGAGTCGGTGAGAGCTACGTGAGGGAGAGGGATTACGGCTGGGAGGGAGTGCCTACTGCGGTGCGGAGGCTGAGGTTGGACTTCACTCGAGTCTTACCTAATACCTAGGGTTTGTGCACTGCGGACCACTATTGGGCTGGGCTGGGCTGGGCTAAATTGGTGGTGGGCTATCAAGTGGTCATTTCTTACAACGGGACCCCACATGTCAGCTAATCGGGTTGCCCATCGGGTTGCCCATGGGCAGATATGTCTGCCCATACCCTACCCACGACTAATCGGGTCACCCATGGGCGAGACCCATGGGTGAACATAGCGACCCAAACCCTGCCCATTAGGGTCGGGTGCCCATGGGCGGAATTGCCGGCTTGAGCCACAATGGTGATCATCAGAGCAGTGACTATCTATTTCCTGATGCCACACCCAAAAGCCAACAGAGTAAACAGTGTGAACAAATTCCGACCATCTTCTCTTTATTAAGTATATGAACATTTCCACAAACACAGAAGTTAGTACACCAATGATACAATCTCATGCTCTGCATTCATGATTCGACTGAGAAAAGCTGCAACGGCATATTACCCGTGGCCTTCACTGTCATGGAAAATTTGACGGTAAAGTCAAGCATCAGTACGAAGTTAGTGACTATCTACAAGCAGGCAATTTGGAGTTTATGCTACTGGACTGTACAAAACTGAAGTACTGTAGCTGTTCAGACAACAGTGAACACCGCCAGAATTAGCTCAGTGAACACTGCTGACACGCCCTGGCAAGCTCGTGACAGTATAGTAGTATCCATCGGTGAGAGCTGGAACTCCGAGATCAAGCAACTTGGAGACCCATTCAAGCTTCTTCGTTTGCTCATCCATCACAACAGAATCAGGACTATCAACAAACTCGTGACGTCGATTATTGCACCTAGGATGGTCACACATCATATGGCCTACCAACGCCTGCCGTGGCCCAAATGACTTTCCACATGCATTGCACTGATGCCTTTTAACCGTCACTGCAGCTGAAACATCAGCACACTTCATCACAACTGAGTTGCCGCTTCCTAAGCTCATTATCTCCAGCCAGCGCAAGATCACGCACATTCGGCTCTACCGCCTTTTGGGAAACATTGGTTATCAAAGCGTTCTCCTTCTCATAAACATTGTGGATCAAATTGTAGTCCTTCTCATAAACATCTGGCGTTGCGTTCTGGGGTAGCGGAGTCCCCTCATCACTTGGACTCAGCAGGGACACATGCATGCCGGCAACAATGTCAGGAGGGCTTGGCGTCTTCTTTGGCTTGTTAACAATGCGCCAATGGCGTGACATGTGGCCTCCAAGAGCCCTCCCTGAAGAGAAGCTCTTCTGGCATCTGTTGCACGCATGCTTCCGAGTTCTTCCTCTTGGTGCCATAAGTTGCACTAAGTCAGAACAGAGAGAAATGAACTGACCATTAACTCACAGATTGCTAGCGATGCTTCTAATTTCATGAATTTTATTACCGGATAGTGGTACAAAGTTTCAGAATAAAAGCAACCAGCAAACTTCAGATTCTTTTAACAAAATCTGTTCACATGGAACGGAGGCGTGGGGTTTGACAGGGGTGTCCACGCAACTGGTCGCGGCTTGCGGTTTTTTTGGAACAGTACAGCAGGATCAGATCACACGCTATGTTTTAGATCGTCCGGTTGATGCAGCGATGCACAAATCGATCAGATTCACGGGATACGATGCCATCTAAGTACAAGGTCAAAAATAAATACAAATAGGTTTGCTTGATATAAGCAGGTCCAAAACCTATATATATCAATGTAATACCGATGAGAACATCTGAAAAGGGAACATCATTCAGAATCATGTAGCCTGACTAAAGACTCTAAGGACTTCTTTCTTTGCTTTATGTGCATTGTTGAATTCACTGAAAAAAAGATCATTAGCAATTTTGATTCTGATATCTGGGATGTCAGCGTTTGAGAACATTATGTCCACTTTTGGTTCCCATGTCTCTACATACTTCATTGAGAATATTCCACAGTTGTTCCTGGGGCAAAAAAAAATCAAAATATATAAAAATTTCAACAATAATAAGATAATAGAAATTAGGTGATTCATACAAATGACTAACCCGCATTTTTGTTTAGGAACATCCGGATAAGAGAATGTAAATATTTCGAAACCCACATTTGGTAAACCAAGCTTTTCCCACAAGGTTGTGAAATTTTGAATCTACAAATATAAGAAAACATAGTTTGAAACATATTTAAGTCTTTCACCATATCTAAAATATTAAAATAATGGGGAACAAAAAACAATTATGGTTTGAGGAAATACCAAAGTATTTCGTATCTTCTTGTGGTATGGGGATTCTCCATCTCGTAGTGAGTCCAGGAAGTAAAATTCCTTAGCTTTGATGTTGACAACGAATACGAACCAATGTTTATCGTACAACGTTGGAAAAAATAGCTGGTAAAAAAATATAAGCTCATTTAAACATTGTATATGAAGAAACGTTTGAAAACAGAAATATAAAAATGATAGGAAACTAATATTTTACCAGATTAGCAGATATAATAGGGTATTGTGATTGAGCAACATCGAAACATTTCTTCACGGGTATGAATTTAAAATTTTCCTTCTCTGGATCGTCAAACTTCAGTAGACAATATTCCTAAGAAAACGAAGTAAGAGTTGTGAACATATAATAGAATATAATTTAGTTAACGAGAAAAAAGGAAAAACTTACCGTTATGAGATGAAAAAAATAAAGTCTCCTTGAGTTTTTGGGATGAGTATCGATGGCCAACTTCTTACAAAAAAGATTGAATACATAGACATCAACCCAACCATCAAGTTTCATAGATTCTCCAAACGCCTGGAATACGACTTTCGTATCACCATACAATATAGCCACCATGCTGAATCAAAAAAAAATTGAATGAGGAATTACGTGATTACATAGTTTGTAGAGATGATTTATTTTTAAAAATATTGTATTGTGGCCTCAAATACATAGTATAGAGCAGAATACATAAAAAATGCACAGTACACTGACAATATATAGCTTAATAAATCATATACAGATATTTGAAAATTGCAGGTAAAACTTCAACTAAATTTCAAGTGCATTCTAACTGCAATTTTGGTGAAAACAGTATGCAATTTATTTTGAGTGTGCTGCATAGTAATTGAAAAATTAGGAATAAAGAATAAGTAGCAGATTTAAGACTTACTATTTTGTTTCTTCGTTGTCTGTTACAGATAAAATTGCTTGATATCTTCTCTGTTCTTCTGTTACATGAACTTTTACACTTGAACTTTTGTACGGAGAATTCTTGTGTAGGGTAGGAATAAGCATCCTTTTGGTTGCATTTTTTCCTTCTTTGCGTGGGATTTCGTGATTTGTTGATGCGGCTATGGAATCACATGTAGTCTAAGAAAAAGCCAAGTCAAAGATATAATTTTAGATGGATTTTTTTAAATACGAGCAATTATAATAATAATGAAAGGAAACTTGCTTGCTTGGTTGTTGATATGACTTCATTTTGGAAATCATGACTGGAATCCACATTTGCTCTCTTCCGTCTCAAATCAATTTTATTCACATTTAGGCAAACTGAAAACGAAACGATTAAAAGTAGTTAGGGAAAAAACAAATCAATAAAAATAGGTTCCGTATAGAACAAAGAGATGGTAACACTAATATTTACCACTAGGCTGCTTGCCACGGGATTCAACGGATGTGCTCTTTATTGTGCATTCTGATTGACGTTGCACACTGAGATGGTCTTTAGAATCATGATCGGCAACATCATCAGGATTACCGATATGAACTTCGACATTACGAATTTCATCTGGTGACTGGATTACATTTGCTTGCAGATTTGAATCATATTTCATTGAAGAAGCGGACTTAACATAGCTCAGGATATCGACCAGAAGAGATTTTGTTTTGGCACACTGAAACTCCGATTCATTGAGTTGGTATTTCTCGAATCTAAAACAAATCTCATCTTTAGCCTGCAAAAAGAAAACTAAATATCAGGTAAAATATTCCAGTAAACAAAATAATAACTAGTGACCTAGTAAGAAATATAAAGAAAAATTCTTAGGTAATATATATACCTTGTCATCAATGAAACCGCCAAGAGATGAATCTAAAGTTTCCCTGAAGGAAGAATTCCTCACGACTGATGCATTGTCGATCAACGGTTTCCAAACTAACGATTCAGCGTAGCACGTGTCACTTCTTATCTGAAAAAAATAAGTCAGAGAAACTGAAGTACAGAAAGACCATACATATTAAATAATAAGAGGAAATGCGTAATCCGATGGACTTCGTCAAATCTCTTCCCTGTGGAGGCAGGTAATTTAGCAGGGGTTAGAGCATTTCCAATTGGGACGCTCAAACGGCCGCCTAAAGACGTTTGAAGCGTGTCCGGACAGATTTTCGTTTCCACTCGCGACGTCTAAATTTGTTTTCTGTCCGGCGCGACTCATTTTTTTGTTCGGCACGCTCAGCCAGCAGCCTACGCCCTTCGATTGGGCGGTCGATGAGCTGGTCGGACGGAAAGAAACACGACACCACGTCGGCCTCTGACCCACGGGCCAGGCCTGTCATCGAAACAAAATTGGGCGCCGCGAGTGCGGAACGACGACGCCCATAGACAAAAAGCCGTCCGAACGGCGACCAAATAGCCCGTCTAAAATATGACACTTAAAGATGATACTTATAATTTATATGCAAGCCCTAGGTAATAGGCGATAAGTTAAGGACGGCAATGGGGCGGGTTTGGACCGATATACCAAAACCAGAACCAAATCCAAATCCATCAATTTCACTATGATCGATTGGTGATCGACGGTGCTAGATCGAGTCTCGTCGTCCCAGTCGAAGGCCAGCGTTGCATCATCAACGCCTGCTTTGATTTTGTTTTGATATAGCCAGATTTAGTGAGTGACAGAGAAACTACACGATCTGAAGGGGGTCTGGATCTGAAGTGCCAGCGTGAGTAGCGAGAAACGATCAAATGCACCTAACGAAATTTCACGACAAGTTGCCGGACGGAGCACAACCAGCTGCGCACGTCAACGATCTGAAGTCCGGCAATCTACACGAGCAACGGCCGCTAGTCTGAGAAGTACCTTCACAAGTGGAATGACACCACCGAGGTCCTTCTGCCCCGGAACGACTTCCTCAGATTCCCCGGCAGCTTTGAGAGCGATCTGGGAGGATGCAACAACCATCGCGGTGGACGGCGCCTCCGTGGCGTGTTTGGCGGCCGGCGGCGGCGCCGAGGCAGAACTCGGAGGGACTTCTTCCGAGTTTTCGGCCGCCGATGAGCTACAAATATAAGAGAGATTGAGTAGCACACGAGAATCTCCGAGGAAAGAGATGTGGTAGTAGCGAATCGGGCCTTATTACCTCGGCTTATTCCTGCGCCGAATTCTTTTGCCTGGCGCAGACCCTTCCGGCGCCGCATGTATTCTCTTCTTCCTCTGTGCAAGCTTGGTCTGCACACCGAAAACGTGTCTACTTATAGATTTAAACAAGGCTTATTTCGACTGCTGAGAAGGTGGGTCATATCAACTCACCGCTGGTGGCTTCGATGTCGAAGGCGCCGGTGAAGACCGCAGCTGAGTTGGTACGGTAATCCGATGGACTCCCTCAATGTGTCTCCGCAGATGAGAGGTGCCCGCATGTTTGGAGTGAGCTGCGAGGCGATCACTGCAATGGGTGCAGTACGCCCAAGCCCAAGCTCCATCTTTCCCTTCTCTGTACTCGAAGTGATCCCATACCTTTGATCTCCTTTCTAATTTCCCTCTTGATTTTGCTGCATCGGTCGGCTCTTTAGAGAAGCAATTTTCTGATGTCTGCAGGCAAGGCTGGACGCGAGCCAGCTCGGTCCGGCTTGGGGCGAGCCAGCAAAAAGCTCGGTCCAAATTGCCGAGCCCCGAGCCGGCTCGACATTGCCGGCGAGCCGCCAAATGGTGCTCGGCCCGAGCTTCCCCAAAGCTCGGTGCAGCTCGGTGCAGCTCGCGAGCCTCGCCGTGATGTGTCACTAACGGGTGGGTCCGATCTTCTCCGGCAACGGCGACCATGCGGGGCGGCGCAGTGGTGCTTTCTGGCGGCGGCGGAGCACGAATTCGAGGTCGGCAAGGACGAATTCGAGGTCGACGAGGACGGATACGAGGTTGGCGAGCACGGATTCGAGATTGGTGAGCACGAATTCGAGGGGGGGCGTTGGATTTCAGCAGGGCGACCGTGGGCATGGCGGCGTGACCTAGTCTCGTGCGAGGAAGACGTTACGCGGAGGGAAGCACGCTCCGCGTACCCCTGGCGATATTGGGCCGGCCCACTTATGAAAGCATGTTCTATTTCGCGGGAGAATGACTTTTTGGACTGTTTTCTGATTATACGAGGACGTTTTCCATGACTGATTCCTGTTTCATTTCTTCGTGCTCAACTTCATCTTATTAACACGTTCGATTTTGAATCGTGCATACTGCTTCGCTCAAAAAAGCGGTATATGCGTTGTGCATACTGCTTCGCATTCAACAAAAAAAGTTTTAGTGTCGTGCATACTGCTTCGCTCAAAAAGCGGTATATGAGTCGTGCACGTGCGAACTAATTTAAAATAATGTGTACACGAAAATTATGAGCGTCCACGTGTAGGTTTCATTCCTGTACTCAGTTTCGAGTTTCGTCGACTGTATCTTCTTAATTTTGAATCGATGTTCGGAACTTTTTAAGACGAGTTTTATCAAATTCCTCGCACTCAGTTGACTGTTTGAAATATCGTTTTGCGAGGATGTTAATCTCAACGTTTCCCACAACTTTTGAGTTGTATTTTTTTTGTTTCGACGATCATATACGAGATAATCTTGTACTGTTTCGCTGACTGTTTCGCACAACAATTTTCTTTTCTTATTTGTTTTTCTACTTTTTAAATTGGTTTTTGAATTTTTTTTGCAAAAGGTTCTAAAATTTAAAAATGGTTCCAAATTTGAAAATTGTTTATTTTTTAAAATGGTTCCAAATTTAAAATGGTTCCAAATGTAAACATTGTTCCAAATTTAAAAATTGTTCATTTTTTATAAATGGTTCCATTTTGAAAATGGTTCCAAATTTAAAAATTGTTCATTTTTTAAATGGTTCCAAATTTAAAAATGGTTCCTAATTTAAAATGGTGCTAAATTTAAAAATTGTTCATTTTAAAATGGTTCTATTTTGAAAATGGTTCCAAATTTAAATGGTTCTTTTTTAAAATGGTTCCATTTTGAAAATGGTTCCAAATTAAAAAATGGTTCCATTTTGAAAATAGTTCCAAATTTAAAATGGTTCCAAATTAAAAAAATGGTTCCAATTTGAAAATTGTTCATTTAAAAAATGGTTCCATTGAAAATGGTTCCAAATTTAAAAATTGTTCCAAATTAAAAAATGTTCCATTTTTAAAATGGTTCCAAATTTAAAAATGGTTCTAAATTTAAAAATGGTTCCAAATTTAAAAATGGTTGAAAATGGTTCCATTTTTTTAAAGTGATTTAGTTTTAAAAATGGTTCCGATTTTTTAAATTAGTGAAAAATGGTTTCGGTTTTTGAAAATGGTTCCGTATTCCAAAAAATGGTTCCATTTTCTTGAAATTGGTTCCGATGTAAAAAAAATGAAAATGGTTCCAATGTAAAGAAAGAGCTCTTATATGGTGATTGGGACGGTACCCGTGGTACCGTCGGTACCGTCGAGTATTTATTTTTGTTAGCCGTTGATTAAATCATGATGATCCCACGGTTCCTGTTTTTTCTTTGACTTAAGTCTAGGTTCCTCAATCCTCAATCTTTGGCTACCTTCGTTCTAATCGAGCCGCCGCCACTCCAACTTGGTGACTAGGGCAGCGCCCGCCGACGCCGCGACTAGGGCAGCTGCCGGCAATGCCGTGGTGCCTTCCTTCACTCACCATGTCTGTGGCGAGGGGGCAGCAGCACACGCCCATCTCCCTCCATCGCTAGGCACGCGGCAAGAGGGCCGCAGCATCCCAGGGCCTGTTGGCGGCTTGAGTCGTGGTGAGTGCACAGCGGCCTCGGTGGCTCAACGAACGGTGGATCATTCGGTGTGCTCGGCGGCGGCGTGGTCGGCGGGTACAACCGGTGGGTAGCGCGGTAGGTGGTCCGTGCGGCTGCGTGTGGTGCTGGGTGGGCATCGGCAACGTGGTGAGCGGCACACTGCCTCGGCACTGCTACGGACAAAGAACGACGATGGATTTGACGTCAAGGTACATAGTCTTTTTTGTCAGAGAAGAACTTTACAACACAAGAAAGTTTACCAGTGCCTTTTGGATTTCATGAATTAGGCCACTTCCCTGTCGCCCTGCCTAACTCACGCTGCTGCAACTTCTGAGTTGTTTTTGTATCATCTCAACTCTCAGAATTTCACAATGAACAGTCAGCGTTTTTCTAGTGTTAAATGTTCAGGAAACTAGCATGGAAGAAGCTAATTCAACATTTGTAATCTGAACAAGCCAAATAATCTGAAGGTATTGGTAATCCAGTCAGAAATAAGAACAAGACGTGGGAGCTCTCACACTAAAGCATTCATTATTTTGCAAACACACATTTTACTCATTCAAATCCATCTACTATTTTGAGAAACCACCAGTTTTAAGAGAGATGGAAAGGGTGGAGGTAGTTTTCTTTTGTAGTTGGTTGTGAAGTTTTTTGTTGGCGCCATTTTTTTGGAAGATATTTGCATCTTTTGTAGTTCATGACCTATAACAATTTGTGGTAAGGAACCTGTATGTCAGTTATTATATGATACCCTTGTGGTCATTTGCATTTGATAATGTGCTTTGTATTGCAGCTACAAGCATACAGAGGATTATCAAGAAAGAGTTATAGCAATTTATGAAAGTTGTGCCCCTGAATCCTGATTTGGTTCAGTTTGTTTCTTATGTGGAGTTCTGGATCAAACTTCATCTACGACGAGCCCCGCGGCGTCCTCAAGATCTTCCTCTACAACGTCATTCGCGACGCCGTCACCTACACTGAGCACGCCCACCACAAGACCGTCACTGCCATGGACGTCGTCTATACTGCTGTATTGCGTGTATTATGTGATAATGTGCTCTGGTAGATTTGATTTACTCCTTTGGTGTGAGCTGTTGTGTTACGTCTGTGTGTTCAGTAGGCTGTAATACCTTTATGTCTTGAATGAAACAACTCCGATCCTCAACCTTGACTCTAATGTTGTGTTGAATGCTGTCATATTTTTATGACTAGCTGATTTGGTTGTTTTATTATTCTCATGGTTTCTCTTTCAGTCTGTTGTTTAAAATTGAATTTGGTTTTTACAGTGCGCTCTTGAAACTGAATCTGTAAAAGAGATGCAACATACATAATGCCTTCTGTATTCAAGAAGTGACACCATTTGGGTTCAGGTTTCACATGGCAATGAATCACACAGTACTGTAAATTGTTGTCCAAAACCAGTATTTTCTTTTATCTGTTATAAAGTCTTGTCTCCAAACTGCATCTGTTGAAGAAAAGCAACACAAATTATGCCATCACCAGTGCCACCAACATTGCTGATTAGGAGAGTGAAGAAGGTGTTCCTGGCACTGAGAACCGCATGGCGCCTTCACGAAGGCACTTGACTCTGTTTCTGTTTACAAGGAAATATGTCAATTTCAGCCAAAAATCTGAGAGCTATTTAGACTTCTTTCAGCAGGCTAACATCCTTACTAATAGCTTTATTAGCTGACTAATGTATTTTCGCTGTTCCATGAAACACTGATTCATTCTCTACATTTCACCATATGGTGCCAGAATAATACTCGCTAATTTTTTTTTTTTTTTTGAAAATACTCGCTAAATTTTGATAAGGATATAGGTGTTCTGTCCGAGATCTATCAGTCATTCAGTGTGATATTAGGAAAAACAGCAAAGGAAAATGCAAAGTGCACTGAACCATTATACAGCTGTATTTAGCTGAGCAGGCGTCATATCGAATGAAAGACAAGCATCACTGAATTGCTCCGCCCTGCTCCTATACAAAGGGAGCAGCTGATCAGAGAAACGCTATCTGACAGTCACTGCACACGGCAGCGGATAATCGACGACGATGGAATCACGGAGGAGTCGCCTAGCTGAGAAACTACGAATCTATTCAAGAATAAGATGTATGAAGTGGTCTTCTCGAAAGTTCTGGGCGGCGGACGAAACAGAGGAGGAGCAGCACCTTCTCAGCACATGGCAGGGGTTAATGGCGACAAAACGGGGGGAGAGAGGCGGATCTGGGGGATTCAGGCTGACCTTGGAGAGGACTGAGTGAATCAAGGACTGAAGAACGGAATTTAGGAGGAAGAGGAGATCGGCATCACGCCAATCGCCGGCAAGTCGCCATTCGCCACACGGACAAAGCAAAGTCGATAGGGAAAAAAGAAGCGGTCAGACGTTCTTCTGCAAATGACAAATTTATCCTTTAAAATAATTCGAAAACAATTATAGTCCAGAAAATTTCGGTATCGGTCCCACATAATTTTCGGTACCGCGGTACCCTTCGGTTCCACCAGTCTGGTACCGCCTATTTTAACACCGTTAGATCAGGGTGGATGAACGGTTATTAAAAATGCCAATCACCGTAAAACTTGTAGTAAAGAAAATGGTTCCAAATGTAAACATTGTTCCAAATTTAAAAATTATTCATTTTTTTTTAAAATGGTTCCATTATGAAAATGGTTCTAAATATAAAAATTGTTCATTTTTTAAATGGTTCCAAATTTAAAAATAGTTTCAAATTTAAAAATTGTTCATTTTAAATGGTTCCATTTTGAAAATGGTTCCAAATTTAAAAATGGTTCCAAATTTAAAATGGTTCCATTTTGAAAATGATTCCAAATTAAAAAATGATTTCATTTTGAAAATGGTTCCAAATTAAAAAAATGGTTCCAAATTAAAAAAATGGTTCCATTTTGAAAATGGTTCAAAATTTAAAAATGGTTCCAATTTAAAAATTGTTCATTTTATAAAATGGTTCCATGAAAAGTGTTCGAAATTTAAAAAATGGTTCCAAATTTAAAAATGGTTCCAAATTAAAAATGGTTCTAAATTAAAAAATGGTTCCAAATTTAAAAATGGTTCCAAATTTGAAAATTGTTCATTTTTGAAAATGGTTCCATTTTGAAAATGGTTCCATTTTTTTAAAGTGGTTTAGATTTAAAAATGGTTACAATTTTTGAAATTAGTGAAAAATGGTTCTGGTTTTTGAAAATGGTTCTGTATTCTAAAAATGATTCCATTTTCTTGAAAATGGTTCCGATGTAAAAACAATGAAAATGGTTCTAAATTCAAAAATGGTTCCGAATTAAAAAATGGTTCCAAATTAAAAAAAATGGTTCCATTTTGAAAATGGTTCCAAATTTAAAAATTGTTCCAATTTGAAAATTGTTCATTTTAAAAAATGGTTCCATGAAAAGTGTTCCAAATTTAAAAAAATGGTTTCAAATTAAAAATTCTTGAAAATTAAAAATGATTCCATTATCTTGAAAATGGTTCCGATGTAAAAACAATGAAAATGGTTCCAAATGTAAAGATTGTTCCAAATTTAAAAATTGTTCATTTTTAAATAATGACTCCATTATGAAAATGGTTCCAAATTTAAAAATAGTTTATTTTTTAAATGGTTCCAAATTTAAAAATGGTTTGGAATTTAAAATGGTTCCAAATTTAAAAATTGTTCATTTTAAATGGTTCCATTTTGAAAATGGTTCCAAATTTAAAAGGGTTCATTTTTTAAAATGGTTCCATTTTGAAAATGGTTTAAAATTTGAAAATGGTTCCGAATTAAAAAATGGTTCCAAATTAAAAAATGGTTCCATTTTCAAAATGGTTCCAAATTTAAAAATGGTTCCAATTTGAAAATTGTTCATTTTAAAAAATGGTTCCATGAAAAGTGTTCCAAATTTAAAAAATGGGTTCAAATTAAAAATTCTGAACTATTATCAAAATTCGGGAACCATTTTTAAAAT
Source organism: Poa pratensis (assembly GCA_947311845.1). Classification (NCBI taxonomy): domain Eukaryota; kingdom Viridiplantae; phylum Streptophyta; class Magnoliopsida; order Poales; family Poaceae; genus Poa; species Poa pratensis. Next base: position 19,828,401 of record CAMZMU010000010.1, read on the forward strand.
CAGAACCATTTTTTAAGTCGGAACCATTTTCAAAAACTGGAACCTTTTTTCAAAAATGGAACCTTTTTTTCAAATCGGAACCATTTTCAAAAATCGGGAACCATTTTTAAAAATGGAACCATTTTCAAAAACCGGAACCATTTTCCACCATTTTCAAAAAATGGGGAACAATTTTTTAAAACCGAAACCATTTTGAAAAATCGGAACAATTTTTAAAAATTGGAACCATTTTTTTAGTCGGAACCATTTTCAAAAATCGGGAACCATTTTAAAAATCAGGAACCATTTTAAAATCAGAACAATTTTTTAAGTCGGAACCATTTTAAAAAAAAGGAACCATTATTCACCCTTTTGAAAAATCGGGAACCATTTTAAAAAATGAGAACCATTTTCAAAAATCAGTAACTATTTTCGAAAATCGCGAACCATTTTTAAAAAATCGGAACCATTTTTTAAATCGGAACCATTTTGAGACACGAAAGTTGGATGTTTCCATTTGCTGTTTCTTGTCTAATTTTCGGGGGAAAAAGGACCTTTTTCAGTAAAGCATATATGCGGGATGAACCATAACTAATATTAAACCGTACATGCTTATGAACCAATAAAATGATGTGGAACCAAAATAAAAAATTGCACCAAAAATTAAGGAGGACCAAAATATTGTTCTACACTTTGCGAAGATTTTCAAAATCAGAACCATTTTAACAATCAGAGCCATTTTTCAAAATGGGGAACCATTTTTAAAAATCGAAACCATTTTTAAGTCGAAACCATTTTCAAAAAATGGAACCATTTTCACCTATTTCAAAAATCGGGAACCATTTTCAAAAATGGGAACCATTTTTAAAAGTCGGAAACCATTTTTTGAAAATCGGAACCATTTTCAAAAATCGGAACCTTTTTTACCATTTTCAAAAATCAGGAACGATTTTTTTAAATCGGAACCATTTTAAAAAATCGGAACAATTTTTAAAAATCGGAACCATTTTTAAAAATCGGAACCATTTTTTGATACCCTGTGTCTTCGGCGTTATTTTAGGAAGCGTGGTTTTTTTATGTTTTTTTGCTGTTTCTTGACATATTTTCGGAAAAATAAGAAACCTTTTTCTTTACTTATATAGGTCGACAGTCATGCAGAAAAAATGAACAAATGAAACGAATGAAGGAAATAAATGCTTGATTCACAGTTTGTATTGAAAACAAACTGACAATAGAGCATCTGAAAATGTTTTTACTGAAACGGAGATGATGTTTGCAAAAGGAAAAAATGTAATAGGGAAATGTATATTCCCAACTTTTTCATTTTGCGAAAAGAGCCTGATTAAATCTGTATAAACATCATACAGATGGAACTGGGGTAAAATAGAGTACAAATGAGCGTTCATATTATCTGTTCCAGGTGTCACTCTGAATCAAAATCTGTTCCAGGTGAAAAAATTGTTTTGTTTGATCACTTTTCCTTTGTTGTCTCTCCGAAATAATTTCCTTCCGATTGGGTTTCTGAAATAAGGCAAATCATTAAGTTAGAATCAGTTTTTTTGAATGATTTTAGCAGAACTAAAAGATTTCATCTAAACACATCATGCCCCGATATTGCTATTTTCAGAAGGAAAAACTTACTTTGACGCACCATTTCCAACTCGGAAGTGGAACATGACTAAAAGTATTTTCAGCTTAATGAAGAAGATGCGGTGCCTGTGGGTTTAAAAACTACATTACCTTATTGAAGTTCCCGACAACTTTCCCATTGAAATTTTCAGCATATAACATGACATAAAAGCCGCGATCGTGCCTATTATTAGAAATTAAAAAGAACACAAATTATTTCTTGTGAATTGAAAATTAGCATGAAACTATGAAAAAGAATGATAGAACAAATGGTGGTGGGAATTGAACTAACAGCAGAGCATGTGTTGGATAACAGAGTACTGCATTTCTTGAACTTCTCAAAATCCTTGCAACATAGATTTAACTCTTTGCAAACAGAGTTCAAGTTGCATACCTGCCATAAAAAAGAATCAGAGTTCAAGGTCCATTAATGACTTTACATAAGAAACATCTGCGACCATAAGAATCAGTAAGAAAACATCTGCGAGCAATTAAAACACATACCAGGTTGTGAAGAAGGTGATCATGCATATTTTCAGGTATCATACCCACGGGATCAAAAAAAGTTGGTTGTCCAGTAGAGTGGATTGACTGATATCATAGTCCAACGGTTCGAAACAACTGAAGGGAAGTGCATATGTAGGAAATTAATAAAAACCTTAATATTTTCATAGGGAAAAGGACAAGAAGAAAAAAAAATCTGGTTCACAGGGTAAAGGGCAATGTGTAGAATACAAGATCAATCTTTCCAATGTCTATTCCTTGACAGATCCTTGTAAACTCTGCGACAACAAAAGACTTGTCAAACCTGCTGACGAGGGGTAGACTCATCAAGACCCATGGTTAAGGTCCCTAGGTTATGAATATGGGGGAGAGAACGTGGTAGAGCTGGAAGTATCGTCGGCTGACAAGCAGGGCAAAGATTTTACCCAGGTTCAGGGCCCTCGTGTGGAGGTAACACCCCTACGTCCTGCCTGTCTGTTATTGCTTTGTGAATATGATGGTTACAAGGGTCCCAGCGAGATGTCGATCTCGCTAGGGTTTTGGTGGCTCTGAAAGTACGTCCTCTGGTTCGATGGCCCTCCCAGTCCTTAAATAGTAGGCTGGGTCTCGGGTGTTCGTAACCGACTCGATTTACAAGTAAAAAAACTCTAAACCGACTATGGCTTCGCCAGCTTGGAGGATACTCCATCTTGTTGGGCCTCCCTTCATGGGCTTCATGTAGGCTCTGATAGTTGGGCCTAGTCGATACGTGCACCAGGTACCCTCACGGTAGGGTACCCAATAGGCATACCCATGTCACCTGCTTGAATCCGTTGTTAGCTTAGCCTGGTCAAAATGAAGATACGAAAAAAGAATCAGCTAGACAAGGGAGAGGATGCCAAACAATAAAAGATAGTACAGAAACAAACATTGCGGTCATTGCTACCGAGTTCGTAACGTATAGGCATAGCATCAGTTTCAAAACCAAAAACCTTGTCAGCTATATTCTTGGTGAAGTGAATTATCTTGTTCTTCTCCTTGAATACAGCTCCGCTGCGAGGAACGGTGTAATCAACAAACCACTGCAGCAGGCTGACAAGAACCATCAAATGCTTTAGCATCTTCAACATATAGTCCATGTTACGACTTGTGATAGAACATGTAACAGCCCAAAGTTGAGAACCTAAAAACCGAGTAAAATTTTCACTTTTGCTTTGCATGCATGCATCATGGCATCCTTTGTTAAGTGCTCAAGTTGAAACAAGGTTTGGAAAACAAATTAAAACAACGGGAAACAAAAGCAATATTGTTGTCGAACAACTCAAACTAAAATGAGTGTTGGTGGCAAAACCAACTCAACTAAACTTCCAGATTTGTCAAGGAAGTTCCAAGAGTTCAAACTAAATATTTGGAACTTGCTTCAAAATTTCCAAAGGAAAATAAATTGGTTCTTAAGAAAATTGCCATAAGCAACTCCCCATTTTATTCCCCAAGCAAATGGACTCCAAATGCCTTCATATTTCTTGGAGTGCTTGCCAAGGGTGCAGGGAGGATGCATAAAAATTGACATAATTTTTTGGAGGTGTTTAAATGCCTCAATTCATTCAAAACCTGTGCTGTAATATTTTTTTACAGAACAGAAAAGGAATCGTTTGTAAATAGAAAAATGCAGCCAGGGGGTTTTTTGCGAATTCTTCATCTCCTTCCTCCCTGTAGCGACCGAAGCAGCGCGAGCTACTCGGGCCGCACCAGCTCGACGAGCTCCGGGCCCCCTCTGCCTCTCCCCTGCAAGGAAGAGGAGCACCCCGAGGCCCCTGCTGCCCTATCGACACGCTCCACGCCCACCTGCTCCCTCTGCTCCCCATCCCTTCCCGCACAAGCTCCACACCGCCGCCGCCATGGCCGAGCTCGACGCCGGCGATTGAAGGCTCCCCAAGCCAAGCCACGACCACCATCCGCTCCGCCGCGTCGCCTGCTACCACCTTGCCAACGGAATCGAGCCGGAACGTCAAGAATCGCCGCCGCCGTCCCCGTTTCTCCGCGTGGCCGTCCGAGCACCGCCGCCGCTTCGCCGGTCGATTCCCGCCGCTGCCGTCCACCTCCGCCCCTGCTGAGCACCCCCAGGAGTCGAGGGTGAGCACGCCGTCCCTCTAGACCTCTCCTCACTCTTACCCGTGCTCTGTGTAGGTCACGCCGACGAACTCCGTAGCGCCGTCCGCCGTAGTTCGCCTCGCTTGCACGACCGGCCGTGGAGACGGCCGGTCTAGGCCGGGCCGAAGGCCGTTTCGCTCGGGCCCTTAGCCGGCCTCGGAGCCGGCCCAAACCGGCCTGGAGGCCGAGCTCCTCTGGAATGAGGCTGGCCCTTCTGCCGGCCCAGACCGGGCTGCTGGCCGGTGGCCTCTGTTACCAGGCCGGCCTGCAAACCGGCCCAGGCTGGGCTGGAGGCCGGTTTGAGTGTTTTTTTCGCGCGGTTTCTTTTTCGTTTTTCTCCCTTTTGCGCATGCTTCCGGCTACTCCCTCGTGCTTTAGGGAAATCGAACTCCGATGATTCCTACTAGTTCATCTCTCCCTTTCGAGTCGAGTAAATAAAATATTTATCGTTGGAATTAAAATAATCAAAAGTAAATATTTAAAAAGAGGAATTATAAAATTAATAACTTTTGATCGGGGCCTCTGAAAAATGTGTTCCTTATATCGAAATGCTCAGAAAAATGTGCACTGATCCTTTGCATCACTTGCATGCATGTCTACATGAACTTATAGCACAGGAAAACATTAAAACAAATGTAGAGCTATATTTCTCTCTTGTTAAACAATTAATTATCGCACCCCATATAAAATGGGTAGATCTGGTTATAATAAATTCAATGCACTAAAGATGTCATGCCATCATGTGTTTGCGCATTGCATTTGTTAAAGCATGTGTGGTGATTGATTGCTCCTCTGTTGTTATATTTCGATAGATCAAGCAGCCGGGGTTACTCCACAATACCCCGAGGATCCGTACTACCAGCACCTTGACCAAGGCAAGCGTAATCCCCCCTCTGAGCATATCTTATCCTATGTTTCCGCAAATATTTTCTCCACTATAATATTGCATGCGGTTCCAAATGTCAATTTGCTTGGATAGAGTATCCTATAGTTGCATTAAGTTTCCGATGCCACTACCTGTTTCCCTCCTATTGACCATAGGTTTGTATTGTTGGCCTGAGCTACTTAATTATGCTATGTTGATGCTTAGCCATGCTTAGTAAATGCTTAGCTGTGCGATGGATGGTTCATGTTGGAAACAGGTGATGAATTGTTCAGATGGTGGTGGAGAGTTGAGGTGACAGGTAATAAGATGCTAAAGGTGGGGATGAGAGGCCACTTGGTATGGTGGTGTTTTGTCTCACTCTCGCCGCCTAGGTGCGAGTTCTTTACCTCCCGAACCAAGACTGAGCGTGCAACCATGCGTGAGGCCTATGCAATTGCAGGAACCCTCATAGACTAAATAACTCGGCGGGGCTAGCCAGGGTCCTCTAGTTCGGGCTTCCATTTGCGCGTGCGTGATGATGGTGGTTGAACTGGGATGAGGATTGTGGTGTTAGGAAAATAAGTGGCCGTGGGGCAGGGTGTTGAAGGCACTAGCGTGCCCTGCCGCCACTGATGATCCTGGAAAGTCCTTAACGAGGGAGAAGTCGACACCGCTCCCACCCAGCCGGCTTTCCAAGGAAGAGAGCTAATGCGCAGGTAATGGGCCGGACGGTACGCGTGGCAAACATTGTACACCCCTGCAGGGTAAATCTTTTCGAAAAGCCGTGTCCACGGTTACGGACGACTTGGGAAAGGACGATAAGATCATAGAATAACTTTAACGGAATGGTTAAAAACTGGGTACTAGAGGTACCACTTCAAGATTGCAAGGTTGACTTCCTCGAGGGTGATTCGGGGAGGTGCCTTTGTAGAACAGGTACGGTGGTTGATGTTGAAAAAAGTGATCAAAGAAAAGAGTACTTCTTACCTCTTTTCAAATACTCTGATTAGTCGATGCCATTGAGTTATGTTTTCATAAATAAAATCAGCTTTATGCAAAACAGCCATAAAACTTTGAAAGCCTCATCGAGCTAAAGCTCTATATATAATCTTGCGAGTTCGTCGAACTCAACGTCGTTTGCTTTGTTTCAGAGGAGGACTTCACCGACCTCGAAGGTGGGTTCTTTGTGGACGTCGACGAGTAGTCTGGGGTTCCCAGGTGGCAGCTTGGGACATCCCGGAACAGCTGGCGTTGGATGTTTATCTGTAGGCCTCTTAGGCCATATTTTGGATCTTGTTGTTTAGCACAACCTAATTCGCTTCCGCATGTTGTAATGTTGGGTCTGTGACCTCTGGTTGTAATTTGCTATCTTTCTCTATTATAAGAGTTGAACTATAATGCTTTGTGTCGTAGAGTCTGTGATGTGCCAGTTGTTTCACAAGTCTTGATCTCTCTATTATGCAGTGAGGGTTGTGCCTGTGTTAAGTCATCAATCGGGGTGTTGTGTTGCCGATGATCCATTCCGAGCAACACCTGCCAAAGGTTTTGGCCGGGATTGGTAAACCCGTAACCTCCGGTTGTATCGCTTAACCGGTGACACACAGCATCATTGTATAGCAGTCGGGTCGGGGCGCCACAGAACACCTTTGAATGGGTTAAATCGATTTACCACCCTCATGAACCTTAGAGAAGAAAACCTATGGTTGATGGTGGGATTAGATCTCTCAACTTCCATAACAACATCTCCTGCACATATAAAAAAGGAAACAATGATGATTATAAATGAAACAGTCCAAAAAAAGAAAAATGCAATGAAGTTATTCCTCAAATGCCATGTGTGACCAAAATGCAATGAAGTTCTTCCTCACATGCCATGTCTGAACAAAAAATATACCACACTAAAAATTGACACGGAACAAACTACATACCAAACAATTATGTGTAGAACAGCTAAAGAAATTCAGTTATGCGAACCAGTCATACCCCGATGGGTACAAAAAAGATACCTGAAGGCTATGAACGAAAAATACAGACCAACTACAATTAGAAAACCACGGTGACTACCACTAAAAACCTAGAAAAAATGAGCTCGGGAAACACTAGCTCATGACATATTAGATGATAATTAGAACTACAAAAGGCTAAATCACGGCACAAACGAACAAAATACGGGGTTAAGTCAAAAGATTTGAGCATCAAAACAAAACAAGGTGCGGGGGAGAAACCACGAACCATGAGCTGCCATCAGTGGCGTCGAAGAAGAAGCACGACAGCGTGAATGTACCGGATCTAGCTCGTCGAATCGGGGAGGGGAGCAGAAACAGTGTGCCGCCCCGTGGTGAGGAAGCAGCGCGCCGCCCCGTGGTGAGGAAGCAGTGAGCCGCGCCGTCCCCGTGGTGAGGAAGCAGTGAGCCGCGCCGCGGTAAGGATGCAGTGAGGAAGAAGAAAGAACTCAGCGCCGCCCCCACGGTCAAGAACTCAAGAAAGCAGTGAGCCGCCCCCCGCGGTCAGATGCAGTGAGGAAGAAGAAAGAGCTCAGCTTATCGATAAGACTAGAACGGAACTGGGCCAAAGCCCATGAGTCGTCAGGGGGGTACGCGGAGGTTTGTAACTTCCGCGGTACGCGTCCTATAGGTTTTGCCGGAAGACGACTCAGTACCGTGCTGACCTTAACAGGCCAGAATTCCTTCTTCTGCCTCTATGGGCCGCACATAAATTAATTTCGCAAAAAAAATAACGAGCTTTCGGGCTGGACCGAGCCGAGCCAGGCTCGGCCCGAGGTCGCCGCGGTCCAGCAATACCAGCTCGGCTCGGTCCAATTTTCTGGCGGGCCGAGCCCAGGTCGGGGCGAGCCCAGAAAGCTCGGGCCGAGCCCAAAAGCTCGGTCCTCGCGTCCAGCCAGATCTGCACAAGTGTTTCCTTAGGCTCTTGGCTCGATGCACTCTTCCATGCTTCCGATATCTCTGGAGGACAACAGGGTTGATCATCAACAATATTTGCACTAATCCGTCTAGTATTGCTGACTATTGCTGAGTTCTGGGTATCTGTCTCCTTGCCAGTCCCACTGCTACATCTCGGGAGATACAGGACAACCATACTGTTCCCAATTCTGCCGACCCTGCTATTAGGCCATTCTCCATTTTGGTTGAATTCTGTGATGGATTCTATCCTCCACCTGAAAGAGAGACACGGGTGTTTAAAGAGTATGGACACGTCAAGAAACATAAGGAAATAAACGAGCATCATCATACCCAACAATGCATGTTGTAGCTGTAGTGTGTACTGTTGCAGCGGCGGTGCTGGGGCGATTGGGTAAGATGCGCTCGTCGCTGAAATCCCAGAGAGGCAGCGCCTCCGGGCTATCATTCATGTGCGCACGCGAAAAATTCCCCTGCGGCAATGACAGGTAAGGATGAAGGCCCTGTGGAGAATACAAGGTTGTGGATGAAATCAGCTGCAACGTCTGTTCGTGGAACGGGTCTTGCTCGCCGCCTAGAAAGCGCGGATACGGCAGAAAAGTCGCGTATCAGGGTTGGATACGTATCGGATATGGGATACGTATCGGGATACATCAGGATACAGAACGCCTCCATCGAACTTGATGCATTGCTATCCGCCTCGATCAAATGCAGTCCAGATGTTGAATGTTGTTCATGTATTCCTCCAAATGATGATCGGAAGTGGCAGGCATGTACAGAAAGTCACGAAGACTTCTATATACTACTAGTAATTTTCATTCTCGTACAAAAAATCACTAATTTATATATATTATTAACTTAATTATATATATACAAACGTATCCCCGTATCCGTGTTTTTGAAAAATCAGCATATCGGCGTATCGCGGTATCGGTATCGGTATCCGTATCGCCATACCCGGGCATCCTAGCTCGCCGCTGCTACCGTCGGAGAGAAGCTCCGGAGGAGGAGACTGCGACATCAAGGAAGTGGTGAGGCAGCGTATGCATGGGGGAGTTGGAGGTATAGGGAAGAAATTTGGGGGAAACGGGCTCCCAGTCCAGCCGATGCGAGAACTTATATAACACAGGAGTCGGAGCAGAGGCGTTTTAGCGTCTTCGGCTCTTCGGGCTCCTAGGGATCGGGAGTCACAGAGATAGCCACTTCGGGTTGTAGAGGCCGGGGATCGGGCTCTTCGGGTTCGGGCTTCCTTCCTTTTCTAAAATAAAATAAAACCACTTCGGGCTCTTCGGGATCGGGCTTTAAACAGAGCTTCGGGCTATTCGGGATCGGGCTCTACATCAGGGTGCAGGTGGGTCCGCGGCTCCGCGGCGTGTCCGCCTTAATCGCATAATCCACGGCGTGGACATGTAGGTGCCCACTTCCGTGATGCATGCGGGTTAAGCAGGTTTAGCAGGTGACGCGCACTATCGCATCTGTCAGGCATGATTGTGTACTTTAAGAAATTGGTACACCTAGATGAACTCTAGGAAAATAAAATACTGGCGCATTGGGCGATCATGCAGAAAAGATTTGGAAGGCGCAATCATCTAAAGAGTATAATCATGGGGGTGCTAGGGCCTTCCTCAGCGATTTGACATTTACGGCCGTAGATAAGGAATCACGGTCGATCACAGTCGTTCGTTTCTCACCGCGCGTATGGTATATAACCTGCGCCCGCGGTAGAAAACCCTAGACCAATCCTCGCAGCCGCCGCGTCTCTCCCGCATTCGTCCTCCTCGTCTTCATCTCTCCCCAATCCACATCCGTCTCCCACCCCCCAATCCCCTCCAGCTCCAATCCCCTTCTCCTCTGCCACCCCATCTACTGGTCACTCCATGGCTCGAGCAGGGAGAGGCGAAGGGCAGCTGGGCGCCATGACCGGAGCAGGCGGAGCTCGACATGGGGGAGCAGACGGGGAACATGAGGAACGACGGTGGGGTTCAGCCTCCTTGCCACACCCTCCTCCGCCCCGTCGCCGAGCTCGTGTCGCTGCTGCAGTCCGCACCTTCTCCTCCCACGGCACGGCAGCACGTCGTCTTCGTCGCCCCTGGGCGCAGATGGCTGCAACGACCGACGAGGAGGAGAGGAACAGAGGAGAAGGCCATCATCCTCGCCCCTTGGTGCTCGGGTCAGGCCAGTAGCGTGGCGGCTTCCTTCCTTCGCATCATCTTCATCCGGGACCTACAGGTTCTCTCTCTCTCTCTCTGAACCAATCTGGTGCAAGTCGTTGTATCATTGGTCAGGATAGGAGATGCGTGTAAAGGTGTGTTGATTTTTGCTCTAGCATTGGCATGTGATTGGCCGTATCCACTTGGGTAGCATCATGTGAGGAGAGATGTGTAATTGTTCCTACAGATTTGTCTCATTTTCACTTCCACTACTCCATATTGGTTTTATCCACTAATTTTTCATCTTTGTTGGTCTAGACTAGATCGTTTTTTGTGTTTATGCCTACATTTCCGATAAAAAGGCAAGCGGGATGCAGGGGAAGATAGATCTATGTAATATTCATTTTTTACTTATTATTTTCTCTGAAACTGCCTCTTTTGATTTTGTGACTTGCTTCTGGAAGCTATTATCGCTAAATAGATTAGTCATTTATGTAACATATAATTATCTTCGGTTGTTTGAGACACACATATCAGATAATAATCTCTGATTTTCAGTTCATGTTGCTGTCAACTTTGTGTTTCTCTGATTGCATTAGCATAAGATTGAACATGCAGGTTATGTATTGTCTGCTAGCAGCCCTCGACAAGGACCTTATATGCATGATTTTTCTACCTCACCATCAGGATGTCATTGCCACGAGGTTTGTTTCCCTCTCTCTCATGGCCTCCTTCTTGGCCTAGGAAGGAAGAGTACAGTGGTGCATTTCCTTAATTAATTTTGCAGTCTATTGTTGTCTCTTATAAGAACTAGGCACATACTTTTTTTATTTATATTATAGTGTATATTCAGATTTATAACATGTATTTGTATGGCCGTTAGGAACACACAATTTTTTCAGCAACCAGGATGATTCAGTTTGTTACTCTGTTTATGTAACTAGGTTTGTATCATTGGCCACGAAAAGGAGACACACAATTATTGGTCAGGAAAGGCTTATGTACAGCTCTACTTAATAGGGTCACATAAGATAATGCAATTTAAGTAGAAAGACTTCATCTACTGTGTGTATATCAAACTATGCATGTCGTTTCAGTATCTTTTTGATAATTATTTCTGGTATGTGTGTAGGTTTGTGCAGATTTATGCGATGGAGTCTGGTAATGTGCATAAAGTATGTCCTCCTCGGTGGGCACAAATGCACCAAGAAAAGGTGGTAAGTATGTTGTACTCCATTTAGCATAGTATTCACTGTTGCTCTCTTATTTGATTCTTTCTTTTACACTATCTTTGATTTGCAGCCAACGAATCTCAGATTATCAAGTGTCACAAAATGCATTTAATCTTCTGTTCGACGTTGTTTCAAAGGCTCCCAACCTGCCCCTACATTTGTTGCTTCACTTATATGTATACCAAGATAATAAAAGGTAAAATCAGCAAACAAGTTAATGTAGAACTTATGGTCGCTACTTTCAGTAGTATCATTTGGTACTGTAATGTCAGCCTTCTCTCTCTTTCGATGGCAGCATTCCTTCTCATCCATCTTATGTCTGGTCTTGCCGTGTTTTTCTGCAGGTTTATTCGTCTCACATGACAGGTGAGGCATTTGTGAAAGCAATCGAGTATTTCTGTTAGGTTTGTGAGCTTTTCTCCTTGTTTCGAGTTCCTCTCATGCTTGTCGTCTGTCTTTTGTTGTCTTATATGCGGTGCCATCCTGCTCTTGGTGCAGATGATATGACCAGTTATTAATTTGTTATGTTTCGAAGGAGGAAAAATATTATGGAATCTTTGCATTTCCTGATTCCTGGCTTCTTTCCATGGTCGTGGTGGGTAGATGGTATGCAGTGCATGTCTTATGTATATATTTATACATGTATGTGTGGAATTTATATCGCAAATAATGCACACCGTGGTATGGTTTCAGAGATATCTGAGTTTTAATCAATTTGGTTAGGTTCAGATTTCTGGTTGATGTATTGCAGTGTTGGGTGTAGTATATGTTGTGCAACTTCAGAATAATCAGCTAATCTCATGTGGATTCTGGCAGCCTACTATCATTAACTAAGTACCTTTGAAGCTAGCTCCCATGAGTGGTGTTCTCTACCTAATTAGAAGGGCACCATAGAGCCATATGTGCTCATAGAATTAAAGTCAAATAATATAGTTCTTTCAATCCTTATTGTTTGTTTTGTTTTGGTTGCCTTTTGGTTTCTCTTATTTCTCTTACCTTCAGTCTTCTATTTCGTGCAATAATTCAGCCTATGGCTTAACTTCTGTGACTGATCTTATATATCTATGCTCTTCGTTTTGTCATAACAAGATTTGTTTTTGGTGTGCAATATACAATGCATCAAGTGTTTGACTACTTTAGATTATGTATAAACAATATGGTACAATAACTATAAAATTCAATGTGAAGTACTGCAACATTAAAGCTGTACTTTCTGAAGCTTGAAGTTGTTTCATTGTGCAGTGCTTCAGCGCTTTCAAAATTGGCAGTGTGGTGTTATGTCCACATAGCTGCATGTCTACCAAAATGCACATATTTTATCTTCTATTTATTCAGCACTCAAAATAGTAATCGAGCAGTTTGTACAAGGATCCGTGAATTGCAATGTTTTATGACGATATTCAGATTTCTACTATGTACATTTGTTCATTACATTAAAAGTGAGAATTATATAGGCAACAATTTGGATTTTTTTTCTCCATGTGATGTTGTGAAAAAAGGAAGACATGACGGTTGTCTTTTAATTTTGAACTGCAATGTATTAATAGATTTTACCTTTTTGCTCGGTGACGAGGGGTTAACTCATCACATCCCATGGTTAGAACCGGTTGAGATTATGGGGAGAGAACGTGGTAGTCCTGGTAGTTTCGTCGGCTGACAAGCAGAGGCAAAGATTTACCCAGGTTCAGGCCCCTCGGGTGGAGGTAAAGACCCTACTTCCTGCTTGTCTGGTATTGATTGTGTGAGATTATGCGGTTACAAGGAGAGCTCCGGCGAGATGTCGATCTCGCTAGGGCTTTTGGTGGTTCGAGTATGGCTTGTCCTAGATCGGCACCCCTCCCAGCCTTTAAATAGGCTGGGTCTCGGGAGTTTGTAACCGACCTAGTTTACACGTAAGGAAAGTCTAAACCGACTATGCCTATGTCTAATCTTGGAGGGTACTCCATCTTCTTGGACCTCTTGTCTTGGGCTTCGAGTAGGCTCTTCGCTATTGGGTCTTAGTCGTCACGTGCACCAGGTACCCTCACGGTAGGGTACCCGAGACGTATACCCTTGTCAGCAGCCCCCGAGTACTTGTCTGACTCGAAGAATCGGGCATGGACTCATTCGTAAGTGCACGTCATATGCTTTGAATTTTGTATTTTATAATTGGAATTCCTGTATGAATAGCACATGTTGGCTATGTCGAGTATCTCATCGACTGTGGTTTTTGCTTATGATGATCAAGGGATAATAGCTTAGCAGGCCCAGTACACTCGACGGATCGGGACTGGTTAACTACACATTCGGGTAAAACCTTACTAGCTTTCAATCAAACTCGAGTCCCCGGACTCGAATCTGGAACAAACTGATCAGATTCGACTAGGCCGCGGAGGTCTTACTGAGTCGATCTGCAGTATAGATTTGAATTTTACCTAACGCGTCCGTCAGGATTTTTCATCATGTCTGCTGACACGGAAAATATAAGGATTGACATTGCTGGAACGGTACTTAGCCCAGCTCGAAAGTTCGGCGGGTCTTACCTTTGCACTATGCGTGCAGCATCCGAGATATTTGCGGCGGACGCAACTCGGGAATGTTTCGAGTATGACTTTGTATATGAACTGAGTCGATGATTTTGTCGACTGACACTTTGTCATTATTCTATCGGGTGCGCGACAGCGCTCCCGATGGGAGTAACCCCCGAGATTGTGCTTTATTGTTTGCAATGGAGGATAATCTCAGATCTTCTTTACCCTGCATATGTTAATCGAAGAAATTTTTACCGTAATTCTATCGGGTGCGCGACAGCGCTCCCGATGGGAGTAGCCCCCGAGATTGTGCTTTATTACTTGTAATGGAGGATAATCTCAAAATCATTTTGTCTTGAGCATCTCCAGTCGAAGAATTTTTTGATATGCTCCCGATGGGAGTAATACGCCTCAGCCGAAGGAACGGTCGAGTGTCCAATTTTGCCTTAACATTGTTTTTTCACACCCGAACTAAACAAGGCAATCGAGTGACCGATATGCGTTGGGTGGACTCGAATGTATTTCTGAACAGATGCTTGCAATGACGTCAGGGATGACGTTTCTGGCGACTGCGCTTCCTGACACGCGGTGGCGTGCGTTATGCTGTGATGGATGGGACGTGACACGTATGTGGGCCCATTGTGCAGCGCTGACCGAAAGACGGTGCCGTTTGGACTTGATTTGACTGCTCTGGCCCACTTTTTACGGAGGCGTGGTGATGGCTCCTCTTTTTGCGTGCGTGGTGGGCGGAGTGGCCGGAGACGGTTGCCCTCCGGGCCTGCCACGTGTACGGTTGGATTGCGTGCGGAGCGCACGATTGCGATTTGAACGGCGATGATCGATTTTGCTTTGTGGTAAATAAGGGGAAACGGCGCTGGCGTAACTTTTTCTAGCCATTTGCTCTGCGCGCCGCCCCTGTTCCATCTTCTTCCTTGCGCTCCCCCTCCATTGTTCTTGCGCTCAAGCTTGGTGCCCTCTGGTCAACCATGAAGAAGGCTCCGGGCTCCAAGCGAGCTGCTGCGGCCACCGCGCCCACCGGCACCGACGCGGCTGCTGGGAAGGGGAAAAAGGCCGTGGCTAGCGCGTCTGCATCCGCCGCCGGCCTGAAGAAGAGCAACGGGGACTGGGTGAAGTCCTCGATCAAGGACACCCATCTCGACAAATTCCGCGAGGAGGGACTACTGCCTCCCGCGGACCAGCTCTTCGTCCGCGCGCCATCGCCCAAGGAGGTACTCCCCGAACCTCATGGCAATGAGCGGGTTTGTTTTGCTGATTTTCTGACTAGGGGTTTCGCATTCCCCATCCACGACTTCGTGCGTGGTTTGATGTATGCCTACGGGGTGCAAATGCATGATTTTACCCCGAATGGTATTCTGCACATTGCGTGTTTCATCACGCTTTGTGAATGCTTTCTGGGGGTTTCCCCGAGCTGGGCATTATGGAAGTCCATCTTCCTCGTCCGGCAGAACATGAGAGGCGGCCGCGCCTATCCCTTGGGCGGCTGCGGGATCCAGGTACGCAGCGACACGTGCTACTTCGCCCTGAAGCCAGTCGACTCGGCTCAAGGGTGGAGGAAAAAGTGGTTCTACGTCCGCGTCGACCAGGACGGAATCCCAGCGTTCTCGACCGCCGGTCTGCTTGCGAGGACCAATGCTTGGGACCATCAGTTGTCGACTGAAGAGCAGGCGGAGGCTGAACCTCTTTTGTCGAAGATCGGAGAGCTGCTGGGCAGTGTCACAGGTGTGCACCTGATTGCCACCTTTGTGAAGATGCGGGTGTGGCCAATCCGCGCCCGAGCTCACCCCATGTGGCAATATGAGGGTGTGCTCGACTCCAGTCGAATGAGCCAGGAGGAGTTGTCGAAGAACGAGCTGGTGGCGCATGTGCGATCCATCACCAGCATCAAGTCAAGCGACCCCTGCAACGTCGACTGCCCTGTCACTCCTTATGGGGCTGAAAAGCCTTTGGAAGAGGTTAGTAAACGTTCGAGTTATTATCTCCTAGTTTTGCTATTTTTGTTGTTCATCTGTGTAATTTTCGACTGATGTATTTGGTATACAGGGCCATTCGACTGAGTCAACTCTTCCGCCGCTTCCGGAGAATGGCCCAACCGAAGAGACAGAGGTACGAGTGGTAGACGCGAAGAGAGGAGATGAATCGCCTCTACCTTCTGCTACCACGTCTCCTATGGAAGAAGGTGAAGAGGAAGAGGTGGACGAGACGCAAACCGAAGTCCCACCCGCGACTATGCAAGAAGCCGAGAACCCTCCTCTCAAGCGTCGTCGCTTGCTCAAGGGAGTGTCCTCTTCTATGAGCTCACACGCGAAGGAGTCGGATGTGAGGGATGATGGAGACTCAAGCTCCTCACCTTCTGCCAAAACTGCTCCTTTGGAGGTGAACCCGTTGAGCTCGGCTCCTCCTCCCCAGTCGGGTGAGATGCTGTTGTTTGGAGGCCCAAACTTTGAAGACCTCGACAGTGAAGAAGAAGAAGAGCACATGTTTGCCTCTATGCTTTTGTACTGAGGTTTTTGCTTGTTGATAATTTTGCTTATGTTGTATTTCTTATGTCACTCGTAGTGCCGAGACTGTGCGCCCTCCGACTCCTCTAGCCAAGAGAGCTTCGACTCCAGAGCAGCCAGGAGTTTCTCCTGTTGCAGCTGAAGTCGCTAAAACAGTAGCCACGGCTGCTGCCATTGAAGCCGCCCAGATTGTGAGTGCAGCGACTCCAGAAGTTGGTGCCTCTGCTGCCAAGCCTGCGCCTTGGGTTGAACACGTAAGTGTCGTTTGTCGAGTCCTCATACTGGGAATGTTTGTGTATAACTTATGCTGGTTCCATGTGCATGCAGCCCTTCTACCTCAGCCTGGTGGAATCAGGCAAAGCTTTTGTCCAGATGGAGAACGAGAGGGACAGTCTGCGTGCTAACTTCAAGCAGCTCACTCGTGAGTATACTTTGATTTTGTACCCGAGATTCTTTTTGCACTGTCTTTGCTTAACTGAACGTTAAGTTACTTCGTGTCATCATTCTCAGGTGACAAGGCATTTGCTGAATCCCGGGTGAAGGAACTGGAGGAAGCGATCGCCTCCCAGCGTGCTGAATCGAAGAAGACTTTGGACGCCGCCAAGGATGCAGCTGCCGTGCGTGAGAGAGGGTTTGCTGAGCGACTGGCTAGCCTTGCTCGGGACGTGGGAGGTTGGCCACTTTCCCTTTGTCATTTTAGTGTAGCCTTTGAGTGCTTTGTAATGGTTTGCGCTCTTTTCGCTTGTTGATGCAGAGGCGATTGGTGTGCCGGCACCTACTGACATGGTCAGTGATGAGTTATCACTCGACCAGGTTAGGTGACCTCGACGCTTCACTTGTCCAGGCGAAGGACACCCTTGCCAAGTCTGCCAGCACCCTCGGCGCTGTGTACAAGGAGGTGCTCCCACAAGGCGAGGTGCCGTCGACTGCTGATGGCTTTGCTGACGTGCTTGGACCGGGAACCTCGACCATGGCGAGCTTTGCTCGTGCTCTCACGGTACGCGGCTCGGAGTCCACCCTCAAGCTCATTTTGGGTCATGGAATAAAGGGCGATATCGAGGCAGCCATGTCTGACTTCCAACGAAGACCCAATGGGAAGCCTATGTCGGCGTTAGTGAGCCAGCCGCGCGACTGGCCAACACTTTCATGGCCACCATGGAGCGTCGCGCGGCGGAAATCACCACTCGCGAGAGTAGGGCTAAGTCTGAGTCGATGTCTGAGAGATAGGGCAGCTGCGCCATTTATGCCTTGTAATTAAACTTATGACCACACGAGTATGCGTGTGCTTTTGCTACCTTTGTATGAATTTAATTTCCTTGTTATGTTTCTGCCTGTAAGGCTGTGTGCTGTTACTCGCCTAAGCTTTGTGATGAGTTTCTCATGAAACTTTTATGATGTTTGGAACAGAAACGGCCAGTCGCTACTTCATCCGGCTCGTCGCGGCATCGTGCCCCTACTCGATCTCGAGCTCAGGTGGCAAACGATGCCGCACTAATGCGTTATATGAAGGCTCGAGTCGCAAAACTGGAGCAAGAGCTGGGGAGTGCCCGAAGTGAGCTGGATAGGATGAGGGCGAGGCCTGCTTTACCCACTCAGCGGTAGGAGTATGTGGTTGGCGAGATGGAGATCGTGAACAGACAGCTCGAGTGTAAGCATGACTGCCTCGATCTCGAGAGTTCATAATCTGTCCTTTTTGTTGATCCAATCGTGCCTTGCTGCAGGTTTTGTTCCAGACTTCCAGGCGGAGCAGGCTCGTGTTGACGAGCAGTTGAACAATGCGACTGACGAACCAACGACGGGCCGTCAGCACTTTCGCCTAGATAAACACCGAGCGCGCATACTCGGAACTCTGCAGGATCGAGTGTGGCGGAGCACTATGCTGCTCGAGTTATGCAGGTCGGCCTTCAGTCGAATCAACCAGACTCTTTTCCCGACTGGGCCGCAACCTCAAGGAATCCATGCGTTACTCGGGCTTTTCCGGAGTGCAGGTTCTATTCGAGATTTTATCACCCAGAAACTTGTGGATGGAGCCAATGCAACGATGGCATATATTCGAAGCCAGCGTCCACATATGCAGCTACGTCCACCCGTGCCTGGATCAACTTTGTCACAATCGCACTTTGACGATACAGTCGAATATGCGAGGGTGTTGGTTGAGTGTTATCACGCTCAACTTATGGGCCCTGTTCTTCCAGTCAAGGACGAACCGGAAAATTAGGGTATTTCTGTATAGGGAACAGCCCCCGAGTGTAAATTTGCCACTTGTACGTAGTGTATATTTGTATGTATGCAGCACCCGAGTGTATCGAGTGGGGTTTATGAAAAACACTTTTAGAATATGGAACATAAATTACACAGCCCCCCGAGTGTTCGAGTGAGGCTATGAATTTTTGTGATATTTGAAGCTTCAACTTATGCCTGTAGGCTCAGCCTCCGAGTAGTTGAGTGGGGTTGAGCAATTTTTTCCTTTATGTATGAGTTTTATGACCCAGCCCCCGAGTATTCGAGTGCGGCTGGAGTATTATGTTTGAAGAAGGAGCGAAAGCTCATGCTTTGAGGTAGCTCAGCCCCCGAGTGTTTGGGTGAGGCTAAGGTTGTGCGAATAAGTTATGCGAGTAGTAAGCAGGGAGAAATATGAGGAATCATTGACTATATTCCTTTTTGAATGTTAAGCTGCAGGCCGTCTCATTAAAAACCTTCCAGTCCACTTAGGTACCCTAATAAGGAAAAGAGCGCGTCTGAAACCTGCAGCCATCCGACATATGTGCCTATTACATTGTGCGACTGAGCAATCTAAGCATAGAAACGGCGCAGCTGCGCAACGTTGATACGTCTCCAACGTATCCATAATTTCTGCTGTTCCATGCTTATATTATACCATTTGCTACATGTTTTATATACACTTCGTATCACTTTTATGCATTTTCTGGGACTAACCTATTAACAAGATGCCACAGTGCCAGTTCCCTGTTTTCTGCTGTTTTTGGTTTCAGAAAGTTACTTCTGGAAATATTCTCGGAATTGCACGAAACAAAAGGCCAGGTCCCTATTTTTCCAGCACGTACACGGAGTCCGAAGGAGAGACGAAGACTCGCCACGAGGTGGCCAAACCACCAGGTGGCGCGGCAGTGGGCCCAGCCGCGCCTACCTGTGGTTTGGGCCCCTCGGGGATCCGCCGACATCGCCCCTTCGCCTATTTATTCCCCGAGACGCGAAAACCCTAAAATACGAAGTCATATTTCCAGAAGAATTCCGCAGCGCCGCCGCCATCGACGACAAGTTTCGGGGGACAAAATCTCTGTTCCGGCACGCCGTCGGGACGGGGAAGTGCCCCTGGAGCCATCTCCATCGACTCCATCGCCATCTCCAGCGCCGCCGCCGCGCCGTGGCTGCAGCGGTTCGTCGTCTCCTCTTCGGGCTGCACCTCTTCATCAACCTCTCCATCAAGTGTGCTCACCATGACCATGTGTGAGTAGTCTCCCCCGAGGCTGAGGGCTCTACCGGTAGCTATGTGGTTTATCTCTCTCTCCCATGGTGTGATCTTTATGTGATCATGAGTATTGCTAGTATCGCTGAATTCATATGTAATGTTTATGCTACTCAAGTGATTGTATCTAGTTTCTGGAGTCATTGTGACAACACGGTATCAAGGTGACAGTGTGGGTACTTGTGTGACTCTATGAATAATTTAGACATTTATCATGGTTTATTCTTGGGAATTGTGGTGTTTGTTTACTCAGACTTTGAGGAGTGCTTTTGCAGCCCTACACATAGTACTCTTGTGTTATCAAGAAGGAGAATAATCCCGAGTATCATTTACTTGCATTCAGTTGTGCTAACATGTTGAGAGGTACCACTAGTGAAAGTATGATCCCTAGGCCTTGTTTCTAAGCATTGAAACACCGTTTACAACCAGTTCTGCTACATGTTTGCTTGCTGCCATTTTTATTCCAGATTGCAATTACCACTTATAATCATCCATATTACTTGTATTTCACTATCTCTTCGCCGAACTAGTGCACCTATACATCTGACAAGTGTATTGGGTGTGTTGGGGACACAAGAGACTTCTTGTATCTTAATTGCAGGGTTGCTTGAGAGGAATATCTTTGACCTCTACCTCCCTGAGTTCGATAAACCTTGGGTGATTCACTTAAGGGAAACTTGCTGCTGTTCTACAAACCTCTGCTCTTGGAGGCCCAACACTGTCTACAAGAATAGAATCGTGCGTAGACATCAAACTATTTTCTGGCGCCGTTGCCGGGGAGGTAAGGTAAAAGGTATTCACATCCTCTGGCTACAAAGCTATTTTCTAGTATTGTTGCTAGTGTGTGAGTGCTCGAAGTTATTTCCTTTAGATTCTGCAATTATATCTTTTTGTTTCTTGTTTTTATTTTCACTAGTTAGGCTTAATGGAAAACAACAAAAAAATTAGAGATCTTTATGAACTTTATATTGAATTAGGACATGATGCTTTTGAGGAGAAAATTAAAAAACCTATGGAGGCTTGTTTGCATGATGGTAGCAATGGTATTACTATAAATTCTTTGAACACCATTATTGCCAATGCTATGGAAAAGTCTAAGCTTGGGGAAGCTAGTTGTGATGAATATGATATTTTTAGTCCCCAAGTTTTAAGGAGGAAATTTGATTTGATAATACTTTGCCTCCAATATATGATGATTATAATCATTGTGATATTTTCAGTCCACCTACTATTGAGGATATAGTTTATGTTGATTATGATATGCCTCCTATATATGATGTTTACAATGATGAATATGATATTCTCAGTCCATCTACTATTGAGGATAAAAATCATTTTGATTATTCTATGCCTCCTATTTATGATGATTACAATGATGGATGTGATACTTTTACTCTCACTATTACTAATGATAATGTTCATGCTTATGTGGAGAGTAATGATACTTTTATGCATGTGGATCATGATAAGAATGCTCTATGTGATAGCTATATTGTTGACTTTATTCATGATGCCGCTGAAAATTATTTCGAAAGAGGAAAGTATGGTTATAGAAATCTTCATGCTACTAAATTGCTTCTCTTTATGATGAATGTTTTGAGCTTTCTCTTGATTTGCTTTTATTTGTTGGGGACTTTAAGACCTTGTCGAGGTGTGGGCTCGGCAAATCCCTGGGTTGAGCACCCCGGGTTGATTGAGGGGAGAGAGATGAGCGCTGGTGATCACGACGGCTGACAAGCGAGGCGTTTTACCCAGGTTCAGGCTCCCGGAGGATAACACCCTACTTCCTGCTTGTCTGGTTATTGATGGTGAGCTGTGGCTACAATGGCGAGATGGCAATCTCGCTAGGGTTTGTGTGGCGGCTATGAGCGTACCCTAGACGAAGGACCCTCCTAGCCTTTATATGGTAGGCTAGGTCTCAGGTGAACGGTGCCGATGGCGCTTACAAGCATGGCGGGGTCGCATGACCTAGCGTCGACTATCTTGGGCCGCACGTCGTCCTCGTTGGGCCTTCCTTGGGCCCTCGTCATAAGGTTGATGGGCTTGGCGTGACCCAGGTATCCCCACCGTGGGGTAGTCGAAGAGTGACCCCACGACAGGAGCCCCCGAGTGCTTAGTCGAATCGTAGAGTCGGGTAAAGGACTCCTTCCTCCTGGGCACGCCGTCGGGTTCCTGAATGAGATGAGTAAAATTGGTCGACTCCTGCCGTTCAGGGCTTATGGAGGATTCCTTAGTCGAACTGTCACTTCCAGGGTAAAATACCGTGAGTACAGCCTTAGTTGGTGATTTTCGACTGCTATTGTTCTGAGTCACTCGGGAGCGCGAACAGCGCTCCCGATGGGAGTAGCCCCCGAGATTAAGCTGAATTGCTTGCAATTGAGGTTAAACTCAATTTTTCTTCAGTCGAAAAAGCCCGCTCCCGATGGGAGTAAAGAAGGGACTCTACTTGGAGTCGCGACTGGCTTTGTGTGACTTACTGTGTATTCGGCGGTTTGGCTTACTGCAGGAGTTTGTTCAGCACTTGTAGCTTACTGGATGTTCTTGCACTCGAATGAAATGTTCGAGTTCTCAATCAGCTCGTTGGCTTACTGTACGAACTTATTCAGCTCTGAGAGCTTACTGAATTTTCTTGCACTCGAATGAAATGTTCGAGTTCCCCATCAGCTCGTTGGCTTCTTCCTACGCCTTCGTGGTTGACGTCAGCGCTGACGTTTTTGACGCACTCTGTGTCCGATGGGACGTGACAGTGCGGTCCCACTGTCAGTATTGGCTGGAGACAGTGGTTGCCGCTTTTTTCTGACCGTTGGGCGCGAAAATTTCGCGATGTGATGATGGCGCCTTGATTCCCGCGCGTAGTGGGCGGCGTGGCCGTCGACGGTTGCTATCTCCGCGACACGTGGACGGCCAGATGATGTTGCGGAGAGCGGTTTCCGCAGGGATGGCCAGGATTAACTGACCGCGCGGTACTTAATTTTCACCGCGGCGGTGAACAGTTCATCCATCCCCATTCCGTCATCGTCTCCACTGCTTCGTTTCCACCATTGTTGCTCCTCTGCTAGTTCCTTTCCCCCACCCTCCATGAGCAAGGCCGTGATGAAGAGGGGGAAAGCTGCTGCTGGCGCCGACGCCGCCGCCGAGGCGAGCGTGATGAAGAAGCCCGACGGCGATTGGGTCAAATCGTCGGTGAAGAAGGCCGACCTCGAGGCCCTACGCGCGCAGGGGCTGCTGCCGCCGGTAGACCAGGCGACGGTGCGCGCTCCGGGAAAGAGGTATTTCCCGCTCCTCGCGAGGGGGAACGCGTTTGCTTCGTGGATTTCCTTCCGCGGGGTTTCGGGTTCCCCCTCCACGATTTCGTCCGTGGTCTCTTGTATGCTTATGGGATTCAGATCCACGATCTGACTCCCAATAGCGTCTTGAGCATCGCGAGCTATTTCGTGCTCTGCGAGTGCTTCCTGGGATCGCCCCCAACTGGCTGTTGTGGAAGTCGCTATTCCTCGTCAGGAGGAATGTGGGGAAGAGCAAGCAGGTGTACCCAGTTGGCGGCTTCGGCATCCAGGTGCGTGGCGACACCTCCTACTTCCAGATGAAGAAGTCCGACTCCGTCCAGGGCTGGCGGAAGAAGTGGTTCTACATCAGGTGCGACCAAGCAGGGCTTCCTGATTCGCGGCTGATCGCGAGTTGCGGAAGACGAACGCGTGGGCGCACCCGCTGTCGAAGGAGGACAGGGAGGCGATTCAGCCCTTGCTGACGCTACTCTGCGTGGCCTTCTGAAGAGTCTTGGGCGCGAGACAGGTGGAATTCACCTCATCGCCACCTTCTTCAGGCTTCGGGTGCAGCCGCTGCGCAGTCGCGTCCACCCCATGTGGGCGCGTGAGGATGCTGGCAATGAGCTTGATGATGACACAGTCGAGTCGAAGGTGAGGAGCATCACCAGTCTCCGAGCCGCTGACCCGTGCAACGTCAAGTGCCCAGTCGAGCCATATGGGCCTAACAATCCTGTACCTGAGGTGAGCTTCGTTTGCTGTGTCTTGCATCTTCTGTTGAGTCGTTTTGCTTGACTCGAATTCTTCATTTGCTGGCAGGGTCGTTCGAGCTACGTCAGTCTCCCTCCGTTGATGGAGAATGGACCTCACGAAGAGGCAGAGTTCCCCGAGGACGAGGGTGATGACGATGAAGTTCCCTCCGCCACCTCTCCGAGTGAAGAGTTGGAGGATGATGAAGACGAGGAGCCGCTGCGGAAGCGGCAGAGGCGAAAGGGTGGCGACTCTGGTTCTGCCTCGTCGCCTGTGAAGGAGGCGGGTGTGATCGAGGAAGAGACGAGCGAGTCCTCTTCGGGTACTAAGCACCCGAGTGATCTGGCGGAACCGTTGGTCGTGCCTCCACTCGGCTCTGCACCGCCGATCGAGTTTGCGAGGATGGCCTCCGTCTCCTTGGGGAGTGAAGATGATGATGTAGTCAGGTTAGTCGCGTAACCTTTGCTTTGTTTTTGTCGAGTGTGCTTTTTCACTTGCGGGTCCTTGAATTGAGAGTTCTTATGACAGCGACCGTACCGGCGCTGCTGTTTCTTCCCCTCGTGAGATGGAGCACACTTCTGCTCCCATGATCGAGCAGACTGTGAGGACGCCCGGAGAGGAGGCTCTGGCGGGTGACGTTTTGGCCTTGAAGGCTTCGACCTCCGCCATGCCTGAGAGGCCTGCTGATGCGACTCCGGTTGACGCTGGGCTGCTTGAGCATGTAAGTGTTCTTCGATTCCTTCTGCAAGATCTGTTCGGGTGCGCGTACAGCGCTCCCGATGGGAGTAGCCCCCGAAGATGCGCGTGACTGGAACAGTCGGGCGCAGATTGATGTCTTGTGTTTCCTGCAGCCATTTTATCGCCAGCAGATGGAGGGAGCCGCGACCTTCGTTCGCATGGAGCAGGAGAGGGATCAGCTCCGCGCTGCTCTGGAGCAAGCGAATAGTAAGTATGAAACCTTGTGTTCGAGGATGCTTCGACTGCCTTTATTGCTAACTTTGTTCCGTTGATCCGTAGGCGAGAAGGAGAACATGAAGGCGCGGGTCGCAAAGCTGGAGAAGTCACTGGGTGAAGCCCAAGAGCGGGAACAAGCTCGGGATGCTCTGGAGAAGACCCAGATCGACCGCTTGCTCGCACTCGCAGATGTTGTTGGAAGTAAGTTTTTCGGCTTCATGCCTACTTTGTCTTTTGTCGACTTCTGGCGCCTTATGGGTGTGGATTTCCTTTGGCAGAGAATTGCGGAGGTGCTCCTCCAGAAGGGACTTCTAGCGAGAGTGTCGGTTTGGCGCAGGCTGTTGGCTTCGTCGACCGCGTCTGCGCATATGCATCGGCAGCGCTGCAGCAGTCGGCGGCGGCCCTGCAGAAGTCGACGGAGGCCTTAGCGACTGTGCACCGGAACATCTTTCCGAACCAGCCACCACCAGCTGCTGTTGACGCACTCGCGGCTCCATTCGAAGGCAATTCGAATGTCCTGGCGGACTTCACGCGCGCGCAGACGGTACGCGGCTCAGAGCTCACTTTTCAGCTGCTTCTTGGTCACCAAGTCGTAGGTGATTTTGAGAAGGTTGTCAGCGACTTCCCTCGGAAGCCTGATGGCAGAACCGCGTCCCTTAGCGGTGTGAAGGTGCAGGCGAGCCAGCTAGCTGCGAAGTTGGTCGCCACCTTCGAGAGGAGAATTGCCAAAGCTGCAGAGTTGGCTGCTAGGAAGAGCCGTTCCCAGTCTGAGTCTGTAGTGTAGACTTTTTCCTTTTAGGACTGTGCTTCTGCTTTTGGGCTTGAGTCTGTAATGCACTTTATATTGTGCGAGTGAACATGCTGATGATGAAATGTGAATTCACTCCCTCGGGGGTGCAGTCGCCGAGTATTTTTTGATATCTGGCTTGAATGAATTATGTTGATTCTTTTCCTGGCTTGACGCTGTCGATTCTTGGCAGTCTGATATGGGCGAAGCTCCTGACGTTGCTGGAACGACTGGCGCGGGATGAGGAAGATACCACTTCGGCTGCGCCTACTCGTCGCCGCCGTCAAGCTCCTCCAGCTCCTGTGCGAAGCGTAAACGACCAGAGAGTGCTCACCTTCATGAGGAACAAGGTGGTTGAGCTCGAGTCGAAGTTGAAGAATGCTGAGTTGGAGCTGGAGCGATTGAGGTCGCGGCCCGTTGCGCCGTTCTCCCAGCGTGAAGAGTTTCTGCTTGGCGAGATGGACCTGATCGGTCGACAGTTGCAAGGTTGGACTCTTAGCGTTTTTCCTTCGGCTTCTGTGTCTACTTGCTATGCTCAATGCTTGGCCTTGATGCAGATGTCAACTCTGACCTGACGGCGGAGCAGCTTCGAGTGGACGAGCGGGTAGAGAAAGAGGCCGCCGGCGACTCACCCGAAGCGCGCCACTTTTGGTCAAACAAGTCCAGAGGTAGTATACTGGCACGAATGCTGGATCGTACCTGGCGGGCTGCTGTACTCTTAGAAGGTTGCAGAAAAACCCTCTGGCAGATCAACAAGGTGTACTTTCCTCACAACGAGCAGCCGAATGGACTAACTGCGCTTCTGGAGAGGTTCCGTGAAGGCGGTGCGTTGAAGGAAGTCGTGCACGCTCAACTTGTTGCCGGGGCGAACGTGGCGTTGGCGTATGTTCGAATGCACCGGCCTAATCTTCCATTGCACAAAGTGCTTGACGGATTGCCTGGAGAGGGTGAGTATGCCGATACCCTTGCGGCTGCGCGCCAGATGATTCAGCAGGTCCAAACCTTCAGCGAGCACCTTGTTGGGCCACTCGATGCGCCAAAGGGCGAGCCTGTAGAATAGTAGCACTGGAGTGCTGTTGTATAGCGTTAGCTTGTAAAAGAAATTTTTCCAAGTGGAAATATGAGTGTATGTATGTCGAGGTGGGGGTAGCCCCCGAGTTAGTAAATTGTATCTTGTAGACGTCTGTGAACCTGTATGGCGCAGCCCCCGAGCGGATCGGGTGTGGCCTAGGATTTTGTGAGTTTAGACGCGTGCGGCGTAGCCCCGAGTGTTTCGAGTACGGTCGAGGATTTTTTGAGTAGACCTGTATGGCGCAGTCCCCGAGTGCGTCGGGTGCGGCCTAGGCTGGACTTGGACCTGTATGGCGCAGCCCCCGAGCGCTTCGGGTGACGACCAAGGTTTTCGACTTGGACCTGTATGGCGCAGCCCCCGAGTGCTTCGGATGCGGCCTAGGTATGGCTTGGACCTGTGTGGCGCAGCCCCCGAGTGCTTCGGGTGACGGCCAAGGTTTTCGACTTGGACCTGTGTGGCGCAGCCCCCGAGTGCGTCGGGTGCGGCCTAGGTTGGACTTAGACCTGTGTGGCGCAGCCCCCGAGTGCTTCGGGTGGCGGCCGAGGATTTTTCGAGTTGAACCTGTATGGCGCAGCCCCCGAGTGCGTCGGGTGCGGCCTAGGTTGGACTTAGACCTGTGTGGCGCAGCCCCCGAGTGCTTCGGGTGGCGGCCGAGGATTTTTCGAGTTGACCTGTATGGCGCAGCCCCCGAGTGCGTCGGGTGCGGCCTAGGTTGGACTTAGACCTGTGTGGCGCAGCCCCCGAGTGCTTCGGGTGGCGGCCGAGGATTTTTCGAGTTGAACCTGTATGGCGCAGCCCCCGAGTGCGTCGGGTGCGGCCTAGGTTGGACTTAGACCTGTGTGGCGCAGCCCCCGAGTGCTTCGGGTGGCGGCCGAGGATTTTTCGAGTTGAACCTGTATGGCGCAGCCCCCGAGTGCGTCGGGTGCGGCCTAGGTTGGACTTAGACCTGTGTGGCGCAGCCCCCGAGTGCTTCGGGTGGCGGCCGAGGATTTTTCGAGTTGAACCTGTATGGCGCAGCCCCCGAGTGCGTCGGGTGCGGCCTAGGTTGGACTTAGACCTGTGTGGCGCAGCCCCCGAGTGCTTCGGGTGGCGGCCGAGGATTTTTCGAGTTGAACCTGTATGGCGCAGCCCCCGAGTGCGTCGGGTGCGGCCTAGGTTGGACTTAGACCTGTGTGGCGCAGCCCCCGAGTGCTTCGGGTGGCGGCCGAGGATTTTTCGAGTTGAACCTGTATGGCGCAGCCCCCGAGTGCGTCGGGTGCGGCCTAGGTTTATGTTGCTTTTTGACTGAAAAAGTAAAGTGGAGAGCTTGTTCCATAAATCACTTCATTGATTTTTGCGAGCAGGCCGCCTCATTAAAACCCTTCCAGTCCCTCAGGTACCCTGGTAAGGGAAAGAGTGCGTCTGAAACCTGCCGCCTTGACATGTATGCTTTGTTACAACGGGGAGTCGACTAGGCATAGAAGCGTCGCAGCTGCGCGACATTCCATGGGTTGTGGCAGACTGTTCCTGTCTTCGAGTCCTTCAGGCGGTAAGCTCCTCCGCCGATTGCTTCTGTCACAATGTATGGGCCCTCCCATGGGGAGGCGAGCTTGTGCACCTTCTTCTGTTTGAGGCGAAGGACCAGGTCGCCTGGAACGAAAGCTCTTGGCCGCAGTCGCCGTCCGTGGTAGTTGCGCAGGTCCTGCTGGTACACAGCTGAGCGAGTGAGGGCGATGTCGCGTGCTTCGTCCAAGGTGTCCATGTCGTCCTCGAGTGCTTCTTCTGCGTCAGACTCGTCGTAGGCCACCACTCGGGTGCGTCGAACTTGATGTCGCAGGGCATGACCGCCTCTGCACCATAAACCATGAAGAATGGCGTGTACTGGGTTGATCTGTTCGGTGTTGTGCGTAGGCTCCAAAGCACAGAAGGCAGCTCTTCGACCCAGGCGCCTGCGGCGCGCTTCAATGGTACTCGCAGGCGCTTCTTGATACCCTTGCAGACTAAACCATTGGACTTTTCGACCTGCCCATTGGATTGCGGGTGCGAGACTGATGCGTAGTTGAGCTTGATGCCTTGTTCGGAGCAGAAGTCCTTGAATTCTTCGGCTGTGAAATTCGTGCCGTTGTCGGTGATGATGCTGTTCGGCACCCCGAACCTGAAGATGATGGACCTGATGAAATTAACTGCTGAAGATGCAGTCGAACTTGTGATAGGCACGGCTTCGATCCACTTCGTGAACTTGTCGACTGCCACCAAGAGATGCGTGTGTCCTCCTGGCGAGGACTTCTTGAGTGGACCCACCATGTCGAGCCCCCATTGAGCAAAGGGCCAGGCAAGTGGGATGGTCTTTAGCGCTGAAGCTGGCGCGTGCGGCTTGTTGGCGAATTCCTGGCAGCCGAGACATTTCCTCACGAGTTCTTCTGCGTCTTGCATTGCGGTGGGCCAGTAGAACCCGGCTCGTAAGGCTTTGGCCACTAAGGCACGACTGCTGGCGTGATGCCCGCAGGTGCCTGTATGAATTTCGAGTAGGATGGCTTGACCGTCGACTGGATCAACGCACCTTTGCAGGACTCCTGAGATGCTTCGCTTGTATAGTTCCCCCTTGATGATGGTGAAGCCTTTCGAACGGCGAATAATGCGCTTGGCTTCGACTGAGTTGACTGGCAGTCTCTGGTGCAGCATGTACGCCAGATATGGGCTCGTCCAGGTGGGCTCGATGAGCAGAACCTCCATCGGCTCCTTCTCTTTGCCTGGCGGGTCGGCGGTGCTCGTTGATGGTGTGGAGGATCCGGGCGTGGGTCGAAGTTTGACAGACCGCTGCGTGATGCGCTCAAGGAAGACGCCGGGTGGCACCTGCGCCTTGTCTGAGCCCAGGTTGGCGAGGGCGTCGGCTTCTTCGTTGCTTTCGCGGCCGATGTGACGCAACTCGCAGCCGTCGAAGGTGCCCTCCAGCTGGTTGTACAGGTCTCTGTAGGCGATCATGTTGTCGGCGATGGCGTCACAGGCCTTCATGGTTTGCTGCACGACGAGGTAGGAGTCGCCGTAGATCATGAGGTGAGTGGCGCCGCAGTTCTTGGCCATTCGCATGCCATGGATTAGGGCTTCGTACTCAGCCTCGTTGTTGGAGGGTGTTGGGAAGTCCATCTGTAGCACGTACTTCAGCTTGTCGCCTTTGGGGGAGATGAGGATGACTCCTGCCCCCTGATCTGAACTTTTTGGAGCCGTCGAAGTACATTGTCCATGCGTTGGACAGGTCGGGGACATCTGGCAGCTGGGCTTCTATCCACTCGGTGGTGAATTCTGGGAGCACTTGGGCCTTGATTGACTTCGGGTGAGCGTATTTCAGCCCCCAGGGTCCTAGCTCGACGACCCACTTAGCGACTCGTCCTGTCGCGCATTGGTTGGTCAGGATGTCGGAGAGCCCGGAGGAGCTTACCACCGTGATCGGGTGCTCGGAGAAGTAATGGATTACTTTCCTTGAAGTCATGAAAACTCCGTAGGCCAGCTTCTGGTAGTGCGGGTAGCGCTGCTTGGACAGGGTCAGCACCTCGCTGAGGTAGTAGACAGGTCGCTGGACAGGGTGGCTGTGCCCTTCTTCTTCTCGTTCGACTACGAGTACCGTGCTGATCACCCTGTTTGTGGCTGACACGTAAAGGTATAGCGGCTCGTTCTCCAGTGGAGCCACCAATACTGGGGAAGTCGTGAGTGTTTTCTTGAGTTGGTCGAACGCGACTTGCGCTTCTTCTGTCCACTCGAACTTGTCTGTCTTTTTCATCAGTTGGTAGAAAGGCAGGGCCTTTTCTCCCAACTTACTTATGAACCGGTTGAGAGCTGCGACTCGGCCGGCTAGGCGTTGCACCTCGCGAAGCTTGGTCGGCGCTGGGGTACTCAGCAGATGCGATCTCAGCAGCAGGTGGGGGCGTGGTTGGTGTAGCCGCGGCAGATGCGGTGCCACCACCACAGGCGGTGCGATCGCCGTGGATCTGAGTACCCCACGGCTGTCTACGAAGTAGTGCATGGTACCGAAGGTGAGGCACATACCTACGTGCAGATCGGCGTACACCGAGCGGTGGGCCGGCGGGTGGAAGGTGTACTCGAAGGAGCCGAAGCAGATTGGCTCCTTGGTGATGCAGACGTCAGTCTTCAAGGTTGATGGAGCCGGTGCGACCATGATTCCAGCGCTCGTTCTTTCCTGCAGACGGCGCCAATTGTCGAGGTGTGGGCTCGCAAATCCCTGGGTTGAGCACCCCGGGTTGATTGAGGGGAGAGAGATGAGCGCTGGTGATCACGACGGCTGACAAGCGAGGCGTTTTACCCAGGTTCAGGCTCCCGGAGGATAACACCCTACTTCCTGCTTGTCTGGTTATTGATGGTGAGTTGTGGCTACAATGGCGAGATGGCAATCTCGCTAGGGTTTGTGTGGCGGCTATGAGCGTACCCTAGACGAAGGACCCTCCTAGCCTTATATGGTAGGCTAGGTCTCAGGTGAACGGTGCCGATGGCGCTTACAAGCATGGCGGGGTCGCATGACCTAGCGTCGACATCTTGGGCCGCACGTCGTCCTCGTTGGGTCTTCCTTGGGCCCTCGTCATAAGGTTGATGGGCTTGGCGTGACCCAGGTACCCCTACCGTGGGTAGTCGAAGGGTGACCCCACGACAGACCTACTGGTCCTTATGAGAGAGGGAGATACGATTTCATATATCACAATAATATTAAGTCTTCTCTCTCTATGTGAAATTTTTGAAGTTACACTTGTTTTGCCTTTCTATGCTAGTCACTTTGTTCTTCATTTACTTGTTTTGTTACAAGACTCCTATGCATGGAAAGAGTGTTAGATTTAAACATGTTTTATATATTATTCTTGATTTTTTTTTTATGTTTCAACTCTCATCTTTATGTGGGCATCATAAAAATCACTATGCCTAGCTAAAAGGCTTTAAAGAAAAGCGCTTATGGGAGACAACCCATCGTTTTTATTTTCTGTTATTTTTGTTTTATTTTTTGAGTCAAGGTTTTGTTACTTCTGTAGCAACTCCTTTGTATCTTTATTTTATTGCATTGTTGTGCCAAGTAAAGTTCTTTATTGAAAGTTGATGCAAGATTTGGATTTCTGCGCAGTAACAGATTTTTAGCTGTCACGAATTTGAGCTTTTCTCCCTGTAGAAAATTCAAAAAATTCTAAACAAAATCACGCATATTCCTGAGATATGTACGCAACTTTCATTATTTTAGGCCAGATCCATCTGAGCAACTTAAGTGCCTCGAAAAAATTCGTCATTCCAGACTGTTCTGTTTTTGACAGATTCTGCCTTTTGTTTTGCATTCGCTCTTTTACTGTGTTTGTGTGGATTTCTTTGCTCCACAAAGCATTGGTGGCTGTAGCTAATGTCCAGAAGGTTTGGGATTGATTGTATCATTACAGAATATGAGAATTTTTGATTATGCACTAACCCTCTAATGAGAACTGTCTTGAGTTTGGTGTGAAGGAAGTTTTCAAGGATCAAGCGAGAAGGGTGATATTATGTGATCAAGAAGAGTGAAAAGCTTAAGCTTGGGGATGCCCCCGTGGTTTTCATCCCCAACCATATTCAGAGAGACTCAAACGTCTAAGCTTGCGGATGCCCAAGGCATCCCCTTCTTCATCAACAACTTATCAGGTCATCTCTAGTGAAACTATATTTTAATTCTTTCACATCTTATGCGCTTTACTTGGAGCGTCTGTGTGCTTTTATTTTTGTTTTGTTTGAATAAATTCGGATCCTAGCAATCCTTGTGTTGGAGAGAGACACGCTCCGCTTTTTCATGTGAATACTCATGTTCTTCACTTATATTTGTTGAGTATTCTTAACTAGCTACTGCAGTGCTTTTAGCTCCTGTTTTTCATGCATCTCTTCGAGCTGTTAGTACTTGTTTATAATACTCTCTTGCTGCATTATATTATCATTTGGAGAGTTTATGTTTAAATAAATTGATTGGTGTTATTTGGAAGAAAGAAAATGCTACATGTAGTAGTTGGTATTGGTAAAGACATATGCATTCTTGTAGATCATTGTCTTGTTTCGATTTGATGCTTTGCAATTGTTTTGAGCTCTCAAGTAGATCATGTTTAAGCTCTTGCATCATGTAGTAAAGCCTAGTAGTGGAGAACTACCGTAGAGCTTGTTGAGACTTGGGATGCATATTTGTTCTCTCTAAGGTCTAGATATTTTCTGGTAAAATGTTTGAGCAACAAGGAAGACAGTGTAGAGTCTTATAATACTTGCAATATGTTTTTATGTGATTCTTGCTGTACCGGTTTATACTTGTGTTTGCTTCAAACAACCTTGCTAGCCTAAACTCTGTACTGAGAGGGAATGCTTCTCGTGCATCCAAAACTTGAGCCAAAACCCATGCCATTTGTGTCCACCATACCTGCCTACTATGTGGTATTTCCTGCCATTCCAAGTAAATATTTCATGTGCTACCTTTAAACTATTCAAAACTTTATTACTCCTTATTTGTGTCAATGTTTTATAGCTCATGAGGAAGTATGTGGTGTTTTATCTTTCAATCTTGTCATTTACTTCTGACAGACTTTCACCTGGACTAGTGGCATATACATCCGCTTATCCAATAATTTGCAAAAAGAGCTGGCAACGGGGTGCCCAGCCCCAATTAATTACAACTTTCATTAATAATTCTCTTCACATGTTTTGCCCTGATTTATCAGTAAGCAACTTAATTTGCAATAGACACTCCTCCATGGTATGTGAATGTTGGAAGGCACCCGAGGATTCGGTTAGCCATGGCTTGTGTAAGCAAAAGGTTGGGAGGAGTGTCATCTATAAAGAAACTAAAATACATGTGTAAACAAAAGAGAAGAGGGATGATCTACCTTGCTGGTAGAGATAACGTCCTTCATGGGAGCCGCTCTTTGAAAGTCTGGTTGACAAGGGGGTTAGAGTGCCCACTACCATTCGTTGACAACAACAAACACCTCTCAAATACTTATTTTTGTGCTCTCTATATGCTTTCGAAAACTTAAAAAGCTCTAGCACATGATTTAATCCCTGCTTCCCTCTGCGAAGGGCCTATCTTTTACTTTATGTTGAGTCAGTTTACCTACTCCTTTCTATCTTAGAAGCAAACACTTGTGTCAACTTTGTGTGCATTGATTCTTACATATTTACTTATTGCACTTGTTATATTGCTTTATGTTGACAACTATCCATGAGATATACATGTTACAAGTTGAAAGCAATTGCTGAAACTTAATCATCCTTTGTGTTGCTTCAATGCCTTTTACTTTGAATCTATTGCTTTATGAGTTACCTCTTATGTAAAACTTTTTGATACTTGTCTTGAAAGTACTATTCATGAAAAGTTTTTGCTTATATGATTCATTGTTTACTCTTTATCTATTTGTTAGCAAACTATAGATCATTGCTTTGAGTCACTTCATTCATGACATGAGCCTTGCAATATATTGATCAAGATTGTGTGAAAGCATGTCTCCTCAGAAATTATTTGTTGTTATCGTTTTACCTACTCGAGGACGAGTAGAACTAAGCTTGGGGATGCTTGATACGTCTCCAACGTATCCATAATTTTTGCTGTTCCATGCTTATATTATACCATTTGTTACATGTTTTATATACACTTCGTATCACTTTTATGCATTTTCTGGGACTAACCTATTAACAAGATGCCACAGTGCCAGTTCCCTGTTTTCTGCTGTTTTTGGTTTCAGAAAGTTACTTCTGGAAATATTCTCGGAATTGCACGAAACAAAAGGCCAGGTCCCTATTTTTCCAGCACGTACACGGAGTCCGAAGGAGAGACGAAGACTCGCCACGAGGTGGCTAAACCACCAGGTGGCGCGGCAGTGG
Organism: Poa pratensis; assembly: GCA_947311845.1. Taxonomy (NCBI): domain Eukaryota; kingdom Viridiplantae; phylum Streptophyta; class Magnoliopsida; order Poales; family Poaceae; genus Poa; species Poa pratensis. Next base: position 19,862,998 of record CAMZMU010000010.1, read on the forward strand.
GCCCAGCCGCGCCTACCTGTGGTTTGGGCCCCTCGGGGGTCCGCCGACATCGCCCCTTCGCCTATTTATTCCCCGAGACGAGAAAACCCTAAAATACCAAGTCATATTTCCAGAAGAGTTCCGCAGCGCCGCCGCCATCGACGACAAGTTTCGGGGGACAGAATCTCTGTTCCGGCACGCCGTCGGGACGGGGAAGTGCCCCCGGAGCCATCTCCATCGACTCCATCGCCATCTCCAGCACCGCCGCCGCGCCGTGGCTACAGCGGTTCGTCGTCTCCTCTTCGGGCTGCACCTCTTCATCAACCTCTCCATCAAGTGTGCTCACCATGACCATGTGTGAGTAGTCTCCCCCGAGGCTGAGGGCTCTACCGGTAGCTATGTGGTTTATCTCTCTCTCCATGGTGTGATCTTTATGTGATCATGAGTATTGCTAGTATCGCTGAATTCATATGTAATGTTTATGCTACTCAAGTGATTGTATCTAGTTTCTGGAGTCATTGTGACAACATGGTATCAAGGTGACAGTGTGGGTACATGTGTGACTCTATGAATAATTTAGACATTTATCATGGTTTATTCTTGGAATTGTGGTGTTTGTTTACTCAGACTTTGAGGAGTGCTTTTGCAGCCCTACACATAGTACTCTTGTGTTATCAAGAAGGAGAATAATCCCGAGTATCATTTACTTGCATTCAGTTGTGCTAACATGTTGAGAGGTACCACTAGTAAAAGTATGATCTCTAGGCCTTGTTTCTAAGCATTGAAACACCGTTTACAACCAGTTCTGCTACATGTTTTCTTGCTGCCATTTTTATTCCAGATTGCAATTACCACTTATAATCATCCATATTACTTGTATTTCACTATCTCTTCGCCGAACTAGTGCACCTATACATCTGACAAGTGTATTGGGTGTGTTGGGGACACAAGAGACTTCTTGTATCTTAATTGCAGGGTTGCTTGAGAGGAATATCTTTGACCTCTACCTCCCTGAGTTCGATAAACCTTGGGTGATTCACTAAGGGAAACTTGCTGCTGTTCTACAAACCTCTGCTCTTGGAGGCCCACCACTGTCTACAAGAATAGAATTGTGCGTAGACATCAAACGTTCCAAGGATTATGCGAGAGTTCGCCTGTCTTCGCGTGCTTCAGTCTGTATGCTCCACCACCAATGACCTCGGTGATGATCAAGGGTCCTTCCCATGGAGAAGCAAATTTATGCACCTTCTTTTGCTTCAGTCGAAGTACCAGGTCGCCAACCTCGAAGGACCTGGTACGCAGTCGACGGCTGTGGTAGTTGCGGAGGTCCTGCTGATAAACAGCTGTGCGTGCGAGCGCCGTGTTGCGTGCTTCTTCGAGCAAGTCGACTGCATCTTCGAGTGCTTCATCTGCATCTTCTTCGTTGTATGCTTCGACTCTTGGTGCATTGAATCTTACATCTGATGGCAGGATTGCCTCTGCGCCGTAGACCATAAAGAATGGGGTGAATTGTGTTGAAGCGTTGGGAGTTGTGCGTAGGCTCCATAGCACAGACGGAGTTCTTCGACCCAAGCACCCGCGGCCTTTTGAGTGGCACCAGGAGGCGTTTCTTGATTCCGCTCGTCACGAGTCCATTGGCCTTTTTGACTTGGCCATTGGACTGCGGGTGTGCCACGGATGCATAATTGAGCGTGATATCTTGCTCTTTGCAGAAAGTTCGAATTCTTCAGCCGTGAAGTTTGTACCGTTATCAGTGATGATACTGCTTGGCACGCCAAAGCGGTATATGATGGATTTTATGAAATTGACTGCTGTAGTGGCAGTCGAACTTGTGATAGGGACTGCTTCAATCCACTTGGTGAACTTGTCGACCGCCACCAGAAGGTGAGTATGCCCTCCATGGGAGGATTTTTTGAGTGGCCCGACCATATCGAGCCCCCACTGGGCGAAGGGCCAGGCCAATGGTATTGTCTTCAACGCCGATGCGGGTGCGTGCGGCTTTGTGGCGAATTTTTGACAGCCGATGCACCTTTTGACTATGTCCTCCGCGTCTTTGAGTGCTGTGGGCCAGTAGAAGCCTGCGCGAAAGGCTTTGGCTACGAGTGATCGACTGCTGGCGTGATGCCCGCAGGTACCTGCATGAATATCACGAAGGATGGCTTGGCCATCTTCAAATGCTATGCAACGTTGGAACATACCTGATATGCTGCGCTTGTATAGTTCCGTTGATGACGTGTATGCTTTAGATCGTCGAGTGACGCGTCTTGACTCTGTTATGTCTTCAGGTACCTCGCCGCGGAGTATGTATGCGAGGAAAGGTTGAGTCCAAGTTGGCTCGATGAGGAGTACCTCGACTGGCGGGTCCTCTGTGCTAGGTGCTTTGCTCTTGGCTGGTGCGGCTGATGTAGGAGATGTTCGCTTTTTCTTGATGGACCTGTGCTCGATGCGCTCGAGAAGACACCAGGTGGAACTGGTGCTTTGGTCGCGCCAATGTTGGCTAGCTTATCTGCTTCTTCATTGCTCTCACGCCCTATGTGCCGCAACTCGCAGCCTTCGAAGCTGCCCTCCATTAGGTTGTACAGGTCACGGTAGGCGATCATGTTATCTGCGATTGCATCGCAGGCCTTCATTGTTTGCTGCACCACAAGATTCGAGTCACCGTAGATCATCAGTCGAGTGCACCCGAGGGCTTTGGCCATCCTCATGCCATGGATCAGGGCCTCGTACTCTGCTTCGTTATTGGATGGGAACTCGAATCCCATCTGCAGGATATAGCGAAGCTTGTCGCCTTTTGGTGATATGAGGATGACACCTGCGCCTGCGCCTTCGTTTTTCTTTGAGCCGTCAAAGTACATAGTCCATGAGTTGGACACATCTGGTGCTCCTGGAGCTGAGCTTCGATCCACTCGGTGTGGAAGTCAGGTAAGACTTGTGCTTTGATGGCCTTCGGGTAATCATACTTGATATCTCGTGGTGCTAGCTCGATGAGCCATTTTGCGACTCGCCCAGTTGCGTTGGGGTTTGTGAGGATGTCCCCGATCCCTGAGGTGCTGATTACAGTGATCGGGTGCTCGGAGAAGTAATGCGTCAGCTTCCTTGAGGACATGAACACGGCGTAGGCCAGCTTTTGATAGTGCGGGTACCGCTGCTTTGATATGGAGAGCACTTCACTCAAGTAATAGACTGGACGTTGTATGCTTTGGGCGTGTCCCTCCTCCCTTCGTTCGACTACCAGTACGGTGCTCACCACCCTGTTAGTTGCGGAGACATATAGGTACAGTGGCTCGCGTTCCCTTGGTGCGACGAGGATTGGAGGGCTTGTGAGGACTCGCTTGAGGTCCGTGAAGGCTGCTTCGGCTTCTGGCGTCCACTCGAATTTGTCTGCTTTCTTCATCAGTCGATAGAACGGGAGTGCTTTTTCGCCCAGCTTGCTGATGAATCGACTGAGCTGCCACTCGACCCGCTAATTTTGCACGTCATGGAGCTTTGAAGGCCTTTGCATCGTCAAGATGGCCTGTATTTTCTCCGGGTCGCCTCGATTCCTCGAGCCGAGACTAGATACCCGAGGAGTTGCCCGGCTGGCACGCCGAACGTGCACTTCTTCGGGTTGAGCTTGATGTGGAAGCGTTTGAGGTTTGCGAACGTCTCTCGCAAGTCATCGAGTAGTGTGTTTTCCTCCCTTGTTGTGATGACGATGTCATCTACGTAGACCTGGACGTTTCGCCCAATTTGCTTCTTGAGGCAGTCTTGCATCATGCGCTGGTAGGTTGCGCCTGCGTTCTTGAGCCCGAAAGGCATTGTTGTGTAGCAGTAGACCCCGAGTGGGGTTATGAACGCCGTTTTCTCTTCATCCTCTTCCTTCATCCTTATCTGGTGGTAACCCGAGTAAGCATCCAGGAAGGACAAGCGAGCGCACCCGGCGGTGGAGTCGACGATCTGGTCGATTCGAGGTAGTGGAAAGTGATCCTTTGGACAACATTTATTGAGTGCTGTGAAATCTACGCACATCCGAAGGATATCTGTGTGCTTCTTCTCTACGAGTACGGGGTTGGCCACCCATTGTGATTTCTTGATTTCTCTGATGAAACCTGCTGCGAGTAGTCTGTCGACTTCGGCTTCGACTGCGGTTCTTTTGGGCCGGATATGCGGCGCATTGTTTGCTTGACTGGTTTAGCATCTGGAAATAATTGGAGAGAGTGCTCGGCGAATTCCCTGGGAATACCTGGCATGTCGGCTGGACACCACGCAAATATATCCCAGTTCTCACGGAGGAATTCGACGAGCGCGCTTTCCTATGCGATAGGCAGACTCGACGAGACATTGACTGTCTTGGTCGGGTCAGTCGGGTGCACCTGATGCGACCTTGTGTCATTGGTGGCATTGAATGCTCTGTCGACTGCCACCTTCTTGTGCTCCGGCATAAGTGTTCGATCGTTGGAGACCGCTAGATCGGCGAGTGTTGCTTCCATGCCGAACATCTCAGAGATTTTGCTAAACTCTCGGTCGCAAGAGTCAGACTTTTGGAAGTTTCCTTGACTGTGATTACTCCTTTTGGTCCAGGCATCTTCAGCTGGAGGTATGCATAGTGTGGACCGCCATGAATCGAGCGAACGTCGGGCGTCCAAGTATGGCATGGTATTGTGACTTCCAGTCGACAACTTCGAACTCAATCGACTCTGTCCTGAAGTGGTTCTTGTCCCCGAACGTTACGTCGAGTTGTATGGTGCCTTCTGGGCTTATTGCTTTGCCTGGGACGATACCGTGAAAGGTATTTGAAGATCTTGGCAGGTTTTCGACTGACCTGTTCATTTTGCGGAGCGTATCTGCGAAGATGATGTTTATGCCGCTGCCACCATCCATGAAGACCTTGGACATGGCGTAGCCTCCAATTTGTGCGTCGAGTACCAGAGCAGAGTGCCCTGGACGAACGACCGATGGTGGGTGGTCCTCTCTGCTGAAGCTTATTGCGGTTTCAGAACCCTTCAAGAATTCAGTTACAGCGGGAGGTGACATGACCGCCATGTTTACTTGTCGAGTGCGAAGTTTTTGCTCCCTGTTGGAAGGGCGACCTTTCTGTATCATGTACATCTGCCCTTGGGGCGGAGGGTACTGAGGTTCGTCCACCCGAGGTACGGGCTGTATGGCACCCGCGAGATTTCCGCCTGCGGCAGGCTGTGGTGGTGGAGGTGGTGCCATCAGAACAGGCACATTGTTTGGCTGAGGCACAGGTGCAGGTGCGGGTGCTGTGCGGCTGTTGCCTTTCTGAGTTACGTATTCAGTCGCCATTTGGTCGAATTCTCTGCAGTTTCTCATCGAGTGATTGGAGCGCAATTTTCCGTCTTCCCCCTTGTACAGGTGGAATCTGCAATCAGCATCCATCTTTTCTTCGAATGATCGCTCGATTGTGCGCCGGTCGTGACTTGCGCCAGTCTTTCCTCTTGTAGCTGTCGCTGCGTTGGCCGCGGTCTCGACTGTCCCGGCGATCATCTCGACTGTCCCGCGATCATCTCGACTGTCCCGTCGATCTTCTGACCGTCGGTCGCTTCTGTCTTGGTCGTTGCGGGGTGTGGAGAACCCAGCCGCCATGAATTCGGGTCTGTCGTCGTCGTAGTGACGTTTTGAACGCTTGCGCCTCGGTCGTCTCTGTATGAGTCTCTGCGGCTTCGACTGCCGCTTTCATGATTGTCACGGGGTGAGGACCCGCGTGTGGTGCGCGCCATGTCTTCTCCGTCTGCCCACTCAGTCGCGATCTTCAAGAGGTTAGCCACAGAGGTTGGCTTTTGGCGACCAAGTGCTTCTTTGAAGTCGCCTGGCGAGGCCCATGATGAAAGCATCCATGGCCATATCTTCTGAAATTACTCCAACTGAGTTGCGTATCTCAGTCCATCGTCTGATGTATGACCTCAACGTTTCGTCTGACCGTTGAACGCAGGCTCGCAGTCTTCGAACGTTTTTGGGCGCTCACATAGAGGCTCGAAGTTTTTGATGAAGTCTGTGCGGAAGTGATCCCACGAGTCGTATGTTGATGGAGGTAGAGCCTTGAGCCAGTCGCGGGCTGTGCCTTCGAGCATGAGTCGTATGTATTGCATGGCTGTGGTGTTTGTGCCTCGCTGGCACGCGACAGCCAGCCTGTAGTCTTCCAGCCACCCTGAAGGTTCCTGTCGACCCGTGTACTTGGGCTGTTCAGATGTGAGTTTGAACCCTTTGGGCATCCGTGTCTCGCGGACGCGTCGAGTGAAGCACAGAGCTCCGTGTGGCTCAGGCTCTCGATCAGAGTATGAGTCGCTACTGTAAGATCTGCGTGATCTGCTCCTGGACCTGCGCCGACGCGAGCCGCTTCTTTCCTTCGAGTGGTGGCGGCGACCACTGCGATTGTGCTCTTCACGACGCGTGTCAACTATGGCACGATCTCGACTCCCTCCTGGAGTTTTTGGGATTTGGCGTATGGCCTTCGCCGCTAAGGCGAGTGATTTGATCTGTTGGCGATGTAGTTTTGCATTGGGGTCATCAGCTGGAGGCTTGATTGCCTCTAGGTATGCTGCAGCGGTAAAGAGAGCACCCGCAGCTGTTTTGGGTACTGGCACTCCCTCTCGTCGTATGTCATGAAAGAGTTGCCTAGTTGCGGGTGAGTGCTGCCCTCTCATCTGGCGAGGTGTGACAGCCTTGATCTGGGTCTTGTGTCTGCTCGCCCGGTGGAGCTCAGGGAGAGCTGTCTTCTCCGCACTCGACAAGCTAGCTTGCTTTTTACGTTCTTCGAGTGTTGCTCTGATCTGCAGTCGAAGTGATTCCTGCCAGTTGAAGTACTGGAAGGTCAACATCTCCTCCCGTGTTGCGTCTGCTGGCATCATTGTGCACTCCTTGATGACTTTATCTGCTTTTGCTGCCATCTCAGCAGTAATTGTGAGATTTGTGACTCCATCCGGCATAGTAACCGTGCACGGGAACTCTGTAGGCCTGCGACTGGCCGCAGCATCAGATGATTCTGCGGCGAAGGGAACGTAGACCTGCTGGGGTATCACCCGAGGGTATGTGTATGTGTTTTCGAGTCCCGTCATGGACTCGACGTCGTCATCAAGGCTCATGTCGGAGTCGATATGCCCATCGAGTGGTCCGTCTGGACGGATCTCGCTGTCGATGCCTTCATCGCCTATGCTCATCTCGGCGTCGATGAAGTTGTTATGAATCTCGAAGTCGAGGTTGTTGTTGGTGCAGATCTCGGAGTCGACGTGGTTGTCGATATGAGTTTCGGGCTCGTCGAAGTCGCTGAGGGAGATCCCGCAGTCGAAACTATCCTCGAGTGGGAGATCGAGCTCGGATCGTTTGTGCGGTATGCTGATTCGGCCTCCTCGCCTTGGAGTTCTTCAATGAGCTCGTTGATCTCTCGAGTCGACATGGTTGTTGCAGACGAGCAAGCTTGGAGGATCGACGATGGTATGGACGCAGTTGATGGATCCGCAGTCGAAGGAGCCCGACCGATGGAGCCTCGGGTGCGGAAGTCGCGAGTTGGCGTGGATCTGTCAAGTCCTGCACACCAAGCTTGTTGACGAAAAAATTGAACGAACCAACGGTTAAACCCAAACCTGACTCGAGATCGGAGAAGGCCTCCTGGAATTCTGGCGAGTGTGGCTCGAAATCCATCAGAGGATCTGATGTGCTTTTTGCAGGTGAAGCTGGCGTGCTGCCGTTTGTCGAGTGAGTCGGCGAGTTGCCGTGTGCCCCGAGTCGGCGAGTTCTGGTTTGTTGATGCAGCCGGCGAGTTGCCGTTTGTAGATCCGATCGGCGAGTCGCCGTTTTCGATGGAACCGAAGAAACCGTGAGTCCAGCACTATTCTTTCCCACAGACGGCGCCAATTGACGAGGGGTTAACTCATCAAATCCCATGGTTAGGACCTAGGGTTGAGATTATGGGGAGAGAACGTGGTAGTACTGGTAGTTTCGTCGGCTGACAAGCAGAGGCAAAGATTTACCCAGGTTCAGGCCCTCGGGTGGAGGTAAAGACCCTACTTCCTGCTTGTCTGGTATTGATGTGTGAGATTATGCGGTTACAAGGAGAGCTCCGGCGAGATGTCGATCTCGCTTGGGCTTTGGTGGTTCGAGTATGGCTTGTCCTAGATCGGCACCCCTCCCAGCCTTTAAATAGGCTGGGTCTCGGGAGTTTGTAACCGACCTAGTTTACACGTAAGGAAAGTCTAAACCGACTATGCCTATGTCTAATCTTTGGAGGGTACTCCATCTTCTTGGACCTCTTGTCTTGGGCTTCGAGTAGGCTCTTCGCTATTGGGCCTTAGTCGTCACGTGCACCAGGTACCCTCACGGTAGGGTACCCGAGACGTATACCCTTGTCACTCGGAAAATTATAATGTCCCTTTTGGTTACTCCTTTATGATGCAGACTTGAGTGCGTAATGATATATTTCTTACGTGAGTATATGCTAGATATTATTTACTCTTTTATCATTGGTAATAGATATTTTGGTTGTGTGTCGTGTCATTATCTGCTGTTTTCACGGGCTCTTTGGTCAACAATTGGTATAGATTCATGTCTACTTGTTCCGACTTTGTTTACCTGGTTCGGTGACCTGTAGCTGCTTGGGTTACATTGCTTTGTAGCTTTTGATCAGGCGGTTTGCAGTTCTGCATGTTTTCTAGACCTTAGTCTTGATTAATTATAAGCCATCTCATTTAGTGTCATGTCATTTATGGATTTTCTAAATTTACATACCCTATGTGTTCATACCATGTAGGCAGTATATGCTCATCACATGTCAGTACAACAAGAAGCCACCTTTGTGGTGTGGATACAAAAGAATGTCATCTTACAATATGGTCTATTTGTGGACTACATACATGTTTGTCGATAGATCCTATTAGAGTTTCTGAATCCTATTCCTCCTGCCCTCTGCCTTTGTTTTTCTAACTACCAAGTTGGTGTTCTTTTAATTCTTAAACAGATATTGCTACGCATCTTCCCATTTGTCGAGCTTCCTTGGCAGCTGTTACATAATTGCTGCTTTTACCTCATTAATGGTTTACGTTCTGATACTGATGTACATGAAGTAATTTTCAGTTTGCGATCCATGGAATGCTAATTGGAACAATCCCATATTTTTCGAGGTGGCTAAAAAGCGAAATTATTTGTAACTATGATTAAATAAGTGTCATATTGTACCTTGGAGTACTCTACATGTGTGATTAAATATATATGCATATATTTTTATGAGGAAGAGTTCAATCCATATCTATTTTATTTTTAAACTCTCAGATTTATGAAGTGAAAGCACTTTCAGTTCTCTGTCCATTAATTATCAGAATAAAATTTTCGGAGTTTTCTTATTCTTACTATGATGTTACTAATTTGTTTGTTTATTTCCGATGAATTTAATATTGCTGGTTGCATGTCAAATAATAGAGATAACACCTTTAATTGCTTGATTGGCATTTATGTTGTTAGCAGATGAAGTGTTGTGCTGTTGGACATCAAGTGGGTGTGGGTGAATACTACTTAATCTGTGTTTAGACAAAGCACTATTGAAGTTTCATTTTGACTTGCCTTCTGATAATATGGTGCCTATACTATCTATGAGTATTCAAATAAGGTTGGTCACTACAGATTTTTAATCTGACCATATTCATGTGTATTCTTAGAAATCCAGAGAAAGCATGTTACATTTTTACTGCCTTTCTGATAATATGTTACTAAAGGTACATTGGTTTTAATATAGTTTTTTAATTTTATATTATGTCTCCATTTAGTATTTTAATGTTACCAAATTAAGTACCAAAGTATGCCTTATTTCATATGTGTCCTTATGTTTTACTGCAGGATTTAGTTACATATTTTGACCTTTTGTTTTACATCAGGTTAGTGGTACTTGAAATTTTCATGTATCAACATATCTGCAGCTTAGGTCTTTGCTACATTTGTTGCGCCCTGTTTTTCATTTGTTTTTTTGTTGTTCTTTTGATTGGATATGGTTCATGAACCTGTTATTTCTACAGGTGCTGCTTGGATCTGCTCTCCAGCCAGCGCATAGACAACCTGGAAGCTGCAACGAATGTTGCGGCAACACAAGCCATCATGTATATATGCAGTAGACTCCGCAAAATACACTTGAAGATTACAGCTACGACAACCTAGAGAAGAAGAAACTATCTGAATAGTGCCATCTCGACCAGCTGAAGGAGAAGGACAAACATATTATTAAGCTTGGCGAGGTCTGGGATAATCTACCAGGTAGCTGAAGAGAACTAAACCATCTGAATTGTTTTTTTCGTTTATCAGAATCATTTTTGTCCATGCAATTAACATTTGTGTTGCCTCCTTTACTGGTGAGTAATTGAAATATATCTGGAAGGTGTATTTAAAGTCTGAGCTGGACTTGATTAAGAAATCATTTGCATTCCTATTATAGATGGCCACAGCAGATAACTTAGAATCATGTATGCACTTCAAAAGGCATTTTCAGAATTATTGTGAGGCAATGAAGATATCTTGATTTTCCAACCTTCCGATCATTATGCTGCTACAATATCTGAGTAGGCCCTTTGTGTTGTCATGCCACCTCTTAACATATATTGCTTGGTTATGTATTTGCTATTGATGTGGTTCCGTGCTTTCGTGCCTTCGTGCCTATTACCCGCTGAACCTTCTTCTACCCCGATTTTGATGTTTTCGTTCAGCTTCCAGTAAATAACTATGTAATATCCACGTTGAACAAAGAGATGTTACTGCTACTAACTATCCTCTCAACGTGTGTGCTTTTACCATTCTATATAGCTTATACTGATTTTGTAGGTGATTCTCCTTTTTGAAAGGAACAACATTTTCTGTGATTATTTGTTCTGAAGCGGCCATTTTCACTTTACTGATTTCACTTCTCATATAGATGCCTTTTTTTGCTCTCATGTTTCAGAGTACATCGCTCCAAGAAAACCATTCTTAGAAAGTTCAGCTTTAGGAGTTTTTAAAATGTTTTTATATTTCTGCTATATAAAATACCATGTAACTTGATGCAATATAGTATATCGTTATACCCACCAAAATTATATGCTTTCCTAATTCTTTCTTCTGTCATAACAAACTACATGACTAATTACTGAAAGTTGATTGGTTATATATAGTTTTTGCACATAAGATTGGTTATATATAGGTGTGTAGTACATTTTATATATGTAGTAAATAGGTGGTTCAAATGAAGAATGACCGGTTTCCCTTGTAGGAGTTCGACGTCATGTTCGACTGTCCCCACGGCCAGATGTTGTGGCCTTGATTTTGTCGCCATATGCCATCTCGCTGTTGGCGCCTGCTGATCTACAGGTTCTCACATCTCCGTCTCTCTCGAAGTTCACACATGAACACCTTCTAGCTATATCTTGGCTTCAATTTTTCTTATCTTTTTGTACCCATATTTAATTTTTGTTTCTCTTTTTTGTGAGTAGAAAATTCTTTCTCCTCTGAAGATTGCTATGGAGTACATAATGTGCCTGGTTCCAATTACAGTGCTGGAAATAAGAACCTGCTCTTTTCTTTTCAAAAAGAGCAGTTGAAGGATGGTCACATTACCACATGGAGAAGCATATGTTGTTGTGATGTGCAAGTCCAGAATTGATTCAGGATTCGTTCCGGTGAGTTTCATCTGTTAATATATATGAATCTATCTAAGCTGATATATATGAATCTGTGATGCCTCCCATATCTTGCTATTGCAAACCTATATCTTTGCTTTGTTTCTATGCTAGACTTAGGATTTTGATTTTGTATTGTCCAATTAAGAAGTGTGAAAATTCAGATTCGGATGTTGCTACATAATACTTATTATCACCAGAAATTATGATTTTGATGGTAAGCTTGCAGGTGTTCAACTTGATGATTATTGTTGTACTGCCTCTGTAGTTATGATATGTTCCACGGCGATAATTTTGACGTCCTCAAGGTTTTAGGATCTGAAATGGATGTACTTGCATTATAGTTCACTTCGATCTGGTCCATGCTATGTTTGAATATCAGTGGGTAAGGGTTGGAGGGAGATGGAGTCAGGAACAGAGGATCCATAATTAGCATCAATTATCATGTATCTTGAAAAGAGGATATACAATGTATAATGAATGTATTAACTGTAAATGATGGTACTGCGATATTGCAAAATAAGATTTAGTAAATGTAGCATGGGTAGGCCTTTTGCTATTCTTATATGATTGACATGAGAATTCTATTAGTGAACAGAGGTAGTAAATGCAAACTTTCTACTCTGTTTCATGACCTGGTCAAAGGGTGCAGAATGATGTTTTGGTCTGTTGGAACAATAGCTCAATTAATTAGGATGTCACTGCGACCAATGAATTAGCAAGATCATGAAACATTGTGACCTGCCTTGGTGGGTTGGAATGTTTGAAGAGTTTTTTTATTTTCTTTGGGATTGCAAACTGTTATTTCAAATATTTCCTGCAGTGCCTTAGCAAAGAAGTATTTAGTCAACATATTTATTTTCAGGTGGTATGTGGTGATCACTTGGTTGCCATTATTGCCCCGGCAGCTGCGTTCAAGGAAATATCCTTCCATCAATCTATTTGAGTGTTATCGAAACAGGATTGCGATTCACACAAACTAAGCTTTACTTGGCATATTTATTGTTAAGATCAATGCTTTATTTAACAATTAAATATTTTGTCTTTTATGTTCTCTAAATTTTATACTCTCTATCAATATTTTTATCTTCTTGCAGTTTAGTTTTGAGATGCCAAAGATTAAATAGCAGAATAAACAGATGAACAACTTATGTATATATCTACTGACTTGCAGGGGGAGGATCACACTGCTTCTGTGACTAAGAACCCAGTATAGAAGTGCCTGCACTATACATCAACTTCTCCATGCCTTTCCTATCCATTTTTGTATAGGTAATTCCTTCTTTGTGTCTATTCATAGGAAGGTCTGACTGCTTACAAATTCACCAATTATATACAGTTGTGTTTCAATATCCTGTGCAAAATTGCAGTGGGCTTTTTCGTCTTGCTAGCATAGGATGGTATTCTCGCTTTTTTTGGCATGAATGGAAACTTGGTCACGTGAGATGAATGATGCAGCTAATGCGCCACTTTATCAGTTAATGACTATAACTCTGTGGTTAAAGTTCAAAGCATGTGTACATTCAAACTATATGCGATTCATTGATATATGAGATTCCTTTGTGCCTCATACTCATGCTTCCTTTTTGTTTTGCATTTTCCAAAATATGTGTAGTATTACACCCAAGAATTATATAGATGTAAATGTTAAAGAAAGAGTCATATAAATTTGGAGAGCAGCGCAAGAATAAAATAAATTGCATGATGTAGAGTGCATATGTATTATTGTCGCTGAATGCTGATAGCACAATTCATGCTCAGATAAGCATCTACCTGGACGACCACCAAGCACCATAGATGAATCCTTTTAGATTATGTACTTTTCTTTCGGTGCTGGAAGAATGTTTGTTCCCTCTGAGCTTTTGAATATTTTGGATGTGAAAACAATGAATGGACGTGCTTTGTTGCATCTTATAATATAAAATAATGTCCAAGCTAGAATATTGCTTCTAAAGCTTTTGTATTTAACATAATGGGAATCACAGTTGCTATGTAATCTAGCTGCTCTCTTTTACGATTACCAAATGGTGTATATTATTTGACGATTTGCAACTTCAGCTAAACAATTATTTCTACTCAACTTATGCCTTTTTTCAGAACCTTGACTGCTTGTGTGTTAGTGGGTATAACCTGATCCCAAACCATGATATGTGTTTCTGTTAGCAGTTTTCTATGCGTCGATGTTCACTAACAATACAAGGTTACATAAATGCTCCCGAAAATAAGGTTTGGTTTTGTTGGAGATCGGCCTGACATTTGCGTCGATGTTCAATTGTTTAAATAAGACACATACCTGATTACATATATGCTCATCTTCATCAGCAATTACATATATGCGGCGCCACCTGGTTTTTTTAAAGGAGATCATCAGGGGTTTAACATGTATGTGTTTTTAGGTGACATGAAGATAGTTTTCTAGGAAAACCTATTTGTTATGGTTTTCTCAGGCAGAGAACTTTTAGTCAATTAGATCAATTGCATATGCCAAGAGAGTTATCAAGAATTAGATCAATTGCATATGCCAAGATAGTTTTCTAGGCAAACCTATTTGAACTACCTCAACATTTAGTGTCTTCCTTTGGTTGCAGTTTGGGAATATTAATGTTTGTTGCTTCTGTGATTAGATTCAGTTTAAGTGCATGGTGCCTTTTATTTCTGTGTAGTCCGTGTTCACGACTTTGCTTGCCGTTGCCGACCACGTCACCGTCCCTTCTCTGCATATCTTTTATTCTCGCCTTTCTTTGTCTTTTTTTCTGGTCGTCATATGATGCCTGGTACCTTTATTTCATTTACAGGTGTATCGTGGGATTCGTGAGGGTCAGTTGCTTTCGTTAAGGTTCGTCGCCTTCCGCTCGGTCGATAGTGAGGAAATGTATGACACGTAGTGATTTCGACTACAGGGTTTCAGTCTGGAAGGAGGTACCGTCATGCCTTTTAAAATCTTGATCACCTAGGTTCAGTGTTATATTTAAATTATGTTTTCCTATAGAGGGTACAGACTTTCTTACTTTTCCTATGCAGGTTGGCCATACGTGCTCGCCTCCAAAGTCTCAGGAATAATGTTATTCTGCTTCTACCGTCATCTTGGCACACCGATGTCTATGTATATCTTCTATAGTACACACTGTCGAGTTTGACAAACTCTTAAGTCATCTGTGTCCACTATGTTGTTATCCTTCTGCTTGGGGATTCTGTATTTTGTTTCTCCATTTCTAAAGAAGGCTAAGATTTAATTAGGTGATACCAAATATTAAATATCTGCCTAAATTTTTAATCAGTGGGACATTCACCAGATTCTCGAAAGGCTCGGCACAAATCTATACAGAACTCACGGTGGGCGTTCGGGTTTACCCGAAATTTCGGGTCGGGTTTTTCGGGTAAAAAGAGATTCGGGTTTCCAAACATGATACCCGAGAAATGCCCCAGAAATCTCAAACCCGACAATTCGGGTCCCCGTAATTTCGGGTCCGGGTTCGGGTAATCCCGAAATACCCGAAAATTCTGGAGAGGCTATAAATAAAAGTTGAAGATGAATTTCTGGAACTTTTGTGCAGCAACTCTGTAGCATTTTGGCAGCAATTCTATGCTATATCTGCAAAATTTCAGCAGCATAACAGCTAGCAGCAAGAAAATGACCGCATTTCATAAAATTGACAGCATTTCAGCACATATTCATCAATATGAGTATGACAGCATCACATCACACAGCCACACAGCAGCATAACAACACGAAAATGACAGCATTTAACACTCCAATTACACATGTTCTAGAGTCTAGACAGCAGACAAGTTCATGACAGCAAAGAGCAGCTATTAAACAAGTTCATGACATTAAAACAAGTTGAAATTTCACACTCCAAGGCTCCAAGTCAGCAAGTCTCCAACGGTCCAACCACAAGCTGCACCTACACAAGTTGAATGAGCAAGAGAGCATTAGTAAGTGTTCATATGAAAGGAGATGAGTAAGGCAATGCTGGCCACTACTGCTCATATGAAAGGAGATGAGTAAAAACTGAAATGTCAAATGCTTGTACCTTTATGAAGATGAACCTGGTTTAGATATTGACATGCTCGCAACCGACTTGGAAGTGGATGATTTATGACCTTTTCCTTTGGGAATGTGCATAGCACCAAATTCTTCAATTAACTCTATAAAGTACAGACAATGGAATGCAAAATGCAGTCAGCTATCAAAATGTTAATGACATGATGGAAGAAAAGAAATACTCTAAAAGAAATGAGGGAATATTTTACCTTTTTCCATCTTAGCTAATTCCTCCATATCCTCCTGGATGTCAATAGGAGTTGTCCTTCGAAGCCAATCTTGTCCACAAACAAGAGCTTCCAACATGAAGGGAGTGAGTGAAGTGCGGAAATCATCTAAAATACGCCCACTTGTGCTAAAAGCAGCCTCCGAAGCTACCGATGAGATGGGTATGGCAAGCACATCACGTGCCAAGTGAGCCAAGATGGGAAACCGGGCTGCATTTACCTTCCACCAAGCAAGAATGTCGAACTTTGTTTCTTGGTCTTCGGTATCTTCAGCAAGATACTTCTCTAGTTCAGACTTGACATTGCTGCTTGTTCCATTGTTCCTCTTCAACTTCTTGGCAATAACATCTTTCAACATGCCTCCTCTGCCCCCTTTTGGCACACTCGTGTCATCTACTTCAGCTGTGCCTTCAGTTGGAGCATACAAATTCCTATATTCCTCAAACAAATCATTTAGACATGCGCCAATTGCTGCCCAAACAAGCTGCCCTTTGTCATATCCGAATATTTCTTCAATTACAGCTTGTGTATATAAAGACAACTTGTATCTTGGATCAACTACTGCTGCGATGAAAATCAACAGATTGATATTCTCTTTCTCCTTCTTCTCCTTTCCTTTTCCTTTAGCACTGTTTGTACTCTCATTGCTAATGGTGTTCATGTGCCAAACTCCCCAATACTTGTCAAATTTGTCTTTCATTCGCTGCCCCATAGCAACTTGCAAAGCATCATCACTTTCAAGCCAAGATTTAATCAACAGATGAACTTCAGCAATCTCATGGAAGAAGGTATTGCATGTCACGGTGAGACTAGCAGACAGCCGAGTTGTCAGATCATAGAAATGCCCCAGAAATTCTTCCATCTTCTTTGCATTATACCAATCTGGTTCCTCAGGGCAACCGAACCCATCATTCTCTTCGGATAGATCAAACTGGTAACTTAAGTCATCCTCAGCTAGCTTCAAGAACACTCTCTCATACACATTGGCAGCTTTAAGCATGATAAAAGTAGAATTCCATCGAGTTGGGACATCAATCTTCAGAAATGCCTTGGACTTCACCTTCTCTTCCTCAATAATTTCCTTAAACTTCCCCAACCTTGAGCCACCATTTCTAATATACCTAACAGCAGTCCTAACCCTCTTATTGATAAGTCTACTTCCTTTAGGCCATCTTGCACAATCAGGTTCAAATGTGTGCAACACACCTCATGTGCATAAATTTACCTTGAGCTATGTTGTGAGGTGTTTTATTCAGCTGCTTCTTCACAATGTCAATACCTCTGTCATTGGCGCTTGCATTATCAACAGTTATGGTCATTACTCTCTCGATACCCCATTCAGCCATGCATTTCATCAAGTTCCTTCCAATATCATCACCCTTGTGCCCCTTTATCAAGAAGAAATTGATGACTTTCTTGTGCAGCACCCAATTCTGATCAATAAAACTAGTGGTAACAGTCATGTATCCATCTAGCTGTTGAGATGTCCAGCAGTCAGTTGTTAGACATACCCTTTGGCAAGAGTCTTTCAAAAACTTCTTCACTTGTGCCTTCTCTTTGAAGTAACGACGGACAACATCTCGAGTGGTGGTTCTTCTAGATGGCACAGTAAAACGTGGACAGGCCTTGGACATGAATTTCCTAAAGCCAGACTTCTCACCAAACGCAAACGGCAGCTCATCTTCAATTACCATTTCAGCAAAAGCTTCCCTAAGAGCTTCTTGATCAAACTTCCAAGTTGCAGGGCCTTCTCCTTGAGTTGCTTGCAGAGTACCTTGTCTTGGATCTTTATTGAACTTGTTTGGATTGTGTTTGCATGCATGGAAGTGCTTCTTCAAGGCTGATGTACCATAACCCTTCGATTCAGCCTTGATTGATTTTGTGCAATATTTGCATTTGCCGGCTCTCACGACACCAGCTTCATCCTTGACCTTCTCAAAGTGCTCCCACCATTCAGACCTTGTTTCCATCTGCTTCCTTCCTCCCTCCTTCACAGGTTCCTTGTCCACATCAATGACCTCCTTTTCAGCAGCTTGCTTCTGCGTTTCTTGTGCCGCTTCAGTACTAGAACCTTGTCCTACCGATGGCTGTGAACCAGGACAGTGCTGTGACTCCTGATACGAGAAATCAGTTTCCATTACCACAAGTGCATTGCCCCCAGCCATGCTATGGTCAGATTCAGTCATCTACAAAACAAGTCGATAGCATAATCAGATTTCTGTACATATCATACAAAATAACACAAGTAGATACTAGATAGCATAACCTTAACCAAGTAGACAACATACTGAAAATCTGACATTGATATCACACAACATCTCTATTCTATAATATCACAATTATCACAATTTAAAATGCATAGCTAACCACACAAAATCTGACCAGAACATACCTATTCTATAATAACACACAAAATCTGACCAGAACATAGCTATTCATTAATATCACACGATTTGAGAACATAGCTAACCACACAAAATCTGCCATCTAATCATCTACTGCAGAACATGACGATTTAGGACAGCAGAACATGAATTAAGGGGAGAATAGGAGGATTGGATCGAAACTTACATTGGTCGACGATTCTGCAGAGCTTGACGCCGTCGATCTATCGCTGCTGCACCAGTAGAAGAGGGCGGACCGGCGGAGGACGTCCGAGCCTGCTTCTCGTCAGCGTCGTCGCGGCCTCGCGCGAAAGATGGAGGTGTGGCTGACTGGCTGTGGCGTGCCCGCGTCGGAGAAGAAGGGAGAGAGGAGAGGGCGTGCCCGCGTCGGAGAAGAAGGGAGAGAGGGCGAGTTCCTGCCGCCGGGCGGCGGCGGGCGGCGGGGGGCGGGGGCGGCGGCAGTGGCCTGTGGCGGCTGCCGGCTGGGGGCTAGGTCGAGGCTGGGGAAGTGGGGAGTGGGGGCTAGGTCGAGCCGTCGAGGCTGGGGAAGTGGGGAGTGGGGCTACTAGGTCACGGTCGAGATAGAAATGTTGGGCTGTGGGCTGGGGCGCTGGGCTGGGCTGGGAAAGGTCATGTACTGGCGTACTGCCGTGCATGTTGTTCGGGTTAATCGGGTTAATCGGGTTTTAGATGCTGATACCCGGATTACCTGAACTAATTTCGGGTTTCTAAATGTGATACCCGATCAAGCACTCGGGTCTCTCGGGTTCGGGATATACGGGTACGGGTCCGGCTTTCTCGGGTTCGGGGTTCGGGTCTCGGGTAATATGCCCGGCGTGATACAGAACTAAAACTACAGTTCTGATAGAAGGTGGACAACTTTAAACACCTGAAGAAAAGTGCACCGAACCTGTTAACGATAGATTATTTGTTCACTTCTCAGATAGCTCGGTGCCAGTCCGAGTAAGTTGAGACCTGCGACGTTTAATTTTTTTATTGTCTGAGATTTCCTAAAACTGAACTAGGTGTGCTTTACCATTGCTTTTATCTTCCTGCTGTTTAAGACTTTGATTGTTTAATGTTCTTATTACTCATTTCATATGATCTGGAAGATACGCTTTCAAATCTATAAAACGGTGATCAAATTCATATGGATATAAATATCTTTTAAGTGATCTGTATAAATGGTGGTAATCACAGATAAGAAATTCAAAGAAGCAACAAGTGCCGCGCGGCGAGCCGCGCCGTTCGAATCTAGTAACCAAAATGCAAGCATGCTCTACACGGAAGGCTTCTGACGGCGGACATGCTTCCTATCACAGGGTGGCCCCACGACTCAATCAGTCAGCTCTGTCTTACCGTGTGTGTCTGAGACTAGTTATAGTGGAAGTGTGTAAAACTCTAGATCCGTAAACGCGTACAATAAGTCCAGCGTTTATTTTCTCCCTTTCGTTTGTAATTCCCAGTCCCAAACTCAATTACCAGGTCCCCTAGGGAAGAAATATGCGGGAGTTGCCTACCTCAACTCCCCTTCCGACAATTCTCATGTCTTTCAACCATACAAAGGATTTTAAGTTTCTTACCTCTCTAAATCCCATTCCCTCCTCGAAACAAGATCTCGCCCCGTTTTATAAATAAAGCAACCACCCACAGTTTACATAGTGCGAGATACAAGTTTAAAAACAAAAATCGAGTTTTCTTGGGGCCACAACACACAGATGCCCAAAGTGAAAGAAACATCCGGATACAACTCCGCATGGAGTAAGCTCAGCGGCTAGATGGTGTCGAAAGTCGGCGTGCCGCCCTCAGGAGATCGTCCAGCATGTCATCCAGGTGCTCCTTGTTCCGCCGTCTACAGAGCGGGTGCCACTGCTGTAAGAAAGCCAAAAATTTGAAAATCGAGTCAGAGGCCCGTCTCAAAAAGACACGCTCGATGATTATTTTGTTACGAATTATCCATAAGGTCCAGGTCATCACTGCAAACAGTAACCCGAAGAGGCGCCTCCTCCTACAAGTACGGTTTGCCTGCACTTTCTTGGGCCTGGAACTCCGCAGGTCTTGGGCCTGCCACTCCGGCCCAAGCGCCTCAGCGAGAAAGCTCCACATGAAGCGAGCTGCGGGACAAAAAAGAGAATATGCGTCCCCGACTCGGGGACCGCACAAAGGGGACAAGTGCCATCACCTCGGTCAAACCGCTTCACCACCTCCACGCCCGAAGGAAGGCGATCTCTCAACAGCTGACAAGTGAAGATCTTAATCTTAAGTGGAATCGGAGCCTTCCACAGGTGGGAGGTCGAAGCGAGAACGTGCCCTCTAAATAGGGCCCGATATGTGGACGAAACTGTAAAATGGCCCGAGGGCGAAAGAGCCCAGGAGACACTATCCGGTGAATCCGAGAGTGATTGGGGGAGCAACACCAGCATGCTCCCCCATCTATTGGCTTCCACAGGGCCAAATGTGTGGTGGAAGCCAATGTTCCACCGCCCATTCTGGGCCACAACGGAGACTAACAATAGCGGGTCCGAACCGATAGCAAAGAGCTCAAGGAACACAGTGCGTAGGGATTGTCCACCAAGCCATGAGTCTAGCCAGAATAGGATATCTCTTCCATCGCCTACGGGGAAGGTCACCCCCAGCCAGATCTCATGTTTAATGGATTAGATGAATCTTCAAAGCTTAGATCCCTCCTTCCTCTCACACGCCAAGAAAGGGCAATCCCGCGGGTACTTGGCCTTCACAAGTTGTAGCCAAAGTCCCACATTGCCCTTCAAAATCCTTCATACCCACTTCAGTATCAACGCCTTATTCATGCGGCGAGATGCCAACATATCTATGCCCCCGATCTCCTTAGGGGCACAAACATCCGCCCATTTAACCATGTTGTACTTTTGTCGTCCATTGGTCGCCTCGCAAAAGAAGCGGAAAAGCTCACGGTCAAAATCACCATGAACTCCCTCCGGCAATATGTACATCCCATCTGGTACATGGGGAGGCTAGACAGGCAGGAGTAAACGAGGACAATTTTGCTTCCCTTAGAAGTAAACCTTCCCTGTGACGGCTCAAATTTCGTCCAGCAACTTGTCGTGAAGCTTCGTTAGGTGCATTTGATCGTTTCTCACTGCTCCGCTGGCACTTCAGATCGGAACCCCCTTCAGATCGTGTAGTTTCTCTGTCACTCACGTAAATTTGGCTATACCAAAACAAAATCAAAGCAGACTTTGATGATGCAACGCTGGCTTCGTCTGGGATGACGAGACTCGATCTAGCACTGTCGATCACCAATTCCCTAGCCCCGGCTAAATTACCTGCCTCCCTCAGAGAAGATATTTGAGGAAGTCCATCGGATTACGTATTTCCCCTTATATTTTTTAATATGGTCCTTTTGTACTTCAGTTTCTCTGACTTATTTTTTTCAGATAAAAAAAGTCAGTGACACATGCTATGCTGAATCGTTAGATTGGAAACAGTTGATCGACAATGCATCTGTTGTGAGGAATTCTTCGTTCAGGGAAACTTTAGATTCATCTCTTGGCGATTTCATTGATGACAAGGTATATATTACCTAAGACTTTTTCTTTATATTTTTTACTACATCACTAGTTATTATTTTGTTTACTGGAATATTTTACCTGATATTTAGTTTTCTTTTTGCAGGCTAAAGATGAGATTTGTTTTAGATTCGAGAAATACCAACTCAATGAAACAGATTTTCAGTGTGCCAAAACAAAATCTCTTCTGGTCGATATCCTGAGCTATGTTAAGTCTGTTTCTTCAATGAAATATGATTCAAATCCACAAGCAAATGTAATCCAGTCACCGGATGAAATTCGTAATGTCGAAGTTAATATCGGTAATCCTGATGATGTTGTCGATCATGAATGTAAGGACCATCTCAGTGTGCAACATCAATCAGAAGGCGCAATAAAGATGACATCCGTTGAATCCTGTGACAAACAGCCTAGTGGTAAATGTTAGTGTTACCATCTCTTTGTTCTATACGGAACCTACTTTTTATTGATTTGTTTTTTTCCTAACTACTTTTAATCATTTCGTTTTCAGTTTGCCTAAATGTGAATAAAATTGATTCGAGACGGAAGAGATCAAATGTGGATTCCAGTCATGATTTGCAGAATAAAGTCACATCAACAATAAAGCAAGCAAGTTTCCTTTCATTATTACTAGAGGCTGGGGCGCCACTTGGGGCGCCTCCTCACCGGTCAGGTGCACACCAATTACGATGTCACCGGTCAGGTGCACACCAATTACGATGTCCTTATGTTATGCCCCCTATAACTGTATAGACTACTGGGTTTTAGTTGGTGAAAGATTAGCATAAATAAAAAATGTGCGAGATCTAGCAAAGAGCATCTCTAGGAGAAGACATCGGAGATAGGTACTGTACAAAACATTATAGTACTTGTACAGATTATGTAACCAAAGTTTTGAACATATCATTTGAAATTAAGTGCCTTTACCAAACAGAATTACAGTTACCTGAGGAAACACATGGCTACGAATCTTGCGTCTAAATTAAATTCTCACTGGTACAAAAATAAATAACGCAACTGTACAAACATAGCCACGAGACCATCATTGCATCAGTCCATCAGACCTAAAAACAGCTATGCTCTCTAGTCACGGCTAAAAGTGGGATGCAAATCCAGGAAGCTGGTCCACATGATTACTTTGTTCCTAAATACACCGAATACCATATCTGATCATCAGATAACTCTCTAGATTGAATTCCTACAACTACCCTGATTATTCTTAGTAGTAGCACAATACTTTGACATGGACTATTGGTGAACAGAGGAGGTTAATCTTGTTCCTGAACATGATGATCTGCTCAATCCCAGAGGCCGGTATACTGCAACACGTTTAATTATGCCTCAGGAATCGACGAAGATTTTGAAAGCCTCCCTGCGGCGTGTGCTCCGTGAGCCTGAATTCAAGTCTCTCCCCAAAATATGGATCAGGAGAACACATACATTGTGTGTAATGGTGCTATATGTAAATTTTAAAAGAGAACAACAAGCACTAGCAAAGCATCTTTTATTAAGATCAGTGTATCACCTTTATCTTAGAGGTCCACCGTATCACGCCATGCTCCATCATCATCCTCGTCAGTCGGCAGTTGCTTCATATGCGAATGTGCGGTCTGCTAGCTAGCTAGCAATGGCTTATGGCAAGCAGCACAAAGCTAAGTCAATCGATATATATTGTTGTTTGGCTACTTGTAACACCTTTTAGCCTGTGAGTTATTGCATACGGCATGTATGATATCTTTGGAATTTTTCATGTCAGAGCCTAATTTTATTATGATTTAAATATTGATTATGTAGGAATTTCTTAATGATAGTACATGATATTTTATACTTTTAGATAATTATGATGCATAAAAAGAAGATTGGATATTAGGGGTGAATTTTAATTTCTCTTTTTCAAGGATTGATGTACACTGCAACAAGGGAACTAAATCCGAATCAAAACCTAAAATATAAGATGTTTCATTGATAGAAATCACGTCATATTATTTTCTAGATTTGTGAGCATATATTAAATTATTTTAAAACCGTTGTTTGATACATGCCTATAATTATGTGCAAGAGCGGGTTCAACAAATCATGGACTGAACAGAGACTAAAAAGAATTATATGTGGAATTTTTTTCTCCCGTAGCAACGCACGGGCATATTTCCTAATAGATTTAAACGAGCCGGTGAAGACCGCAGCTGAGTTGGTTAGGTAATTGGATGGACTCCCTCAATGTGTCTCCGCAGACGAGAGGTGCCCGCACGTTTTGAGTGAGCTGCGAGGCGAATTGTGCAATGGGTGCAGTACGCCCAAGCTCCATCTTTATCTTCTCTGTAATCGAAGTGATCCCATACCTTTGATCTCCTTTTTGATTTCCCTCTTGATTCGGCTCTTCTGATGTCTGCACATGTGTTTCCTTAGGCTCTTGGTTTGATGCACTCTTCCATACTTCCGATATCTCTTGAGGAAAACAGGGTTGCTCATCAACAATCTAAAGAGGTAAACGGCGTGACCCCAAGGAGCTCTCACAGCGATTAGCGATTTGTGGCCGTTGGATCGAGTGCATCTCGGCCATTCATTTTTTTCACACGCCGTATAAAAAGCCCACCGGCGGTGGAAACCCTATCCGCCACGACCCAATCGCCGCGCGCGTCTCCTCCCCAATCCGCTACTGCGCGTCTCCGCTCCTCCCCCGATCCAATCGCGCCGCCACCGTGCTTCTCTTCGCCCCTCCCGGCCTCTTCTCTCCCGTTCCCCGAGCTGGTGTTGCTGCGCGGCGGCCTGGAGGAGCACGCGGGGAAGCAACGGAACAAGGCAGGAATCGGCCGTCGGATCTCCGTCGCACTCGCCCGCCCCTTCCTCTCCCCAAGCTCGCTCC
Organism: Poa pratensis; assembly: GCA_947311845.1. Lineage (NCBI taxonomy): Eukaryota > Viridiplantae > Streptophyta > Magnoliopsida > Poales > Poaceae > Poa > Poa pratensis. Next base: position 19,887,668 of record CAMZMU010000010.1, read on the forward strand.
ACTCCACCACGGTACCGCGCGAGACTGGAGACCAGGGGGAGCACACGGGAAAGAGGTAGATGGATGCGGGGAATCGGCCTCCGTCGCCTCTTCCATCTCCGGTACGTCTTCATCTAGCTCATCTGCTGGCCGAGCTCCGTCTCCTCCACCGCTGCTCGTCCTCTTTACTGGAGGTATTGAGGACCGGTGGTCGCCCTCGCCGCCAATCGTCACCATCGGCCCTCACAGGATCTCCCACGCCTGCTCTACTGACACGGTGAGTCATATTCCTCCAGCTCACCCTCCTCTTCCTGCGGCAGGGAGGAAGCTTGGTGGCCAGGCAAAAGAGAGGTGGATCAATAGTGGTGTCATATGTACCTTTTGTGGCAGCTTTATCTGTTTTCTTATGTGCAAAATCATCATATCATCGCAAAATGACCAGTCAATAATCATGTTTTCGTCTCCATGTGGTCGGGCAGCATCACCGGACGAGGACAATCAGCCCCGTTATCCCGTCCCGGACGCCTCCCAAGAGATCTGGTTTGGATGGCATCTGGCCGTATGAAAACAGCCTAGGTAATTTCGTTTTGTCTCTGAATGTTTGTTCTTTCTGTGCTAGGCATACAATCCTTCCCAATGATAATTTCTACGATTTGATTTCCAGATTCTTCAGCTCAGTTCATCCGATCTGCCCCCGTGTGTGCCTGGCTGCTACAGCTCCGCCCATGGACATACATGTTAAATCATTCCATCATTTTCTTTTCCTGGTAAGTGTTATGGTGTGTGCCTACAGCAAATATGAGCTTATTCTAAATTTAGTATACCAGGAAAGCGTTGGGTTAGGCCATCATATAAAGCACCGTTGTTGAGTTGATATGTAACCTTCCTTCCGTTGAGATATAAATAATATCCACAAGATTAACATGGGTGCCATTGGATGTATTTAATTGCTTAGATAGTTAGATATAAACAATCCTGTTTACATCATCCGAAATTCATATAGGTAGATTCATGGACGCATCATTTTATCTTTTGCGTAGGCTTAAAACATTTATTATGTAATCTTTGTATTTTTTTAATCCTGGAAAAATAATGTGTACTTGATTTCTCTACTCCCATGTTTATCCTTGCAGATAATAAGAAATTTTTATTGGCGTAAAAAGGATCTTTCACTGCACCATTGCTTGGTTCCTCGGTGTCTTTTCACGACCAGTTATCCACCCTTTCTATTTGTTTCAAGACTACATGAGCCCCTATCGTGCCCGAGTCCAAATCCATTAAACCTGCCCCTTATTGTCGAATGAAAAGATCCGCTGTCTTAAAAGTAAGCTTTCTTGATCAGTCAATGGCTTCTTTGCATGTTTTTTGTATGTAATGTCATAGCCTTTTTAGAATTTCTATCCACAAGATTAACCTAGGTGCCATTGGATTTATTTAATTGCTTGAGATAAACAATCCTGTTTTACATCATCCGGAATCTATATAGATAGATTCATAGATGCATCATTTTATCTTTTGCGTAGGCCTGAAACATTTATTTCTGTAATCTTTATTTATTTTTAATCCTGAAAAAATAATGTGTACTTGATTTCTCTACTCCTCTGTTTATCCTTGCAGATAATATGAAATTTTTATTGGCGTGAAAAAGATCTTTGACTGCATCATTGTTTGGTTCCTCGGTGTCTTTACAAGATCAGATAATCCACCCTTTCTATTTGTTACAAAACTACATGAGTCCCTATCGTGCCCGAGTCCAAATCCAATCAAGCTGCCCCTTACTGTCGAATGAAAAGATCCGCTGTCTTAAAAGTAAGCTTTCTTGATCAGTCTGGCTTCGTTGCATGTTTATTTGTTTGTATGTAATGTTATGTCATAGCCTTTTTAGATTTTTTTATTATATACATAAATATGGAGAGCTGCAATTTTGGTTCGTTTTAACTGTCTAAACAGCACCGAGTGCCTATAAAAGAAAGATTTAAACTGAAGTATGATGTATTTTTGTTTATGTTATTTAGGGTTCCGCAAATAATATGAATGATAGAGAGACATTTTTTATTTTTTAATTATGTTTTTTATTTTAGCCAACTAGACTTCTTTTATTTGAGAGTATATGTTCTCATAATTTTCCCAATCTTGCAGTGAGAGCTAAAAGATCAGAATATCAGATAGGATATGTTGTCCATTTGTATATCAGTAAAGCTTGAATGAACACAAATTGCTCATTCTAAGTTTTGTATTTGTAGCCACAGGTAATTTGTTCTTCCTTTACAAATGATCTGATTATCTCCCCCATTATCTTGCTGACTATCTTCATCACCAACCAGTGATATCTCATAGAGACCATTTGAATATCTAATTCTTACTATAGTTCCATTATATATGTAGTCATCGCTGAAGATGGTAATGGAAACCTTGGAAATTTGCCAGTTAGGGGATGGGCGCATGGTTTTTAAGGCGTTAAGGCGTCCTAAGGCGAAGTGGGGGCGCCTTGGCGCCTAGGCGCCTAAGGCGGTCGTTTTTCCAAGGCGGAGGGGGGCGCCTTGACGCCTAGGCGGACGCCTTAGACGCCTAGGCAGACGCCTTTAAAACCATGGCTGGGCGTCTAGAACAAATGGTAGAAGTGACATTTCATAGGCATAATAATTTCGAATGAACTACAAGAATCAGTTGATGAGGATAAAAAAAAATGCTATTGCTCCTGAAGATTATAAATTTTAGTACTTACATAGTTGATGTTTGCCTTACACATGTCTTCACAGAAGGGCATTTTGACCACCTAGATGACTCAGCTTGGCGCAGCTTGATTACTGGCTTTACTCCAGCTCATGGGTTATCCTTGCATAAATGGATGGAGAATCATAGGTATAGATACCCCTTTTTCATATCCCACGCTTTGTATGTTTCCATTTTTGGGCTTCGATATGTTTTAGGCGTTGGTCTAATGGCAAAAAAAGAAAGAACATTTGGCAAGAAGGCCATATGAAATAGATGGTGTTAGGTATAGATATGAGTACGATGAGTAAATTTGAATTTAGCATGCACATGAGCCGTGAAACAAACAGAGTTCTTGAATTTGTCTAAAAAAGAGCTCATGTCAATTATACAACCTTGCTAAAGCTACATACATTGAGCTTGTGTTGTTGAATTAAAAATTGAGAGACTTCACAATGCCATGCCAAGTTGAGTCATATAGGGTCCAACATAAATAGTAGATACTCTATGTAGAGTAAAAGGAGTGGTCTGTGAGTAATGTGACTACTGAGTACAGTACAATCGAACATTGCACCCTCTATAGTATTTTATGAGACTGCCTTAACTGTGTCGAGTTCGCAAGCCTCGCTTTGCTCTTTTTCAAGAAGACAATCATCATCTTCAATGTCCATGGCAATTCACCACAATTCCGGCATTGCCAATAGAAGCATCATCATTTTCAAATGCAATTACAATGCCTCCCTTCGTTTACATTCTCCTCAAAGTGAATGCTTCATTGATCCCTTCTTTTGACCACTTTATATTTTCCATGTCTGTAGTTTATTTTACTCATAATTTGTGGTTCTCATTTTAGTTAGCTCCACAGGTACACCGAATGGGAGATGTAGACACAAAAGAGAGATGCTGTCTACACACTAGGAGTAGAGTTAATTGTGCAAATGTGCTGGTTTCTTTATTTCTTGGTGTGCCCATAGAAATTGTTGTGAAAGAAAAATAACAAAGATTGACTGTTGTAATTGTAGCATTGTTTTTGTGTGCTTAAAATCATTACACTTACGACTGATATTGTTGAATTATATCAACAAAAGTGATATTCCTTTTGTTTGTACATAATTTATTATTTGTGGCATCACATACTAAAGATAAAGATCCCTTTAAGATTATAGTTATTTATTTTGTCCCAATTACCTACATTTTCTGATCCTAACGACTTCAAAAGATTCTAAGTAATTTTATGGAATCATGTGATTTTTCCTCCTTTTATAACTTCAATTGAGGTGGTTAAGGGTTAACCAAAATCTCAACGTGCATATTGTATATGTAAATTATTCCTCTGATTGATTTACCTAGACCTTCTATCTTGTTGTTTTGCTACATGATTGCCTCTTGGATGTTTAGTTGGGTGAAGAATTATTATTTGATCCTTGAATTGGATGGGTTATTTTCAGTTTCTGATTGGTAGCACAAAACATTTATGAACTTCTCTTTGTATATAGCTTATGCAGTCGAATAAATGTACTTAACCAATAGAGCTAAAAGGACCCATTTGGACCAATGACTAGCTTTTTAGGGAAGCTATGGTAATTTTTATGTTCGGTGAATTTAATTGGTCTCAATTTTCTTACATGATAACAAAGATTATTAGTTTACCCGGGACATTATTTAAGTGCATCATGATCATGCCATTTGACACTTTCAGTGTTTTCCTAGATGTCTTTCTTAAAATTTCTTGTCATACATCTTTGATTTGTTTATATGCTTTCTAATCTGGATCCTTTTTGTGAAGCAAATATCTATGCACGAGGTCATGGAAAATTCGGCTGTAGCTTAGAGTGAACTGGATATGTCTAAGTCAGCTCTAAATACCTATAATCCACGTCATAGCAATGTCTTATTTTCCAGTTTCTACACAACGTATTTCCATACATAGCTCGGTATTTATGCTTTTAATCTTTTATTGTTCCTAACGTTAAATAATTAACATAACATAATTTCGTAATTCAGGTTTGGGGACAGGTGCGCCCTGTTCGGCTGTCACGTATGCACCAGGTGTTTCTTCCTATTGTACTTATGAATAAAATTTCAGGTGAGGCCATGCAGCAATGCACAACTAACTATACATGAGTTCTTTTTCTCATGTTAGTGTAGTTTTTCTTTTTCCCAGGATAACTTGAGAAAGAAGGTCCTGTGTTGTCCATCGTTTTCGGCCTGAGCATCTTTGATACATCAAGCTTGCTAGAACTAAGCATCAATGGTAATTTGGCAGATCCTCTTTGATATTTTTCTTCTTGTGAGTTTAGGCTGCTTCGACGGTGACACACTTTTGCACATAAAGCACTTTTATAAGTTCTATTTGCATAGTGACCAATTCTATATTTAGTCAACACACATCTGTGGTGCAGCGATTTTAAGATTATGTCACAAGTTGTTGCATCTTAATAAACTGGTACATATAAGATTCATTGTAAACAAAATTTACAGACGAATATCTACAAAAGAATCAGAAATAAATCTCACTCATGTGAGGCTTGTATGCTAGGGTTATTCTTATATGATTACATCGAAACCATTACTACTTCTGCTGCTCTAGAATTTTCTAGATATTGATAGTGATACTTGCTTTTGCTGAGATTCATTCAGTTTGATCCATTGATTGGTTTTTATGTTTTGTGATGTAGTTTTGTGGATGCAGGATTAAAGAAAATGCTCACACCGTCCGACCAAAAAAATAAGGGAAAATAGTCCTCCATATTTGAGAGGTAAAATAATGATCTGTATTAATCTGTTCGTATATCTGTATCATAATTTGCAGCTATCAACTTCAGTTATTATTTACTTAGGTGATCTCCTTGAACATATTTTTTATCAGCTTATGGTTTAGGCTGAAAATAAGATAGGCTTTTGTTTTTCTTTTTAGATATGCTTTATGATTTTAATGTTGGTTATTGGGTCGTGACCTGAATAAGTTTTGTGTAGTTCAACATCTTGACATTTTGGTGAGATGGACAAACTACAAACATGCTCGGCTCTTAATCATGATTTTGTTTTTTGGTCTCTTTGTACAAAAGAAATAGGTATCCATAGGTTCAAAATAGGGCTTTCTTTGTTTCGGTAGCAACTTCAGTTTACTATCTTCATATACTTCTATTCAGTTCATGCCAAGCATACGCCTACTATGGCTAATGCCCTTTTATTCAGAACACAAGATTTTGCCTTTTGGTCTTGGTGCCTTGGTCACCTCTAGCCTGAAGGATAGTTCTCTATTCATGGAGCCTACCTATACGATCTGTCTATGGGCCAATGCATGTGCATTGTCGTATTAATCATATTCTATCGTACTTAATTTATTTCATGTGGATCTACGCTCGTAGTACATGCATAGTATTTTAATTTGGACCATTTAATTGTTTCTTTTGCTAGGATCCAATTATGCGTAGCACGATTTTATTTTTTTGCTAGATCTGATGCATTCCTACCTTTGCTTTTGGTTTATTTCTCAAGAATGAATAAATAGGGAATATATAGAATTAAATGTATAACCGCCCACTTGGAGAAATAGTTTGGAGATACTTAGGATGAATTCCTTTTCCTACACTAAAAATCTTGGCAGAGTGAGTAATGGGCGACCGTAACCTATATAATTTGTATACACTTCTGAAGTGACCATGGTGATGTATGTTGACTTCCTCTCTCAGGTATTTTGTCATTTCATACTCGGCGTGTATAGCCGTCTCCACTGTCTTAGACTGAGCTGCCCTGTATATTTTTTGTGCTGCTTTGTGATTGTTCTTTGTAAGGTGTGTTTAGCCTATACAACCTGCTCGGTTTTTCTTGCTTCCATCTATCAACTAATTGTTCTACTTTCTATCTGGTATATTATGTCAGATGATTGTTCATTTTTGGCACAGCAGGACTGCTAACTTTGGACAAATACTATTCACCATGTTCTCTTCCAACTAGAATTCCATGCTTATTTAACCGTTTTGATATGTGTTCTCTGTGTGTCGGGGAGTTGCCCCCGGGTAGGGCAAAGAGGTGGAATGGAAAGTCAACCCGGGTCTCACAAACCGGATCACTCGGACCGGACCATATTTAAAGACAGGAAGAGACCAAGAGGCATCAGGCAAAGTCTAGCCGGATCAGAGGAAGAGACCCGGCTCGACTAGCCGGGTTGCCTGGAAGAGATCCGGCTCAGCTAGCCGGGTTGCCTGGAAGAGATCCGGCTCAGCTAGCCGGGTTGCCTGAAAGAGATCCGGCTCAGCTAGCCGGGTTGCCTGGAAGAACCCGGCTTACCAGTAATGTCGGATAATGCACAGGGGCCGAGTAATGTCAGTAAAGTTCACGGGTCCTGCAGGCCTCCTGCCCGAGGCTCAGAAGACACGGGATTCCTGGGAGCGCAGCAACCTAGGAGCTGACTCGGCCAATTCGGGAAAGAGGATGTTGCCTTATTGCCTGAAGAGGCAAAATAGGCCTGCTAGGACTTGACAGCCAGGTCAAGCCACGGGATTCCTGGGAGCGCAGCAACCTAGGAGCTGACTCGGCCAATTCGGGAAAGAAGATGTGACCTAGACCCGGTGGGCTACAGCTGCCATTGCCCGAAGGGGGAAGATAGGCCTGACAGTCCGGCCGTTGGATTGACAGGAGGCAGAGGCTTGTCCTTTTCCTCTTGGCAATGCCATTATCATCTCCGGCCAGGGGCAAAAAGGTAAACCTGTTAGTGTATAAGTAGACCACTACATCCTCCAGTGCCAGGGACGACGAAGGAGAGGCCTCATTTCCCCCCTGTTCCATCTTCCTCTTAGAGCTCTCACCATTGTTGCTTCATACAGCTCGAGGAGCACCTTGTACTTGTTCCCTTTGAGATATAAGAGAGTAGGATAGTGCTGCAGTAGGGGTGTTACCTCCTCAAGAGGGCCCCGAAGCAGGGTACATCTTGGTGTGCTTTGGTTGTTCTTGGTTTGGTTTGTTCTTGCTTGTTCTTGTGAGTTCTTGGTTGTTCTTCATGCGTGCTTCTTGAGCGCGCACACCCTCCCCGGATCCCCCAACGTCCTAGCGAGCCCCCAACTTAAGCCATCCTATGGCATCTGCCGTGCCCACCGTGGGGCGAGCAGTGGCGTTGGTTGGGGTTTCCATCCGGACGGGTTCCGTCACCAGCTCCGGCGTGCGAGTGCGGTCAGGGCTCGTCTGCAACTACGGCGGGTTCACCTTCATCAGCGACAACGCCGGCTGCTTCGCGGGAGGACCATTCCCTGTGGATGGACACTTCATCCAGTTCGGCAGCTTCCTCACCTACGTCACCACCGAGCTTGTCCGCGAGTACCCGGCGCAGGTGCTCGTGGCCGAGGATCCTCCGTCTTTCCGCGCAGCTCTCGGACGGCGTAGCGCTCGCCCCGGGAGTAGCGTGGAAGTGATGATGACCGGAGCAAGTGCTGGAGCTGGCAAAGGTGATGCCGGCAACAGCATACCCGAGGAGCTGATCACACCAACCGATCCGGTTGACAAGCCGACTCGGACGGCGAAATTCCCAAAGGAGAAACTAGATCCGGTTGGCCCACTTGGCATGTCAAGTATGGAGGCTCCCTTAGAGGATGTCCTCGAAAAATTGGCTCGGCCAGTGGCGCCCGGGGCAAATGTAGAGCTTACTATAGCTCAGTTAGAGGCAGAGCGCCTGAGGTTGCAAAGAGAAGCCCGGTTGGTGGTAGAGTCTAGGCAAGCATTTGATAGAGACATGAGAGAGTACAATGCTGCCAATGGTATCACCGATGGTTTCACTCCAGTAGCGCCTCACCCACGCAAGAGAGTTGACTTGCGCAACAGGGTAAGGACCTCAATGACGAGTTAGCTAGAGCCACAAGATCGAGCTCGAGTAAGGCTACTAGTCATAGATCGGGTACAGGCAAGCCGGTGTATAGCTCCCCGGCCAAGAATCTTAGGGCTGCAGCGGCAGCGCGAGCCGAGTTAACCACTTTAACCGGGGATGCTTGGCGCAAGCAGGCAGAAAGAGTCAATGAGCTGGTTGATGTGTGTAACCGGCAGAATGAGGCTTTTCGGAAAGCTAATCCGGACGCTGGTGGTTCTCGAGTGGTAATGTCGGCTAAGGCTGTTAGCCAGAGATCCAAGGGGCAAGCGTCATCTCCACATGTCGGAGTTGACCGGGCTCAGAGCGTGAATTCGGGCAAGAGCAAGCAGCTGCAGGCCTATGATGCCGAGTATGCAGGCAAGCAGCTAGCGGCACAAGGAAGAGGTGGCCAGAGCAGAAACAATGGCGGTCAAGGCAATCCGGGAGCCGGAAGGGGCAATTCGGCTGGCCGAGGTCAACCACCTCGTCCTCCTGGGCAGAATCAACCCCAGCAGGAGCAGCAAATAATGGTGCAAGCGCAGCAACAAGGTGGGGGCCAGGCGGGCTACCACTATGATGATGGTAATTCGGCTATGGCGCGAGCCGGATACCAAACGTATGATAATGCACTTGCGTCCAGGCTGGGACCTCGGACACTAGCTCCGGATGATCAGCGTCTCAGGTTGGATAGAATTTACCAGTCCGAGAGGCTGGAAGAACAAGGCCCACCAGGTCCTCCTTGCTTTGGGCCTAGGATCATGAACGAGCCAAATGTGCCGTTGTTTCAGCTCGGCCGAATCACAAAACCATATAACCGCAGCACTAAGCCGCAGGATTGGCTGATAGACTATGTATCCTCGGTGCACATTGCGGGGGGAAATCGCCGATGGGCGGTCCGGTATCTCCCGCATATGTTGGAAGGGCCAGCCCGGATTTGGCTGAACAATTTGCCAGAGGGCAGTATCAATTCTAGGATGGACTTGGAACAGGCTTTTTACAGCAATTTCTCCAGCACGTACAAGAGGCCAAACCGACCTCAGCTCTTGTCTGCATGCAGACAGGAAGAGCGGGAGACAGACCGAGAATTTTTGACTCGGTGGAGCAACATTCGCAATTCTTCTGAAGGTGTTGTGGAGGAGCAGGCCATTTCTTGGTTTGCGCAGGGTTGCCGACATGGCACCCCGCTCTGGCAGAAGCTCCAGAGAGATATGCCAAAGACACTAGCTGAAATGATCCGGATAGCAGATACATATGCTCTTGGCGATCCGACGCAGCCAGCGTTGGATGCGGTGGGAACTAGCAGGAGGCAACCGGTTAACAACCGAACAGGACCTTTGAGGCCCAGTGACCGACATGAGTTCGGTTATAAAAGGAGAGATCCGGATTACAGATACGGCTCAGACCAGGTTGCTGCAGTAAATATGGATCATCCTGATAGCCAGAGACCAAAAAATGGGGGTCCAGCTTGGAGGCCGAATCAAGGTGCTTGGCCAAAGAAAGTGTGGGATGGACCGAGTCCACCTTTAACTTTTGAGGCAATGATAGATGGACCTTGCCGTTATCACACAACAGACCCACGCAAGCCGGCCAATCATTCAACTCGGAATTGTAGCTGGCATCATCGCATCCAGGCGGAAGGTCAGAGAGGGCCACCTCAGAGAGGTGCTCCTAGACCGAATTTCAGGCCAAATACGCCTTTGTCCGGAGCCAATGCAACCCCGGTGAACGAAGGAGCTCCAAGGCCGGCAGCCACAAAGCCGGTTAACCTGGTAAATATGGGAGGCAACAACAATGCAGGTCCAAGTCGGCAAGGTGGATACCCCGGAAATGATTACAAGGAAGCTCATCAAAGCTATGTGGTTTTTGTGACCGAGCCAACTGACAAAAAAAGTCAGCTACGAAGGGCGAAGGAGGTGAATGCAGTCATAAACCCTAAACCCTAAACCCTAAACCCTAAACTTTTGAGGAGGCAACCCTAAACCCTAAACTTTTGTGACGCAGCCAGCGTTGGATGCGGTGGGAACTAGCAGGAGGCAACCGGTTAACAACCGAACAGGACCTTTGAGGCCCAGTGACCGACATGAGTTCGGTTATAAAAGGAGAGATCCGGATTACAGATACGGCTCAGACCAGGTTGCTGCAGTAAATATGGATCATCCTGATAGCCAGAGACCAAAAAATGGGGGTCCAGCTTGGAGGCCGAATCAAGGTGCTTGGCCAAAGAAAGTGTGGGATGGACCGAGTCCACCTTTAACTTTTGAGGCAATGATAGATGGACCTTGCCGTTATCACACAACAGACCCACGCAAGCCGGCCAATCATTCAACTCGGAATTGTAGCTGGCATCATCGCATCCAGGCGGAAGGTCAGAGAGGTGCTCCTAGACCGAATTTCAGGCCAAATACGCCTTTGTCCGGAGCCAATGCAACCCCGGTGAACGAAGGAGCTCCAAGGCCGGCAGCCACAAAGCCGGTTAACCTGGTAAATATGGGAGGCAACAACAATGCAGGTCCAAGTCGGCAAGGTGGATACCCCGGAAATGATTACAAGGAAGCTCATCAAAGCTATGTGGTTTTTGTGACCGAGCCAACTGACAAAAAAAGTCAGCTACGAAGGGCGAAGGAGGTGAATGCAGTCATACCAGCAGTTCCAAAATACCTAAACTGGTCCGAGCAGGAGATCACTTGGAGTAGGGCTGATAATCCCAGGGTTATGCCCAGCCCAGGAAACTACGCACTGGTGGTGGATCCGACTTTGGTTGGACCAAAGATTAATGTGAAATTCACTCGAGTCTTGGTTGACAATGGCAGTGCTATAAACATCATGTATCAGGACACAATGGTTAAGTTGGGTTATTCGCCGAATCAGCTGCAGCAGAGCAGTTGCACCTTCCATGGTATAGTACCCGGGGTGTCTTGTTCCCCAATGGGAAAGATCTGGGTGGATGTGCTGTTTGGTACCAAGGACAATCACAGACTGGAGAGTCTAGAATTCGAGGTGGTAGACTTGGAGAGCCCATACCATGCTCTGCTCGGCAGGCCGGCATTAGCCAAGTTCATGATATCCACTCATGTTGCCTACCTCAAGATGAAGATGACTGGCCCAAATGGTATCATCACCGTTGCGGGAGATTACAAGAAGGCCATACAGTGTGCCACGGTTGGTTCCACCTTAGCCGAATCGTTGGTGATCCAGGCGGAGAAGAGCAAGATGCATGAAGTAGTGGCAATGGCAAAGTCAGCTCAACTCGGTGTGCTGGCCATGACCAATCCGGATGCAGGTGCAACATTTGAGGTGCCCAAGGAGACAAAGAAGATCCCCATTGACCCGGAGTATCCGGAGCGCATGGCCATCATTGGTGCCGGGTTGGGCGAGAATAGGAAAGCGCGCTCTGTCACTTCCTCCGTGAGAATCGGGATATCTTCGCATGGTCGGCTAAGGACCTGCCTGGTGTTCCGAGGGAGTTGGCAGAGCACTCTTTATTTGTCCGGCCGGAGGTGAAGCCGGTGAGGCAACCGACTCGTCGTCTTTCAGATGACCGAAGAAAAGTGGTGCTTGATGAGCTGGCTAAGCTACTTGCAGCCGGATTCATTATGGAGTTGTTGCATCCAGACTGGATATCCAATCCAGTTCTGGTAGAGAAGAAGAAGGATGAACCAGTGGTGGTCAAGGTGTGGCGTATGTGCATCGACTTCACCAACCTGAACAAGGCGTGCCCGAAGGATCCGTTTCCTTTACCTCGGATTGATCAAGTGATCGATTCTACTGCTGGGTGTGAGTTGTTGTCTTTTATTGATGCGTACTCTGGTTTTCACCAGATACCACTGAACCCCAAAGATCAAATAAAGACTGCTTTTATTACCCCGTATGGGGCGTATTGCTATCGTGTCATGTGTTTCGGTTTGAGAAATGCCGGTGCAACTTATCAGAGATGCATGCAGAAGTGCTTACAATCTCAAATGGGCAAAAATGTGCAGGTGTATGTCGATGATATTGTCATCAAAACTAAAGAAAAACGTACTCTCCTCGAGGATCTCGAGGAAACATTTGTAAACTTGAGAAAGTACCGGTTGAAATTGAATCCGGATAAGTGCACCTTTGGGGTCCCAGCTGGAAAGTTGCTCGGTTTCCTTGTATCGAGCCGAGGTATCGAAGTGAATCCGGCTAAGATCCGGGCCATAGAAAACATGAAATTGCCTAAATGTCTAAAAGATGTGCAAAAATTTACCGGGTGTCTAGCCTCGCTAAGTCGATTTGTGAGTCGGCTAGGAGAAAAAGCCTTGCCCTTATATCAATTGATGAGAAAGAGCACCGGGTTCACGTGGACCCCGCAAGCAGATTCGGTTTTCAATGAATTAAAAAAGATGTTGTCCACTGCACCAATTCTGGCGTCACCTTTGCCGAATGAACCAATGTTACATTACATTGCGGCCACTAACCGAGTCGTAAGTGTGGTTATAGTGGTAGAGCGAGATGAGGAGGGTAGATCCGTGCAAAGACCGGTGTACTATTTAAGCGAGGTGATCTCAACCTCAAAGCAAAATTATCCTCACTACCAAAAAATGACATATGGTGTATACCTGGCGGCCAAGAAGTTGAAACATTACTTCCAGGAGCATCCGATCACCGTTGTATGCGAAGCTCCAATCTCGAGATCATTGGGTGCAAAGATGCGACTGGCCGAGTTGCCAAATGGGCAATAGAAGTGTCTCCTTACACCCCGCATTATGAGAGAAGAGATGCTATCAAGTCTCAAGCTTTACCGGATTTCCTTTGTGACTGGGCAGAGATGCAATATGAACCACCCAAGCCGGATTACAATTACTGGAAGAGATAATGGCGGCCGAACCAGTGGAAATAGATGAACATTTATTCCCTTTACATCCAGTACCGGAATGGGCTGAAGAAATCATGAAGTTCATGTCGGAGGGGAGTTTACCAAATGATGAAACCGAAGCTAGGCGAGTGCAGAGGAGATCCAAGGGTTACACCATCATAAATAAGGAGTTATACAAAAGGAGTGCAACCGAGGTGCTACAACGTTGTGTGGAGCCAGCCGAGGGCAAGGAGATGCTCCTGGAGATACATCAAGGAGAATGTGGGCATCATTGCAGTACAAGAGCCCTGGTGGCTAAGGTGTTCCGGCATGGGTTTTACTGGCCCACTGCTCATGCAGATGCAGAGGACATAGTCCGGAAATGTGAAGGATGCCAAAGGTTTGCCAAGCAGACACACCTACCCGCATCGGCGCTCAAAACAATACCTATCACTTGGCCGTTTGCTGTATGGTGTTTGGATATGGTGGGAGAATTCAAGCCGGCTAGGGGCAACATGACACATATGCTGGTGATGGTAGATAAGTTCACCAAGTGGATAGAGGTAAAACCGATCCGGAAAGTGGATGGTCATTCGGCTGTAACTTTCCTGAAAGAAATCATTTTGAGATACGGTTACCCCCACAGCATCATCTCGGATAATGGCACGAACTTTGCTGTGGGAGAGTTTGCCCGATTCTGCATGAATAAGGGGATCCGGTTAGATATAGCCTCAGTGGCACACCCAGAGTCCAATGGACAGGTGGAAAGATCAAATGCGTTGGTATTAGCTGGGATAAAAGCCCGGTTAATAGAACCCCTGGTAAAGACTCCGGGGTGCTGGATAGATGAAATACCATCAGTACTATGGGGTCTAAGGACCACGCCGAATAGGTCAACTGGCTATACGCCATTTTTTCTGGTATATGGGGCAGAAGCAGTGCTACCCACTGACATAGAATATGATGCACCAAGGGTGACAATGTATACGGAAACCGAGGCAAAAGAGGCTCGGGAAGATGCAGTGGATCTGCTAGAGGAAGCAAGGGAATTGGCCCTGTCTCGGACAGCAGTATATCAGCAGGGTCTCCGACGTTATCATAGTCGGAAGATCAGCCCTCGTGTATTTCATGAAGGAGATCTAGTACTAAGGCTGGTGCAGCGTAGCAAGGGTCGACATAAGTTATCACCTCCTTGGGAGGGACCATTCATTGTGAGCAAGGCTATGCACAATGACTCGTACTACCTTGTAGATGCACAGGAACAAAGGAAGGATGGCCTGGACAGACCCGGAGAGGAAACCAAGCGACCCTGGAATGTAGCTCTGCTTCGACCCTTTTACTCTTAAGGGTGCAATGTATGTATCTCAGTTTATCATGAATGAAATTTCGGCAATCCGAGTCTGGACTCGGGGACTGCCTTGTTCTTATGCATGTGTTTTTTACTACTGTTTTGTCCATACCGTTCATGTGTCGAATTGTTTTGAACTTCGTCCCAAAATTCAAGTAATGTATGCTGTGTTGTTGATCTCGTGACTCGACTGACAAACACCAAAATGGTAGTCAAGAGCAGAGGTGGAGAATATGGGAAACATGAAAATGGACTCGGGGACTCGGTCCGAAACCGATTCGGCACATGTCGTTTACTAACCCCTGTTATTTCTTTCTTGTTTATGTTAGATGATTCTAAACCAAAACTCGAATGTTCAAGTATTGTATGCTATGTTTCCTATCTTGTGACTCGACTGTCAAACACCTAAAAGGTAGACAAGAGCAAAGATCCGGTAAAAATAGTAAACAAGAAAACACACTCGGGGACTCGGTTTAAAATGATCCAACATAAACCTGGTCCGGATCATGTTAAGCAAAATAGAAATAGTCTCGAAGGAACTTAAAATTGTATATTACATCTGCTCCCGGCATACCGGGGATTTAACGTTTTTTCATTAAGATAAATCAGGACGAAGCCTAGGCTGCAGGCGTCTCGGTTGCAGGGATGGACTCGGATGATGGAGGAACCTCGGTTGAGATAGGGTCCTCACTTGCAGGAATGACTTTGGACGGAGAGCTTGAGGGCTTGGCAGATTCGGAAACATCCGGATCAACTGACGTCTTGGCGGTGATTTGCTCTGTGGCCTTAGCCGAATCAGTGGATGACGTCTTGGAAGTTTGGATTACAGCTTGTTCGGCAGTGTCAGCCGAATCACTGGCTGGCATCTTGGAGGTCTTGGCCGAGTCGCAAGCTGCAGGTTGTTCGGCGAAGTCAGCCGAATCACCAGAGTCGGCCTCAGACTCGGCGTAGTCGTCAAGTGAGGCATCATCTGATTCCTCCTCTTCAGAATCTTCCCCATCCGAGTAGATCGGAGCTTGCAGATCAAGATGCTTGGTGTTGGCGAATTCGGCCATAAAGTTAGCAGCTTCCTCACGGATCTTGATCCGGTCTGGATCTGAAGCCCATGAAGAACCCTGGCGAAGGGAGCGTACTGTGGCAAGATCAATGAGCTCATACCAAGACATGATGAATAGCAAACCTGCGTCAGCACCAGCGCGGGCGGACGAAGATCTCCACTGCCTTAGCCGGGTCTCTGCCCGATCCAGGTCTTTGATTAGCTCGTCCGCTGACTGGGCTTGCCGAACTTCAGGAAACAAACTTGGTGGGCTTTGAGACTAGCATTGAACAGAGCAGTGTGGGACTCCTTTAAAGGAGCAATCCGAGCTTTCAGTGCAGTAATGTGGTCTTCAATATCCCACGTCTCTGGCAGAGGGCCCCAGCAATCTTAGCCCTCTCAGCTCGGGCATCTCTCACAGCTTTGGCGGCTTGAAACCGGATGCTGGTAAACTCTCCTACATATAGATGAGCTAACACTGAGTTAGACGAGAAGGAATAAAAATTATGAGGCGGATAAGAGCAGAAGGGAAAGAAGGGATTCGGCAAGCTTACGATCCATGTCTTCATTGAGGATAGCGAGATCAGCAAGCCATTTCGCGCTGATCGCCTGGTGAGCAGCCAGATCATCTTTCGCCGCTTGAGCTTCGGCCTCAGCGGCTGCAACGTGCGTTTGGATTTTCTTGTCCAATTCAGCCCGCTTCTCAATCCCGGCTTTGAAAGTATCTCGCTCCTTCTGGATCGAGTCTTTCTCCCTCTGCAGCGTATCCCGGTCTTTTTGAGCTTGTCCTTCACTTTTCCAACTCGGTCAAGCTCCCGCAGGAGCCGGTCACTTCTGACTTCTCCTCCGATAAAGCGCGCTTGTGCTCCTGATCTTTCTTTTTCATCTCCTCACTTTGCGCATCAAAGGAAGCTTGGAGGGCCTGGTGCTGCAGGACTAGCTGTTTAAAGATCCGGCTGCGAGCAGTTGTGGTTTCCTGAAAGAAGAGGAGTTAATGGCGTAAAAAGAGTCTCGGGGACTGGCACCCGAGACTAACAGCGTGAAGCCAAAACGAATCTCGGGGACTGGAGGCCCGAGATTAATAAAAAAGAAAGTTGACCGAATCAATTTGAAAAGAGACTCGGGGACTGGAAGTCCCACGATTTTTTTTTGGCTAGCACAAAGTCTATGATCAAATGTTAGAGATTCAAGCCGGATGACTTTCTTACTCCGAGGAGTATCAGTCATTCGACCCGAATCTCGGGGACTGGGGATAGTATAGAGTGATCATGGTGAATTAAAAGCGAGATTCGGCTTTGTTACCTCGAAGACCCGGTTAGCTTCAGTAACCGAGGCCTGCACAGAGTGTAGAGATTGAAACATCCGGCTAGGCCCAGCCGGATGTGGCGATGCTGTTGTAGAAGAGCCTTCGGCAAGGTCCGCAGCGTTCCAAGCCTTAACAAATTCCTCTGCGGAGCCGAGTTTGTCGCCGCCCGGAGTGCGGAGATTCGGCAAGACCTGGCCGCTAAGTCGGGCACGAGTAATCGCCTCAGAGAGCTGATCATGCACCCGAGTCACTGATGGAGCGGCGGAAGCCGGTTTACTAGCGACCATCTGCTTATCCGAGGTTGTTGGAGTTGTGCCAAAAGAAACCGGAGTCGGCTTAGGCAGAGGTGATGCGCTCGAGGTCTTGGCAGGGTCTGACTGCTTAGGTTGGTTCTGTGACGCTTGCTGGGGTGGTTTAGATGCTTCCTGTTTCTGTTTCTGCTGCTTCTCGAGAGGTTGCTGCTGCTGCAGTTTCTTCTTCTTCTGCTGCTCTTGATTCAGAGCCTTGGCGGTAGGGAGAGGATCCGGCTTAGTCAATGTCTTAGCCGAAGTCTTGGCTTTCTCCTTCTCCAACTCCTTCAGAGGACGTGGCCAAGTTGAATCTCGGGTCGAACCCGAGATTTCCTCACTCTCCAGGTCAATAACCGACTCTGGGACGAGATCCGGCGGGGGAGTTTTGGCAGTTGTGGCACGCGCGGGAGAGTGGCAGCCTTTTAGGAGACTGGTGCTCCATGGCCGTATCCAGTGGAGGAATGGGAGAAAGGATGGATGAATGGGTTTGTTCGGTGACAAGGACGTCACTGCATAGAGTAAAATAAAACAGTTAACTCGGATAAAGATGACTCGGGTAATAAAAGAAGAAAGCAAATAAATTGGCATTACCCCTTGGTAGTAGGCATGGCCTTCAGCCGATTCGGTTTGGAGACAGTTTTCTTCATTCTCTTGGCTGGAGGGGCATCTGATCCGGACGCGTCAGGGTGTTTCCGAGATGTCCCTTGAGCATCCGGTTTGGCTGGAACACAAGGTGGTGACCATGAAATCGGAATGGGATCAATAGGATCCAGGATCCAGCAATCATCATCTTCATCCTCGGAAAGGTTGTAAAAGACGGTTGCTTACCCTTGCGGATAGGCTTGGCGCGCGGAATCGGCAAATAATCGTCCGTATCCGCATCCTCTTCGCCTTCGCGCAGCGGGCTGCGGTCCCGTGCCCACACCTTGGTGGAAAGATCTCCATCTTCGGCGATCTGGCGGTCGAACAGCTGCAGTAGAATCAAGGCAGATCCGGATTAGTCCAATGGCATTTTGGTGGAGTATGGGTTAATCCGGGGATGATGAACTAACCTGAGGTGGAAGTGCGTCTCGGTGGAACGGCTCCACGCCCCATTTCCACTTATCCGACATCTCGGTGAAGGCAATAGCGTTTACCCGTCTCCTGACGGAAGCTCTGGTGAGGTCATGTTTGCTGATCCGGGTAGGATCTAGCAGACCGCTCATATGGCAAATCTTGTGCTGACGTTGTTGTAAAGGACTGACACGGCGAGAGACGAAGGCTCGGAGGAGATCGTCCGAGAGCAGGCCCTTCTCCAGAAAATCCTCTAGAGTTTGGTGTACGATTTGAAGCTCCGCGAGAGCGTCAGCCGGATCATATTTGAAATTCAGTTCGGCTGTCGGGGGCTCGATCTTGAACTCGGGCAGATTGAGGGCATCATGGCCTTCAGCGCTCTTCACGTAGAGGAAGGACTTTTGCCATTTCTTGCAAGTATCCAGGCCAGTGATCCGGGGAAAGATGGAGCCCGTCCTCGGGGTAATGCTTGACGCACCACAGGCGGTCATCACCTTCGGGTCACTACCCGGGATAGTATGTTTCCGGAGGTGGAAATACTTCGCCCAGGTTTCGATAGTCGGCCAGAGACCGAGATATCCCTCCATAAAGGAGGTAAAAGCAGATAGGAGACAAAGGAGTTAGCCGGAAGGTGGTGAGGCTGCAGGCCGAAGAAATCTAGGAATCTCCGGAAGAAGTCACTCGCTGGGAGTCCGAATCCGCGCTCGAAGTGCGCCAGAAATACAACGCGTTCACCCGGTTGGATGACCGGTTGGAGTTCCTTCCCCGGTTTTCGGCATATAACGTTAGATGTTATACGCCGGGTGCTCCGCAGCCATTCCAAGTCATCGTTGGTGACATCAGAGCCCTCCCAGCTGCCGGGGGGAAGCTTCGGCATATCCGAATCAGTCCTGCAAGAAATCGGACATAGCCGAGTTAGAAGATGTGGAATATCAAGTCTAGAGCAAGTCGGATAAGGTATAACCGAATCAGCTGTTAAGGGATTCGGTAAAGGATATCCCGGATAGAGTTGCCCGATTACTGCGGAGAAGTGATTCGGCTAGTAACTAAAAACACCTTTTTGTAAGGATCTAGGGTTACGAAAGATCTACCGCAGCAGTAAAAAAGAGATGAAATCCCGAGTAAAAATAAGATGGAACTGTTCATGAAGTGGCAAGCCGATCTGGGGCAATCTAGCGCAAAACCTAGAAAGGAGATCTAGGCAATGCACTAAGGCGAGGCAATGGACTCATTTGCTAGTGAATCTAGGGAGAGCCAGTGCAAGTTCACGGCGAAAGAAGAACTCGCTCGAGGTCGCCATGGCCGGAAGAAGAGGAACTCACGGTTGTGGTGCGGCGAAGAAGAAGCGCGGTGGAGAAACGGCGGCGTGCGGCGCGGTGCGCGGCTCCGGCGATTTTTCTCCGATGTTGTCGAGGTCTCCGGCGCGGCAAGGTCGCAAGGGCGAGATCGCGGCGGCGTCGACGGCGCGGTTGGAGTTCTCGAAGTGGGAGGTGCGGGGAAGAAGAAGAGGAACCCCGCACCCCTATTTATAGCCCCTAGATGGTAACGGGCGCACTACCGCACGATTTCCGGGGTGTGGCTGGATCAGGTGTGAACCAAAACTTTGCGGTCGTAGCTGTGGCCGTGTATTTCAAGCACACGGTGGATCATAGAATTGGAAGCGGTGCTGCGGATCAAGTGTGCCGGTCAGCACAGAAACCGAGGAGGCGGGGTCATTTAGTCAAAAACACTCAAGTACCTGATGGATCCGGATAATATGTTGTCAGTGACATGTCAAATCAGAGACCCGGATTATGAGGCTTTGTGCAGAGATTCCCTGCCAAGTGTCCCAGGAAATCCTGAGACAAGATTGGGTGATATGGAATTCGGTTAAAGGCGTTGGTTTTTAACCTGCTACGGCCCTTCATCCGAGGCTGTAGGACCGCACCAGCTTCGGGGACTACTGTCGGGGAGTTGCCCCCGGGTAGGGCAAAGAGGTGGAATGGAAAGTCAATCCGGGTCTCACAAACCGGATCACTCGGACCGGACCATATTTAAAGACAGGAAGAGACCAAGAGGCATCAGGCAAAGTCTAGCCGGATCAGAGGAAGAGACCCGGCTCGACTAGCCGGGTTGCCTGGAAGAGATCCGGCTCAGCTAGCCGGGTTGCCTGGAAGAGATCCGGCTCAGCTAGCCGGGTTGCCTGGAAGAACCCGGCTTACCAGTAATGTCGGATAATGCACAGGGGCCGAGTAATGTCAGTAAAGTTCACGGGTCCTGCAGGCCTCCTGCCCGAGGCTCAGAAGACACGGGATTCCTGGGAGCGCAGCAACCTAGGAGCTGACTCGGCCAATTCGGGAAAGAGGATGTGGCCTAGACCCGGCGGGCTACGCCTGCCATTGCCTGAAGAGGCAAGATAGGCCTGCTAGGACTTGACAGCCAGGTCAAGCCACGGGATTCCTGGGAGCGCAGCAACCTAGGAGCTGACTCGGCCAATTCGGGAAAGAGGATGTGACCTAGACCCGGTGGGCTACAGCTGCCATTGCCCGAAGGGGCAAGATAGGCCTGACAGTCCGGCCGTTGGATTGACAGGAGGCAGAGGCTTGTCCTTTTCCTCTTGGCAATGCCATTATCATCTCCGGCCAGGGGCAAAAAGGTAAACCGGTTAGTGTATAAGTAGACCACTACATCCTCCAGTGCGAGGGACGACGAAGGAGAGGCCTCATTTCCCCCCTGTTCCATCTTCCTCTTAGAGCTCTCACCATTGTTGCTTCATACAGCTCGAGGAGCACCTTGTACTTGTTCCCTTTGAGATATAAGAGAGTAGGATAGTGCTGCAGTAGGGGTGTTACCTCCTCAAGAGGGCCCCGAAGCAGGGTACATCTTGGTGTGCTTTGGTTGTTCTTGGTTTGGTTTGTTCTTGCTTGTTCTTGTGAGTTCTTGGTTGTTCTTCATGCGTGCTTCTTGAGCGCGCACACCCTCCCCGGATCCCCCAACGTCCTAGCGAGCCCCCAACTTAAGCCATCCTATGGCATCTGCCGTGACACCACCACGACACTGTGTCCATCCTACAATCGCAGTACATATATTTCCCTAAATTCTACATGTCTACATATTTATTAAGTACTTATCATCAATTTATGTTGAACGAGACGTCAAGTGAAGCTGATTGGTTCCCAGGTCACTATCCAAGTCCCACTCCCTCCCCACCATTTAACATGAAGAGCTACCTCCATGACCAGATCATCTATGACAGTGTAGATGGTCATGCTGGTTCATCTCCTTCTGCCTATTCAATTTGCTAGTTGGTACAAATAGTGTTTGTGTGTGTTAATGTGTACTTATCCACCACTATATTTTGTGATAGTTTGTAAATGTTATAATGATAGACCTATCTATTGTAAAGATGTATGGGTATGAAAGACAATTGTGTCTGGCCGTAAAACTAAAATGCCACTACTATGTATACTAATTGTTGACTACATTGTCATATTTAATTATGCTGTCTAAGGCGGGTGGCGTGCGGCAAGCCGCGCCAGGGGATCTAGTATTTTCACTAATCCGTCAGAGTATTGCTGAGTTCTGGGGGCAAAATCGACACTGTTGACCTCTGGCGAAAGTTTAACACAAAATCAACCTCGGGCGAAACTATTTCACGCTTCTGACCCTTTTGGGTAGCGCCTAACGATCGGGCGCTACACTACTTTCACGCATCCGGATGTGTAAAGCCTGATCGTAAGGCGCTACACAGTGTAGTAGTGTAGCGTCCGATCGTTAGGCGCTACCCAAAAGGGTCAGATGCGTGAAATAGTTTCACCGGAGGTTCATTTTGTGTTATAGTTTCGTTCAGAGGTCAACAGTGTCCAAATTGCCAGTTCTGGACATCTGTTTCCATGCCAGTCCCACGGGCCGCCATTAGTCCAGACGATGCGAGAATAAGACAGGAGTCGGAGCAGAGGCGTTAGCGTCTTCGGGCTCATTAGACCAGCCACAGTGTGGCAATAAAGCGGTTCAAACTCCTCTTCGAATCGATTCCACACGGTGCGGAGCATCGCTTTTAAATTTCTGACACAAAAGCGGACCATCTTTTTGAGGGTGTGTTTGTTTGGGCTTTTGGCTTTGGCTTTTGGAAGCCAAAAAGCACCTAAATATGTGTTTTTTTGGCTTTTGACTTTTGAAAGCCATAAGATTTGGATCTTGGCTTTTGGCTTCCAAAAGTCAAAAGCCAAAAAGCACCTAAATAGGTGCTTTTTGGCTTCCAAAAGCCAAAGCCAAAAGCCCAAACAAACACCCCCTGAATCGATTCCTATCTGAAGCATGAGCAGCTAGTGGGACCTACGCGATTTGGATTGACTGCATGCGAAGCAAAAAAGCTAGGTTTTTTTTTGTGGTACCCCAAATGAATAAGAGCGCTCCATTTTCGTCCATCCAATGGCCCAAACGAAATCATACTACTGCTGAAAATTTGAGTGGTTGAAATCATACTACTGCTGAATTCGCGACCACCCACAGATGGGCCACGGCCCAATTAGCGAAACGGGTGCCGGCCCTACAAAAAATGATTTGGCCCAAAATCGATCCCCAGATTCATACTCCCTCCGTTCCAAATTAATTGACTTGGCTTTGTCTAGATACGGATGTACCTATACATTCGTTACTAGACAAATGTATGTCAATTAATTTGGAACGGAGGGAGTAGTTAAAAAAAAACGCGTTCCCCAAATCAGGATTCCATTCGATGCGCCGGCGCCGCTCCTCTCTCCACTTCGACCGCGGCGGCGACTGGACTGTCGCCGGCGGCGCTCGTCCCAAAACACTCGCCGCTATTGTCCTCCTCCTGCTGCTCGCGCTCTCCCCGCTCTGCGCGCGGCCGGCCGCCTCCCAGCCGCTCCACTCTGAGCCCATGGCCACCCAGTCCCCGGCCGCCGCGCCTCCCCCTTCGCCGCCGCAGCAGCAGCAGCCCAAGATTCCCCACGCGCAGGCCGGCGGCGCCGCCCGCCTGCGCCGCATCGCCCTCGGCGTCCTCTTCGGCTCCCTCGCTGGCTTCCTCCTCTCCCACCTCCAAGCCCCGCTCGTCCTGTGCATCCGTGTTCGACCAGCAGATCGTGCTGTACCGCGACGCTGACGGCGTGCTGCACTGCCCGCGCAGGTGCGCAAGGCCATCTTTTTCTCCCCTACCTGATCTGAAATTGTGGATAATTTTCTGATGTCACTAGTCTTGATTTGGTCAGTGATCGTGTATGTCATTGTGTTGTTGGCACGGCAGGTTTCTTCAGTCAGTGTGTTGTAGTTTCAGAGTTAGAACCCCAAAACGTGCATCCGAATTCAGAAATATGCAAGTTTATTTTTGTTGGAAATTTACAAGTTTGACAACGAACTCACTACTAAAAGAGTTGGACAGTGTGAATTCAAAGCTAGTGTACTGTGTGATGTTGTGCACAATTGTTAAATCATGTCACTCATGATCATGCACGGATGCACAGTACACTATGGAAGCTATACCGCATTTAGAAGCCTGACAAAAGCTAGCTAAGCACCGTTAGTCCTACTTTGCGTACTAGTATACCAGTAAATAGTTCAGTGCTACTCCAAATCATGAATAGAACAAATGCAGTCACTTCATCTGAACATGTCTAACTGAATCCATCAAATAGGCTGTAATGAACTTTACATTTTTTTGGTCAGACGCTAAGTGCTAATCAATGTAGATTTCTTGGTAGCCAAATGGTCAGCTAGCTAGGTTGCTGCTTTTCAGGTCACCCAAACCTGCTGTGTGCAATCAAACAAGCTAGTGCAGCTGAGGCCACATTGCTTATGGAGGTGGCTAAAAAAGAACTTTTCTTAAAAAATGCTGTGTGCAATCAATCAAATATTGTGGGGCGTAGCTGTGCATTCAGACAATTATAAACTCAGGCAGAAGGGTATCTAATACTTACAAAAGAACATAGCATAAATATCAATACTTATATAAGATAGACTGCATTGAACACAATATCCGAAGGAAGTAGACTGCAATAGTGCCTATTACAATAGCGAATCCATAAGTAAAACCATATCTCAAGTACTTATTACAAAAACCAATCCATAGTTTGTTCGAAGCACTTAAAAAAGAAGGACTACTTCCGCTGCTGTCTACGGCCTCTTCGAGGTGCCGATCTCCAGGACGACTATATCTCGGTGCTGACGTCTTTATCAATCTTGGGGCGTCCCTCCTGATTGTGAGGGGACTTGATCAGTGTTAACGCCAGCTCCGGGCGAAAATGGTTGATTGATTCCTACGAGATAGAAAGTTAATTGTCTTGTATGTGTACATAAAGTTGACATAAATGTATTAGTGAATTTCGAATTACCTGATCGAACTCTTGTATGAGCCATCTCCCTTTCCAGTTAAGAATATTCTTGATTAAAAATAGTCCACAGGAGTTGCTGAAAAACAAATAAAGTGATCAATAAGTAACATGTTAACTAACTTAAAAATCATAATCTATTAGTTGTTCACGTACCCGTCTCTCTGTTGTGGTACATCTATTACTTCTATTGGCCAAGTAGTGACATGGAAGTTTCTGCGCGGGTGCCTCCACACGCATATCTCCTCACCATGTGCTTGTAGCGCATACTCGATGTAGCTCTCCAGACCTCTTAGCTGCAAGTCAAAACAGGGAATTAAATGTAAATAAAGCATAGTTATTTAGTTAATGTAATATAAATGGGAGGAACTCACAGTGTTGCGCAAGTACTCTCGTGACGCTTCATCTTCAATAGCTCCATGTGTTATCGAGTTCAAAATCTGTATAGTTTGCGTTGTCGTATTGACCGACGCTAAGAACCAGTGGTCTCTACCTCGCATATGGATAGGTAGAAAGATCTGTACCAGGAATGATTACCAATACTTAATATGATCGTGGTACAGTGATAAAATATGCTACAGGATGGTAAGAGAATTATTTTACCAAATTGTTAGTCAAGTAGTCTGCGCCCCTTCTAGATCCACCAATGCGCAGCTTCACTTTGGCATTTTTTCTGCCATCATTTTCTAAAGCCATCGCATTTACGGCTCTCTCCACAAAGACGGAACCGTCCTCTCTATTGTCAACAGGTGTAGTGAGCTTATAATTCTCGATGAAAGCGTCAATTACCTGGAACATTGACATAGCCAAAGATTAGTATCAATTTATAATGTTTAATCAAAAAACATAGTATAATTTCTCGGAACAATTACCTCATCCCCTAGGTATTTTTCCTCATCTTCCAGGTAGGGGTTGGTTAGGCATTTCAAATGCTTCTGTCTTATGGTGAGGGCATCAATCCGAACCATGTCCGTATAATCTGGCGAAATGTTTACCCAGTCAAGGATATCATCATTCTCTTTTCTTTCTTTCTTAGAAATGGTTGGATCAAAAGCTGGTATTTTCCGGAGCTTTCCTGTCCACTCCCTTCTCTTGAGACACTCTGAAGCTGTTTCGTTTAACATGTACGAATCCGTGACTTCCTCCGACTGGACTTTTGCCTCGGACTGGACCTTCCCAGATTTCTCCTTTCCGTGGGTGCTGGCTTCCGTCCTGAAGGACCCCTCAGCCGCTTGCCAATTGTAGATGGTTCTGCATCATTTCCTTTATTTTTTTGGGGGTTCTTTTGAGTGTTTTCTTCCTGCTTGTCATGAGTTCATAAATGTTAGAAAAAAAATTGCGAGATACTAATGTTTGAATGAGTACAGTTGATGGTATGGTTACCCTAAGCGGCTGGCCAATTGTATCAGAATCTTCAGGAACTCCTTTCTTTCTTTTCAGGCTCTTTTGGCTCTTTTGAGACTTTTCCTCCTGCACGTTGTGAGCTCATACATCTTAGAATTTGTAGGATTCAGAACTAGTTTTTTGAAATAACTGAGCTATCTTCGTTACTAATAGTTTATATATGGCTACCATGTGTGTCTGGCCCATTTTACCAGAATCTTGAGCATTGCCTTTCTTTCTTTTCAGGCTGTTTTGTGTTTTGTCCTCCTGCACGTAATGAGTTCAACAATGTTACAATTTTTCCCCACAAACTAGTGTTGCAAAACTTGTGTCTGTTCATTAGAAAAGTTCAGAATATGGTTATTTACCTCAAAGCGTGGCAACAGGTCTTCCTTTACATTTTCGCCAAACTTTTTCTCATTATGTATCCCTGATCTCTCCATCCCAACGTGTAACATAATGGAACGCACGTCTAGGGACAACCTTCTGACCTCAGACAGCAACTGGTCATACTCCCTCTTAGAAAGCCCTCTCTCAAGGATGGAAGTATGTATATCTTCGAGCAGCTCCAAGTACTACGTAGCATGAATGAGTAATCAGATTTAAAATAACTATGATATAACAAATGAAATGCGAAAAGAAAAAAAATAGGAAAAACTACCCGTGGATCAAACGCAGGCATGTTGTGAGATGGTGCTGGTTTATTGGACTTGCTAATTTTTTGTGGTGGAGGCTTCATATAGTCTTCCACGAGCTGTTAAAAAATTATATATCACCACGGTTAGCATTTATAAACAAATGAAGTTAAAGTTTGCATGTAACATACCCTGCCAGCTCCAAAATTATGAATCTCATCAATTCGGTCTGCTTTCCTTGCTCTTTCTTCAGTCCAATATTGCATCAAAGGTATCTGTCTGTCGGTGTAATCCAATGTTGTGTCTAGGTGGGTTAGACGCAGCTTCTCCCAGTACCAAAGCTGTACAAAATACAAAATTGTAGTGAGACAGATATAAAATATGAAATGCAATTGAACATAGCATGTTGAATTAGAATTACCTGAAGCAGTGGGAGGTTTCCTTCTAGGTTGGCTTTTCCGTTCTTATAATTAGATATACACTCGAAGAGATGATCCAGCGCCAGCTTGGCCCAGTTGATTGATTTAATATTTTCAAGGTTCTCCACCAAGGACAGATACTTAGAGTTAACTGTTATACCCGTGGTAGGGCATAAAATCTTTCCTATAGTGTATAGAACAAAGCACTGAAGAAATTCTTGTATTGGCAAATTGGGATTGCTCATTTTTTCCAACAAAGAAGTGTAAGTAATCCCTTTTTTCACTTTATCCTTCAGTTTGTAGAATAGTGCAGACGTTCGCTCTGATCCGATGGGATTGAACTCACGGCCTGCCATCGGCAGTCCCATCAGATTTTCTACATCTTTCAGTGTTATGCTAACAGATTTACCATCTTTCAAAACAAATGTTCTAGTTTTCACATTATACGTGTTTGCCAACCATCGGCACATATGGCGCCTGATGTTGACCGGGTGTATTCGTAGCAGATGGCCCAGGTTATAGGCTACTACGAATTCACGCCTATCTGGTGTGAGTGAGTTGATTAGTTTGTAAAATGCCATCTGTGAGCAGGCTTGGCTTCCCTGCAGTTAGGATATGAAGTCATAATCGACCGTGTAACCCTATATCGTCCGGAACTGATAGTCTCACCTTAGTTCGTCCAAAATCGAAAGTGTCACCCTAGATCGTCCGAAAATGACAGTCTCACCCTACATCGTCCGAAATCGACAGTGTCACCCTAGATCCTCCGGAATTGACATTCTCACCCTAGATCGTCCGGAATCGATAGTGTCACCCTAAATCGTCCGGAATCGACAGTGTCACCCTAGATCTTCTGGAATCGACAGTTTAATCCTATATCGTCCGGAACTGATAGTTTCACCTTAGTTCGTCCAAAATCGACAGTGTCACCCTAGATCGTCCGGAAATGACAGTCTCACCCTACATCGTCCGGAAACGACAGTGTCACCCTAGATCGTCCGGAATCGACAGTCTCACCTTAGATCGTCCAGAAATGACAGTGTCACCCTAGATCGTCCGGAATCAACATTCTCACCTTAGTTTGTCCGGAATCGACAGTGTCACCCTAGATCGTCCGGAACCGACAGTCTCACCTTAGATCGTCCAGAAATGGCAGTGTCACCCTACATCTTCCGGAATCGACAGTGTCACCCTAGATCGTCCGGAACTGACAGTCTCACCTTAGTTTGTCCGAAATCGACAGTGTCACCCTAGATCGTCCGGAATCGACAGTCTCACCTTAGATCGTCCGGAATTGACAGTCTCACCTTAGATCGTCCGAAATCGATAGTCCCACCTTAGATCGTCCAGAAATGACAGTCTCACCTTAGATCGTCCGGAAACGACAGTCTCACCTTAGATCGTCCAGAAATGACAGTCTCACCTTAGATCATCCGGAAACGACAGTGTCACCCTAGATCGTCTGGAATCGACAGTCTCATGACAGTGTCACCCTACATCTTCCGGAATTGACAGTGTCACCCTAGATCGTCCGGAAACGACAGTGTCACCTCCGGAATTGACAGTCTCATTTTTTTTCCAATAGTACATGTAAAAAACTATTTTTTACGGATTTCATTTTTCCAAAGGTGCACGTAACAAACCTTTTTACATTTTTCTTAGAAAGGTATACGTAACAAACACCTCGAGCGGATCAACAGTTTGTTACATGGAAACAACTCGTACGTACATATTGGGCTGAAGGCATGTTTTAAGGAAACAAACTTCTCCCGTTATTTCCTTCCATCCATGACCGCCATATCAATTGATTTCGATATCTGCCGGTATTTATATTCCTTCTGACCTTCCTTCTCCATCTTTCAGCCCTACCTTGATAAACGAATCTGCCGCCCACCATTATCAATTATGCGAGAACACAAGACAAGAATGTCCGACGCCGATCCAGGCGCGAACACCTCTTCTTCGTGATCCAGGGTAAGGCGGACGACACGGTGATCTTGTTTTTTCTTGTTCCATTTCTTTTTCGCCGTCTGTGTCGGCCCAGTGAAATCCAGGGTATGCTGGGCCTGTCCTATACGGCCCTCGACACTTGATGGCTGATTTTTGCTAAGGACCAAGCCTACGGCTTGGAGAGCCTCGTGAGGCGAATTGCCTCGCGAGGGGATTTGAGGCAGCGGAGGCCCGCGGAGGCCATATCCACTGCTGCCCCCTCTTTAAGGAAATCTCCCCTGGGGAGAGGTCAACGCCGAATTCTCTACAGGGCATCCAAGCCCTCGTGGAGATCGCTTCGCTGCAAAGCAACCTCTGCAGAGCGCACATGGGCTCTGCAGCGGCCGCAGAGTGACGCGCGCCCCTGCGCGCGGTGACGACGACGCCGCAGTTGCCATTTTGGTGATTAAAGGGGTCAATAAAGCTGTGTCATCCGCTCCGGACTACAAGGATTTCCTCTTTGGTGATAAGGGGACCGGCCGGCACTACGCTCCAAGGCCAACGTCACCGTGGGCACCCCCACGTTCCTCTGCGGCCCCAGCTGGCCGTCCTGCATGGACGGTGGGTACTCTGCTACAGGAGTCAGCTTTACGCCCATGGACCGCGTCCATGGACATCCGGGCTGCGATGCACCGCGCTCCACCTTCTGCGCCACGTGACAGCCCTACCAGTGCGAGTGCAAGGGGGGAGCACGGGGCGCCTATAAAAGGAGGGCAAGGTGCACCGTAGCAAAGGATCACATTCTCATTCCAGCATCGCCACTTACGCGCAAGGAAGAAGAAGACCCTTGCTTCCCTTCCTTGTATACGCCATTGCCAAAAGAGAGCCTTCGGCAAGCTCATTGTACTGTAACCTCTACAAGCAGTGCAATACAGACAAGCAGGAGTAGCGGTATTACCTCCACACGAGGACCGTGAACCTGGGTATGGGCTGGTGTTCATCTCTGTCGTGATGTCCCTCCGCTTGCTCGACGAGCACCGTCGCCGCGCAGGTTGAGGGTTGTTTGACCAACGTGTTCAGCCCCTTACACGAACTCTTTTCATGAGCTTGACTATCCCTGTTTCGTGGGAGTCATTCTCCGACAATTGGCGCGCCAGGTAGGGGGCTGAGGCGCGTCTTCAACCTTCATCGACCTCTGCGCCATGGCGGACACTCGCGCAGCTCGCGCCACCCGGCGGGCGTCAGGCAGGGCAACCACCTAGCCCGCTGCCAACACCACCAACCCTCGCGGCCGTCCCCGCGCCAGCCGTGCCACGGGGCGCAACACCGCTGAACCGCGGGTGGAGCACCCCGAGGACGACGACGGCAACCACGACGACCGCTTCGACGACGACGTCGACCACGGGCACGGCGAGGACGCAGAGTCCTCGCACCCGTCTCTGCGCCACAGCGCCTCCACTCTTGGGCGTCCAGCGCCCAGCCCAAACACCGCGCTGCTCATGGCCGCGGAACTCTTCCGCTACCGTCCCACGGCTGAGGCGCACGACAACTGGCTCGGACGCCTTCAGCACCTCGTCGACATTGCGGCGGCACCGCGCGCTGCTCCTGCGGCGTCGCGCTCTCTGGTGCACCACAACTCCGGACGCGCTGGAACCACCGCGCATGGCGCACCTCCGCCGCCGCCTCCGCCGCCGCCTCCGCCAGGTCCGCCTCCGGCCGCGGCGCACAAGGCCGCATCCCACGCGTCGTCGCCGCGCGATTGTCAAATCGTGCAGCGGACACCCCCAGACGCGCGGGTGGAAATGGAGCGCCAGAAGGACCTCCAGAAGCGCATCGTGGAGGAGATCGGCCAGGCAGGGCGACAGAACCGCCGTGCTCTTCAGGGGGGCATCGCCTCGTACGCCATAGGTTGCGCGGCCTTCACCCGCAACCTGCGGCGCGTCGTCTGGCCACAGAAGTTCAGGCCTGACCTCCCCAAGGGCTACGACGGCACGAACAACCCCATCGAGTTCTTGCAGCTCTACACCACCTCCATCCAAGCTGCGGGGGGAGACGACAAGGTCATGGCCAACTGGTTCTCCCACGCTCTCAAGGATTCCGCCTTGTCGTGGCTCCTGAACCTTCCCGAGGACTCCATAGACTCGTGGGAGGAGCTCTGCCAGCAGTTCGTTGCGAACTTCAAGGGCAAGTACGAGCGCGCCCTCACTTACAACGATCTGCGAGCTGTGCACCAGAAGCCTGGCGAGACCCTCCGCAAGTACATCCAGCGCTTCAGCCAAGTCCGCAACAAGATCCCGAACATCCCGGACTCGCACGTCATTGCGGCCTTCAGAGAGGGCATCACCAACCACAGGATGCTCGAGAAGCTCGGCATCCATGATACCCTTTCCTCCGTGGTGAAGCTTTTCGACATCGCAGACAAGTGCGCCAAGGCGGAAGAAGGGCTCCTCTTCGTCAAGGTGGGCTCAACAGACGACCCTGTCGAGGGATCCAAAACCCAGAAGAGGCGTGACGAGACGAAGCGCAAGCCTACCGCAGTCTTGGCAGCTGAACCCGACGCCAAGTATGTTCGCGAGGACTCTCCAGAGGCTGGCAAGAAGGAGGTGGACAACCGCCCGTTTTGCATCTACCACAACAGGCGCGGCCATGCGACAGAGAACTGCTATGACCTCAAGCAACTGAGCAAGAAGCGTGAGCAAGAAGAGGGCAGCGGTGGCCGCGGCAGAGGCCGTGGCTACCGCAAAGGTGGACGCAAAGGCAACTTCCAGAGGCCTCAGGGAACTCAGGCGAATGCCGCCGAGAAAAACAACAATCTGCCCGACGAAGAGCCTGGAGGCTACCAGGCCCCCAAGGGCGCCATGGCATGCATCCTCGGCGGATCCCAGGCGCCCAAGTCGAACAACCAGTTCAAGCAGTTCGCTCGCGAGCTCAACGCAGCGCTTCCCGGGGTCGAGACGTCCCGCCCCCTCAAGTGGTCCCAGTACACCATCGCCTTCGACGCCAAAGACCACCCCAAGTCTACAAAGATGGTGGGCACCCTCCCGTTGGTGTGCACCCCCACCATCAACAACACCGCCGTCGGCAAGACGCTCATTGATGGGGGTGCAGGCCTAAACGTCATCTCTGTCGAGACCTTCGAGACGCTTCAAGTGCCCTACGAGTGGCTCATGCCCTCCAGGCCCTTCACCGGGGTCACCAGCGGCTCAATCTCGCCTCTGGGGCAAGTGAGGCTCGCGGTCACCTTTGGCACGCAGGAGAACTACCACACCGAGCTAATTGACTTCGACGTCGCGCACATTGGCCTGCCCTACAACGCCATCCTCGGCTACCCCGCCCTCGCGAAGTTCATGGCCGTCACGCACCATGCCTACAACATGGTCAAGATCCCTGGCAGCGGTGGCACCATCACCATACGCGGTCACATACAGGACGCCACGCGCGCCGTCGAGATCGCCTACAAGGACGATGCCATGGCATTCCCCGCTGACGAGGACATGGAGCCTCTCGAGAGGCCCAAAAAGAAGAAACAACTGTTCACTCAAGAGCAAGCATCTACAAAGAAGGTGTCGCTGAGCACCAGCGGCTCGGGGGCTGAAGGCTCGGGGGCTAGCGTCACCATAGGCGCTGGCTTGCCTCCCAAATAGGAAAGCGCGTTCGTCGCCTTCCTTCGGGCAAATTCTGACATGTTCGCATGGACTCCGTCAGAAATGTCCGGTGTACCAAGGGAGGTGATCGAGCACCACTTAGCCGTGTGTCCAGACGCACGCCCTGTAAAGCAAAAAGCGCGGAAACAAGCCCCCGAGAAGCAAGCGTTCATCATCAAAGAAGTAGAGAAGCTGAAAGCAGCAGACATCATTCGAGAAGTTGCCCACCCCACTTGGCTCTCCAACGGTGTGGTTGTCCCAAAACCCAATGGAGGAGGCCGGCTCTGCATCGACTACACAGACGTGAACAAGGCTTGCCCAAGGACCCTTACCCCATGCCAAGGATAGACCAGATCGTGGACTCCACCGCCGGCTGTGATCTCCTCTGTTTCCTGGATGCCTTCTCAGGCTACCACCAGATCAAAATGGCCAAGGAAGACGAGGAGAAAACAATATTTCTCACCCCTTGTGGTGTGTATTGCTACACTTGCATGCCCTTTGGCCTAAAAAACGCCGGCGCCACCTTCCAGAGGCTCATGAGGATCGCCTTGGGGGCTCAGATGGGAAGAAATGCAGAAGCTTATGTCGACGACATCGTGGTCAAGTCTCGCGAGGGAGACACTCTCTTGAAGGATCTCGAGGAAACCTTCGCCAGCCTGCGCAAGGTGAACATCAAGTTAAACCCCGCCAAGTGCGTCTTCGGGGTGCCTTCAGGCAAGCTCCTCGGGTTCCTCGTGTCCCACCGCGGCATAGAAGCCAACCCTGACAAGATCAAGGCTATAGAAGACATGCAGCCACCTCGCCGCCTCAAGGACATGCAGCGCCTAGCAGGATGCATGGCCAGCTTAGGCCGCTTCATCTCCAAGTTCGGCGAGAGAGCCTTGCCATTTTTCAAGATCATGAAGAAATCCGGCACCTTCAAGTGGACTCCAGAGGCTGACGAAGCATTCAAGGACTTGAAGAAGTACTTGGCTAGCTCACCAGTCATGGTAGCCCCCAGGGCAGGCGAGCATCTGAAGCTGTACCTAGCAGCCACCCCACAAACCGCTAGCGCCGTCCTGGTGGTGGAAAGAGAAGAGCCAGTTCTCCCCAAGAAAAGCACTGCCACACCAAGTCCAGAACCTCCCGACGAGGGAACGGTCTCTCCAGACCCAGCGCCAGGCCCACAAGAGTCATAAAAGGGAGAGCGCTGGCGGATTTCGTCGCCGAGTGGACAGACCCAACACCTGAAGAGCCTCGCGAAGAAGAAACCGCGTCATCGGGAGATACAATGCCAAGTCACTGGACCATGCACTTCGATGGAGCTTTCGCCTGCCGCAATGGTGGGGCTGGCGTTGTCTTAACCTCACCAAAAGGTGACAAGCTCTACTACGCCATCCAGCTGTGCTTCACAATAGACAAGATCTCCAACAACATCGCCGAGTACGAGGGCCTCCTCGCCGGGCTCAGAGCCGCAATCGCCCTTGGCGTCAAGCACTTACTCATAAAGGGTGATTCCCAGCTCCTGGTTAACTTCTCCAACAAGAGCTACACGCCTAAGACGACCACATGGCCGCCTACCTTGAAGAGGTCCGCAAGCTCGAGAAGCACTTCAGGGGCATGGAGCTCATGCACATCCCGCGAAAGGAGAACCAAGAGGCAGATGACATCGCCAAGCGAGCATCACGAAGGCAGGCCCAGTCGGCCGGCGTGTTTGAAGAGAGACTCTCCAAGGCGTCCATAAAGCAGCCACAAGAAGCAGCAGCCGCAAGCACAGACGAAGTACTCCCACCACCTCCTATAGGTGGGGCACCCAACTGCGGTCCATCCTCAGGGGAGCGTCTGCTGCTGGCTATGGTGCACCAAGAGACAGGCTGGGTTGACGAACTCAAAGACTACCTGCTGAAGGGAGTCCTTCCTGAAGAAGACGCGGAGGCAGAACGAGTGGCTCGACAAGCCAAGTCATACTACATCCTCGAGGGAGACCTGTACCGCAAGCGCCCAAATGGAATTGCACTCAAGTGCGTCCCCCCCGAGGAAGGCCGCATGCTGATCAGAGACATTCACAGTGGAGAGTGTGGCCACCATTCCTCTGCACGCACCCTGGCAGGCAAGGTCTTCAGGAGCGGTTTCTACTGGCCCCAAGTGCTTCAAGATGCCACCACCATCGTCCAATCTTGCGATGCGTGCCAGTTCCACGCCAAGCAAGTTCATCAGCCTGCACTGGGACTCCAAACCATCCCGCTCTCGTGGCCTTTCGCGGTCTGGGGCCTTGACATTCTGGGACCCTTCCCGAGATCACAAGGGGGCTACCGCTTCCTCTTCGTGGCAGTCGACAAGTTCACCAAGTGGGCAGAGGTTGAAGCAGTGCGCAGCATACCGGCCAGGGCGGCAGTAAAATTCATCAGAGGCCTGGTCTGCCGCTTTGGTGTGCCTAATCGCATAATCACCGACAATGGCTCACAATTCACCAGCGGCATCTTCAGGGCCTACTGCGAGAGCCTCGGCACCAAGCTCTGCTTCGCCTCGGTGGCTCACCCACAGAGCAACGGCCAAGCCGAGCGAGCAAATGCTGAGGTCCTCAAGGGCCTCAAGACAAGGAGCTTCAATCGCCTGAAGGGTACGGCAAGGGCTGGATAGACGAACTCCCGTCCGTGCTCTGGTCCATCCGCACGAACCCCACGAAGCCCACTGGTGAGACGCCATTTGCTCTCGTGTATGGAGCTGAAGCAGTCCTCCCCACAGAGATCAAGCATGGATCCGCACGGGTCCTTGCCTTCAACGAGGACGATCAAGCAGACCTCCACAGCGACGACCTGCTACTCCTTGACGGGTTGCGCCGCCGTGCCGCCCTCAGGGCAGCCAAGTACCAGCAAGACCTGCGACGCTACCACAGCCGCCACATACGTCCGCGCACTCTCGAGACAGGCGACCTCGTCCTCAGGAGAATCCTCTCCAGGGAAGGTCTCCACAAGCTCTCGCCAATGTGGGAAGGCCCCTACAGGGTCTCCCACATCGCCAGGCCTGGCGCGGTACGCCTCGAAACGGAGGACGGCATTCCGGTCAAAATCCATGGAACATCGCGCATCTACGCAAGTTCTACCCGTGATCATAGTCACGCCAGACATTTTTTGTCTCTAGAGGGAAGCACACAACTTCACCTCCAAGCTTCACAAAAGCTTCTCCTCCCGAGGGCCAGCCCCTCTGAGCTCTCCTGATTACGTGCCGCCGCAGGCCGTGAAGAGTCTCAGCCACTGAATGTGGTCCCCATGCCTCGACATGGAAAACTTTATCTTGGTCACACCAAGTGTAATGAACCAATTCGTTTCTCGATGAAACATTGCGCTGAGGCGCCGCTATGTAATATTTTGGTGGTGAGTTTTACTTTTCATCATCTTAGTTCATTTCGCGCTTATATTCTTCCCCATGCGCACCTCGCGAGCGGGGGCTGAGTACGGTGACTGTGCCTCAAGAGCACCCCAACAGCACCGCAAAATCCAAAGGATCCGAGCTCTAGCACGTGAGCACGCTCTCACGCCTGTTACCTCCCCAAAGAGCTCTGGCCCATGGGCTTGCTCCCAAAACACGCCACCTCACCAAAGGACCTTGGTACTTACTCTCCTCGCGAGATACCCATGAGGAAGCCTATAAGCGCGCATGGGTGTTTACTACCATGTGCCGCTTTGGGTCTGCCTCTCTAACCAATACAGGGAACAAGAAGTCCTCCCCAAGGTCGAGAAGTCACGCTCCGACCCCTAGAAGGGAGCGCACCATCAGGGAAGCCAACGCCCTCTACGAGGCCAAAGTCTCACCAAGCTAAGTCTAGCGCTTGCGCTCCTCAGAAGTGTTTTCTCCCTCTCACGGGCACCTGTCGCCCCTCGAGCGGTTTTTTCTCTCTCACACTCCATGGACTGCTTGTGCGTCAAAGGGGAGCCCTCGAGCACCGCGACTCGAGAGCCCTTACCTCTCCAAGCCTTAAACACCCCCCGGCCTTGCCGAGTCACGCTCCGGCATACCGTAGCGGCGGTGTCATAGCGCAAAGAGACGGGTCCTGACGACGTAGAGCGAAGAAAGACATGGAACAGGGACAAAGGACCCTTCGAGGGGCACACACACATGTTTGCATACGATTAAAGTATCTTACAAGCCAGCGTGAATTAAAACAAGTCTTAAAACAAAGATAATTGCGCCAAGCGCATCTTGTTGCAGGAGTGGCCTAGGCAGAGGGTTCACCATCGCCGTCCTCTTCAGCCTTCTCTTCTTCGGCGCCTTCATCCTCCTCAGCGGCCTGCTCCGCCTCAACCCTCTTGAAGCGGTCGACGTAATCGTTGACTTCTTCTCGAACCAAGTTGGAGAGCTCCCAGGCCGGATCTCCCTCGATGGGCTCGGTCACTGACTCGAAGTCGAAGCCGGGGTGAAGGCGCTGGAGGTTGGCGAAGACGCGATCGATCGCCACGGTCAAGAGCTTGCGGCACTCCTCATCAACAACGTCGCCAAGTTCCGCCACAGGGCCCTCGAGCACAGAGAAGAGCTGGTCGAAGTAAGCAAGATATGTGGCGGCATCAGCGTTCCCATGGACGGGAACAATAGGTGCATCCACTCCTAGCTGCCCCGCGAGAGTATTCCCCCGGGCCACTAAGGATTGGAACATGCGCTCCCGTTGCTGCGTCAAGACCTGTGCCGCCTGCACGCGATGCTCAGCCTCTTCGGCGCGCTCCACGACAGGGCCCACCTGAGCGGTCAACTCCTTCATGTCCGCCATCAAGAGGCAAAGTTCTGTTCCGCACGCGCCCGAGCCTCCGCGGCAGCCTGGAGGCGAGAGTCGAATCGCTTCTTCTGGGCCTCAAGGTCCTGGACGCGAGCCTCAAGCTCTTTGCGTCTCTTCGTGAAGCGCTCCTCTTGCTTCTTGGCCTTATCCGCGAAGTCTTTTCTACAGCTGTCGCGAAAGAGCTTCTCCTTCGTCGCAGACTCTTCCGCCATCTTCTCCTCCTTTTTGCGAAGGTTCTCGTTGGTCAGCGCAAGGCGCTTCTGGTAGAACTCCTCATCTTGAGTGACCTTGTACTCGCGGGCTTCCAGGTGCTCCCGCTGCGCGGATTGATCCTTCTCGATCTGCTCAACCTGGTCTTCGCGTTTGCGCGCCTCGGCCTCGCGGGCGTCGAGATCAGCTCCGCGCTGCACGATCAAGTCTTCGCGAATGCTCAAACTCTCACGAATTTCTCCAAACTCTGCCGCAATTTTCCGACTCGGCGACGATCCCCGCCTCGCGGTCCAGAAGCTCTTTGTGCTTGGCGGAGACCGCCGCTCGCGCGCCGCCAGCTCCTGGTGTTTGGCCTCGGTCTCCACCTCGAGAGCCTCGCGCCTAGCACCCAGGTCCGCTAGGGTCTCCTCGACCTCGCGGACCACGCTGATGCGGATTCCTCAGCAGAGCGCAGCGCTGCCTCGCGCTGCGCCTGGGCAGCTTCGTTCTTCCGGCGGCAGCTCTCCACGGTCTCATGAAGACAAGCCCAGCCCCGCGCAAGCTCAGCGGCCTCCTCCGCCCTGGAGCGATCTTCCTCGGCAAGCTGGGCCTCAAGCTCGTCGAGAACCTCCCTCGCCGAGCGGAGGACAGCCCCACGGCGGGCTGCGGCGGGGCGCCGCCCCCGCAGAACTAAGGCCCATGGCTCGCCGGAGGGCCTGGAAACGCCGGCGCCTGCCGAGGATTCCGGAGCGTCCAACCTTGGGCTCCGAGTGGCCTCAAGGCGCGCCTGGGGGCTCTGGTGCGAGCCCCCCTCTTGGTCCACACCAAGGGGCCTTCAGGGGGCTTTGATGAGAACCCCCCTCACCGGAGGCCTCCTGGGGGTTCGGGGCATCTTCATCTTCAACCACGTCATTCTTCTGCCCCTGGGGAGCGCTCTCCTCTCCAGGGACAGGGTTGGCCTTCTCAGTTGAGGCCGCCTCCCCAGCGGCCTCAGAGTCCGCTGTGGCCTCTCCAAGTTTCGTGCTCGGTGGGGGCGATGACGCGGCGGCCTCCTCCATTTCGACGTCAGCGCACGCCCCCGCGGACGCCCCTGTCACCGCGGCACACTCCTTCGCCGGCGGCGTGAACCTCGCCGCATCCGCATCCGCCGTCCCCTCCGGCTGCGGGGGGAGACGTCAGGCCGCATAGGTGGAGGCATCGCCACCTCTGCCTCCCCCTCCATCTCCTTGCAGTGCTCCTCGCTTCAGGAGGCGGCGCCGCGCCTCAGGAGACGAAGCAGTGCCCTCGGGAGGCACCTCGTCAACTGTACACGCTGCAGGCGCCGCTGCAGCGCTGGGGATCTCTCCAAGCCTCCGAAGTCTCCGCCTCTTCGGCACCTCGGGGCCCCTGGAGAGGCTAAAACTCAAAAACTCCGCAGGAAGCCTACGCAAAACAAGCCAAGACAGAAAAGGGAGTCAGTTCTTACCCTGATGTCTTGGCGCGGGAATCGACCCACACCGTGTTCGACGACCGCCACGGCCTCAGTGGTGCGGCTCCGGCGCCGGACCCCTCGAGAGCGGCCTCGGCTTTCCTCTTGAGGGAGATGCCCGCTGGACTCCCGGCGGCCCGGTCATGAACGGCCTTGGAGCGGGGCTCGCAATGGCCTGATGAAGCTCCGTCATCGTCGCTCTCCTCTTGCCCCTCGGCGCGCTGCGAGGGAGCGACCACGAACTGGCCGCTGCTGCCTGAAGAAGCCTCGTGGGCCTCACCTCAGGCGCCGCGCTCTTCGAGGTGCTCGAGCTCTCCGCTGGAGAGGCAGAGCCTCCCGAGGCGCCGGTTGCGCCTGCGTCGGATTCCACAGGCGTTACCGTCGTCTCCTCGTCGCCTCAGCTGGCGCCCCCTGCGCCGCGGACTCAGGATCTTCGCGGGGCCCCGCATGACCCTTGGGCACCAGGCCCCACCGGTCGAACTTCGGCATCGTCTGCACGAGCGAGACGCGGCGCCCAAGGTCAATCCTGTGGAGCGGGACCGCCTTATCGCCAGGCTGGGGGATATCAGGAGCCGTGAAGAGCGTCTCCATAATGGTGCGCACCTCCTGCTGCGTGAAGAGGTTTGCGCTCAGGCGCATTTTGTCCCTCTGGTTGGAGTAAAGCCACATTGCGTCCGCGTGCCACTGGAGCGGAGCAATGCGGCGCTTCACGAAGTCCTTGGCCACCATCTGCCCGGTGAGGCCTGCCTCGCGGAGGTCCTTCAAGCGCCTCATCACAGGGCCAAGCGCGGCTCCCTTGAGCGCTTTAGAAGACCAGCTCGCCCTCTTCATCGGAGGCGCCTCGGGCAGGTCAAAGAAGGCGCTCCGGCTGCCAAACTTCATGAGGAACCAGCGCTTGCGGAAGTCCTCCACCCTCTTCGTCACATTGGTCACAATGTTCTCGCCGTTCCGCGCGATGGGGATGTATGTGCCCTTCATGCCCTCCGCGATGCGGAAGGACACGCACCCTGACCGCTCCTTGTTCGCCGTGAACCGGAGCGCATAGAAGCTTCGGAAGAGGTCCACCGAGGTGGGATGCCGATGTATGCCTCGCAGAGGTAGGCGAAGATGGCGAGGACAAGGATGGAATTAGGATGGAGATGAAGGACCTGGATCTGGTAGCGCTCCAGAACGCCAGGAAGAAATCGGAGAAAGGAGGCACAAGCCCGGCGAATAGGGTGTGCATGAAGATGGGGTAGAAGTCGCCGAAGGAGTTGTCCGCCGGCTTAAGCACCGTAGCGCCGTGCTCGTTGGTCGCTGAAGCCGCCATGTGACGCACTTTCTCCAGCTGCGCCTTCTTCTTAAAGCGGAAGCCGGTCAGAGCCGGCTCGAAGTCGCCGACCTGCTGCGTCGCGGCAGGTTCGCCGCCCTGCACCACGGCTTTGCCTTTCGAGGCCGCGGAAGCTTTCTTGGGCGCCATTGCCGCAGGATTGCAAGGGGGGAGGTGCGTCGGAGACACAGGAGCGCAGGCGTCAAGAGCAAGGAGACGGGCGCGCAAATGATGCAGTAACTGCTGCCTGAACCGGCGCTGCAGGCTTTATTCCCCTCGAGCAGTTACCGAGACGTGGTGGGACCCCCCACTACGCCCATCATCTCCGAGGAGAACGTGTCGTCGCGGCGTAACTGCCCTGCACGTGTCTCAGGCCGGCCGGAC
The DNA here is from genome assembly GCA_947311845.1 of Poa pratensis. Lineage (NCBI taxonomy): Eukaryota > Viridiplantae > Streptophyta > Magnoliopsida > Poales > Poaceae > Poa > Poa pratensis. Next base: position 19,928,480 of record CAMZMU010000010.1, read on the forward strand.
ACTTTGGGCCCATGACGGTTCGCCTGCGTCCATCGGACTACATCGTGCCCATCATGGGCCCGGGGGCTACTGTCGGCCCAGTGAAATCCAGGGTGTGCTGGGCCTGTCCTATACGGCCCTCGACACTTGATGGCGATTTTGCTAAGGACCAAGCCTACGGCTTGGAGAGCCTCGTGAGGCGAATTGCCTCGCGAGGGGATTTGAGGCAGCAGAGGCCTGCGGAGGCCATATCCACTGCTGCCCCCTCTTTAAGGAAATCTCCCCTGGGGAGAGGTCAACGCCGAATTCTCTACAGGGCATCCAAGCCCTCGTGGAGATCGCTTCGCTGCAAAGCAACCTCTGCAGAGCGCACATGGGCTCTGCAGCGGCCGCAGAGTGACGCGCGCCCCTGCGCGCGGTGACGACGACGCCGCAGTTGCCATTTTGGTGATTAAAGGGGTCAATAAAGCTGTGCACCCGCTCCGGACTACAAGGATTTCCTCTTTGGTGATAAGGGGACCGGCCGGCGCTACGCTCCAAGGCCAACGTCACCGTGGGCACCCCCACGTTCCTCTGCGGCCCCAGCTGGCCGTCCTGCATGGACGGTGGGTACTCTGCTACAGGAGTCAGCTTTACGCTCATGGACCGCGTCCATGGACATCCGGGCTGCGATGCACCGCGCTCCACCTTCTGCGCCACGTGACAGCCCTACCAGTGCGAGTGCAAGGGGGAGCACGGGGCGCCTATAAAAGGAGGCAAGGTGCACCGTAGCAAGGGATCGCATTCTCATTCCAGCATCGCCACTTACGCGCAAGGAAGAAGAAGACCTTGCTTCCCTTCCTTGTATACACCATTGCCAAAAGAGAGCCTTCGGCAAGCTCATTGTACTGTAACCTCTACAAGCAGTGCAATACAGACAAGCAGGAGTAGCGGTATTACCTCCACACGAGGGCCGTGAACCTGGGTACGGGCTGGTGTTCATCTCTGTCGTGATGTCCCTCCGCTTGCTCGACGAGCACCGTCGCCGTGCAGGTTGAGGGTTGTTTGACCAACGTGTTCAGCCCCTTACACGAACTCTCTTCGTGAGCTTGACTATCCCTGTTTCGTGGGAGTCATTCTCCGACAGTCTGTCTTTAGATCTTTGAATTACGAGTCATCTCGCCTATAATTCCAAGTCAGTTCTCATGGATCTTTGAAATTCAGTACCTCTAGTAGTTTTCTGTCTTTAGATCTTTGAATTACTAGTAAATGATGTCTACATGGTTTTTTGTAGGTTCAAAGATTTTTCTCAAGTATGACAACGAGACGATCAATATCGCGTTTCAGTGCTCATGAATCGACTGACTTAGAGGATTATGAACTGCCGGAGCTCCGATGTGGCTGCGACGAACCGGCAGTGCGCCGCATATATCACACAGAAAATTATGAAAAGCTGTGTTTTCTAAAGTGCAGTGTGCGTGAGGTGATATGTATACTGTATTCGTATGCAACATGTTTTTCCTTCAAAACAATTGCTGAACCTTATTCTTTTCTACAGGGTTGTAATTTGTCAATCCGGGAGGACCTTCTCAACAAGTATGCTGAAGATACAGTCGACTATTGCACAGCTGCTTCAAACAGTAGTCTACATGATGCATTGGCTTCATCTGTCTACCTTGTGAAGGAGAAGGAAAAACAAATTATGCAATTAGAAAATAAACTTCACTCCATATGTACCAAACTGTCTGTTGCAGAAGAAATTGCAGAAGAGAACTCCAAATATAGGAAATATTTCGCACTTTTCTGGTTAATGGTGGCCTTGTACATAGCTCGAATAATAATTCCAACACTATAGACATGCAGTACTGAAATATTCATATCAATTTTCTCTTGCTCATTGCATAGATTACGCAGTCACAGGGCAGCAGCTTATTAATTGTACTGATAGGTTCCAGCTTATTAGAAAGACTTGCTCTGGGTTTATGTTCTTGTGATTAAAAAGAGTACGCATGACACGACTTGCACATACCAAAGCAAATAGGAAATAGACTAGCTGCAACTCACTTGCGAATCAAACTTTACAAAACAAATAAAGTTAGGAAAATATCAGGAAAATTTCTCTAATGTCTCACCCAGGCTACAGGGTTTACAAAACAAATAAAGTCTACAGAAACCAAATTCGACCACAAGTTCAAAGTACAGTCCAGAAACAAAAGAGATCACATCGGCATCAAGCTTGTTCCAGCTGTAGTGCGGTCCTAAATCAAGCTCTAACTTTATCATATTCTCTTGATAACATGTATAAAACACCCAGAAAAATATGGACATCAGCATCCTCGGGCGACATCTGAGCAGCTTCATTCAACAATCTAAAAACCTGGTGAGAGGCAAGTTGTTCAGTATGCTAAAAAGATATAACTTCTAAGTAACATCAGGAAACAAAATTGTACAGAACATACAGTCACAGCTAATAATATCTTGCTGAAGTTACCTTTGTCCCTCGAGCCGAATTTCTCGTGGAATGACTTTGGCCTCTTCTTACACGGAGCACCTTTCCCCTTTATAGGTATTGGATCCAGGATTTTGCCAGTAAAAGATTGATTCGCCCGTGAAAAATATGCAGGCAATGGACCAAATGCTTGGGCGTTGGTTTGGTGGTCATTCTCGCCCTCAGCATTCTCTTCATCCTCGGCGTCCTCATCCATAATACCCTTCAAAAGTGCTTTTACCCTCTCTGATTTCTCACTGCTCATTGAAACTTTGAACATAGCTGCAGTAGACATGTTGCGGAGTTCGCGGAAACGATCCATCTGTTCAGACCAAACATGTGTACAGCCAGTCCTGTCAGGTTCGAATGCATTTTTTTGCTTGCATCGTCCATCTCACGGCAACACAACAAGGAGGGATGCCGCGCAAGCCGTAGTGCTTAAGAACACGAAACACATGTGCACACGGGATCTCCTCACGCTCCATCTTCCGACAGTGGCAGCTCACGCTGTCCAGCGACGTCTGCACAAATACGCACCTCACGTCATGCTCGCCCCATTCACTGGATACGAGAAAATTGACCACATTTTCATCCTCCTGTATCATCTCACCAATCTCCCATCCCGCTGATTTCACAAACTGCTCTTTCACCAACTTGAACATTTCTGGGGTATAAATACGGGAAGCACTTTTCAAAAGTGGGTCATCAGATATTCTTGTGAAAGGTACCGACTGGGAAGCTCTGGCATCCAACTCCCCTTCCTGCCTCCGGAGACGTGAAATATAGTGCATAGAGTGCTCGAGCAAATCGACAAGTGACATCATCCTCTCTAGATGGTTATGAAGACCTGAGTTGAGACTTTCACTCCTCTGGTTACTCCTCATTCGCAGGATATACCCACCTTTTGTGTACGCCGCCGACCATTTCTCCCTGAGCTCGTACATCCTCGCTAACCATGTGTCCTTTTCGCTAATCTTGTGTTTCTTCATATACTCGGCCCATCTCCTCTCAAACTCGTCAACTTCCATCCTAATATAAATGAACTCCGTGAAGTCCTTCAGCTTTTCCTTGCGAAGGTGCCTTACCATATTTTGCTCTATGTGCCAGCTGTACAACCGATGGAAAGCATCCCCCATTACAACTGAGATTGCTCTAGCCATTGCATGATCCCCATCTGTGATCACCGACCTAGGACGCTTCTGGCGCATCGCCATGAGAAATGTATCAAGCAACCATATATACGTTTGAGTGGTCTCATCCGATAGGATCGAACACGCAAACACAGTCGTGCTGCGATGGTGGTTCACTCCGACGAACGGAACAAATGGCAGATTATATCGGTTCACCCGGTAAGTGCTGTCAAATACCAGGACACCGCCGAAGGCCTCATAGTCCAACCGAGACTGCCCATCTACCCACAAAATGTTTCTCAGATGGCCTTTACTGTCAGTGGTATAGTCATAGAAGAAGTCTGCGTCCTTGTCTTTCTGTGAGGCCATATAGTTCAGCAGATATTCAGCATCTCTCCCCTCAATCTTTTTCTTCTTGTACTCCGAGACAAAATTATACAAATCTCGGGTTATGAAGCCGACCTTCTCAGGACCACTGGCCTGATGTACCATAACGTCCATTATCTTGTGCGTGCGGAGGCCACCAATTCCATACCCAACTATATCAGCCTTCTGTCCATCTGTTATCTTACGGTGAGAGAATAAATAGGTAGACTGGCCTTCCTTAGCAAGCTGATGGTTATGCTCATCCTGAGACTTCTTCACGAACCACTCGCCAGTAGCTGCATTCAGCTCAATCTCTAAATGAGCCCGGCATCCACAACGAGTCAGAGCCTTTGGTGTCCTTTTTGGGTCGGGTCTTTCGAAGTTCGCCAATGAACGGTGTCCTTCCTTAAAGCAGGTGTAAAGCCGCCTGAAATGCGTGCTGGTGCCTGGCAAGTATTTCACCTCTTCCTTCCTAACACTGAACCCTTTGACCTTAGCATATTCATTATAAAACTGGTATCCTTCGTCCTCGGATCTGAAGGTCTTCCTAACCACGCGGAGGTACTCATCATGCTCCTCATGCTCCATCTCTGAAAACTGCAAATCAGAAAATTAATGTTCATGTTACTACTCAAATAAATCAAGTCTCAAACTCAAAAAGATAATTTCATGTGCAAGATGAAACGACAGGTAAAATTAACTGCACATATGCAAATCTGACTCTTGCACTAGAGAGGCACAACATAATTTTTCAAGCTAATAATCTTAGCGGATGCAACATTTCATGTTTTCTTAATAACTGAATGCGGAGTGGAGCATAATATGGTCGAAAGAGACGTATTTATTAAGTGGCAAACTTCAAACGAAGGGATATATGCAGCTGTACTATAGACTACTGTGCAAAGCTAACCCTGATGCATGAATACAATTTCTGTCCACCTAAACATTGAACTGTTTTGTCAGAACTTATATCCACATCCCATGTATCACAGGCCCAAGAAACAAGTAGCAGCAAGTACCTCAATCACACAAAGAATTTGTTTTCATGAGAAGAAGGAACACGGAGCAGTACTTCTAAATGTATCTAATAAAAGTATCGCAATGTACGTCATGGCTAAAAGTTCATCAAGTGACTGTTACAGTTAACTGTCAGTAACTAAGAAATAAGCAGTTTTGTCGATAATGCTTCTACTGAAAACAGTAAGACCACTAGCCATGGTGAGTCACATTCAGGTAATCTCCGACAATAAATATGCGTACATGGTTCAGTATTGCTATTAGATAACTCAATGCTCATCAGTTTCGATGGAATGGGGAACACGTACCTCGTGCCTCGGGCGAGATTTGGCCGGCGGTATGCAGCCCGAACGGGTTGGATTGCCGGCCTGGGAGACGATACGAGGCGGAGGAACGAGGAGGTGTCCGCGTCCGAGGTGCAGCCGGCGGCGTATAGGTGGCGGCGGTGTGCTCGGGCGTGTGCGAGGTGGAGGCGGTGGCCGCAGGCCAGGTGGAGGCGGCGAGATCGGGCGTGAGGTGGGATGGCGACGAGAAAGGGCGTGAGGTGGGGCGTCCGCGAGTTTCGGCGGTGAGGTGTGGCGGCGCCGAGCTCGGGGCGTCTGGTCGGGCGGCGGCGAGATCGGGTGCGAGATGGGCCGGCGGCGAGATCGCCTGGTGGCGCCTCGATCGGGGGCGGTCGATTAACTATTGCGTTTTTTCAGGGATATTTTTTCTACCGCATCGCTACTTTAAAAAATAATGATATCTCCTTACTGGGCCTGCGCTGGGCCTAATCTTCGCCTCTTCATCTCAGCCGTCCGTACGAAATCATACTAGTCTCATTGGAGACTATCGAAAGGTACTGTAAAAGAAGCCAAAAGCTAACTCCCAAGACGAAGAATGCCAAGTATTGCATGGCTGACACATCCAACAGATTAAAAATAAAAAGCGACTTCATACACTGCACAACAAACTTGCCGATTTCTAGCGCAACGGTGTAGTTGGTCTTAGGGATCGGGAGACACAGGGGGTAGCCAGGGAATCTGTGGCCCACGCTCCAGCGAGCTGGTACAAGCCAAGCAGAGAGCGTTTCAGGCTTTCGACGGAGGTCTACTACTGTCGATTGTACATACCACGGCAGGGCAGCGGAGGCAGAGGCTGTCCGGCCCTGTCCCCTCATCCGTCAGGCCCTGACACCTCCCTCCCGGTACACTGCACGCAACACCTGATCATCATACTATTTTGCCAGATCCTTGGACAAGGATTAATTTGTTCTTCTGCTCGATATAACTCTACGTTTAAGGGGCACCTCCAACGGGCGGGCGCAAACGGACCAGCCCAGTCCGAATCTGTCCGATCGGACAGGAGGGCTGATCCAACGGACTGGCGCAAAGGGACAGTGTCCGCGCGGACACATGGTTTCGCCCCAAACGCGGCCCAATTGTGGACCAGGTTTGGGGGAGACGCGGACACGCGTTGTGTCCTCCCGTGTCCGCCCCTGGCCCACCTGGCAGCCACTGTGGCCGCTTTGGCCACGGCGCTGGGTCCTTCTTAAATGGAGACCAACCCCCACCCGTCCCATCCCCATCCCCACTCGCCCAAACCCTAGCCACCGCCCACCGCCCCTCGACGTCGGCGGCCATGAAGAAGAGCTGGTTCTTCAGCAAGCCCGGCCGCAACAATGCGGAGGCCAGCAGCTCCCGCACACCGCCTCCGGCCTTCGACGCCGCCCGCCGTGCCGCAGCCCGCCGTGCGGAGCTGACGGCGGCACGGAATGCTCGCCGCCGTGCCCGGCGAGCCCGCGTCTCCACGGAGGTGGCGTAGATCTACTGGGAGGTAGCTTGTGGCGCCCCGACCCGACTGCTATACAGTGATGCTGTGTGTCACCGGTTAAGCGATACAACCGGAGGTTACGGGTTTACCAATCCCCGGCTAAAACCTTTGGCAGGCGTTGCTCGGAATTGATCATCGGCAACGCAACACCCCGATTGATGTCTTAACACAGGCACAACTATCAATGCATAATAGAGAGATCAAGACTTGTGGAACAACAGGCACATCACAGACTCTACGACACAAAACATTATAGTTCAACTCTTATAATGGAGAAAGATAGCAAATTACAACCAGAGGTCACAGACCCAACAGTACAACATGCGGAAGCGAAATAGGTTGTTCTAAACAACAAGATCCAAATTATGGCCTAAGAGGCCTACAGATAAACATTCCAGCGCCAGCTGTTCCAGGATGTCCCAAGCTGCCACCTGGGAACCCCAGACTACTCGTCGACGTCCACAAAGAACCCACCTTCGAGCTCGGTGAAGTCCTCCTCTGAAACAAAACAAACGACGTTGAGTTCGACGAACTCGCAAGATTATATATAGAGCTTTAGCTCGATGAGGCTTTCAAAGTTTTATGGCTGTTTTGCATAAAGCTGATTTTATTTAGTAAAACATAACTCCATGGCATCGACTAATCAGAATATTTTGAAAAAGGGGTAAGAAGTAACTCTTTTCTTCTGATCACCTTTCTCATCATCAACCACCATCATCACTGTACCTGTTCTACAAAGGCACCTCCCCGAATCACCCTCGAGGAAGCTAACCTTGCATTCTTGAGTGGTACCTTTAGTACCCAAGTTTTAATCATTCCGTTCAAGTTATTCTATGGTCTTATCGTCCTTTCCCAAGTCGTCCGTAACCGTGGACACGGCTTTTCGAAAAGATTTAACCCTGCAGGGGTGCACTGTGTTTACCTTCGGTACCGCCCGGCTCATTGCCTACGCTTAGCTCTCTTCCGGGGAAAGCCGACTGAGTGGAACGGTTACAACCTTTACCTTGCTTGGGACTAACCCAGGATCATCAGTGGCGGTAGGACAGGTTCAGTGCCTCCAACACCCTGTCCCGCGGCCACTTATTTTCCTGACACCACCATCCTCATCTCTATCTTGGCCACCATCCCAACGCACGCGCAAATGGAAGCCCGAACTAGAGGACCCTCGGCTAGCCCTTCATAAGTTAGTCGGTCGACCAGGGCTCCATATACCCCACTGAATGGAAGCGCGCTCATTCTTGATTCAAGAGGTAAAGAACTCGCACCTAGGCGGCGAGAGTGAGACAAAACACCACCATACCTTAGGGCCTCCATCCCCACCTTTAAGCATTTTATTACCTGTCACCACACATTCTCCACCATCTTCCGGACCTTTCATCAACTGTTTCCAACATGAAATATCCATCGGAAGACTAAGCATTTAACTAAGCATGGCTAAGCATCAACATTGCATAGTTAAGTATTTCAGGCCAAGAATACAATCCTATGGATAATAGGAGGGGAAACAGGTAATGGCATCGGAAACTTAATGCAACTATAGGATACTCTAATCCAAGCAAATTGACAATTGGAACCGCATGCAATATTATAGTGGAGAAAATATTTGCGGAAAATAGGTTAGGATATGCTCAGAGGGGGATTACGCTTGCCATGTTGATACGGCTGGTAGTAGGGATCGTCGGGGTATTGTGGTGTAACCCCGGCTGCTTGATCTATCGAAGCATAACAACGGAGAACAATCAATCACCACACATGCTTAAACAGATGCAATGCGCAAACACAAGATGACATGACAATTTAAATGCACCATAAAAGCTTTGAACATGACCAACAAGTTGAATGGGGTCCCCATTATATTTATTGCATTATTTGGAACAAACCCCATATTTAAACTTAAGGGAAATAGCCAATTTTGAAAAGTACGGTACTGAAATATTGCCCAAAAATGCATGCAATGGATGTTACTGGATACCTCATAATTTTGTGAGCATTTTTGATATAAGGAACACATTTTTCTGAGGTCCCGATAAAAAGTTATTACATTTTGAATTTCCTCTTTTAAATTTATGCTTTTAATTAAGTTATTTTTAACAACGATAAAATTGATTGCTCGAATTCGAGAGAGAGGGATGGAACATGTGATTCATCGAAGTTCGATGTCGCTAATTGCGCGAGGGAGGAGCGAAAGGCATGCGCGAGGAGGGAGAACTAGAAAAAAAAACAGCGAGGAAAAAAAACAGATCAGCCGGTTTCCAGCCCGGTTGGGCCGGTTTCCTGGCCGGGCCTGTCAAAGAGCCATCCGGCTCTCAGCCCGGTTTGGGCCGGCTGAAAGGCCGGCTATGGGCCAGAGGCGAACGGCCTCCAGCCCGGTTATGCCGGTTCTACGACCGGGCTGCGAGCGAGGCGAGCTACGGCGAACTACGGTGCGACGACGACAGTGGCTACGGCGAGCAGCGCGAGAGGGGAGAGGGGAAGGGGTGCTACGGCACGGGGTGCTCACCCTCAAGACGATGGAGCGACGTCGAGGCCGGAGGATGCAGCGACGGCGACGAAATCGGGCGGCGGAGCTCCGGACGGCCGCGGGGAAGAAGAGGATGGCTGCGTCGATTCTCGGCGTCCCGCTTCAATTCCTCTGGCTGAGAAGGAGCAGGAGACGCGGCGGAGTTGATGGTATTCTTCGATTTACCCGGGAGCTCTTCAATCGATGGCGACGAACACGGCTACAGCGGCTACGGCCGTGCCATGGTGGGGAAACGAGAGAGAGAGAGAGGAAAAACCGGGGGGGGGGGGGGGGGGGGGAAGTGGAGCAGGTGAGGCTCGGGATGCTTGTCCTCCTGCAGGTGGAGGCAGAGAGGAGGGGGCCCGGCGCGGCGTGCACGGCGACGAGCTCGCGGGTGCGGTCGAGCACAGCTCGCCCGGTCGCTACAGAGAAGGGGACGCCATTTTTGCAAACAAGCCCCTGGCTGCATTTTCTTATTTACCAAAAGGTCCTTTTCTGTTCTGGAAAAATATTACAGCACTGGATTTGAATTAATTGAGTCCCTTAAACACTTCCAAAAATTATGTACATTTTGTGCATCCTCCCTACACCCTTGGCAAGCACTCCTAGAAGTTTGAAGGCATTTGGAGTCCATTTGCTTGGGATAAAAATAGGGAGTTGCTTATGGCAATTTTCTTAATTTCCAATTAATTTCCTTTAGAAAATTTAAGCAAGCTCCAACTATTAAGTTTGAACTCTTGGAACTCCCTTGACAATTATACTAGATGTCAAAGTATTTTGTTTTGCAAAAATTTGAGTGCCTTCATTGTTTAGAGCTTGGTTAGAGCAAGTTTGGCATTTTGTTTTTACATGATGCCAAACCAAATAGTGTGTTGTTTAGCAATTTAAGATGGATGCCATGATGCAATGCAACACAAAAGCGAAAATTTTACTCAGGTTTTCAGGTTCTCAAACTTTGGCTGTTACAATTCTACCCCCCTTACAGGAATCTCGTCCCGAGATTCTAAGATTGCGGAAAGAAGTCGGGATACTCCTCACGAAGACTAGACTCTCTTTCCCAAGTTGCTTCTTCTCGGAATGGTGAGACCATTGAACTTTGAGGAACTTGGTAGTCTTGTTACGGGTCTTCCTTCGGCTTCATCCAGGACACGAAGGGTGCTCGCGATAAGTGAGATCTTCCTGGAGATCCAGCTCCTCATGATTGACTCCATGGATAGGATCTTTAAAACACCGGCGAAGTTGGGAGACATGAAACACATCATGTACATTTGGGAAATGACCGGTAACTCCAATTATAAGAAAGATCTCCTCGCTTGGCCAGAACGGTGAAAGGGCCAACATAGCGAGGGGCCAATTTCCCTTTGATACCGAAGCGGCGAACGCCACGAAGGGGAGAGACGCGGAGATAAGCTTTATCACCAATTTCATAGTGAATTTCCTGATGGTGCTTATCATAGTAGCTCTTCTGCCTAGACTGAGCAATCTTCAGATTCTCTCTTATGATTCTAACCTTCTCCTCAGCTTCATTGATCACATCCGGACCAAAGAGTGCCCTCTCTCCGGTCTCGGACCAATTTAGAGGAGTGCGGCATTTTCTTCCATATAGAACCTCGAATGGAGCCATGCCCAGACTAGCTTGATAGCTATTGTTGTAGGAGAACTCCGCGAAAGGGAGATACTTTTCCCAACCCTTGCCAAAAGAGATTACACATGCCCTAAGCATGTCTTCCAACACTTGGTTCACTCTTTCGGTCTGACCATCAGTTTGAGGATGGTAGGCGGTACTGAAGTTGAGACGGGACCCCATAGCAGTTTGGAAACTCTGCCAAAACTTGGATACAAAGATACTTCCACGGTCCGATATGATCCTCAGAGGGACCCCATGCAATGGAACAATACGAGCCATATATAAGTCAGCAAGTTGACTTGCCCGTATATCATCACGGACTGGTAGGAAGTGAGCAACCTTGGACAGTCGATCAATGATTACCCAGATTGCATTGTTGCCCTTTTGAGATCTGGGAAACCCGGTGATGAAGTCCATACCAATTTCATCCCATTTCCACTCGGGACTGCAATAGGGCGAGAGTGCCGGCAGGCCTTTGATGTTCAGCCTTTACCCGTCGACAGGTGTCGCATTCAGCAACATACTTGGCAATTTCTCGTTTCATCGAGTCCACCAGAATTGTGGTCGAAGGTCTTGGTACATTTTGGTACTACCGGGATGAATAGAGAGAGGTGATTCATGAGCTTCTTGGAGGATCAGCTCCCTCAAATTCCGTTCTTTGGCACTACCAACGGTCACCAAAATAAACAACTCCGGATTCATCTTCCGAGAAACATTTGGCCTTTCCGCTAGCAATGTTCTTCTTGATATTCAGGATACCCTCATCCAGCTTCTGAGCATCCTTAATCTGGTCTACAAGAGTAGATTTGATCTCCAGATTTGCAAGGTAGCCAGAGGGAACAATTTCCAGGTTCAAACGGGAACTCTTCATGAAGAGCAGGTTGGGCCTTTTCAATCATCAGATTGTTGCAATAGACTTCCGACTTAGCGCGTCAGCCACGACGTTTGCTTTGCCGGGTTGATAGTTCAGACTCACATCATAGTCCTTGATTAACTCCAACCAACGCCTTTGCCTGAGATTTAAATCCGGCTGGGTGAAGAGGTACTTCAGACTCTTGTGATCCGAGAAGATCTCGCAACGGTTACCAAACAGGTATGGTCTCCATTGCTTCAAAGCATAGACCACCGCGGCAAGTTCTAGATCATGAGTTGGGTAGTTGTGCTCATGCGGCTTCAATTGGCGAGAAGCATATGCCACCACATGGCCATCTTGCATTAGTACACAAGCCCAAGCCTTGCAGAGAGGCGTCACAGAAGACGACGAAATCCTTGCTGTGTCCGGCAGGACAAGCACAGGAGCGGACGTGAGTTTGGCTTTCAGTGTTTTGAAGCTCTCTTCAGCTTCGTCCGTCCATACGAACTTTTTATCCTTCTTGAGAAGGTCAGTCAGGCCTTGGCTATCTTGGAGAAACCTTCGATGAATCGGCGGTAGTAACCTGCCAATCCGAGAAAGCTACGAATGTCCTTGACTGACATTGGAGTTTTCCAATCCAAAATGGACTGAATCTTGTCGGGAATGACAGCCACACCATTAGCGGATATCACATGACCAAGGAAGACAAGATTATCCAACCAGAACTCACACTTGGAGAACTTGGCATAGAGGCGGTGTTCTCGAAGTCGTGTCAGAACCAACGAAGATGTTCGGCATGCTCTTCATCGGTTTTGGAATAAACGAGGATGTCATCGATGTAAATGACGACAAACTTGTCGAGATAATCCATGAAGATGGAGTTCATGAGCCTCATGAAAGTAGCTGGAGCATTGGTGAGACCAAAGGACATGACGGTATACTCATATGAGCCATAGCGAGTAACAAATGCCGTCTTTGGATATCCTCCTTTCTGATTTGATCTGATGGTATCCTGACCTCAGATCCATCTTGGAGAATACTGTTGCACCAGCTAACTGATCCAACAGATCATTGATGCGGGAATAGGATACTTGTTCTTGATTGTCACCGCATTCAACGGTCTATAGTCAGAGACTAGACGAGGCACGGTAGAATCCCTCTTCTTGACAAAGAGTACCGGACAACCCCAAGGTGAACTGCTAGGCTGAATGAAATCCTTCGCTAACAGCTGATCAATTTGCTCTTTCAACAGAGCCAACTCTTCCACCGGCATACGGTAGGGCTTCTTGGAAATCGGAGCAGTACCGGGAAGTAGATCTATGACAAACTCCACACTTCGGTCAGGAGGCATGCCAGGCAATTCTTCCGGGAACACATCCGGGAAGTCACACACCACGTGTATGTCCTGGATTTCAGGAGGGGATTCGCCTTCCATAAAGCAAAGGAGGATCTCGGAGAGTTGGGTATGACTGAAGATGGAGGTCTTGATAGTGCAGACCAATACTCAACAATGTCACCGGAAGAAGTGGTCACGGTGATGGTCTTGGCAGCACAGTCGAGATTAGCCCGGTATTTGGCTAGCCAGTTCATGCCCAGTATGACATCAATGCCACTTGACCTCAGAGCTACCAAAGCAAAGGAAAGACGAGTAACCTATATAATCTGGACCTCAGGAGTAACCCCATCGGTTTGCCATTTGGAGCCAGGAGTGAGATCACCAAGGGACGGCTCATTTTCTCGAACGGTATTTTGTGGTCTTTTGCAAAAGCTATGGATATGAATGAATGCGATGCTCCAGAATCAAACAAAACTGTAGCAAGATTGTTGTTGATTCGTAGCTCACCCATAAGGACGCCGGGGTCCTCTTCAGCTTCTTCAGCAGAGACGTGGTTCAGGCGACCACGCACAATAGGTCCAGCCTTGCCAGCTGGAGTGGCAGGGGCTCGTGCAGGAGTTCCCGCGATAGGTGCCTTCTGGGGGCACTCCCTGGAGTAGTGGCCAGCCTGGCCACAGGTGTAGCAGGTGAGTCCAGGTGGAGCAGGTAGCTGAGGACGATACCCACTCCGCTGACCCAAGTGTCGAAGTAGTGGGGCGCGGAGGTGGTGGCCTGTATCCCGCGGCCCTCGGCATGAATGGAGCACGCGGCACAGCGCTGTAGGGAACAAACACCCTGCGCTTCTTGCTCTCAGAACCCGAGGAACTCTGGTGGTCCCCGTGTGCTGGCCTCTTGGAAGCCTCAGTTCCTTCCTTCCCTGCTCAAGAGTAAGAGCCTGGTTGAACAGCTCCTGGTAGGTCTGGAACTGAAGGGCAGTAACTCATAGCGGAGCTGCGGCAAGACCCTTGCGGAACAGCTCTTGCTTGTCAGCATCAGTGGTCACGTCCCTTGGGGCGTAACGAGAGAGATGGTTGAATTCACAACCATAAGTGCGGAGGTCCATACGTCCCTGTTGCAAATCCAGGAACTCCCTCCTCTTCAAATCCATGATCGGCTGAGGGATGTAAGCCGCACGGAAGGCAGTGCGGAAATCTGCCCAAGTGAAGACATGGTTGGCCGGAAACAAAGCCACATGGCTCCCACCAACAGCCAGCCGCACCAACCAAGAGGTAGGTGGCGAAGTTGACTTGCTCGGCCACTGGGACATGCAGCGCGGAGAACTTGCGCTCCAAGCACGAAGCCAATCATCAGCTTCCAGTGGCTCCTTAGCATCAGCAAAGGTGGGTGGCTGCGAGCGCAGGAACTCAGTGAGAGTGTTGCAGCCATTCCTCTGTGCATTCTGCTGCACCAACTGCTCAAGCAGCGCTCATTGCGCCCGCGGTTTCCTCAATGGCCATCAAGACCTGAGCCATCGAGGGTGGGGCGGCGGTTCCTCATCATTGTGGTTACCACGGCCTCCTCGAGCCATTCTGGAGATTTACAATGACACAGTTAGTATCTTCTCCGAATGGTTGAACAATAGCATTAGCGTCTACTCAAGTACACAGACTAGGGACGATAATACTTGTGTAACAACTAACAAGGGATCAACAAGATAGAACTTGGGTCAAAGATCAGCATCATGTACTACTAGCGTGGATTCAAATAGTTAAGAAACCACGTGATTCAACACACTCTAGTTGGCACAATCCGGGACCTTTGTTCAAGTCCTTGGGTTAAAACCCAAGAAGGATAGTGATCAGACTCGGTAAAGTGTTCAAACATCTGAGTTGATTTCGGATTGTACGCAGCGGGAGCAACTGACACATAACACTAAAGGTAGAACCCAACCCCGTTCTAATTTTTAAAACAGATGAGAGTAAAACTTTAACTCAAATCGAGGTAAGATTGCTCCGAGATTAGAGGTAACCAGATAAGGAGTAAAAAGAATCCTAAGATGGTTTTCACAACTCATTTTTAGGTTAAAATATTTTCACAAACACTAGACTCAACGTCGACCAGTAGAAGGGTTTCCTACAGGCAGTACTGCTCTGATACCAACTTGTGGCGCCCCGACCCGACTGCTATACAGTGATGCTGTGTGTCACCGGTTAAGCGATACAACCGGAGGTTACGGGTTTACCAATCCCCGGCCAAAACCTTTGGCAGGCGTTGCTCGGAATGATCATCGGCAACGCAACACCCCGATTGATGCCTTAACACAGGCACAACTATCAATGCATAATAGAGAGATCAAGACTTGTGGAACAACTGGCACATCACAGACTCTACGACACAAAACATTATAGTTCAACTCTTATAATAGAGAAAGATAGCAAATTACAACCAGAGGTCACAGACCCAACATACAACATGCGGAAGCGAATTAGTTGTTCTAAACAACAAGATCCAAATTATGGCCTAAGAGGCCTACAGATAAACATTCCAGCGCCAGCTGTTCCGGGATGTCCCAAGCTGCCACCTGGGAACCCCAGACTACTCGTCGACGTCCACAAAGAACCCACCTTCGAGGTCGGTGAAGTCCTCCTCTGAAACAAAACAAACGACGTTGAGTTCGACGAACTCGCAAGATTAATATAGAGCTTTAGCTCGATGAGGCTTTCAAAGTTTTATGGCTGTTTTGCATAAAGCTGATTTTATTTATGAAAACATAACTCCATGGCATCGACTAATCAGAGTATTTTAAAAGGGGTAAGAAGTAACTCTTTTCTTTGATCACCTTTCTCATCATCAACCACCATCATCACTGTACCTGTTCTACAAAGGCACCTCCCCGAATCACCCTCGAGGAAGCTAACCTTGCATTCTTGAGTGTACCTTTAGTACCAGTTTTAATCATTCCGTTCAAGTTATTCTATGGTCTTATCGTCCTTTCCCAAGTTCCGTAACCGTGGACACGGCTTTTCGAAAAGATTTAACCCTGCAGGGGTGCACTGTGTTTACCTTCGGTACCGCCCGGCTCATTGCCTACGCTTAGCTCTCTTCCGGGGAAAGCCGGCTGAGTGGGAACCTTTACCTTGCTTGAGACTAACCCAGGATCATCAGTGGCGGTAGGACAGGTTCAGTGCCTCCAACACCCTGCCCGCGGCCACTTATTTTCCTGACACCACCATCCTCATCTCTGTCTTGGCCACCATCCAACGCACGCGCAAATGGAAGCCCGAACTAGAGGACCCTCGGCTAGCCCCACAAGTTAGTCGGTCGACGAGGGCTCCATATACCCCACCGAATGGAAGCGCGCTCATTCTTGGTTCAAGAGGTAAAGAACTCGCACCTAGGCGGCGAGAGTGAGACAAAACACCACCATACCAGTGGCCTCTCATCCCCACCTTTAAGCATTTTATTACCTGTCACCACAATTCTCCACCATCATCCGACATTTCATCAACTGTTTCCAACATGAAATATCCATCGGAAGACTAAGCATTTAACTAAGCATGGCTAAGCATCAACATTGCATAGTTAAGTATTTCAGGCCAACAATACAATCCTATGGATAATAGGAGGGGAAACAGGTAATGGCATCGGAAACTTAATGCAACTATAGGATACTCTAATCCAAGCAAATTGACAATTGGAACCGCATGCAATATTATAATGGAGAAAATATTGGTGGAAAATAGGTTAGGATATGCTCAGAGGGGGATTACGCTTGCCTTGTTGATACGGCTGGTAGTAGGGATCGTCGGGGTATTGCGGTGTAACCCCGGCTGCTTGATCTATCGAAGCATAACAACGGAGAACAATCAATCACCACACATGCTTAAATAGATGCAATGCGCAAACACAAGATGACATGACAATTTAAATGCACCATAAAAGCTTTGAACATGACCAACAAGTTGAATGGGGTCCCCATTATATTTATTGCATTATTTGGAACAACCTCATATTTAAACTTAAGGGAAATAGCCAATTTTGAAAAGTACGGTACTGAAATATTGCCCAAAAATGCATGCAATGGATGTTACTGGATACCTCATAATTTTGTGAGCATTTTTGATATAAGGAACACATTTTTCTGAGGTCCTGATAAAAAGTTATTACATTTTGAATTTCCTCCTTTAAATTTATGCTTTTAATTAAGTTATTTTTAACAACGATAAAATTGATTCCTCGAATTCGAGAGAGAGGGATGGAACATGTGATTCATCGAAGTTCGATGTCCCTAATTGCGCGAGGGAGGAGCGAAAGGCATGCGCGAGGAGAGAGAACTAGAAAAAAAACAGCGAGGAAAAAAAACAGATCAGCCGGTTTCCAGCCCGGCTGGGCCGGTTTCCTGGCCGGGCCTGTCACAGAGCCATCCGGCTCTCAGCCCGGTTTGGGCCGGCTGAAAGGCTGGCTATGGGCCAGAGGCGAACGGCCTCCAGCCCGGTTATGCCGGTTCTACGACCGGGCTGCGAGCTATGGCGAACTACGGTGCGACGGCGACAGTGGCCACGGCGAGCAGCGCAAAGCAGCGCGAGAGGGGAGAGGGGAAGGGTGCTACGGCACGGGGTGCTCACCCTCAAGACGATGGAGCGACGTCGAGGCCGGAGGATGCAGCGACGGCGACGAAATCAGCGGCGGAGCTCCGGACGGCCGCGGGGAAGAAGAGGATGGCTGGGTCGATTCTCGGCGTCCCGCTTCAATTCCTCTGGCTGAGAAGGAGCAGGAGACACGGCGGAGTTGATGGTATTCTTCGATTTACCCGGGAGCTCTTCAATCGATGGCGACGGACACGGCTACGGCGGCTACGGCCGTGCCATGGTGGGGAAACGATAGAGAGAGAGAGGAAAAACCGGGGGGGGGGGGAAGTGGAGCAGGTGAGGCTCGGGATGCTTGTCCTCCTGCAGGTGGAGGCAGAGAGGAGGGGGCCCGGCGCGGCGTGCACGGCAACGAGCTCGCGGGTGCGGTCGAGCACAGCTCGCCCGGTCGCTACAGAGAAGGGGACGCCATTTTTGCAAACAAGCCCCTAGCTGCATTTTCTTATTTACCAAAAGGTCCTTTTCTGTTCTGGAAAAATATTACAGCACTGGATTTGAATTAATTGAGTCCCTTAAACACTTCCAAAAATTATGTACATTTTTGTGCATCCTCCCTACACCCTTGGCAAGCACTCCTAGAAGTTTGAAGGCATTTGGAGTCCATTTGCTTGGGGATAAAAATAGGGAGTTGCTTATGGCAATTTTCTTAATTTCCAATTAATTTCCTTTAGAAAATTTAAGCAAGCTCCAACTATTAAGTTTGAACTCTTGGAACTCCCTTGACAATTATACTAGATGTCAAAGTATTTTTGTTTTGCAAAAAATTTGAGTGCCTTCATTATTTAGAGCTTGGTTAGAGCAAGTTTGGCATTTTGTTTTTACATGACGCCAAACCAAATAGTGTGCTGTTGAGCAATTTAAGATGGATGCCATGGTGCAATGCAACACAAAAGCGAAAATTTTACTCAGGTTTTCAGGTTCTCAAACTTTGGGCTATTACATAGCTGCGCCCCTGCCGTGGGCGACGTCCATCTGCCCGATGGATGGCATCTCACGCCGCAGCGCGTGCCGGTGCCGCGGGTCCCTCGCGTCCGTAGGGCGGGTACGGAGGAGATCCTCCGCCGCCGCAGCTTCCTCCTGCCGGACCTCGTCAACGACCCAGCGTACGCGATGAACTCGCCGCTGTGGGATCGCTGGTTTGAGGAGGAGCACGACGCGCGCCGACGGGCGGCATTCGCGGCCTACGCGCCGGAGGGGTACCAGCCCGTGCAGGAGGAGCCAGGCGTGGACGATGGCTCTTCCTCCTCCGAGTTCGATTGGAGCGACGACGGCGACGGCGCCGTCAAGATGGAGGAAGAGGCGGTCGCGCCGCCCAACTGGGCGGCCTACCGTGGCGCCCAGGACGCGCCCGACGACGACGCCGCCCTCCAGGACGGCATAGATGCCTCCAACCTGGAGGAGCTAGGCCAGTGGCCTGGCATCGGGGCCGCGCTCCGGCAGTCCGCGGAAGAGGCGGCAGAGCAGCTCGCCAACAGGAGCGTGCGCGCTGGCACGTCCCCTGTCACCGTCACCGTGGCCAGAGGAAGGCGAGGGCCAGGGGTACGTGCCGCCACCGGCGTGGCCGCTGGACCCCGAGGTGCCGCAGACGCCTCCGCCTGCAGGGCCGCCGGCGCACCTCTACTTCGCGCCGCCGTACGTCATGCTTTCGGATGACGACTAGATGGAGGCCACGGCGAGGTCCTGGCCGCGGCGGCGCCAGCTCCGGCGGCTCCAGCCCCCACCCCAAACCCACTAGTATAGGGTTTATTTTTATTTTTTTGTATTTTGTGTCACTGGCCCGTGGGGACCTGCTACCTATCTAATCTATGTAAATTAAATGTTTTTTTTCTTTGTTATCCACTTTTGCGCCAGCCCGTTGGGGGCACCCCCACCCCAAACCTAAAACGTGCCCGCGGTCCGCCCCCAAACGAACCAAATCGGACACATTTAGGTGTCCGTTTGCGCCACGCCGTTGGAGGTGCCCTAATGTTAGTCACTTCGGCTGGATCATGGTCCATAGGAACCTAAACCTAACACCGCCCATCGCAGCGCAAAAAAAAAAGGATGCGTGCCCTTTGATATGTCACTAGGTTTATCTTCTCACTTTCTCAGCACCGTGCTCATCCCGTTATTTTTTTCTCTGATGTTTAAAGCAATGTCGTTTCTGCATATCCAAATGGGCCAACATAAAGCTAAAACACAAATGCACACTTTAGCCTTATTCTTCTTATGAATTCCATTTAACCAACTTCCGAACATATTTGATATTTGTAATATTTGTTGAGGAGGAATAATGTAAGAAAAAATATACAATACACCAAAAAATTCTGCGTAAAAGGAAAAGCGAGAGAAACATGAGGTATCAATAGTGGCGGAGCTAGGAAATTATCAAAGGGTGTGCCACACTCAAAAAAAAAAATTTGACAACACATGTAAACCACAATTGTACGGAAAGAACCATGTAAACAAGTCCAAATCTCACAATATTATAGCTCACCAAATATGTTTGAAGGTAACAAACGTAGCCATATTGAATAGTCTTACATTAACAAAAGATAACACAAGTAGAAAATATGGGTCTACTGTACGCCTTCACATAGCCATGACAGCACAGAGTAGATCATCCTCGCTTACTTCCAAGAATAGAGATCGCTCAATAAAAGTCACCAAGCAATAGTTCAAGAGGTCATCTCCCATGCTATTTCTCAATTTAGTCTTCACTAGGCTCCTCAGCTGGTTTCCTCCTGGAGGCTGGAGTATGCTGCGGCCCGCGGCTGCTGTCGACGTCCCGCCGTCCTGGCGCGGCGGCGCCCGGTACCTAGGTGCTCGATGAAGCGGCGAGCCGGCGACCCACTGACCCGGAGTAGCAAGATCTCAACGCCGGCGCACCATCGAATTGCTCCCGCCACCTGCTGGCCGAGTGGAAGAGGGACGCGGAAAAAAGAGGAATGAAGGGGCGACTGCGAGGGCTAGCCTGTGCGTGCGACTGTGCGTGCCTGTTTTGACCGGATGCGCACGAGGTGGAGGTTTTTTTTTTTCTTTTCAGTCAAAATTTCGATTTTTTATTGGTCTGTTACGTGACGGGTTGTTAAGTGCTGAACTACTCCCCAAAAATTCACATAATTTCTGGACACCCGGCACACCCGCTGGCTCCGCCAATGTATCGTCCGGATCACACACTTGTTACACTCCATTTTTTTGGCAAGATTATACTTGGCAAGTAAAACTTTACCTTTTAAGGACCCCATAAATATTTTAATCCTCAGTGGGATTTTTACCTTTCACAAGTATTTACGAAGAAATCTAGTATGACCATTCATTAGATTTACACATATAGGCTTAGGGCATGTTTGGTTAGGCTCATTTCCGACTTTTGGCTTTGACTTATAACCGAAGAAAAGAACCTAAGTAAGGTGCTTTTGGGTTTAGCTTTTGACTTTGATTTGGTATTGTTGCATGATGGCCTTAGTCAAAAGCCAAAGACAAAAGCACATATTGAGGTGTATTTTTGACTTATAAGTCAAAGTGCAAAAGCCAAATATAAATCCAATCAAACACCCCCTTAACGGTAAATTATCGCCCGAGCCTGATGATAATGTTCGTTGAGAGGCTGGGCTCCATCCAATAATCTACATACTGATGGACCACATCATCAAAGGGAATCACGGAATCGGATATGCTCATAGATTACCACCAACGAGACTTACGTCTTCTATTATCTTGATCAGAATGAATGGAGTCATATAAGTTATTTCCTACTCTCTGAAATGACGAAATTTAGGAAGTGCATTGCTTTCACACCTAATATAAATTAAGTCATCATGTACTACGTAGTATGCACGAATGCTGCCCATTCATTGTTGACATGAGGGCGTATCTCATGGAATCATCCATGCAGGCACCTGCACGCCTGGCCGGTCGAGCCTGCCCATGAATGTATGAAGCACCTTTGAATGTCCATTTCAATGTGTATCTATACTAGATTTCAAATAATGAAAACATCTTATGTCTAGCATGAAGGGAGTAGTAACTTTCTTCGTCAGCGTACATATCCAGTTTTGTCGCTCTTTGCAAAAAAGAAAAAGAAAATCTATCCACGTGTTCAATCTGGTCGACACATACGTGCTAAAGCTAGCACTCTACTCCAATTTTAGCAAGAAACAACTGCCCAAACACAATCACATGTGAAGAAGTACTGTACTCCATCCCCCAGTTCCAAACCGTGCATCAATCCAAAAAAATAGCCTAACCAACAATCCCTAAGTCTATTTACGATGGTACTGCCGTATAACCTGGTGGTACGGTATGAAACTCACCCACCAGTATGTTGAGTGGTATAGAAATAGGTTAGATCGGGCTAAAAGTTAGAAACCAGTTCATTTTTGCTTAAAGTTTGGTCTAAGGGTCAGATTTAGAAACCAGTTCATTTTTGCTTAAAGTTTAGTCTAAGGGTGTTAGTTCATGTTGCATCGTTGATCAGTTCGACGGGATTGTTTCTCTTTTTTTATTTTTATTTTGGCGGTGTGCATATTTAATGTCTCCACTAGGTTTTGATGTTATATTGTTGGAGCAGGCCCGGGCCCACAGTGGTGCCAACTGTGCCACCGGCACATGGCCCACGAATTTGGGGGCCCCAATTTTTTGTTGTTGAGATTTTCAATATATATATAGAGCAACAAGCCGCCTCATTAAAAACCTTTCAGCCCCGTTAAGTACCCTGGTAAGAAAAAGAGTGTGTCAGAAACTTGTTGCCCTTGCTGCTTACAAACACCATCAGGTGGTTCAGAAACAAAACATGTCTCCCTAATTTTAGACTAAGAAAACTCCTAGCTAGGTTATGAGCATCCACGTTTGTCATTCTTCCTTCATGTGCGAATTGTACTTCCCGGAAATCTTCAGTCCTGGCTTTAATCTCCCGCACAATCTGGCCATAAGGACCCATCCCCTCCCCTTCCAAGCTTCTAACGACGTTTATGCAATCAGTCGCAAGCTTAAAGCGTTGGAAGTAGAGGTCTGCCGCTAACGCCATGCCCTCCCTGCAAGCCATGGCCTCTAACATCTCTGGATCAGAGATCCCTTTTAGCACTATGGAGGAAGCTCCAAGAAAGGCTCCCGTCTCCCCCCATGCCACAGCTGCAACCGTCGACACCACGCTGCTCTTCAATGTTGCTGCATCAACGTTCACCTTTGTCAATCCAGCCGGGGGAGGGATCCACCGTCCGGGCTTGGACTTAACACAGGAGCCGGCCCCTTCTTCTGCTAGTCCGTTAGCTCCAACTCAGCCACGAATATCTCCACAAACAAATGAGTAGACAGAGGCGGCTGGTACAATCCCTCGTGAATGATCTTCCTCTTAGCGTGCCACAAAGTCCACATGGTAACAAAAACCCTAGTCTCCGATTGTGACATCGCTTCGCCCACCTCCGCTATCCATGCCTTCGCTTTTGGCTCTTGGAGGTGCGGCACCACGTCGGTGATCTCTTGCGGCACAAGAGCCCAAACACTTCTAGCCATGTGGCACTCGAGGAGGGAGTGTCTCCAAGAGTCTGGATTGCCACAAACTATACACTGATCATTTTCCGCCATGTTCCTGTGATGGCGCACATCGCCAGTAGGTAGCGAATGCCGAGCCAGTCTCCACAAGAAAACTCTGATCTTAGGCGGTGTCGCAACAATGGAACATGGGGTTCCCCTGATGCTGTCAAAGTGGGTCCACCGCATGTGGGCCCAAGTAGAAGATGGACAAGGCCAAGGTGCAAGGCAGGTTGGCGGGTACGCCCACCAACCCCACGAGGACCACACAAGAGCTACATCAACTAAGGACCCCGGTCCTGGGGACCTGCCGGGTCCCCGAATCACGCGGGACAGAAGACGAGTACCCCGAGAGCCCGAGTCCCCGGCAGGAGGCTGGGCTCCCTCTCGGGTACACCTCCGCACAAGGAAGGATAGGATCGCCAGCCTACGCTAGAAGACCCCAGAAGACTTGGGAAGCAAGGCGAAGAAGGCGTGGCTCGGGGACATGGCCGGTGGTGTTGTCAGTCCTTGTCCGCCCCGCTTTCCCAAAGGTGGACGATCCCACCTAACCCAAAGGAGATACTTGGAGGAGGAGAGGCCACGTCTCCTCCTAGACCAGCTGGGGGGTTCTTCCCGCCTAAAACCCCCCACGCTCCTCGCGTGACCATGTGGTATCCCCTTAGCCTATAAAAGGAGGGCCAAGGCACGGAGGAGAACAAGCTAAGTTGGAGCACAAGCCGGACGAGAGCAAGGCTAGATTAGGGTTGCGAGGGTAGGGAAGGAGGTGATCTCCTCAAGGCCAGGATCTGTCCTTTGCCTACCTCGGACAAAAACCCTTCCGGGTACACTACCCGGGAGCTCCACTGTAAGCTACACTATGAAGAACCCATCTATCCAGACATGCAGGAGTAGGGCTTTTAGCCTCCGGGCGGCCTGAATCTGGGTAGCTCCTTGTGTCCCTTTGGTTGCTTGTTTTGATCGTGGAGAGGAGAGCTAGATCTTGATCATCCGCGAGAGATGTTTCTCGGCCTCCTTCGCGCCCCATACCGAACCTAAAAAGGGGGTATCCTTTACTCCGGTGTCCGTTCTTTGAGACACGACATCTGGCGCGCCAGGTAGGGGGCGCAAGCGCTGGATTCATCTACATCTAACGCAACGACAAGTTCTTCGCCGTCAACATCAAGATCTACGTCGAGCTCTTCTTCCAGCTCAAGATCTATGTCGAGCTCTTCGTCCAAAACCAGATCTGCTTCTAACTCATCGCACCCAACAAGACACGCTCGCCAAGATGGCGCGGATGAGAAAGGCGAAGGCAGCCATGGAATGCCTGCGGTACCCGGAACTCGGTTTCGTTCTGGAAGAATCTTCGTCGCCGGCCGCTGAATACCGGGCTTTTGCGGTGCAGTTTGTGCGACCAACGGCATACATCAGTCCCTTGATCAGCGAGGAAAGGCCTCAGGGAAGTGCCACGAGTATCGACGTACCTCCCTCCTCGTGAACGCAGGAGGATAAGGAGGAACTCTGCTCTGACGTACGACCTGAAGCGCAGCCTCCAAAGGACGAGGACCCAAGCCAAGACGCAAAGGATGAACATCACCTCGAGGATCCCCTCGTCTACGCCGCAAGAAATCCATATTCCTTTGGGCAAAGATGGCCAGCCCGGTGTATGGTGCACATATCACAGATCTGATAGACAGAGCCTGGAGAACTACCGCCAGTTCAACGATATCCAGCTCCGTCAGAAGAATGGGGATTGCTACGCGTGTGGTGAACCAGGACACATCAGCAGAGATTGCCCCCTTAACAAGAAACCTAAGAAAGCCAAGAGCAATGCCAACGCAGGGCACCACAGAAAGGGAAATCTTTCAGAACCTTCGCTAACGCCTCCACCCAAACTGAGGACCCCGCGGAGTCTTGTTCATCACCGACACAGCGACAAACACAAGGTAGTCAAGGATTGACTGCAGCTAGCTGGGATCAAACTTTCGTCAGCGGAAATCTCGCTGAAGGAGAATGGGATCTCCGGGTCACATTGCGACAATACACCCGGGACCAAGTGGACCCCCTCAGAAATACTGGATCGCTAGGTGGTTGGCCTCCGGGTCTCGCGGATAAAGCAGCATCGGGGTCTCCGGACCGGCGCCCTCAATACGCCAGCAAGTTGCCGGATCACCCGACGGGTGGCCTCCGAGTAATACAGACGAATAATACGAGGGTCTCTGGACCGGCACTAGCCAGTCAGTCATGCCTTAGTCAGCATTCGAGAACCAGTAAGGGTCCGCCCTAAGTTTGGCTATCTCGGTTTGGAGCCTTGTTCCGCCAAGAATTGCTGGACAAGGCAGAATTATGCCTGAAACACGGCATAGAAGACCCGTCTCGGCGGTAGTGCAACGAAGTAATTACCGAGGTAGCCAAAGGAAGTCGACTGCGAGCTAAGTATAAACGTGCTTGCACGGGCTTTTTCCTAATTACATCAGTTTTATGCTCTTTGGCTAAGACGAAAGCGGGCGTCATCCTGGGGCAGCGCCTTCGCGATAACACTTTCAGTTTCCCTCTGGTAGTGAAGTCGTGGGCTGAGGTCCGTATGGTCAGGACCGGTGGGTCCTTGGGGTTGGGGGGGGGGGGGGGGTTGCGCCCTGTGTCAGTACTTCAGACCCGTCTGAGTGCTCACGGCTGGTTAGCGCTCGCGCCCTTGGATCCTTCCCGAGAGCGTTAAGCCACACGAGTGCAATAAAATTTATGCAAATTGGGAAAAGGTTTTTTACATTCAAAGCACAAGTTCATAAGCCTTTTCGGCAATATAGCTACAAAAGCATGGTTCACGGTCCTCGGTATTGCCCTGTCCTTTTTAGGGTTTAACATGTTCACGGGTCATCCTCGCGAGAAAGACGCTCCATGATCTTGTCCACCTGGCGGGTGACACCTAAAGGAAGCGGTGTCCGGGTTTGAGTCCCTCCAGCTCGGACAGCAAGGAAAGCTGCAGGTGCCTCTGACGAAGGGCTAATACGAACTGAGTGGTCGCCTGCCTCACTGCCTACTCCCCTGCCCGACGAGTGGCCCTGCTCGCGTGCTCCTTGACCCCGTCAATAAGCGAGGCCACGTGATTCAAGAACCCGGGATAGTGAGTGAAGGATGTGGAATGGCCTGGCATCAGGGCGGGCGGGGAAGCCACCCCCAAGTTCGTGAACGCCGTCACAATGCTTGCAGACTCAGTGTACATCTGAAGCAGGAGCTGATTGTTCTCGTGGCAATGAAGCTTGAATCGTCTCTGTTCTCCTTCGAGCGCCTTTTTGGCCTTATCCAATTCGGCTTGCACCACCTTGAGCTGGTTGGACACGCTCTCGCACTGGTCCCAGGCAATTTGGGCTTGCGACATGGAAGTCTCCACGACCTCACGACCTTCGGCTCACTCCTTAGCTTCGGACTCGCGGACGGACGCCACGCGCTTAGCAGCTTCGTCCCTGACCTTGACGACGCTCTTCAGTTCTTGGACTTTTTCCTCCAAGGTGTCATGGCGAGCATTCGCCTCCTTCCTGAACTCTTCGGCGGCGACAAGGTTCCTTTTCTGTGCGTCGATAACAGCTACCATCATTGCAACCCAGGATGCCAGTCTATTCCTCTCATCTCTGGCCCTCTGTAAGTGTTGCTTGGCTTGCCCCCGGCTGGCCCGCTCATCCCTGAGATCACTCCGCAATCTGGTGATCTGCCTGCCTGAGATTAGTCTGATCTTTGATCCGGAGGTCCTGTTCAACCTCGCATAGGTTTCAGCCAGCCACATTGTCCATGCTCTGCTCAAAGCGGTCCTCATCTTGCACCGCTCTCATCTGGAGCTCCTCGATAGCGTCAAGATGAAGACGCTCGCTGTCGTTCAGCTCGGCCAGCCATCGCTCCAGATCTCTTTCCTGATTGGAGACTCTCAGTTCCCTGGCATCGAGCATCTCCTCATCTGCTGCCAGCTTCAGCTCCAGGGCCCGCGAGCTCTCCTCCCCAGCGGACGCCAAAGGTCCCAGCTGCGTCATTTTGGCGCGGGCAAACGACAAGAATTCCTTGACGCTGGAGAACGCCCTGGTGAACCCGGGGCCTCCTCCCCCACTCTCGGGTTCAGGAGGGGGCCCTGGTGAATCATGTCCCCGCAAGGGGACCCGTCTGCTTCGAGTCTATGCGACGTAGAGGCCGCTTGGGAATCTACGCCGCGCTTTTCCCTGGGACCCTCCGCGTGTTCAGGTTCTTTGGTCCCTGCGGTGGAAAAGACAGTCAATGACAACACTATGACCGATGTTGCGGAGCCTCACCGTCTCAAGAGCTCAAGTGTCACCTGCGATTGGCGGAGCACTCGCCCCAGCACCTGACGGGATGGTCACCACCATGAAAGGAGTGCCGGAATCTCTGCGCCGTAAGGCACCTCCGAAGAAGATATCTCGTCACCCTCGTCATCGGAAGACCCAGGCTCTTCAGGGGAGATGTCCCCATGACCCGGAATCTGCTCTTCCGGGATTCTTCCTCACTGTCTACGCGCTTTGGGCGCTCGCGGGGGCTCTATCTTGGTGGTACCCGTTATCCATTACTCGTTGCACACAGGCATGGAAGACAGGATACTGTCAGCAGCTGGATCTTCGAACAATGGCAAGATGTCATCTTGAAGGTCGTATGATGTCCCCGGCAACAAGTAGCCCATTGTCACGACCCAGCAAGTCTCTGTCAGATGGAACCTCGACCTCTGGGAGCTGCCACCCTGGTTGAGCTCCCAGACTGGGCGACTCCGGAACTGCAAAGGAGCAATCCCTCTGCGAATAAAGTCACCTAAGATCATGGCACCCGTCACTCCCCTATTTGGGAGAGCAGTCAGCCTGCCGATAGCCGGAGCCATGGCCTCCCTTAAGAGCTTCTCTCCATGGAATGCGCCAAGCGCTCTGCTGGATAAGATGGCATGACCAGATGGGTATTTACTCCATCCGCTTTGACGAAGTACCAATTATACCTCCACTCTCCCCGGGGGGCTTTCGTGTATGTATCCGGGTACTCGTGCGCCGCATCTCTGCGGAGGCAGAAGGAAACACCCCCGGAGATCCACTTGGAATTTCCCATGCGCGGAACAAAATAATGGCGGAACAAGGCCACTGAAGGCACAACTCCACAAATGCCTCGCAGCTATAGGAGAATGTGGCGAGTATTAGCACGGCATTGGGATGCAAGTGCAACATATGCAACCCATAAGCCTCCAGGATTGCAACAAAGAACTCGGAGAATGGAGGAAGAAGACCAATTACAGAAAAATCATGAAAAGTGACTACCGCGCCGTCCTGCTGGGGTCCGCTCCCAGGGCGCACACTACACTTTTGGCCCCGCGGAAGCTCGAGGCAAGTGATGGCGGATGCGGCTTCCTCGGACGCATACCCACTCGGAGAAAATAGGGACTGCGTCACCCTCGTGGAAGGTGGAGCATCGGCGAGGGAAGCTTCAATCGCCGCTCTCTCGGCCACGGATTGCCTCATCTTCCTCACCCCTCTCTTATCCCGCCTAGGCGCCCTGACGGGGAGGTCAAGCAGAGAGCTCGGAAGGAGGTCGCGGCGACCGTAGGAGGAGGGCGGCGCTCGGCGAAGTTGAGAAGGCGAAGTTCTCTGCGCTGTGGTTTGGGGATTTTGGCGAATGTGAGGAGGAAGCGGCTACAGTGCCACCTAGACGTGGCCGATAAGGCACCCACGCGTCACGTCGCGGCCCCATTACTCCGGCTGATGCGGGGATCGAGGGGACGTTTCGCTTTGGGCGTTTCCATCCGTTGGATTCAAGATAGACGTTGGCCGACCGTGCGAATCGCAACGTTCGCTTCGACCAAGTCTAAAAAGGCTCGGGGCCTCGTTCCTTCTTCGCCATGACGAGCCTCCGACAGGACAATGAAGACCAGATGCCCGGGACCCACTTTGACCTAGTTTAGGTCATAGCCCCGACAGCTGGAGCGAGAGCCACTGGGACCATGCCCGGGGGCTACTGTCGCAACAGTGGAACATGGGGTTCCCCTGATGCTGTCAAAGTGGGTCCACCGCATGTGGGCCCAAGTAGAAGATGGACAAGGCCAAGGTGCAAGGCAGGTTGGCGGGGCCGCCGACCAACCCCACGAGGACCACACAAGAGCTACATCGA
Source organism: Poa pratensis (assembly GCA_947311845.1). Taxonomy (NCBI): domain Eukaryota; kingdom Viridiplantae; phylum Streptophyta; class Magnoliopsida; order Poales; family Poaceae; genus Poa; species Poa pratensis. The sequence goes on from CAMZMU010000010.1 coordinate 19,957,823, forward strand.
CTAAGGACCCGGTCCTGGGGACCAGCCGGGTCCCCGAATCACGCGGGACAGAAGACGAGTACCCCGAGAGCCCGAGTCCCGACAGGAGGCTGGGCTCCCTCTCGGGTACACCTCCGTACAAGCAAGGATAGGCTCGTCAGCCTACGCTAGAAGACCCTAGAGGACTTGGAAGCAAGGCGAAGAAGGCGCGGCTCGGGGACATGGCCGGTGGTGTTGTCAGTCCTTGTCCGCCCCGCTTTCCCCAAAGGTGGACGATCCCACCTAACCCAAAGGAGATACTTGGAGGAGGGGAGGCCACGTCTCCTCCTAAACCAGCTGGGGGGTTCTTCCCGCCTAAAACCCCCACGTTCCTCGCGTGACCATGTGGTATCCCCTTAGCCTATAAAAGGAGGACCAAGGCATGGAGGAGAACAAGCTAAGTTGGAGCACAAGCCGGACGAGAGCAAGACTAGATTAGGGTTGCGAGGGTAGAGAAGGAAGGTGATCTCCTCAGGGCCAGGATCTGTCCTTCGTCTACCTCGGACAAAAACCCTTCCGGGTACACTACCCGGGAGCTCCACTGTAAGCTACACTATGAAGAACCCATCTATCCAGACATACAGGAGTAGGGCTTTTAGCCTCCGGGCGGCCTGAACCTGGGTAGCTCCTTGTGTCCCTTTGGTTGCTTGCTTTGATCGTGGAGAGGAGAGCTAGATCTTTATCATCCGCGAGAGACGTTTCTCGGCCTCCTTCGCACCCCATACCGAACCTAAAAAGGGGGCATCCTTTACTCCCGGTGTCCGTGCTTCGAGACACGACAGGCGGAATCTTTAATTTCCAAAGCGAAACCCAGCTCTTCCCCTCCCTCGCACGATTTGAAGAAGCCACGTTTTCATCTAGCCACGCCGTGCATGTCTCTCTTATTTGGACAACCATGTGATATGCGGAGCGCACGGAGAACACCCCACGCCGGTCATAGTGCCATGCCCAAAAATCTTCTTGTCTCCGAGAACTTAGAGGAATATTTAGAACAGCTTCCTTGTCCATTGGGATGAACGCCGAGTCGAGCTTCTCCTCGTTCCACGTACGGTTGACAGTATCCATCAACTCATTAACCATCTGTGGTGGCTCATCAAGAACACAAACAATCGGCCAAAGTGAACCATCCCTAGGTAACCAATTAGTGTTCCAAATATTTGTACCTTCGCCTGTACCTATGCGCTTGATCAACCCTTGCTTGAGCACGCCTCTCCCCTCAATGATCGACCGCCATATTCGTGATGGAGAGTTGCCCAGCTGCGCCTCCAGGAAGTCCGCATTTGGAAAGTACACCACCTTCAAAATCCTTGCACTTAGCGAACTAGGATCCTGCAGAATTCTCCGCGCCTGCCGAGCAAGTAGAGCAAGATTAAATAGCTCAATGTCCCTAAAGCCGAGACCCCCAAGGTATTTCGGTTTTGTCATTCCCATGAGACCCAGCAAGTCCGTCGTTTCTCCTCCTTACTCCCCCACCAGAAATTCCGAAGAAGGCTGTTGATGTGGTGGCAAAGCCCCCTCGGTAGCTTGAAACACGCAATGGAGTAGATAGGTATCGCTTGAGCAACAGCTTTGATGAAAACATCCTTCCCTGCTGCCGATAGTAGCATCTCGAGCCAGCCCTGGACTTTCTTCCACACACGATCTTTTAGGTACTTGAAAGCTCCAGAAACAGATGTCCCCACATCGGAGGGCATCCCCAAGTATTTCTCACTCAACGAATCAATGTGAACATCAAGAATATCCATTATTTCTTGTCGAATCACGTGTTGGCACCCTTTAGCAAAATGAATAGATGACTTATCCATATTAATCCGTTGCCCAGATGCAAGATAGTAAAGTTGCAGAACTGCATTCACCTCCTGTGCACTCACACTATCCGCCCTGAAGAACAGCAGGCTATCATCCGTGAAGAGTAAATGGCAACCATCGGAGCCGATGGTGCCACCTTAATCCCACTTAAGCTCGATGACTGAATTCTTGATTTTAACAGGCACGAGAGGCCCTCTGCTGCCAACAGGAAAGATAGGCAGAGATCGGATCCCCCTGACGTATACCCCTCGACGGTCTGAAACCCTCGAGCCTACCTCCATTAAAGAGAACTGAGAACGACACCGTGGTAACAAGACGCATCACTGTGTCAACCCATATACGATGAAAGCCCAATCGAAGCGTAATAGAGCGCAAGTAGTCCCACTCCACCGATCATAGGCCTTCCTCATGTCCAGCTTTAGTGCACAACACCTCAAGTTCTTAGCCCGCTTGCGCTTCATAAAATGTAAGCACTCAAACGCTGAGATGATATTATCTGTGATCAACCGTCTTGGCACAAAAGCTGACGGCTCCTCAGAGATGAGCTCCGGAAGAATGCCCTTAAGTCTGTTCGCAACCACTTTTGAGGTAATCTTGTACAGGACATTGCATAGGCTTATAGGTCTAAACTGCCCCAGCTCCTCGGGGCTTGCCACCTTGGGGATCAATACTATAAATGTGTTGTTTATCACTGTAGGATCGTCATCCCCTCTCAAAATTCCGAGAACCACTGCCGTCACCTCTCCTCCACATAGATCCCAATGATGATGGAAGAAACGAGCATGAAATCCATCCGGCCAGGGGGCCTTCGTCGGAAACATCTGGAAGAGAGCTCCCTTCACCTCTTTATCCTCGAAAGGCTTGAGAAGCCCCTCGTTCATCTCGGCTGACACCTTCACAGGGACCGTAGAGAGCACCACCTCCATGTTGCTTGTGCCCTCCGACCGATACAGGTCCATGTAGAAACTAGATTTAGGGGTGCGTGATACGTCTCAAACGTATATATAATTTTTGATGTTCCATGCTTGTTTTATACCAATTGCTACATGTTTTGCATCTACTTTATATCACTTTTATACATTTTTTGGGACTAACCTATTAACAAGATGCCGAAGTGTCAGTTCCTGTTTTCTGCTGTTTTTGTATTCCAGAAAAGCTAGTCTGGAAATATTCTCGGAATTGGACGAAACTACACGGGGGTCCCTATTTTTCCAGAACTCACCTGACGGAGCGAAGAAGCAACAGAGGAGGGCCACCAGGGCCCCACACACACCTAGGGCGCGGGCCCCCCCCTCTGCGCGCCCTAGGGTGGTCCCCCCGACGCGAAAACCCTAAGGACCTGAGCAAATATCCACGAAAAGATCCAGAGACGCCGCCGTCGTCAACCCTAGCTCGGGAGGGTTCAGAACCTCTTCCCGGCACCCTGCCGGAGAGGGGAATCGTCACCGGAGGCTTCTACATCGCCATGCCTGCCTCCGGAGTGATGCGTGAGTAGTTCATCCTTGGACTACGGGTCCATAGCAGTAGCTAGATGGTTGTCTCTCCACTTTGTGCCATCATGTTTAGATCTTGTGAGCTGCCCTACATGATCAAGATCATATTATTGTAATGCTACATGTTGTGTTTGCTGGGATCCGATGAATATTGAATATTATGTCAAGTTGATTATCAATCTATCTTATATGTTATTTAAGATCTTGCATGCTTTCCGTTACTCGTAGATGCTTTGGCCAAGTAGATGCTTGTAACTCCAAGAGAGAGTATTTATGCTAGATAGTGGGTTCATGTCTCCGTTTAACCTGGGACAGTGACAGAAAGTTCTAAGGTTGTGGATGTGCTGTTGCCACTAGGGATAACCTAACGATGCTATGTCCACGGCATATGTGTTTGTTTACATTACGCACTTTACTTAATGCAATTATCCGTTGCTTGCAACTTAATACCAACGGGGGACTCGGATGACAACCCGGCGGTGGATTATTAGTCATAGATGCTGTTGGATAACGGTCTATGTATTATGTCGTAATGCCCAATTAAATATCATAGTAGTCAACATGTCATGTATATGCATTGTCATGCGCTCACTATTCGTCAATTGCCCAGCTGTAATTTGTTCACCCAACATGTTAGTTATCTTTTATGGAGAGACACCACTAGTGAACTGTGGACCCCGGTCCATTCTTTTACACTGATTAAACAACCACAAACTGCAAACTGTTCCTTTTTTCAATTTAATACTCATTTTCCACACCATACGTTTAATCCTTTGTTTTCAGCAAGCCAGTGAGATTGACAACCTCACTGTTTCGTTGGGGCAAAGTAGTTTGATTGTGTTGTGTGCAGATTCCACGTCAACAGTCCAGACTCCCTGCACAGCTATTTTTCTGGCGCCGTTGACAACCTTCTGAAGAGTTGCTGCTCCTACTGGTTCGATAACCTTGGTTTCTTTCTGAGGGAAAACTTGCTGCTGACTACATCATACCTTCCTCTTGGGGTCTCCCAACGAACGTGTGTTTCACGTCATCAAGCTATTTTTCTGGCGCCGTTGCCGGGGAGACAGCAGTCTTCTGCAAGGGGAGTTTCACGCTTCCAATCTCTTTACTTTGTTTTTGTCTTGCTTAGTTTATTTTATTTTATCTTGTTTGCTTTCAATTATCAAAAACACAAAAAAATTAGTTACTTGCATCTAGTTTACTTTCAAGTTATTTTCTGTACTGTTTTTATTTCTGCTAAAATGAGTACTCCTGAGAACACTAAGTTGTGTGATTTCACTAGCACGAACAACAATGATTTCATATGCACACCTATTGCTCCACCTGCTGCTTCAGCAGAATTTTATGAAATTAAACCTGCACTTTTAAATCTTGTTATGAAAGAGCAATTTTCTGGTGTTAGTACTGATGATGCTGCTGTTCACCTTAATAACTTTGTTGAACTTTGTGAAATGCAAAAGCTCAAGGAAGTAGATGGTGATATTATTAAACTGAAACTTTTTCCTTTCTCCTTGAGAGGACGTGCTAAAGAATGGTTGCTATCTTTGCCTAGAAATAGTATTGATTCATGGACTAAATGCAAAGATGCTTTTATTGGAAAATATTATCCTCCTGCTAAGATTATTTCTTTGAGAAGTAGCATAATGAATTTTAAGCAATTTGATAATGAACATGTTGCTCAAGCATGGGAGAGAATGAAATCATTGGTTAAAAATTGTCCCACTCATGGACTGACTACTTGGATGATCATCCAAACCTTCTATGCAGGATTAAATTTTTCTTCGAGGAATTTATTGGATTCGGCCGCTGGAGGTACCTTTATGTCCATCACTTTGGGTGCTGCAACAAAGCTTCTTGATGATATGATGATTAATTATTCTGAGTGGCACACCGAGAGAGCTCCAACAGGTAAGAAGGTAAATTCTGTTGAGGAAACCTCTCCTTGAGTGCCAAAATTGATACTATTATGTCTATGCTTGCAAATGGTCAAACACATGTTGATCCAAATAATGTTCCTTTAGCTTCTTTGGTTGCTCAAGAAGAGCATGTTGATGTGAACTTCATTAAAAATAATAATTTCAACAACAATGCTTATAGGAATAATTTTGGTAATAGCAATTATAGGCCCTATCCTTCTAATAGTGGCAATGGTTATGGAAATTCCTATAGTAACTCCTACAACAATAATAAGAGTGTACCCTCGATCTTGAAGTTATGCTTAAGGATTTTATTAGTACACAAACTGCTTTCAATAAAACTGTTGAGGAGAAATTTGGGAAAATTGATGTGCTTTCCTCTAAAGTTGATAGTCTTGCTCTTGATGTTGACTTATTGAAACTAAAGAACATGCCTCATGATGTTAAAGAGAGCAAAACTCTCAATGCTATACAAGTTAAAATTGATAACAATGTGAGGATGTTAGCTGAATTGCATGCTAGATGGGAAAGAGAGGATGAAATTGCTAGAAAGAATAATATTGCTAGAGTTTATACTATTACTACTTCTGAAAATGCTTCAAACTCAAGTGTTAACAAACCTCCTACCATTAATGGCAAGATAGTTGGTGTTGGTAATGTTTCCACTTCTATTGCAAAATGTCCTAAATTGCCTGATAACTCTGAAACTGTCCTTGATAAAGATGCTGAAATTTCTAGCAATAAGGAAGAGAATAATCCATTACTTTTGATAATAATGACTTTGATTTTGATGGTTGCAATATTTCTGAAGTAATTAAGTTCTTGCAAAAGCTAGCTAGAAGTCCTAATGCTAGTGCTATAAACATGGCTTTTACTAAACATATTACTAATGCTCTCATGCAAGTTAGGGAAGAGAAATTAAAACATGAAGCTTCTATCCCTAGGAAGTTAGAAGATGGTTGGGAGCCCATCATTAAATTGAAATTGAATGACTTTGATTGCAATGCTTTGTGTGACCTTGGTGCTAGTATTTCTGTTATGCCTAAAAGATTATATGATATGCTTGATTTAGCACCTTTGGAAAATTGTTACTTGGATGTTCACCTTGTTGATTCTACTATTAAAAAACCTTTGGGAAGAATTGATGATGTTCTTATCATGGTTAACAACAATTATGTCCCCGTTGATTTTATTGTCTTGGATATTGAGTGCAATCCATCATGCCCTATTGTGCTGGGAAGACCTTTTCTTAGACTGTAGGTGCTATTATTGATATGAAAGAAGGGAATATAAAATATCAATTTCCTCTCAAGAAAGGTATGGAACACTTTCCTAGGAAGAAGATTAAGCCACCTTATGATTCTATTGTTCGAACAAATTACAATGTTGATGCTTCTTCACTTGGTAATACTTGATGCATGCTTTGTGCCTAGCTAAAAGGCGTTAAAGAAAAGCGCTTATGGGAGGCAACCCATTTTTTTTTCTGCAATTTTTCTTTTATTGAGTCAAGGAGTTTGTTTACTTCTGTAGCAACTCCTTTGTATCTTTATTTTCTCGCATTGTTGTGCCAAGAGTAGCCTCTAATGATAAGATGATGCTTAATTTTGATTGCTGCGCAGAAACAGATTTTTGCTGTTCACTGTACGAAATTCCTAAAATCACCAGATTGTTAATTAAATCTGAAATTTTTGTGCGTAATCTTTATGAATGTCTGAAACTTTCATTAGTTCAGAGTTTCTCGATCTGAGCGTCGTAAGTGCCTCGAAAAAATTCGTCTTTGCGGACTGTTCTGTTTTAGACAGATTATGCCTTTTTATTTTTGCATTCTCTCTTTTACTAGTGTTGAGTGAAATTCTTTTTTGGGTGGAAGAGCTTCACATAACATCAGTGGCTGTAGCTAATGTTTAAAGTAACAAATCATATTGCGTCTTTATAGAACATGTGAATTTTTGATTATGCACTAACCCTCTAATGAGATCTACTTTGAGTTTGGTGTGACGGAAGTTTTCAAGGGTCAAGAGAGAAGGATGATATAATAGGATCAAGAAGAGTGAAGAGCTTAAGCTTGGGGAGGCTCCCATGGATCTCCCCAGCATATTTCAAGAAGACTCAAGCGTCTAAGCTTGGGGATGCCCAAGGCATCCCCTTCTTCATCGTCAAAATTATCAGGTCATCTCTAGTGAAACTATATTTTAATTCTTTCACATCATATGTGCTTTTCTTGGAGCGTCTGTGTGCTTTTATTTTCAGTATTGCACTTTTATTTTCAATAAAGCTTGACTGGACCCTAGCATTCTTGATTGGGAGAGAGACACGCTCCGCTTTTTCATGAGAATACTCCTATTCTTCACTTATATTTGTTGAGTATTCATATCTAGCGCTGTTCAGCTTTTAGCTCTTGTTTTCATGTATCTCTTGTCAGAGCTATTAGCTTTCTTTTGTAGAAAGTACTCTCTTGCTTCACTTATATTTGTTTGGAGAGTTGATGAAATAAATTGATTGGTGTTTGGTTGGTTCAGAAAATGTTGCATGTGGTAATTGGTATAAGGAAAAACTTGCTTAATCTTGTAGATCACTAAAATGGATAACTTGATGCTTGTCAATTGTTTTGAGTTAACAAGTAGATCATGATTAAATTGTGCATCACATGAGTTAAGCCTATTAGTGAAGAACTACCGTAAAGCTTGTTGAAAATTTGGTTTGCATCGGTGGTACTCTAAGGTCTAGATATTTTCTAATAACAGGGTTTGGTTAACAAGGAAGACGGTATGAAGTCTTATAACGTTTGCAATATGTTTGTCATATAAAACTTGGTGTACGGGTTGATATTCTTGTTTGCTTACATAACCTTGCTAGCCTAAACTCTGTACTGAGAGGGAATGCTTCTCGTGCATCCAAATCCTTGAGCCAAAATCCATGCCATTTGTGTCCACCATAACTACCTATATGTGGTATTTCCTTGCCACTCCAAGTAAATTTTTCATGTGCTACCTTTAAATTATTCAAAATGTTATTATTCCCTTTTTGTGTCAATGTTTACTAGCTCATGAGGAATTAGTGTGGTTATTCTTTATTCTATTTGTCGAGTGGACTTTTACACCTGGACTAGTGGCATATACATCCGCTTATCCAATAACTTGCAAAAAGAGCTGGCAACGGGGTGCCCAGTCCCAATTAATTACAACTTTAACCAATTAATTCTCTTCACACTTTTGCCCTGATTCATCAGTAAGCAATGACAAACAGTGAAATACCTGAATGTGTGTAAACCAAAGAGAAAGAGGGATGATCTGCCTTGCTGGTAGAAATAACGTCCTTCATGGGAGCCGCTCTTAAAAGTCCGTTCGACAGGTAGAATACTGTTCTCACCCGCTACCATTCGTTGACAATTAACAAACACCTCTCAAAAATAGATACTCCTCCATGGTATGTGATTGATGGAAGGCACCCGAGGATTCGGTTAGCCATGGCTTGTGTTAGCAAGGTTGGGAGGAGTATCAAATATTTTATGCAATCTCTATATGCTTTCAAAAACCTAAAAGCTCTAGCACATGATTTAATCCCTGCTTCCCTCTGCGAAGGGCCTTTCTTTTACTTTTATGTTGAGTCAGTTTTCCTATTCTTTCTGTCTTCCACAAGCAAACACTAGTGTCAACTTTGTTACAACATGCGTTATATGCAATGTATTGGACTTGTTATACTACTTTGTGTTGACAATATCCATGAGATAAATATGTTGAAAGTTGAAGCAAATGCTGAAACTAAATTCTTCCTTTGTGTTGATTAAATACCTTTTATTAGAAACTATTGCTTTATGAGTTAACACTTATGCAAAACTGTTTGATGCTTGTCTCGAAAGTACTATTCATGAAAACGTTTAGCTTGTGTGATTCATTGTTTACTCATTATCTATTTGGTAGCAAATTATAGACCATTGACTTGGATCACTTCATTCATTTACATGTGCCTTGCAATATTATATGATCAAGATTATGATAGTAGCATGTCACCTCAAAAATTATTTTGTTTTTATCGTTTACCTACTCGAGGACGAGTAGGAACTAAGCTTGGGGATGCTGATACGTCTCAAACGTATCTATAATTTTTGATGTTCCATGCTTGTTTTATACCAATTGCTACATGTTTTGCATCTACTTTATATCACTTTTATACATTTTTTGGGACTAACCTATTAACAAGATGCCGAAGTGCCAGTTCCTGTTTTCTGCTGTTTTTGTATTCCAGAAAAGCTAGTCTGGAAATATTCTCGGAATTGGACGAAACTACACGGGGGTCCCTATTTTTCCAGAACACCTGACGGAGCGAAGGAGCACAGAGGAGGGCCACCAGGGCCACACGCACCTAGGGCGCGGGCCCCCCTCTGCCGCGCCCTAGGGTGGTGTGGGCCCCTCGGGGGTCGCAGCCGCCGCCCTTTCGCCTACTTATTCCCCCCGACGCGAAAACCCTAAGTACCTGAGCAAATATCCACGAAAAGTTCCAGAGACGCCGCCGTCGTCAACCCTAGCTCGGGAGGGTTCAGAACCTCTTCCCGGCACCCTGCCGGAGAGGGGAATCGTCACCGGAGGCTTCTACATCGCCATGCCTGCCTCCGGAGTGATGCGTGAGTAGTTCATCCTTGGACTACGGGTCCATAGCAGTAGCTAGATGGTTGTCTCTCCACTTTGTGCCATCATGTTTAGATCTTGTGAGCTGCCCTACATGATCAAGATCATATTATTGTAATGCTACATGTTGTGTTTGCTGGGATCCGATGAATATTGAATATTATGTCAAGTTGATTATCAATCTATCTTATATGTTATTTAAGATCTTGCATGCTTTCCGTTACTCGTAGATGCTTTGGCCAAGTAGATGCTTGTAACTCCAAGAGAGAGTATTTATGCTAGATAGTGGGTTCATGTCTCCGTTTAACCTGGGACAGTGACAGAAAGTTCTAAGGTTGTGGATGTGCTGTTGCCACTAGGGATAACCTAACGATGCTATGTCCACGGCATATGTGTTTGTTTACATTACGCACTTTACTTAATGCAATTATCCGTTGCTTGCAACTTAATACCAACGGGGGACTCGGATGACAACCCGGCGGTGGATTATTAGTCATAGATGCTGTTGGATAACGGTCTATGTATTATGTCGTAATGCCCAATTAAATATCATAGTAGTCAACATGTCATGTATATGCATTGTCATGCGCTCACTATTCGTCAATTGCCCAGCTGTAATTTGTTCACCCAACATGTTAGTTATCTTTTATGGAGAGACACCACTAGTGAACTGTGGACCCCGGTCCATTCTTTTACACTGATTAAACAACCACAAACTGCAAACTGTTCCTTTTTCATTCTCTGCAATTTAATACTCATTTTCCACACCATACGTTTAATCCTTTGTTTTCAGCAAGCCAGTGAGATTGACAACCTCACTGTTTCGTTGGGGCAAAGTAGTTTGATTGTGTTGTGTGCAGATTCCACGTCAACAGTCCAGACTCCCTGCGACAGCTATTTTTCTGGCGCCGTTGACAACCTTCTGAAGAGTTGCTGCTCCTACTGGTTCGATAACCTTGGTTTCTTTCTGAGGGAAAACTTGCTGCTGACTACATCATACCTTCCTCTTGGGGTCTCCCAACGAACGTGTGTTTCACGTCATCAGTGCGCCTTGGCGCACGACCGCCCGAGCCGTATTTTGATGACATGACATACACGATGCTAATAATCAATGGGTATAAACAAATATCCATATGTAAGACCAGACACCAAATTAGACAAATAATAGACATAAGACAAATTGGAACAACTGAATGGTACGCCAATGAACTCGTGATGACGCCTCCTACCGATAAAGTGGATATATTTTACCCCTGTCTTTAAACCGCTGACCCAACTGCGTGACGGCAAAATTCACTCATCTGACTAATAAAATTATGTACAGACCCTCGCAACGGATACCTCGAGATGGAACCAAGATCATCATGAAACGGCGGCCCCTCACAGACCAAGCACAGAGACCATAGCATTAAACAGAGCGCCAGCCGGCTCGCAAAACACTTCCGATCGTACACACGTTACGGCAGACGGCTCAATAGTAACAGCCATTTCCATCCCTATCACAAAACCATCTCATAAAGAACTACATGCCCTTGCTCTGTTCCACTGTTGGTTTAAAGCGGCACAAAATGTCTTCTATCTAAAACAAAACAACCTCTCTGCCCTACAGCCTCAGCAATTTCACGATGTCCAAGGTCTTCCGTAAGTTTGTGTTCGACTCCCTCAGCGCCGTGTGTCGTGGGTTTGTCACGTCAGGTGTCATGGATGACTTCGTAGGTGTGGGATTACGCGAGTCAAGCATCTCCGAGCTTGGGATCGCAGGAACAAAGATCAACACAGATTTACCCAGGTTCGGCCCCCTCAATGAGAGGTAAAAGACCTACTTCCTGCCTACCCTAGATTGGTATTGATATGATAATCGAGGTGTTACAATGGAGGCGATCCGATCTGGTACTCGCCGTATGAGCTAGGGTTTAGGGCTTGATAGCTTGACCCGCTCTAAGTCCTGCGAGTCCTCTTTATATACACAGAGGCTCGCCGGATTACAAAGGAAACTTCCCCCATAAGGAATACGTCCACAGAGGCCTACTCGGAGACTACTTGGTCTTCACGTCCTCCGGGATATGTCTTCTAGATCTTTCCCCTTATGGCGGTTCAATATTGGGCTTGCTCCCAAGTGGGCCTTTGTCCGTGTGAGTAAGTCGCACTGGGCCGCGGGTTAATCCAGAAAGTATTCCCCCGACATTAGCCCCCAAGCGTGGCCTGAACTTCATAATATTTCTTGATCTTGAATGTTTAGGCCACGCTTTTCCTTGTTTCGCGACTTATAATTGTGCAGGATTGGCCTTGACTCACACCTGGAAGATCATCTGACTTCGTGAGCTTTTTTGTTAGAGTAGCCTGATAGCTTCAGAACTTGATGACGATCCATCTTCAAATTTTTGATGATAATATGATGTATCCCCAAGGATTGAGAGGATGTAATGTGGTAATCATCTCAATTCTTCTCAGAGTACTCTGAAGGTCATCACCTGTAACTTGATATCATGAATAAAACAATTGTTAAGATACAAGTAATTGTAATTGGTGTTGCCGTACTATAAGCAGTACATCGACCTCTAGTTAGGCCATCTGAATCCTTAAGTGGGCACTCGCGCGACTCAGTATTTCCTAGGAATATGTGTGTTCAGGGTCGAGAGCGGCATGATAGGCAATCAAGCTCGATTGACGCCACACCCCAGTACTTTGGCCACATAATGCGAGTAGCAATCCAACTTAAGGTAAATTTGATAATTGCCGATAAGTTGGCTGTTTCAGGGTAACAAAGACCCCAAGAAACATAATGATATGGCCATGATAGGCTAAGCTATGATAAGCTTTGATTATGATGACACATAAGGTCGCGCCTAGGTGGCAACCGAGTGTTATACATAGGGTTGGATCGCGCGTAGGTGGCGATCCATGGTGATACATGGGGTCGGTCGCGCCTAGGTGGCGACCAGAAATGATACAAAGTTTACGGCCGCGCCTAGGTGGCAGCCGGTTTCTGATACAAGGGTCGATCGCGCCTGGGTGGCGATCAGATGTTGCATAGGTCGCGCCTAGGTGGCGACCAAAGTTGAAGTTCTAGCCCTGAGTGGCTGTCATGATACTCAGCTATAAAGCTGGAAAGGATGATGCTTGGCTCTAATTAGCCTTTTCTTATGTATAGTATGGTCGCAGGTGTGCGACGTTCCAAGGGCGAGGTGCCTCGAGACGATCCTCGAAATCATGGCGTTCGCTGCTTTCCTCCCTTACATCCAGCAGATAGTACGACCCATTGTTTAGCTTCTTGCTGATGATGTAGGGTCCTTCCCATGGAGAGGACAGCTTATGCATTCCCTTGTGATCTTGTTTAAGTCGCAGTACTAGGTCGCCTTCTTGAAAGGTGCGGGTTTTGATGCGTCTGGCATGATAGCGTCGCAAGTCTTGTTGATATACGCTGACCTTGATGCTGCCAAGTCTCTAACCTCTTCTAATGTGTCCACCGAGTTTTGCCGAGCTATCTCATTATCTGTCTCGATGTAAGCCGCAACTCTTGGTGAATCATGTATGATGTTGCTGGGCATGACTGCTTCTGCTCCATAGACCATGAAATATGGTGTAAATCCTGTGGATCTGTTAGGGGTTGTTCTTAAACTCCACAGTACTGCTGGCAGTTCTTCCACCCAACATCCTGGAGATGCTTCGACCTTTTCAATAAGGCGCGGCTTAATTCCATGGAGAATTTCCTGGTTAGCTCGCTCAGCTTGTCCATTGCTCTGCGGGTGTGCTACTGACGTGAGGTCCAATCTTATCCCATTGTCTGCGCAAAATATCTGTGTAGCCCCTTCAGAGGTGTTGCTCCCATTGTCTGTAATGATACTATGGGGGTACCGAAGCGGAATATGACCTTCTTCAAGAACTTGACTGCCGTTTCAGCCTCGCAATCTCCCACAGGTTCTGCTTCTATCCACTTTGTGAATTTGTCCACCATGACTAAGAGGTGAGTTTTTCCGTTTGAAGACCGTCTGAAGGCCCTACCATGTCAAAACCCCATACGGCAAAAGGCCATGTGATGGGTATTGTGCGAAGTGCTTGAGCTGGCATATGATCTTGCCTAGCGTATCTTTGACATCCATCGCACACTCTGACAATTTGCTCTGCGTTTGCTAATGCTGTTAACCAGAAGAATCCATGTCGGAACGCCTTTGCCACCAAAGATCTTGACGAAGCATGATGGCCACAATCGCCTAAATGAATTTCGTGCAAGATTTTTCGTCCCTCTTCTGGTGAGACACATCTTTGGAATGCTCCTGACACGCTGCGCTTGTATAATTCGTTGTTGATGATTGTATAGGCCTTTGATCGTCGTATGATTTTGCGCGCCTCAATTTCATCGTCCGGCAGCACTCCGCGACTTAAATATGCCATGTATGGCTCTGTCCATCCTGGCTGTTCATGCAGGGCTGCGACTAAAGTTGAATCATCCTCTGGCTCTGCAATGTCAATCTCTGCTGGAGGTTTGACTGATGGATTGTGCAGTTCATCCAGGAAAACATTGGGTGGGACTGACTGTCTGTTGGATCCAAGCCGAGACAGGGCATCTGCAGCTTCGTTTTGTCTCCGATCAATATGTTCAACTTGGTATCCAGTGAAATGTCCAGCAATTCTGTCCACCTCTCTTCTATATGCAGCCATGTTCGCATCCTTGCTGTCCCACGTTCCGAGACCTGCTGTGCCACCAAGTCTGAATCGCCAAAATAGCGTATGCGACTGATGTTCATCTCCTTTGCTATACGTAGACCATGAAGCAGTGCCTCGTACTCCGCCACGTTATTTGTGCAGTTGAAGTGTATCTGTAGCACATACCGCAGCTTGTCTCCCTTGGGAGATGTTAGAACAACTCCAGCCCCCGAGCCTTGCAACTGTCTTGACCCATCAAAATGCATGGTCCAGTATTTGGTTTCTGCCATGCTAGGAGCGACTTGGATTTCTGTCCAATCGTTAATAAAATCTGCAAGGGCTTGCGACTTAATTGATGTGCGCGGCTCGTAGCTGATGTGATGTGGTCCCAACTCGATCGCCCACTTAGCGACTCTTCCAGTAGCTTCTCGATTACGAATGATATCTGCCAATGGTGCTGAACTAACCACAGTTATTGGATGCTCTTGGAAGTAGTGCTTCAGCTTGCGACTCGCCATGAACACTCCAAACACCAACTTCTGCCACTGTGGGTAACGCTGTTTGGAAGCTGTGAGGACTTCGCTCACGTAATACTGGTCTCTGGACAGGGTATTCCTTTCCGTTCTTGTCTCTCCACAACCATGACAGCGCTCACAGCACGGGAATTTGCCGCTATGTATAGTAGCATTGGCTCTTTATCCTTTGGAGCCGCCAGAACTGGAGCATTTGTCAATTGTTGTTTCAAGGCTGTCAGAGCTTCGTCGGCCTCTGCGTCCCAAACGAAGGTGTCTGATTTTTTCAACAGTCTGTACAAAGGTAGTGCTTTCTCTCCCAATCTTGATATAAAGCGACTCAAAGCTGCTACGCAACCGTAAGTCGCTGCACATCTTTTATCTTTTCTGGCTTTTGGAGATCCATCACTGCCTTTATCTTGTCAGGATTGGCCTCAATGCCTCTTTCTGATACTATGAATCCCAATAGCTTTCCTGCTGGTACTCCAAAGACGCACTTTGTGGGGTTGAGCTTCATGTTGTATTTTCTGAGATTTGTGAATGTCTCTGCCAGATCACTAATAAGATCCTGGCTAACTTGCGACTTAACCACAATATCATCCACGTAGGCGTGAACGTTGCGACCTATTTGCTCATGTACAATTCTGAATGCATCTTTGGTAAGTCGCACCTGCGTTCTTCAACCCAAAGGGCATGCTGACATAACAAAAAGCTCCAAGGGTGTGATGAAGGACGTCTTTTCTTGGTCCTCCTCTTCATCTTGATTTGATGGTAGCCTGAATAGGCGTCCAAAAAGCATAACAGCTCGCACCCAGCAGTTGAATCAATACTTGGTCGATTCGCGGCAAAGCAAATGGATCCTTTGGACAAGCTTTGTTAAGACTGGTGTAATCAACGCACATTCGCCACGTACCGTTCTTTTTCATAACCAACACTGGGTTTGCCACCCATTCCGGATGGTATACCTCCGTGATGAATCCTGCAGCCAGCAAGCGAGCTATTTCCTCTCCTATTGCCTTTCTCCTGTCATCGTGGAAACGCCGTAGTGGCTGCTTCACTGGTTTAGCCGCAGGGTTCACTTTGAGGCTATGTTCTGCTAATTCTCTTGGTACCCCTGGCATATCTGACGGCTTCCATGCGAAGATGTCCTTATTTTCCTGGAGAAAAGCGACGAGGGCCTTCTCCTGCTCTTCTTCCATGTGTGCTCCAATGCTGGTTTGCTTGGATGAGTCGCCAGGAACAAGATTTATCTGCTTAGTGTCCTGGGCCGCTTTGAATTTCATTGGTGGCTCGGCAGATGGCGTGGTAACCACACTCATGTCGTTTGGGTCCACCTGCGACTTATAACCTTTTAGCTCTTCCGCGGCACAGGCGGATTCTGCGAAGGCCGCATCTCCCTTTTCACATTCTATCGCTTTTTCTCTATCTCCGTACACTGTGATGACCCCTTTTGGTCCTGGTATCTTCAACTGTAGGTACACGTAGCATGGCCTGGCCATAAACTTAGCAAAGGCCGTTCTTCCAAACAAGGCGTGATATGGGCTTTGGAATTTTACCACTTCGAAGCATAGGAATTCGCTTCTAAAGTTCTCTTCTGTCCAAAAGTTACCCCTAGGGTTATTTTCCCCGCTGGCCGTGCGGACCTTCCTGGGACAATGCCGTGAAATACTGTTGACGTGGGCTGCAGGCTGGAATCCTTGAGTCCTAGACGCTGGAACGTATCGTAGTACAAGATATTAATGCTGCTTCCTCCATCCATAAGCACTTTGGTCAGCTTGTATCCTGCAACGTACGGTGCCACAACCAGCGCCAACTTGCCAGGTTCCCGTACTTGTGGCGGGTGATCGTCGCGACTCCAGGTTACTACCACCTTAACCAATTGGGTGTTGCTGGTATCACGGCGTTCACCTGCTGACTTCTGCGGCTCAATTTCTCTTCCCTTTTGGAGGTATCGATAACTATTGTGTGATACTGCCCCGTTTGCCTGGGGTTACTCGCGCCGTGCTGCCCAATATTTGTGTTATGAGCCGCACTAGGGTTTCCTTCATGGAATTCCCCCCGTTGTGTTGGCTCTCTTCTTTCCACTTCTTGTAATAGTGGCATTGCGCCTTGGTATGGTCCGCTGGCCGTCCATCACCTGTCGCATGAAGGTCGCATGGCCGGTTGAAAACTTCTTGCATATTGATTGGACGGGAGCCGTATCCTCGACCCCTTCCACGCTGGCCTCTGAATCCTCCACGCGCATTGGCGACGAGCCCTGAGTGACCATCTTCGTTTTTGCGTTTGTTTTGATTCGCGTTGTTGTGGCTTGTTTGCTGCTGCTGGGGCTTGTTGGAGTTTTTCTTTCCTTTGGCAGCAACCTCCTCTTCTTCTCCGTCTGACGCGTCTCTGGTTTTATCTGAGCTGGCATATTTGTTAGCCGCAGCCATCACTCGCTGAGGCTCTTGACTTTATCCTTCATGCGACCCAGCTTATGAATCAGCGGCTCAAACTTGCAGTTTTTCTCCATCACCAGGACGGCTGAGCTTGGTGGTATATTATCTGAGGAGTGTATTATTTCTGCCACCCTTTTCATCCAATGGCGACTTGACTCGCCTTCCTTCTGGACACAACGCTCTATCTTCTATATTGCAGAGTCGTTTGCAAGTTCCTTGGAAGTTCTTAACGAAGGCATCCTTCAGTTCCTCCCAAGTATTTATAGAGTTGGGAGGCAAATTTTGCAGCCATATGTGCGCTGCACCTTCTAGCATCATGTTGAGGTACCTGCACATATTTCCTCTGAGGCGTTCAAATGCTCATCCCCATCTCGTAATTGTTCAGCCAGTGGTTGGATCCATGCTGGCGTTGTAGTTTGCCACCTTGCGTGGCCCTTTGAAATCTTCAGGAAAAGGTTCCGATCTGATCCTTTCAGTGAAACACGCGGTCCCTTGAGTCGCGAGGACAGGGCTGTGGGCGCGCCCGCGGGGTTATCTGCGGGCCGCGTTTGCACCACTGGATATTCGCCTGCGCTTCTGCGACTTGCTCCTGCTGCCTCTGTGCGACTCCTGATACGTTCTCTGGTGGCCTGCTTTGGACGCTTCTTTCTGCTGCAATCCTGTGATTGGCTGGTACGAGGGGCAGCTGTGCTTCGGCTTCCGCCCTATTGGCTTGTTGCAGGACTGCCGTACTTAGCATCTGAATCGCGCGCCGCGCCTCAGCATTGACCGGGTCATCGCCTGTTGGTACCATCTGAGTCAAGATATTAGCCGCAGCATACATATTATCGACAGGGTTCTGGTAATGGCCCTGCGGGGTGTGAAACCTCCTTGGTTGTTGCTGGGTCTCTTGATTTGTTGGTACCCTTCCTTCCGCAGTCGTCTGGATTCCCGTTCCCGCGGCTGGAGTGAGCGGGATTTCCACTGTTGGTTGAGTCGCGCGCAGTTGTGTTTGCGGGTCAACCTGTCGTTGAGTCGCAGCCAGCGCGGCTACTCTCTGCCGCTCCTGTTGGATTCCTTGGTTTATCTGATCGAGCCTGCGGCGCTCTTCTTCCATCCTTCGAACCTCATACAGGAGCTCGGCCCTGGCGGCCTCAATTTCTGTTGCACGGAGGGCGGCGTTCGTGGCTGACACGGGACAAGAAGTGGGTTGCTTGGGGGTGCCGATGCCTCGGTTTCTCCAGCAGTTCCTGATGCGCCTGCTCCTCCGGCCATGTAAACCGCGACTTGCGCCGTCTCTTGATCTGGTGATAATGTGATTTCTGGTGGGTAACCCCAGCAACTTTCTTCAAAGGCAGGTATGATGGACCCAAACTCTTGCGAGTCCATGCTTTCCACGGATTCTTCCCCATCATCGGCGACTTCTTCTACTGAATCGCCTTCTTGGACCGATCTAACGGACCTGCCACCGATGAAGCCGACGAAGACGTTGATGGATCCGAACGGGATGACGTGGCCGGTCTCCAAGTAATCTGCTTCCGGCCCCCAGCTTGAATCGTCGATGAGGGGTGTGCCATTGACCGTGATGATACGGCCAACAACAAGATCTTCAGCTCCCTTCATGGATCCTGCGCGGAACGTGACGCTCTTGACCGCAGGCCCCACGGTGGGCGCCAACTGTCGTGGGTTTGTCACGTCAGGTGTCATAGATGACTTCGTAGGTGTGGGATTACGCGAGTCAAGCATCTCCGAGCTTGGGATCGCAGGAACAAAGATCAACACAGATTTAACCAGGTTCGGCCCCCTCAATGTGAGGTAAAAGACCTACTTCCTGCCTACCCTAGATTGGTATTGATATGATAATCGAGGTGTTACAATGGAGGCGATCCGATCTGGTACTCGCCGTATGAGCTAGGGTTTAGGGCTTGATAGCTTGACCCGCTCTAAGTCCTGCGAGTCCTCTTTATATACACAGAGGCTCGCTAGGTTACAAAGGAAACTTCCCCCATAAGGAATACGTCCACAGAGGCCTACTCGGAGACTACTTGGTCTTCACGTCCTCCAGGATATGTCTTCTAGATCTTTCCCCTTATGGCGGTTCAATATTGGGCTTGCTCCCAAGTGGGCCTTTGTCCGTGTGAGTAAGTCGCACTGGGCCGCGGGTTAATCCAGAAAGTATTCCCCCGACACCGTGTAAGCAACGATGGCTTTTTTTAGATGCTGGATGCTATTCCCCTCGGCTGCAACCTTCTCAACCTGGAGACGGCTACACTCGGAGAAAAGCTCCTTCTTCTCAGATATCAACTCCTCTATACAAACTCGGTGACACTCCATCGATTGAACTTTTTTTGCTGGAGCTTCGACCACCGAATGTTCTACGAACGCAGCTGGTCGCGTTCTGCACGAAGCTCGGTCACCATATTCGCCAACCCCTGGTAAAAATGTAACATCCGGAAATTTGGCCTTTCCAAAAAAATTCTTTAAAAATCTATTATTGGATTTTTGGGAATTAATATTCCTTTGTGTTCACTGCTATTTTAAACCCTCAAACTTTTACCAAATCTTGTCCAAGTTTGGGATCTTATGTTTTAGATTCCCTCCCACTTGGTGAACATGTTGCTGGCTCATTTCACCCAAAAATATTATTCCAATATTTTCTTTTATTTCAATAACCAAAATCCTATTATTTTGGCTTTACAAAGGAAGTACCTCAAAGATCTTTCCAAAAATTCTGCCAAAATTAGGGGATGACCCCTAGGCAATATATAGCTCAAATATGCGAAAATATTTGATACCTTGTTTACAAAATTTTGGAGTAACTCCCCACTGTAGTTTCTGCCCATTTCCTTCTTTATTTTCAAAGTACAAAGCAAACTTTTTCTCCCTGGTGATCCAAGACCCTAGCTACAACCACAATGGACACACACACCTCAGGGAATTTTATGAACCCTTTCACACTTCTTTTTCTCCCCCAAAACCCTTTTTTCATTTTTGGCCAGTATTGTTTTTCCAAAATTTTACACAGGACAAGTTTCGAATTTTGAAAAACTTTAGTCAGCAAAGTTGCCGCATTTTGCATTTTGCGCACAAAGATCAAAACCTCACTTCATTTGGAGCACTGAGCTGGGAGATAGACACCGATGCCGCTCCTGCCATAGCCAGCACAGTGATCACCACTGTCGAGCACGCAGCCGACGGCGCCGCCGCGTTCTGCGCGTCGCCGTGCGGTCTCCCCTCGCCTCTCCCCCGTGCCCAGCCGCTCCCCTGACCCTCCCCAGGCCACTCCACTTCCTCCCCGACGCCGGCAACGCCCCCCGCCGCACCCTTCCAAGCACGCCAGGACGCGCCGCACGCCACTGTCGCCGCCAGCTGTCGCCACCTCCATGCCGTCCCCCCCTCCCAGCCTTCCGTGCTTGCTCCTCCCTCTGCGAGCTCATGAATGCGCGAGGACGCACGCAGAGGCTACCAGCGCCGCGACGCACCGCCCAGCAGCCACGGCGAGCAGTGCCGCCATGGCCCCGCTTGCCAGCCTCTCCACCGACCACCCGTGCCACTCCCCCCCCTCTCCGCAAACCTCGTCGTCCAGCAGGTGCTCCACACGCACGACGCCGCACCGACGCTACACCGACGATGCCGAGTCCGCTCCTCCACATCTCCGGGACACTGCATCCATGCCCGTGACGGCCACCACCTCCTCCCCTCGCTATAAGTAGGCTACCCCGGCAACCCAGAGCACCCCACCACCTCCCTCTCACCCCCAGTCGCCCTCCCCTCGAGTCTCGCATCCCATAGAGCAGCCCATCGCCGGAATTAACCTCGCCCGAGCCGCACGGGCTCCGTTCAAATTCTCCACCGTAGAGGCTCCCCTGATCGATTCCTCCCACCCACAGTCCCCTTAGATCATGGCGAACCTCGAGCCGCTCTCGCCGGAGTGATTGGCGGCCGGAGTCGCCGCAACAATCATCGACAGGACGCCGGAGCCGCTGTCGACGAAGCTCTGCGCTGCCCCAACCTCCCCAGCATCGACAAGTACGCGGACGAGCTTCGCCAAGCCTCCCCGAGACGCCCAGCACCCTCTCCCTCGCCTCCCCTGCCCCCTAGCCGCCGGGAAACCTCGCCGGTGAGTTCACCGGAGTTTCGCCGGACCCCCTTCTGTTTTCCCGCGCGGTGGAAAAGAAAACGTTTCGGTTATGAGTCACTGACCAGTGGGACCCACTGGTCAGATTTTTAATCATTTCCTGAACCGTTTTTCTGTTTTATTTTTCTGTTGAAAAGGGGCAGAAATTAAACCAAACTTTGAATTGCAATATCTCTCTGAAAAATTGTCAGAAAAATATGAAATCAATTTTGTTGGCTTTGTTTGAATTTTCTCTTTCAAATGGAACCAGAAAAGAATTATTTGGAATTTATTTTTGGGCATTTATTTAAATAATTTAGGAGAGAGTTTGATGCATGTTTGTCTTGTTTTGGTTAGATTCGAACCTCTCCGACGGAGTAGGAGTTGTCTCTGAACCCGAAGGCAAGCCACCAACCCAATTTTAAACTTGGTCGAACTTAGGAAATATTTTGACTGTTGAATTAATATCTGTTGCACCTCACATGCCATATTGCATTTTAAATTGTTGCACTACCTTATAGTTGCTTATCTGTGCATCACTCCCGTTCCCTAGACAATGGCCGGAGGAACCGCCTCAGTCGAAGGAATGGGGGGAAATATTACAACTGTGTGTCTCGCGCTTGCGGGGCTTTGTTTGCTTTTTCCTCTTCGCCGAGGTGAGGAGCGGACGAATGTCGTCTTATGATCCTCGGAGTTGGGGGCATTTGCCAAAAGAGTTATTTGCTTCTTGTCCCTCCGTCAAACGTGGTTGGCGTAAGCCACCTGGACTGCGACGCTTGGGACGCTGATTTTCCATTTGGTTCTTTTTGCCGAGATTGCTGACACCACGTCGGAATAACCCTCGAGTGGAATGGATGCTCTCTCATTCTTATGAGTGCTCTTCGGTTCATTCTTTACGGTGACCACCGGCCGGAGGAACCGCCACGGTTATCCGTTTGAAACACTATGTTATTTATTCTGTGAACACTAACACCTGGTGACACCGGCCGGAGGAACCGCCATAGTCACCGGGTATTATTATTGTTATGTTACCTGCAAGTGATATGTTTATTCTGTGCTGTTATTGTTATGTGGGTACCTTGTGTTACTTTGTTCATGTTGATGTCTGTAATCAAACAAAATGACTAAGAAGATAATCACCTCCCTCGACTAGATTGAGTCACGTAGTGCCACTCACCAAACACAACCAGCACAACCATGCGTCGTCCGTGTGGGCGGACCATGGCCGGGTATTTTATCAGCCTCCTTTGATGCCACCTCTTTGGCAAGTCTAGTCGGTTACCATATTTGGTCGGGGCTAGGCTTGCGAAGGTTCCGGAGCTAGGCGTCGCTCATGGGTTGGGGACGTGCCGGATTCACTTCTGCATAAGGCATAGAGTTATGTTGGTGGCTATACAGGGAGTGTCTTGGTAGAGTAAACGTCTGTGGAAGTATGGGTTTGTGCTGTCCGCCATGGTTGGTTCTAGTACTTCGGTACCGGCGGTACAAGCCTAGACTTCAGCGTGTGGATAAAAGTTGCAACCTCTCGAGAGTGTAAATCTGGATGTCTAGCCTTGTCCCTGGGTTATGGGACGATGTTTGGGTCAAGTCACACTATGAGTCAGTCCAGTCGAACTTGGGGAAATAATTTAAGTTGAGACCAACGAACACAGGAACTGTTGGGAGTCAGAGTTGGCTAGAGGCTTGGTAGCCTAGTTGTGGTCACGAGTTGTTGAGTGAGAAACGTGATCTCACTTGATGACATGAAAATATTCCTACTAAGGTAAGTAGGTAAGTTTTGTCCAACCGTTAAGCTTGGACTCTCCCTCGCACCCGAACTCCTGCCATGATACTTTCTGAACCATGTCATGCCATATAGATAGACTTTGTTTGTTTTTGGGCTGATGTCTTGTGAGTACTTCAAGTACTTACCTGGCTTTTCATGTGGCCAGACCCTGCTGAACCAGTCGCCGAGTACCCGCTCTATGAGAACTAGGAACCCGTGTCCCAGGCAGGACCCTGTGGAATAAGGCCGCTGTCGCCACGCTACTATCTTCGCTTCCGCTACGACTTCCGCTAGAGGCTCGATGTTAGAAAAATAATGTACATACTGTTGTGTGCGCCTGTTGCGCAAGAGCTGGAGCCTCACCCGTGTTGTAACTTTGTATTTGTTCGAACTCGAAGCCTTATGAATATATTTGGTTTTGCCTTTGTTTATCAAGCTGTCATATATCCAGTGTTTCTGGGACTGGTATATGGGGTGACTCGATCATCTGGATCGGGGTGCCACAGAGCTTGGTATCAGAGCCTAACTGCCTGTAGGATACCCTAGTTCTTGGACGACGTAGGATAGAACTTGTTGTGTTGCCAACTTTTTCACTGTTTCTCTGTCTGTTTGTGCTTTTAAAATTAACACTCACTTTGTTTGAATTCTGTCTCTGTCACAGATGGCAGAGTTGCTCGCCAGACTACCGCCGTGCACATCCCGGTTTTCCGCAGTTTCTGAGGGAGATCTGGGACCACCTCTACCCAGGCGCACCTCCCCCGACTTACCACGTGTACCACAACCGTCTCGACAGGGCCACCTCGGAGTTCACCGCCACCGTCCACCTGCGCCCGGAGCCCGTGTCCGCAGGGATCGAGCACGGCCTCACTTCCGGTGTCTGTACACAGGCGTCTCGAGCCATACAGGAGGTTGCAGGAGATGCCATCCTCTTCCTTCGCACCTTCGATCCCGTCATGAAGCAGTGCACCCGTTACGCCTACTTCCCGAGGTTAGCTTTAGACAACGGGGACATCCTCTTTCCCAACCCAGGAGACCCCAGCTCACCCCTCTCCGCCATTCTTCAGTACACCACCCTCCTCCACCAGTACCTCCACGTCACTCTTCTCCAGCTTGCCTCGCTTCGCGCCAACGTGGCCTTGGCCGAGATGACGCGAGCCTCTGGAGCTGGTACGTCCCGCCACCCACCTCGTCTCCCCACCTTTACCAGCTCCCTCGAGCAGATCAGGAGGGGAATCGCCCGTGTCTCCGCACCTCGCGTTCCGTCGCCACCTCCCCGTACCCGTAGCAGCGCCACTCACTACGCGCGCTTCACCCCTGTTCGGTCTCAGCGTCGTCGCGTCCAGGCCGAGCCACCCGCTTACTCCGGAGACTCCCGTGACGACCGCGCTTCACCCGACTACAGCCCCGCGGAGGAGCCCCTCGACACCGCCACGCCAGCGACCCCCTCGAGATGGAGTTCTAGACGCTCGGAGACGACATCGCTTAGTGTATATACCTTCCGATGTATCGCGTGCTTGAATAATGTAGTGGTAGGGTTGTATCCTGCATCTTGTATCATGTATCCTGTACGGGTAGCTTGTACCTTTACTTTGCATCTTTTGTAAAATAGCGAGTGCTTGAATCTTGTAACCCCATCCATTGTATAACCATACTTGTTGTTGTTTTG
The DNA here is from genome assembly GCA_947311845.1 of Poa pratensis. Lineage (NCBI taxonomy): Eukaryota > Viridiplantae > Streptophyta > Magnoliopsida > Poales > Poaceae > Poa > Poa pratensis. The sequence continues at coordinate 19,982,802 of CAMZMU010000010.1, forward strand.
CAAACCGTGTTACCATTTGGTTTTTCTTGGATGTTACACTTTTCCCCATGTGGATGCTCATGATACGCGCCACCACGTTCAACTATTCAGGATGAGGCCCAATAGCGGTGCAGTGGCAGCCAAGAAACCCCGGTTCGTCGTTCCGCACGACAAGCGGCGAGGATCCCGAGCCCCCGCAACCACCTCCTCCTCCACCAAATCAGGAACCAAGCCCAAGTCAGTTTATGATGATGATGGATGAACGCCACAACCAGCATCTGACACAGATCATGAGAGAGTTTGGCACGTACATGCAAGCCCGTAATGCTCCACCCCCAGGCCGCTCAAAGCTGCAAGACTTCCAGCGCACACAACCGCCCAAGTTCGCGTATGCTGATGACCCACTTGAGGCTGATGATTGGCTCCGCGCTATGGGAAAGAAACTGGAGCTCGCTCGCGTGGACGAGCAAGACCAGGTGCCCTTCGCTACCCACTACCTTGAGGGCCCTGCCAGCGTTTGGTGGGACAACCAAAAGGACGCCAGAGGCGATGGACCCCCTGTCACTTGGGCAGAATTTCAGGAAGCATTCCGCAGGGCCTACATCCCCAAGCCTCATAAAAATGAAACAGCAGGAATTTCTGGCACTTACTCAAGGCAGCAAGTCCATCAGCGAATATCTGACCAAGTTCAACAACCTTGCTCGCTATGCACCTGAGGACATCAACACAGAAGAAAAGAAGAAAGACAGGTTCCTTCATGGGATGCATCAGACCATAAAAACTCAGCTCAGTGTTCTGCAGTTTCCAGATTTCCAGTCCATGATCAACACGGCACTGATTCAGAGAAGGAGCACCGCTCAATTTATGACTCCCACAAGCGGAAGTTCGAGCCCCGTAAGAACCAGCATGAAGGAGGTTCTTCAAAACCACGCCCATGGCAGCCCAACAACCGATCTCAACACCTCAGAACACCTGGAATCAACCCAGGAAGGATGGATACCCCGGAAGGATTCTACCACAAGCGCCCCTATGGATGATTGTAAGAGGGAGAACTCCTGCTTCAAGTGCGGCAAGACAGGACACTACATCAAGGATTGCCCCCTCCACAACGGCAACAATAACAACTCCGGCAACAACCACCCTGCGTGCGATCAAGCCACCTCAAGTTGCCCGTGTCCACCACATGTCAGCAGAGGAAGCATATGAAGCTTCAGACGTAGTGCTTGGTACGTGTACTATCAACACTAAACCCGCGCTGATTTTATTCGATTCTGGAGCTTCCCACTCTTTCATCTCGAAGGATTTTGTTGCCAAACACCGTTTTCCGTTTCCCCTTTGGGCCATCTTTTGGTGATACAAACCCCCGCCTCTGAGATGAAAACAAACACCATGTGCAAGACTGACAATCAGCATCAACCAAGTGAAATTCCCGCTCACTCAACACTCTCAATGTGCCCGGCCTCGACGCCATCCTGGTATGGATTGGTTGTCAGCATGCAGCTCAGATTGACTGTGCAACCAGAGCAGTTACTCTCACCAACCCGGAAGGCATACGTACCACCTACTTGCCAAATAAGCCCACCAGATAAATGCGAAGATGTTTCTTGCTCAAGCCCCGAGATAGGGGAAGTGTATGTGGTCAGTGAATACCCGATGTTTTCCGATGAACTACCCGGAATGCCCCCTGACCGTGATATTGAATTTGCCATTGAAGTGTACCGGGAACAAACCCAATATTCAAGAAACATTACCGTATGACAAGTCCCGAGCTAGTGGAATGAAGAAACAGCTTGACGAGTTAATTCGAGAAGTTCATTCGCCCGAGCATTTCACCTGGGGATCACCAGTTTTGTTTGCAAAGAAGAGCGATGGTACACTCCGATTATGTATCGACTATCGTGCACTCAATGATGTCACCATCAAGAACAAGTACCCACTCCCAAGAATCAATGATCTATTTGACCAACTCCGTGGTGCCCGAGTATTCTCCAAGATTGATCTCCGCACGGGTTATACCAGCTGAAGATTCGAGAGAGTGATATTCCCAAGACCGCTTTCACCACCAGATATGGATTGTATGAGTGCACCGTTATGTCCTTCGGCCTAACAAATGCCCGCCTACTTCATGGGCATGATGAACAAGGTATTCATGGAGTACCTCGACAAGTTTGTTGTGGTGTTCATCGACGACATCCTCATCTACTCCAAAATGAGGAGGAGCACGCCGAGCACCTCAGGTTGGTTCTCGGAAGACTACGGAGCAACAACTTTATGCCAAGTACAGCAAATGCCAGTTCTGGTTAAAGGAAGTGGAATTCCTAGGACATGTATTGTCTGGAGCCGGTGTGGCTAAACCCCAACAAATCTCCGATGTGTTAAACTGGAAACACCCACCAATGTGTCAGAAATCAGGAGCTTCCTAGGATTGGCTGGTTACTACCGAAGATTCATTGAGAACTTTTCCAAGATAGCCAAGCCCATGACGGAGTTGTTAAAGAAGAACCGCAAGTATGCCTGGACAGACGAGTGTGAAAAAGCTTCATCGAGTTGAAGACCCGGTAACCACAGCCCCAATTCTGGTGTTGCCTGATGATGCCAAGGATTTTACCGTATACTGTGATGCATGCAGAAATGGACTAGGGGCCGTACTCATGCAAGAAGGAAAGGTCATCGCGTATGTGTCAAGGCAACTCAAGACCCACGAGCTCAACTACCCACCCACGACTTGGAGTTAGCTGCCGTCATTCTCGCCCTGAAGACTTGGCGACATCACCTTATTGGTCGAGATGCGAGATCTACACTGATCACAAAAGCTTGAAGTACATCTTCACCCAGCCTGATCAACCTAAGGCAAAGGAGATGGCTAGAGGTGATCAAGGACTACGACCTCGGAATTCATTACCATCCAGGGAAGGCCAACGTGGTAGCAGATGCCCTAAGCAGGAAGCCCCCAAATGCGACCAAGCTTAGAGAAGGAGTTCGCAAAACTAAACTTGTGCGTGGGAAGTAAGGCCTATAAGCACCTTGGAGGTGAAACCAGACCTGGAGGAAGAGATAAGACCGAGCAGGCCAACGACCCCGGCCTAAGCAAGATCAAGGCCAAGATACCGCTGGGCCAGGCCAAGGAATTTTCCCTGGACAGCCAAGGAGTACTCCGCTTGGTAACCGCCTTTGTGTACCCTACAAGGCCACGCTAATACAGCAGATCCTCAGGGAAGCCCACGAGTCTGCCTATTCCATTCACCCGGGAAGCACCAAGATGTACCAAGACTTGAAACAAACATTCTGGTGGTCCGGTATGAAGAAGGATATCGCCTACTATGTCGCATGCTGCAACGTGTGCAACCTGGTAAAGGCCGAGCATCAAAACCCGCTGGGTACCTCCAACCCCTTAAGATACCCGAGTGGAAATGGGACAACATAAGTATGGATTTCATTGTCGGACTTCCCAAATCCAGCCGAGGGAATGATTCTATCTGGGTCATTGTCGACCGTTGACGAAGGTATCTCACTTTATCCCCGTCAAGACAACATACCGCTCGGACCAGCTGGCACAACTCTATGTGAACAGGATTGTCAAACTCCATGGAGTCCCGAAGACCATTGTGTCGGATAGAGGTACCCAATTTACCTCCAAATTTTGGACGAGCCTGCATCATGCCATGGGGACAAAGTTATCCTTCAGCACAGCCTACACCCCCAGACAGACGGTCAAACCGAGCGAGTCAATCAAATATTAGAAGACATGCTCCGCTCGTGTGTGCTCGCCTACGGAGCAGGTTGGGAAGATAGCTTACCATATGCAGAGTTCTCATACAACAACAGCTACCAAGGCAGCCTAAAAATGTCACCCTTTGAAGCACTGTATGGTAGGAAATGCCGAACCCCACTCAACTGGTCCGAAGTTGGAGACCGCAAGATCTTTAGGCCCGATGATTTGTTGGAGGCAGAAAAGCAAGTACGTCTGATTCGAGACCGGCTCAAGGCAGCACAGTCCCGCCAGAAAAGTTATTACGACCGCAACACCGTCAAATCCAGTTCGAAGAAAATGACTATGTCTATCTTCGGTGACACCCCTCAAGGGCCTGCAAAGATTCCACATGAAAGGGAAGCTGGCCCCAAGATTCATTGGACCTTTCAAGATCCTAGCCAGGAAAGGGACAGTGCCTACCAGCTGGAACTGCCAGAGGAACTAGATGGGGTACATGATGTTTCCACGTGTCTCAGCTACGGAAGTGTATCTCACCGCCAACCAAGCAGGCTGATTTTAAGGATTTGAAGTTGAGCAGCGAACTGACTTACGAGGAACACCCCGTCAGAATCTTGGATGAGTCAGAACGCCGTACTCGCAGCAGGGTCACAAAGTTCTACAAGTACAATGGGACAAGCACACGGAGCATGAAGCTACATGGGAACGAGAGGATTTGCTAAGGACAGAATACCCGTATCTATTCAGCGAGCAGGAATCTCGAGGACGAGATTCATCTTAAGGGGGAAGGTCTGTAACATCCTGAAATTTGGCCTTTCCAAAAAATTTCTTTAAAAATCTATTATTGGATTTTGGGAATTAATATTCCTTTGTGTTCACTGCTATTTTAAACCCTCAAACTTTTACCAAATCTTGTCCAAGTTTGGGATCTTATGTTTTGGATTCCCTCCCACTTGGTGAACATGTTGCTGGCTCATTTCACCCAAAAATATTATTCCAATATTTTCTTTATTTCAATAACCAAAATCCTATTATTTTGGCTTTACAAAGGAAGTACCTCAAAGATCTTTCTAAAAATTCTGCCAAAATTAGGGGATGACCCCTAGGCAATATATAGCTCAAATATGCGAAAATATTTGATACCTTGTTTACAAAATTTTGGAGTAACTCCCCACTGTAGTTTCTGCCCATTTCCTTCTTTATTTTCAAAGTACAAAGCAAACTTTTTCTCCCTGGTGATCCAAGACCCTAGCTACAACAACAATGGACACACACACCTCAGGGAATTTTATGAACCCTTTCACACTTCTTTTTCTCCCACAAAACCCTTTTTTCATTTTTGGCCAGTATTGTTTTTCCAAAATTTTACACAGAACAAGTTTCGAATTTTGAAAAACTTTAGTCAGCAAAGTTGCCGCATTTTGCATTTTGCGCACAAAGATCAAAACCTCACTTCATTTGGAGCACTGAGCTGGGAGATAGACACCGATGCCGCTCCTGCCATAGCCAGCACAGTGATCACCACTGTCGAGCACGCAGCCGACGGCGCCGCCGCGTTCTGCGCGTCGCCGTGCGGTCTCCCCTCGCCTCTCCCCCGTGCCCAGCCGCTCCCCTGACCCTCCCCAGGCCACTCCACTTCCTCCCCGACGCCGGCAACGCCCCCCGCCGCACCCTTCCAAGCACGCCAGGACGCGCCGCACGCCACTGTCGCCGCCAGCTGTCGCCACCTCCATGCCGTCCCCCCCCCTCCCCTGCCTTCCCGTGCTTGCTCCTCCCTCTGCGAGCTCATGAATGCGCGAGGATGCACGCAGAGGCCACCAGCGCCGCGACGCACCGCCCAGCAGCCACGGCGAGCAGTGCCGCCATGGCCCCGCTTGCCAGCCTCTCCACCGACCACCCGTGCCACTCCCCCCCCCCTCTCGCAAACCTCGTCGTCCAGCAGGTGCTCCACACGCACGACGCCGCACCGACGCTACAACCGACGACGCCGAGTCTGCTCCTCCACATCTCCGGGACACCGCATCCATGCCCGTGACGGCCACCACCTCCTCCCCTCGCTATAAGTAGGCTACCCCGGCAACCCAGAGCACCACACCACCTCCCTCTCACCCCCAGTCGCCCTCCCCTCGAGTCTCGCATCCCGTAGAGCAGCCCATCGCCGGAATCAACCTCGCCCGAGCCGCACGGGCTCCGTTCAAATTCTCCACCGTAGAGGCTCCCCTGATCGATTCCTCCCACCCACAGTCCCCTTAGATCATGGCGAACCTCGAGCCGCTCTCGCCGGAGTGATTGGCGGCCGGAGTCGCCGCAACCATCATCGACAGGACGCCGGAGCCGCTGTCGACGAAGCTCTGCGCTGCCCCGACCTCCCCAGCATCGACATGTACGCCGACGAGCTTCGCCAAGCCTCCCCGAGCCGCCCAGCACCCTCTCCCTCGCCTCCCCTGCCCCCTAGCCGCCGGGAAACCTCGCCGGTGAGTTCGCCGGAGTTTCGCCGGACCCCCTTCTGTTTTCCCGCGCGGTGGAAAAGAAAACGTTTCGGTTATGAGTCACTGACCAGTGGGACCCACTGGTCAGATTTTTAATCATTTCCTGAACCGTTTTTCTGTTTTATTTTTCTGTTGAAAAAGGGCAGAAATTAAACCAAACTTTGAATTGCAATATCTCTCTGAAAAATGGTCTGAAAAATATGAAACCAATTTTGTTGGCTTTGTTTGAATTTTCTCTTTCAAATGGAACCAGAAAAGAATTATTTGGAATTTATTTTTTTGGGCATTTATTTAAATAATTTAGGAGAGAGTTTGATGCATGTTTGTCTTGTTTTGGTTAGATTCGAACCTCTCCGACGGAGTAAGAGTTGTCTCTGAACCCGAAGGCAAGCCACCAACCCAATTTCAAACTTGGTCGAACTTAGGAAATATTTTGACTGTTGAATTAATATCTGTTGCACCTCACATGCCATATTGCATTTTAAATTGTTGCACTACCTTTATAGTTGCTTATCTGTGCATCACTCCCGTTCCCTAGACAATGGCCGGAGGAACCGCCTCAGTCGAAGGAATGGGGAAATATTACAACTGTGCGTCTCGCGCTTGCGAGGCTTTGTTTGCTTTTTCCTCTTCGCCGAGGTGAGGAGCGGACGAATGTCGTCTTATGATCCTCGGAGTTGGGGGCATTTGCCAAAAGAGTTATTTGCTTCTTGTCCCTCCGTCAAACGTGGTTGGCGTAAGCCACCTGGACTGCGACGCTTGGGACGCTGATTTTCCATTTGGTTCTTTTTGCCGAGATTGCTGACACCACGTCGGAATAACCCTCGAGTGGAATGGATGCTCTCTCATTCTTATGAGTGCTCTTCGGTTCATTCTTTAAAGTGACCACCGGCTGGAGGAACCGCCACGGTTATCCGTTTGAAACACTATGTTATTTATTATGTGAACACTAACCCCTGGTGACACCGGCCGGAGGAACCGCCATAGTCACCGGGTATTATTATTGTTATGTTACCTGCAAGTGATATGTTTATTCTGTGCTGTTATTGTTATGTGGGTACCTTGTGTTACTTTGTTAATGTTGATGTCTGTAATCAAACAAAATGACTAAGAAGATAAGCACCTCCCTCGACCAGATTGACTCACGTAGTGCCACTCACCAAACACAACCAGCACAACCATGCGTCGTCCGTGTGGGCGGACCATGGCCGGGTATTTTATCAGCCTCCTTTGATGCCACCTCTTTGGCAAGTCTAGTCGGTTACCGTAGTTGGTCGGGGCTAGGCTTGCGAAGGTTCCGGAGCTAGGCGTCGCTCATGGGTTGGGGACGTGCCGGATTCACTTCTGCATAAGGCATAGAGTTATGTCGGTGGCTTTACAGGGAGTGTCTTGGTAGAGTAAACGTCTGTGGAAGTATGGGTTTGTGCTGTCCGCCATGGTTGGTTCTAGTACTTCGGTACCGGCGGTACAAGCCTAGACTTCAGCGTGTGGATAAAAGTTGCAACCTCTCGAGAGTGTAAATTTGGATGTCTAGCCTTGTCCCTGGGTTATGGGACGATGTTTGGGTCAAGTCACACTATGAGTCAGTCCAGTCGAACTTGGGGAAATAATTTAAGTTGAGACCAACGAACACAGGAACTGTTGGGAGTCAAGCCAGAGTTGGCTAAGGACTCGGGAAGTTGTGAATTAAGCCAGAGTTGGCTAGAGGCTTGGTAGCCTAGTTGTGGTCACGAGTTGTTGAGTGAGAAACGTGATCTCACTTGATAACATGAAAATGTCCCTACTAAGGTAAGTAGGTAAGTTTTGTCCAACCGTTAAGCTTGGACTCTCCCTCGCACCCGAACTCCTGCCATGATACTTTCTGAACCATGCCATGCCATATAGATAGACTTTGTTTGTTTTTGGGCTGATGTCTTGCGAGTACTTCAAGTACTTACCTGGCTTTTCATGTGGCCAGACCCTGCTGAACCAGTCGCCGAGTACCCGCTCTATGAGAACTAGGAACCCGTGTCCCAGGCAGGACCCTGTGGAATAAGGCCGCTGTCGCCACGCTACTATCTTCGCTTCAGCTACGACTTCCGCTAGAGGCTCGATGTTAGAAAAAATAATGTACATACTGTTGTGTGCGCCTGTCGCGCAAGAGCTGGAGCCTCACCCGTGTTGTAACTTTGTAATTGTTCGAACTCGAAGCCTTATGAATATATTTGGTTTTGCCTTTGTTTATCAAGCTGTCATATATCCAGTGTTTCTGGGACTGGTATATGGGGTGACTCGATCATCTGGATCGGGGTGCCACAAAAAACATATACAATTCTCCATCAATTGACGGTGAAAATCGAAAGGGAGGATTACATAATACAGAAAAATGCATCCAGTAACAATACAGATTGACGAACATCATCCCTACTTAGGCCACGGAAAACCTCCTCGGCCGGCCGTCAATTTGCTGCATCCATCTCGACAGAGAGTACAGATTTGGGGCATTCCTTGCTCGACCGACTGAAACAGTGGAAAAGAAGAGATCGACACCGGAGCACGGGAAAGAAATGAAAAAACAACTCAAGTAATTAGATTTACCCTGAGACCGCGCCCTCAAGCCGACCACGTTTCCGCGCTGGCCCGGCCGAGGAGGACCAGCCATCGATGTGCGGCGTACTTTCCCTCAGCGATACAAGCGGCGTAGCACGTAGCGGAGGGCCGTTGGCCGCCGCCAGGCCCAAAACCATGTCAGGACGAGTAATTTCTGAATTGGACGCGCCACTACTCTGCCGGTATCTCCTCCTCGAAACCATGATGAGCAGAGAGGGAGAAGGAAATCGGTAGGCGCAGAAAAAAGAAAGCCCTCGCAGCAGATCCTCGCGTAAGGAAACAGATCAAGGAGATGGTGAATAGTAAGGCGTGGAGATGAAAGCGCTAGTCCACTGTTATACATACATTAGGCGTCCGTCTCCTCGTCTCCCTAGAAAGAATCTACACCGTCCATTCACGACTAGCAGACAATAAAAAAAGCCAACACTTGGTGTAGAAGACAAGGAAGCAAGTCGGTAAAAACGTGACACAGAAAATGGTGTAGGGAAATAATTTTTGCGATACTCGGTCCACCACCGAAAGAAAGCGACTCGAACGTTCCCAGGTACAATTAAGCTGGCATGAACAGACGCACGGTTTTGACCACCCACTAACCGTACGCGTGGAGAAGAGCGGGAGGCGCCTCAATAACTCCATTCTACCAACCTACCGCACCCATTATCTCTACACCGAACCACTCACTCTCCCTCCCCACGTCGCATCAAACAAACCACACGATGGATCCCTCGCCTCCTCGACAACCAAGGACGAATTTTCCACCAAAAAGTCAGCACCGGCCGGCCTCGCCGTCACCATCATCGGGCAACTTCAGTGGTACGGGAGTCGGCAGAACACTTTCAGCTCACGGATTCGGTGCTGCCGGCCACACTACCACAAACACGGATGAGGAGAAACCAGCTTTGGATTCGGACGAAGAATACTTCTCCTCCTCGGATGACGTTTCTATGGCATCCTACTCCACCGACGACGCGGAGGAACTCGCTAGCATCACCGACGATGACGAGCTGCTGAAGCACGTCCTGGCGAAGTCGGTACGGTCCGAACGGCGCGCTAACAAGCAGCGACGCTGGACTATCGGCTTATTCGATGCCGTGAACATGGACAATCTACAACGCGGCCTACGCCAAGACGTCGAGCACCAAGCACGAACACGTCGATGGGAGAGGGAGGAGCGCCGCCAACGTGTCGTCCTGCGTGAACTCCGACGTAAATCCCAGCAGTGAATCAACGCGTCAGAAACCGAAGGTTCCACTAATGACGCAAGTAAGTTCAGACCAAGTCATCTACCAGGGCCATTGGCATAAGTACGTTCTGTGCCTCCTGCGCGAGCGTGTTGATTCCAGCTTGTCGTAGCTACCTATAGCTAGGGTACCCGTACGCTATTATTTCTGTTAATCGAAACTATATGTACTATATGCCACAAGATTCTTAAGTCTGTGTCGAACTGATATAAAGTTCTATCAATATTTTATTCCTTCATGTCGTCTGTTAGATCTGAGGGATGCCGCAGCCTCCATCTCACTGCTCGACGATTCCGCTGACTCTAGGGAGTCGGCAGCACTGACCTTCTCCGTCTCACTCCTCGGCGACCCCGCCGACTCCAGCGACACCGAGTCGGCAAGACAACCCGTGAGAAGCTAGCAGTAGCAATGACTTCTACCACGACACGTCCAGGAAAAAAAATCAAATAAAAACACAAACAATTAGACACAGACCGAGACGGCAAAAATACCAAACAAAACGATTATCCATTAGACACACCAAGCCAAAATCTATTTCCAACTACAAACTAAAAGCCTGTTAATACAGTTTTGTGTGGTGGAGAAAAGAAAATGAAATAGGAACCCGGTTCAGATAGGGTGGACATGGAGTTTTTTTGTCTATTTTTTGTCTAACTTGTTCATAGACCGACATGATCAGACAACACATTAAGACAAAGATGGTTCCGAGTATGTCGGTTGGGTCACTGGATCCGGCAGGCTGCCAGTGCGTAGGGAACACGCGAGACAGAAGCCAAAACCATCACAAAACCATGGATCTTCTGGATATGAAATAAAAAACGATGGCTGAATAACAAACGTAATATACGGCTGACGGTTGAGTTCACTATAGCAACGTGTATACCGTGTTGTCAACAAAGGGCACCCCTCCTCATTCGGGTTGCCCTCTAAATATATTGTTTTCTTCCACATTCCTGTTCAGGAAAAAAAAACTCCTCTTTGGTTTTCGACCCGTCCCTTGGTCGTCACCTACTCCGCCGACTCCACTCGTTGGGTGGCCAAAGGTATTAGAGAAGGGACAAACACGTAACCTGGAATCGGACGTTAATAGGACCGAGAGTAAAACGTGGGACCGACTCCAGGATCCAGCGAGACTGATAATCATGGTCGTTCTACATTATGAGGTTGATATCGATGTGCATAGCTTACACACAGTACTATTCAACGCGATACACAAGTAGAATCACCGTGTACGCATTGGCGCATGACCCCCCGAGATCTGTTCTGACGACAGGCCACACACGATGCTAATAATCAACGGGTAGAAATAATTAAATCCATAAATAAGGTCGAGGAACAAATCGAACAAACAACACACACAAAACAATTTCGTGCCGACAACGACATGCAAATATCCAGGGCGTCGAATCCTGGGAGTCGGTAGGAATCACCTTGTCCGTCTCACTGCTCGTGGATCCCGCCAGCTTGAGCATGTCGGATTCCTGGAGTCGGCTCCCACATTGTCAAATCAACTATCTGAACACACCGACTCCAGGAGGCCCGTCTTAATGCACCGTGTAGGACTGACCTTCTCCGTTTAACTACTCGTCGATCCGCCGACTCCCAGAGTCGCCGTGACCTACGTTCTTCCGTCAACTTAGTGGAAAAGACAACCGAGATGATAGTACGCCGGACCCACGGTACGCCGACTTAATGAAGTAACATATTAAAACCGAGATGATATTAACGTGGCTTCAACGAATCAACACGAGCAGATGAGAAGAAGAACGATAATAAATGACAGAAGGCCGATAACAAACCCGACACCAATGGCAAGACGGTAGGTAGTACACAACAAAACGGGCGTTGGACGACTCAACTGACATGAGCTTCTCTGTCTTCATAAAAAAGATTGTAATTTACGTAGTTAACACAGGAACCTGGAGTCGGCGAGGTCGGGTTGTGCCTTAAGATGGGAACCTGGAGTCGGCTAACACACGTTCGAATTGAGTTCTGGCCGAGTCCCGGGAGTCGATCCAGCCGACTCCATGGAGTCATTGCAGGATATAAAATATATGGGATCTCGCTACAGTCGACGTAACCAGCCCCTCCGTATTAATTGCAGTGGAACATACCCGCGGACGAACGGCGAGAAGCCAGGTTAGACGGAAAAGAATCCCCAGAATATCTCCTAACTATCTGAACAGTGCAATGTACCCGACGAAGCTAAGACGGCGAGACACGAAATATATTGACAGGCACATCGATCCCTTGAAAAGCGTGAGATGTACCTTCCTTCCTTTTGAAGACCCCGAACAAAAAACCTGTCTTTTTTTATATGGGAGGACTGGAAAAGCTAACCTATGGAATACCATCGTGCCTTATCTTCTTGAGAAGAGGAACTGGCGCCCAGAGCAACATAGCGAACATATGTTCATGCCGACTCCAGGGATTCGGCATCATCGGAGGGTACGGAGGTGCGAACCAGGACATAAAGGCGACCAAAAAGTTAAAATCAATGAACACGACACCAACGGCGAGACGACAGCTTCAACATCACAAAACAGACATGGGCTTCTCCGATTCAATACACCCGGACGATGTTTGTCGCGCCGACTCCGGGGAGTCGGCGGGATCTCTTAAGACGGATATGGTTCCGAGTGGTTACCGACCTAGCTGTCATTTATTATTGTCTTGCCGCGTACACCGTGCTGGGGGAGTGGGTGTATACGTCTCGCCTTGGATCGGATGGGTAGTGCAGCTTACATGAATTTAGCCGATCCCATATATTTTATCTCCTGCAATGACTCCATGGAGTCGGCTGGATCGACTCCCGGGACTCGGCCAGAACTCAATTCGAACGTGTGTCAGCCGACTCCAGGTTCCCGTCTTAAGGCACAACCTGACCTCGCCGACTCCAGGTTCCCGTGTTAACTACGTAAATTACAATCTTTTTCATAAACCATTTTATAAGGGGACATGCCATGGGATTTTTATAAGCAGTCCTATAAGCCCATAAAACTCACGTACTGATACACCGACACGGCAAACGGGTGAAAGCCCAACGAACAGATACGATGAAAGCAAGATCAAACAAAGAAACTCTGAGTGCACGGCATCAATTAGTCTATGTACCGCCTTAATGACTGGAGGTACATACCATGTGTTTGCAGTGGGTCTTTGTTTAAATGGCGCCGACTCCCTGAGGTCGGCCTCCGTCTTAATGGACGTCACTACCGCCAACTCCCTGAAGATGCATGGCGGGACGACGAATCTTTTAAGTACGTGGGTCACATTGTTTCCTAGGGTACTGATCCGTCTGTCCGTCTTCTCCACAGTTTTACGAGTTTAGCTTTTCATTTCCCCGATGTAACGAAAAGGGGAAAAATAACCAATGACTAACACGAAATAAAACAGCAGGTACCAACACAAACGGATACCCGCACATATAGAAATAAAATTGCACAACAAAACACGGAAGGGAAAAAAATAATACGAAACGACAGGAAAACGATCCGACCTCAAAATAAAGGGACCGAAGGACCCAAAAAAAGATATCAGATTTCACACGCAAGATTGATCCCAAGGAAACATAGAAAAACGAAACCAACATGGTAAAACTCAACGCAAACACATTGCTAATAATCGACGATCAATCGTTTTGTATAGACCACACAACACTTAGATTTTTATTCCTATGATCTCTTTGGACCGAATGTTACAAAAAACCAAAGCCTTTCCAAAACCAAACAGGAAACAAAAAACATCCACGTCTATAAGACAATCCCGAGCAAAACAATAACCTTCACCCAAAAAAGGCAAAACAAGTCAGTTCACAGTGAAACGGGCCCAGTTCCCAGTGAAACGGAGAAGGTCACTCGGCCAACTCCACGGAGTCGGCGGGGTCGGTGCACATTAAAAAGGGAAAAGTCACTCGGCCGACTCCAGGGAATCGACGGGTCGATCCCGAGCAAAACAATAACCTTCACCGAAAAAGGCAAAACAGGTCAGAAGATAATAATGAAAAGCACAAAAGGAACCGAACAGCGAGAATATAAAACGAAAATAGCAAGAAAACAATCTGCAAAAAACAAAATAAATCGTTTGGAAGTGAACCAGCCGATTCCAAGGAGTCGGCAGAGCAAGTTCACAGTGAAACGGAGAAGGTCACTCGGCCGACTCCAGGGAGTCGGCGGGGTCGATGCACATTAAAAAGGAAAAGGTCACTCGGCCGACTCCAGGGTATCGACGGGGTCAATCCCGAGCAAAACAATAACCTTCATCGAAAAAAGGCAAAACAGGTCAGAAGACAATAATGAAAAGCACAAAAGGAACCGAACAGCGAGAATATAAAACGAAGATAGAAAGAAAACTATCAGCAAAAACCAAAATAAATCGTTTGGAAGGTGAACCAGCCGATTCCAAGGAGTCGGCGGGGCCAGCTCACAGTGAAACGGAGAAGGTCACTCGGCCGACTCCACGGAGTCGACGGGATCGATGCACAGTAAAACGGAGAAGGCCATCGACAGAGTCGGCTGGGTCGATGCAAAGAAAAAATGAATTTACAACCGGGATGAAGCGGCATGGGCGAAACGACACGACAGAGAAAAAATCGACAAATAGAATAAACAGAGGAAACACAGACCGGGCAACCAACGAATCAATCGTACCATTAAGTTCGCCACATAAACAACAAAAAAATAGAGTAACAGACAGCAAAGCGATGTAAGAAACCCATAAACAAAGAAGGAACAAACCAAAAAAGCAGCAAATACAAAAGAAAAATAATCCACCGCACGGTCAGCAACATAAAAAAAAATTGGATAACAGAAAGTAAACAAGAAGACAAACAACAACTCAACCCACAGAGAATAAGCTGCTTGGAAAAACCCAACGAACAAACACGATAAAAACAACATCCTGGCAAACCGATGGTGTGAACACAAGCGTAAAGAAACAGATACCGTGAAACAAAATAAGTACCTTCACACAGAAGTCCAACGGGGAGCGGGCAGCAGACACAAACCAGAATAGTGAACACAGTGAATCGTGGAGTCGGTAGCGTGGAGTCAGCCACGTGCAGTCGGCGCCGTGGAGTCGGCCACGTGCATTCAGCGACGTGCAGTCGGCATCGTGGAGTCGGCCACGTGCAGTCGACGCCGTGGAGTCGGCCACGTGCTGTTTCCTGGTGGTAGAACTAAACACACCCGAAAATAAACAACGACCTGCAAGGAAATAAGGCAAAAGAGGTCAGAAAAAATATGAAGAGCACAAGAAACCAATCAGCAAGAACATATAACGAAAATAGGAAGTGGCCGATCCGAAAATAAAAATCTAAATCGCGTGGAAAGATCCAGCAAACAGAGATGGAAATAAGAAAACACGAACCGGGCAACCAATGATTAAAACCTACCATTAAATTACCCACACCAACACAGGACGCAGGAAAAAAAACGCAGATCGAACATAAGAACAGTACGACAGAAAACACAATGAAAACAGAGCTTACCTCAACCGGACGAACGAGAAACCAGTAGGCCGACGACCTATGACAAAACAAACCAACAAACAGAAAAGAAATGTTACGAACCAAAGTAAGCACGGTAACAAAGAAAAACAAATAGCTGAACCAACACAGAATAAGCTGCTTGGAAAATCCCAACAAACAAACACGATCAAAACAACATCCTGCCAGACCGATGGTGTGAACGCAAGCGTAAAGAATCAGATACCGTGAAACAAAAGAAATTCCATCACAGGAAAGTCCAACGGGAAGCCGGCAGCAAACACCAACCAGAAAACTCAGCACAGAAATGATGGAATAATCCCGAGTAAACAACGACCTGCAAGATAAAAAGGCAAAACAAGCCACAAAACAATTATGAAGAACACAAGAAACCAATCAGCAAGAACATAAATGAAAATAGCAACTGGCTATCCGAAAATAAAAATCATAATCGTGTGAAAACATCCAAGAAACAGAGATGGAAATACGAAAAAACGAACCGGGCAACCAATGATTAGAACCTACCATTAAATTAGGCACACAAACACACGAGGGTAGCACCCAACAAAGAAACAACAGAACGTAGATTGACCATAAGAATAGTAGGACAAAAAACACAATGAAACAGAGCTTACCTCAACAGGACAAACGTGAAACCAGTTAGCCGACGACCTACGACAAAACAAAGCAACAAACAGAAAAGAAATGTTAGAAACGCAGGAAAAAATGAAGAAGAAACCGCACAAGCAACAAACAACCAACAAACACGAATCAAGCACACGGTCAACTACATGAACAAAGGACGACCAAAATCAGAGAGTAAAACATGGTAAGAAAACCCAACCTGATCTGAACGGAAACAAACGTGACCGGAAGAATAGCAAACAAAATCCATGAAAACACGGCGGAGCTATAGAAAAGCACGGCGGAGCAAGAACAACGAGGAAGAAGAAAAGGGGGAAATGAGAGCTGCAGTAACCATCCGATCAAGAAAACAACCTATATACCCCATTCCCTGTACACCGTATTTAGGTCGGTAACCACTTGCAACCAATGGCGAGCCGCCAGCGTCACGCGAAATCGGGCCTTCTGACTACCAGCACAGTGCAACGTACCCGCCAACGAATGGAGGGAGGCCACCTCGGACGGAGAAATTGGGCCCGAATTCTCCCTCACATCACGAACAGTGCAACATACGCGAAATACCCAGCGTGCCCCGACATACTGTAGAAAATACGCAGCGGCGACGCATGGAAGGGAAAGATTGGCGACGCAAACGTGCAGGGCAACCGACATGTGGGCCTCGGAACGGATGGGGCCCATCGTCAGCGAGAGAGAGGGGGAGGAAGCACGTACGAAGAAAGGCATCCGAGAGGGGCACCGGTAAAACCCATTACGGTAAACGAACATAATCGACCAATGGGAGGAACGCAGTGCGAATCTGCACCGCGCAGGCCCGTCCGCCACACCGATTAAACGCACAGCGTGAGTCTGACGGGCGGGCCCTCGGGCTACAGCGGTGATCCACATAGGATGTCAGCGAGTGTGGGTGCAATAAGGCTGGTACGGTTAGTGACTTTGCGAATCCCTGTTCATTATGAATCCAGGAGCCGGCAGCGATCGGACGGTGCGGAGGCAGGGAGCGGGACGGATCGGACGGCCAGAAAGCCAAAATCGCTGGAGAGCCTCCAATGGTCTCACCGTTTATATCTTTAGATTTGTTGCCATCTCCCCTAGTTCCTCTTCCTCTTCTACTATATTTCCATCCGGTTTCTTCAGACGGACGATCTTGTTTTTCTTTTTCCGATGACTAGCTCGAAGATGAAAAAACCTCGTGTTCTTATCACCCGCCTGAAGCCACTGTACCCTGGACCGCTGCTGCCACATCACCTCTTCCCGATGATTCAGCTCGACAATGCGATCTGTAATTTTAGTCTCTGCATGCGACGATCCAGTCCTCATTGGATAAGCTTGCAAAATCTCCAACTCGCTCCTGAGCTGACGTAGCTCAGTCGTTACGTGGCCGAACGTCTCCTTTACCTAGGTCTGTAGCTGGCCTAAGACAACAGATAGCTTATGCTGGAGGTCCGAGAGTGTCGCCGCCACTCCTCCATTCTGCCAGGTCTGCATCATCATACTAGAAAAATCAGAATGCGACTCCCACATTGTTTCATACCTGAACAGATGC
Organism: Poa pratensis; assembly: GCA_947311845.1. Classification (NCBI taxonomy): domain Eukaryota; kingdom Viridiplantae; phylum Streptophyta; class Magnoliopsida; order Poales; family Poaceae; genus Poa; species Poa pratensis. Next base: position 20,000,482 of record CAMZMU010000010.1, read on the forward strand.
TGCTCATTTCGTTTCCTTGGTTGCACAACTCGTGGTTCCCACCGTAGCAGGATCGGCCCATGATCCGAGGCTGCTGCAGTGAGGTTTTCCACGGGGGCCAGCGGGAACCTTGTGCACCAATCGCTTGTAGCCAAGGCTCGATCAAGTCTGACTCGGCAGTAGGAACCTCCTGCCACCCGTTTTTTCGAACGTCCAGCTGCGTCCCATGTAACCAAGGTCACTGAAACCGCATACATCAACCATCTCCCGGAACCCTTCGATTTGTGCATGACTACGCTCCTGCACTCCCACATGTTCCGATCGATGTAAAACCTCATTGAAGTCACCAATGCACATCCAAGGGTGCGGATGTGATGACTTAATAAATTTGAGCATATCCCACGTTTTGTAACGTAGGTGGGTCTGTGCCTCCCCGTACACGCAAGTTAAATGCCATGGTTCCTTGCCATGTTCTGTTATGATAGCATCTATGTGATATTGCGAGTACGGTAAAATTTCCACTTAAACTTCATTCGTCCAAAACATTCCTATTCCTCCTTTACGGCCTGAGCTACTGATGCACCTAAAATGCATCTACTTTTCCAAGCACTTTGCTTCATAATTTGCTCCGGAATCCTCCCATATTTGAATAAACCTGCTGAATCTGACGCTGTTTTTAGCAAAGTCTCGTTTCTGGTTATTTTTGCAGGAAATTAAATCGAGGAAAAATACCACGTCATTTTTTATGGAAAAAGAGGACAACGTGCAGAGGATGGACACGAGGAAGCGCCGGAGGCCCAAAATAGGGGGCCCACACGGCCAGATCCTTGGGCCGCGTGGGCCCACCTAAATGGAGCCTCGGGCGCCGCCTCTCCTTCGGCTTTGCGCGTACCCCCTCATATACGAAAAAGTGGGTGCCCTAGGAGGAGAGGAGTTTTCACGAAACAGAGCGCCGCCACCACCACGATCTTCATTTTCGGAGACAGATTGATCCAGGATTTCTCCTCCGGTGGAGGGATCTGGAGACCGTCTTCACCGTCATCTTCACCGCGTTCATCTCCATCGACCATGAGCTCCCTCTCCATCACCATGTGTGCGTAGTCCGCAGTAGGCATGTGAGGTGGATGGGGATTGGATGAGATTGATCATGTATGATACCCGTTGTTCGAGATCTTAGGGGTTTATCTTGAGGATATTTTTGTATTGTGTTGATGCACTTATGCTATGTTTAATGCTTGCTACTAGGGCCCGAGTGGCATGATTTCAGTACTGAACTTATTTTGCTTCATCATATAATTGAGTTTGGTATTTATCTGCAAAGTGTATCACCTGCTATTATGTTGAACCTGCGAACCCTAAAAGTGAAAGTATAGGGAAAACAAGGGGGAGATGTTTTAGTTTGAGGATTCTATGTGTTTATGAAGTGTTAATGCGTTGTTCCGGGCTATTCGAAAGGGTAGACCTTAATTACCTGTAGTTCCAAGCTGGCCCCGTGAAATGGCAGTAGGACAATAGATGTTGTGCAAATTCTCTTGGTTAGTACGCACAACTAATTATGGAACACATACCTACATATATCGGAGTTAGAGATAAGTCCCATTGCTTTTTAAATCTTATTATATGATCAATCTTATTCATGCAACACCCCGCTATCACCTCATGCCTACGTTTTAAATCTCTGAGTTACACTTTCACTTTTCCGGTGAAAACTGGGAAACCCTTGTTCACTACTGCTGTTCTATTTGCTACTTGAATCATACTACTGCCATCACTATCACTGCTGCAAGTTTATAGATATACAGGTGTGGTTGAGAGTGACGCCTCAATTGCCAAAGTCTTATTGGTATTCTTGTGTTCCCATCATGTCGAACTATAAATTTGGGTAATACTTCCCAACGAAGATTTCAGCGATCCCCTATACTTGTGGGCATCAAGACATTTTCTGGCGCCGTTGCCGGGAGCCTAGCTTTATTGGTAAGACAACTTGGTTATCATTTATTTGCTGCACTTGTTTGTTCCCAACTATGGGGAAGGAAAAGAATACTCCGAAAGAAGTAAGGCCTTCAACTACTCGTAGAGGTACTGATTTGCCAAGTAGGCCAAACTTTTCACCTAATGTTGCTTCTGCTATTGTTGCTAAGAAGAAAGAAAAAGCTTTATCTAGTTCACCATTGTCTAAGATGTCTACTAGTATTGGAAATAATTTAATATGTGGTAGCGTAGACAAAGAAGTGACACCTGAAACATCTGAGATAACTGAAACACCTGAATCTGCTATTATTGAAAATGTTGAGTCTGAATTAGAAGATAATGAATATTGTGATGATGAACATGAAAGTTCTTCTGAGGAAGAGGATGCATTTATTATGGCTTTTATGGATTCGAATTTTTTGTTAAATTGGATAAACTTGATATCTATAAAAACTAGCTGGTTGACGCGCGCAATTGCGCGGCTAGCAACATTTTGAATCTTAATATTAAGTGTATATTTTCTTGGTCATACTGCCTTTGTAGAAGCTAAAACCATATAACCACCCAATATGTAGATTCTAAATCCTATTGGTCAGTTCATGCATGTTTAAATATTAATCTTTACAGTGGAGGTCATAAATTTACCAACTGGATGAAATATTTTTTAGGGTATTAATTTGGTTAAAATTTATTTAACTAACAGTGTGTGGCTATTAGCAATCTAGAGAAGTCACGGTTGTAGCTTATGAAAAATTCTCTCGGTTTTGTTTCAAAGCATCAAGTACCGGTAAAAACTACTTATTGTCAACTGTCATATCTCATTGTCATCTTGATGCTTGTCCCCTCCAAATTCCTCACTTCAGATCTTAAAATACTCAATGGTTGTCCCATGATCTTCTCAAATGCCCAAACGTCTTTCCGTAACACCCCCCTCATTTTTTCTGTATTTTATAGCCGTAACCATTGGGGAAACAACATGTTCAACCTTTTCATATATATATTCTTGAAATGCTAGTCCCGATGATCCAGCTTATGTCAAGAAAATGTGGGAGTGTCGTACCCTTTCTAAGTTCAAGGTTTTTACTTGCCAGCTAATGGTTGATAAGTAAAATAATCGTTACATGATGTCGCATCGCAACTGGCACCCAGACATAGGGTATAACGGCTGCTTTGTTACGACACTGTCTTTGGAAATCGGTCTCACTTATTTACTTTGATTACTATTTTTGTCCATAATGCTAGAAGCAGTTGACATCGCCACCGTGGTACTCGTTTTTTTCAAAGAGCAAAATGGCTATATCTTTGAGCTTACAGATCCTATATTTGATAGATGATAAGTCTTTTTTTTGTTGAAAAAAATGGAGACGATCCTTATTTCTCACACTGTCAATGTTGCATACAGATCAATTCTTTTGGCTTGTATATAATTGCTCTTCTAATTTTTCTGTAGCGCTCTTGCACTTTTACATGTCTCAATATTTTCTCCCTCTGATCTCCGGATTTACGGACGACAAACATATGTATAATTTCTTAACTAAAGATTTAAAACAACTAACCTATTGTTTTGAGCAAACAGAAAAAAGGCAAGAAGCATAAGTCACCTGACATTCTCCAAAAATATTTGGCTGAAGTTATATCGTGATGTATTCCGCAACCCATTACCAAAAATATATCTTACACCTGATGAAATATATAAACACATGCTGAGCTAAGGATGCTAGCCGAAGTATCTGCAATTTTATGATCATTCAGAAATCTGCGAGCAAGGCAAAAAATTGTTTGTTAGGAAATCAAATGGCATCATTAGTGGACCTATTGTAAAACAACAGAATATAATCGAACAACCGATGAACTTACACGTATAATTCCTGCAGCTGGTCAAGTCTTTGTTGGCTGCAACCTACTCCAAAAGCCTTTTATCTAAACAATAACGTTCGACTCAAAGTAGAATATATGTATGTCGACTCCAAATAATCACGTACTAACTGAAACTGCTGACCGACTGACTCCATAATTGGAGTCCGGACTCCAACTTCACCATAGATGGTGGCCAGGATCAAGCACGATAAGAAAGAGTGAAGTTCGCGCTGCTCGTAATACCGTAGATGAAAATCTGATGCTTTCTCCTGCTAATTTCTTGCATACGTAGTTTGACGTGTATTAGAGTCCTCCATCTAAGCGATTGGAACCCTCCGGCATCAGCGACGTCGCCGGCATGCATGCATCTCTGGCTCCTGCCACATCGCCGGCGGCCGGCCGCGTCGTAGTTTAGAATCAGTTATGTATTGCATTATGATCTTTGATGTTGTACACAACGGTAGGGTGCAGACTCGCAGCCTGTGAATCAATGAATCCATGGTGCAGGGTGCAGACTGGCAGCCGGCGAATCAATGAATCGATAGTGGCCATCAGGTGCTTCCTAGTCTATCTGAATCAAAGAACGCACAGGTCATGACCAAAGCATGGCTATGCGAAATTTATTTTTGATCTAACTGAGTATAGAAGAGCGCTATCTTTACCTAAGAATGGCTAGACAGGAGTCGGTGCAGAGCCGAGACCCAGCAAATCCTGCAGCTGATGGTTGCACGATTTGGTAGAAACTTTGATCGCCGCCGTTGTGGATCATCGGAGATGTGCGCATATCTCTCTGCATATGCATCAGGATGGGCCGGTTCTCCACCATGCGCCGACGTTGCCGCCAGATCGGTTTCAGCCAGTCATTGGAGCCCTGATCTGTCAAAAAAGGAGTGTTGATCAACATTAGCGAGACTGTACATGGAGCTCACACAAAATAAAAATGTAGAGGAAGCTGCGCGATCTTAGCATCGAGGATGCCGTGATGATGCCGTCGCGGACAGTCCATGGAAGGCAGAGACGTTCAAGGGAGAGAGCAATTCGGAATCAATCAGATACAATTCAGTCAGGAGAAGGCTGCTGCGTCGAACTCGTCCTTGACAGATTGAGATCATCCGGGGAGCCATGTAGCCCATCAGCTGAGAACGGCACCAAACTCGTTTTCCTTGCTAAGCTCAGATCTAGTCACCATGGCTCCAACATCCGGTTCCATCTTGCAAAGGTGATTGAAGACGTGAGGAGCGTAATGCGTCGATCAATTTCGAGGACCGTCGACAACTTCACCAGATATCATATCATTGACTACTTCCGCTGGTGCCGGATGTTGCCGTGCCATGACGCCGAGGTAGGCAGTAGAGGCCGCCGGCGAGTAGTAGCATGTATATTATATCTCGTGAAAGAGGGCTTGTACTTGATGGGATCGTCATGAACGCCAGCGTGAATCACTGCCATGTCGTCGATCCGCCGGGCTTGTATTGTACTTGATGGATCGTCATGGACGCCAGTATGCATCGCTGCCATGTCGTCAATCCGCTGGGCTTCTGATGGGGTCGTCGTGGCCGCATGGCATCGTCGCATGTGTTCGAGTTCTCAATCGATGCTCAGATCATGTCTGCGAACATGTTGGTCGGATGAGAATATTTAGGGTCTAAAACGTGTGTCCTATGGATGCTTGTCCGTATGTCATGGGAATCCGTCATGCAATAGTTTCGTATCGTGCACTTGTATATGTTCTTTTCAATCAGGCGTACATGCCGTGGATGACAATGACTCTAAGTTATAACGTGACGTGGGATGAGGCCATGAGGGTAAATCTAAGCCATTGAGATATCTTAACTTTAGATTGGTAAATCTACACCGTTAAATGTTGGTTGTTTTAATTGACCCGCGCAATTGCACGGCTAGATTTCTTTCATGTTAGTTTTATGATATTGATAGCTAATAGGTACATATATGCTATAATCCTGTCATAATATCGGGATTGTACCAACGTTTTTCAAAGTTCTCAAAGTTGCTCCAACACTTCTCTTTATTAGCATTTTCCTAGCTCCGTTGACTTCAGCGATTGGAATCGTTTCACTTATCCAAGGGCTTATAGTGTTCTTGAAGAATATATGACAAATTGTGTTTTCTTCATCATTGGGATTGAACTGAAAAATTGCCTCTAGGTAGTAAGTACGTATAATTAAGATATGATATTAGAAGACAAACTTGATTGTTTTGCGATTAAACTAAGAATAAATTAATGGTTGTAACATCTCCATCGGAGAAACAAAGTATATCAGTTTTCCTACTCAAGGAAAGGTAGAATTTTCAGTACTTATACAGAAAAGAAACTATAAATACAAATCGTGAACAAACTATGCCTAGACGAACAAACAACTGAGCAAACATTACTCATCCAAAAAAACATATTAAATGTTTTGCATATATTAACCAACGACCCCATTGTTTACATAAATATGAATCCTCTAGTATGTGTATGGCCTCCAGGTGTAGATAACACTTTCCCAACTGTAGACTAAGTTGACACCATTCTCTCAGGAAACTACTACCTGAAAGTATAGTATCCATCTTTTTTATGTAAATTTTTATTGCTATTGTGACTTTGCACCAGCAGCATGCACAGAACCTACCTATTCATCTCCAATAACACATAAACATGTTGCTCCGATTTTTTTGTATGTTTTTCTATATGAACCCATATATTCCCGAAATAAAGAGTGAATGTATTTTTGTTAGTGCCAAAAATAGCAGAAGTATTTCGGCATGTAGTGTATGGATCCCATTAGACAAATAACTCAACTCATTATATTTCATAGAAGGGAGAGAATATTCCTCAAAAAGATGTGTGCAACAACTATTTTTTTAACGATATAAAGGTGAGAATGAAAAGCATAATTGCATTTCATAGTCTATATTTGCTAACATGCATGAACGGTACCAGTTAATGAGAAAATAGTTAGCATTGTAATATATTTAATCTTATCATCTCACTAATGGAGAAACAGAGGTAAAGTTCGCTGAGAAGGGTTGGGCTGATGCTTATGGGGTAGTTATTCTACCAAGGAGGCAATTTGTAGCTATCAGACTGAGTAGATTTTCTAAATGTGACTAGGAATTTGACTCAGCTCCATTTGCCAACCATACAGATGTAATGATTATGACGAAACATATACCTAAGATGTTTAGATTGCGGGATGCTTCGATGATTTGCTCAACAATGAAATATGGACAGGGGTACAACGAACATCTAAATTCCAAGATTAGTCATGTATAGTGGAATCGCTTTTTCCTATTAAAATGTGATAAACACTCACGCGTCAGAGTCAGAAGAACAAATTAAATCCAATAAATATATTATTGGACTCTCTTCAACATATTTATATTATTATAAAACTTTTAGTATCCATTGCTGATTGCAAACAACACCAAAAGTTCACTTACCCCTCAAATCCTGGCAATGCTTAGTCTTTTGAAGGCACACATATATATCTAAATCTTTAGGCAGAAGCTAAGAAAAAGGTATTACAACCATGTCCTACAAATTGGCATAAAAAAATAAGAACCGCCAGATGATGAACAAATTTGCTTAGGCCCCCAAAAACCATGCATATCATGTGTGATATTTAATTAGGTATAGCCATAAAGTCATTAAATCGATTAACCTGATGTTTGAATTGATTAGGCTTTAACATAAAAACACAAACTTGCACCCTACCCGTATGATATGGATGATGATTATTGAAAGGCACATAAACAAAATTCTAACTTTAACTTGTATGTAACTCGTTGCCATGGTGCTGTGGTCCCAAATCAAGTTATCTTAATAGCCCTCCAAACTTAATTATATATGAAAGGGAAGATCGTTTTACCTATATATTCTCATATAGAGCATATTAATCCCTCCATGATTTCGCCTGTCATTAATATATCACCTGAAAAATATTAAAACAAATATTCTCATTATGATCTGCTGTCATCTATTTCTGAACGAACGTTTTTGTAAAATAAGAATAAGAGTTTGGGTGGACTGTAGAAGGAGAAAATTAAATGAAGAATCGTACCATGGACTATGCAGCTGACCTGAGCTAGCCATAGTTGTGCCTGCGTGCCATGAGTATATTAAATAGCCGTTACGTACGCACATGAGTAAATTAGATGGCAGAGGCAAGGATCGTAGGTAGTCACCTGTTGTCTGGGCCTTGCAGTTCACGGCGAACTCGTCCGAGACCAACGCCGGCGTGCAGCTCCGTGCCTCATTCATCCGGGTGCCCTTGGCTGCCGCACCATGCCGGCCGGCGCCGTCTCGTCTGCTACATGTCCACGCGACGCTGCCCACTTCCGAGGCCAAGAGTGCACGCAGTTCTTGGTGCACATCCACGTCAACGCCGTCCAGTTCGGCAGTCCGACGCCTGCGTCGAGTAGCCGCGCGTGGTCGCAGTGGTGTACGTCTCCGTGAAGGCCGGCTAGTATGATACCGGTGTTCTATGGACGAAACATCAAGAATCAATATGCAACGATAGGCGATGCACCATGCTTTGAAGAGCAGACACAGATTCAACTTGAAGCGTACGGCCGGACGATGACTTTTTCTATCTTCTTTCGATCCACTGGACGTGCTAAGGTCGCTGCTCCATATATATTGGCTGTGTTTCTATCGAATCATCCGCCGAGCTTGTATTTGATGGGATCGTCATGGACGCCAGTATGCATCGCTGCCGTGTCGTCGATTCGCCAGTATGCATCGATGTCGTGCCGTCGATTCGCCGGAGTTGTACTTGATCGGATCGTCACGGACACCACTATGTATCGTTGTCGTGCCGTCGATCCGCCGGGCTTGTACTTGATGGGATCTTCGTGGATATCTCTATACATCGCTGCCCCGCCGTGGATTCGCAAGCCTTGTACTTCATGGGATCGTCATAGCCGCATGGCATCAGGCAATAGTTCCATACTGAGCAGTGCAATCTGTATACGTTTCTTTTCAATCAGGCGTACATCGAAATCAATCAGGACTCCATGCCGTGCACGACGGTGAATCATCCATAACGTGTTGTGGGACGAGGGTGAATCTAAGCCATTGAGTTATCTTAACTTTAGAGCGATAAATCTTCACCGTCGATTGTTTGTTGTTTTAATTATATAATAGATTCTCCTCTTGATGATTATTTCCCTGTTACTGAGAAAATGAATGCTCCAGCTATTAAAATTAAAGACAAAGATTATGAGTTTAGTGTTGATCCTGAAATAATTGAAAAAGCTGAGAATATAAGTTTTATGGGAGAGACAATGAGTTCCCTTTTGAAAACACTGCTGATTTGCATGATTTATCTTTGTTATTTGGTAAAGATGAAATCCACCAACGCTATTATTTCTTAAAGTTGTTTCCTTTTACTTTGGGAGGAAATGCTAAAACTTGGTATAATCGTTTAGAACCTGGATGTATTACTAGCAAGGAGGAATGCTTGCAGGTATTTTATAACAAATATTTCCCTGCTGATAAGATTCATGGTTTAACTATTGAGATTAGCAACTTTTCACAAACAGAGAAGGAGGATTTACCCAAGCTTGGGGGAGGTACAGTAAGATGGTTAGGAAATATCTTACCCATGGCTTCAAGAATAATGAAATACTTGATATTTTACAATGGACTAACTGAAAATACAAGAGGCTATCTTGATAGTATTGCAGGTAGTGTTTTCAAGGAAAGGACCGTTGATGAAGCAATTGAGTTATTGGAAACTATCTCTAGAAACTATGAAGATTGGAATATTGAAATAATAGATGACAGAGAGATATTTCCAGAGAAGAAAGGAGGTATTCTTGAATTAAACAATGAGGCAATGAAGGGAGCCTCCAAGGATATGAAAGAGAAGGGAATTAAACTTCTCATCTTAAGGAATTATCTGAAATGGGTGTTAAACTTCGTATTGATCGACCATGTTTTCCAATCCCAGTCAATGCTATAAGCTCCTTGGAAGGTAATGAAAAGGTAACACCTCCTATTGATGTATCATATGTTAATGATTTTGCTTATCATAATAAACCTGAAGAGCATGATATTAGAATGAATATGATGGAAAACTCTCATAAAATTAAATTCCTCCGTGAAAATATAAATGCTAGTGTGGGAGAAGTTAGAAGAATTGTTAAACACAGTGAAATGATGAATAATCAAAATGAACAAATGATTTCTCTTCAAAATCAATTGTATGAAAATCTTATTGAGAAGAAACAGGTTTGTGGGGTTAGTACTAGAGGTGGTGCAAGTACTCAGGACCCTGACTATCCTGAAAACCATCCCAAGAGAAAAGAGCAAGAGGCTCTCAAAAGGAAACCTTCTGCAGGAAAATCTCCCAATGGAAACAAAGGCATTGATGATTCTCAAGAACAAGACAATGATATTTCTATTTCTGATGCTGAGACCGAAGATGATAATGTTGAAGAAGAGGAATCATCTCCACCTGAAGAAGATCACATGAAGTTGAAAATATTGCAGAACCTGAACCCCCTGAAAAGGAAGACCCTCAACCATCTACTGAGAAGAACAAAAAGAAGAATCATCCAAATCCACAAAAAGGTAAAGAGAGGGATCCATGGGTACAAAGACCCATACCATATCCCCAAGAGGTAATGAAATCTTTAGATGATGCTAGGTTTGAGAAATTTCTTGAGTTGATTAAAAATTTATGATTGCAAATTCCTCTTGTTGATGCTATTAAAATTCCTCCATACTCAAAATATATGAAAGATATTGTCACTAATAAAAGGAAGATACCTAATGATGCAATTACTGCTATGCTTGCTGATTATTCATTTGAAGGAAAATTGCCTGAAAAGCGTGGAGATCCTGATATTCCGACTATTCCTTGTCATATTAAAGAAACTTATGTGAAATATGCATTATGTGATTTAGGAGCTGGTGTTAGTGTTATGCTTTTTTCTTTATATAAGAAACTTAACCTGAATAAATTGGTTCCAACTGAAGTTTCATTACAAATGGCTGATAAATCAACTGCTGTGCCTATAGGTATATGTGAGGATGTTCCTATCTCTATAGCTAATGTGTTAATTCCTACAGAATTTGTTATATTAGAAATGCCTGAGGATGATAATCTATCTATTATTCTTGGAAGACCCTTTTTAAACACTGCAGGAGCTGTGATAAATTGCACTGAGAGCAAAGTGACATTTAATGTAAAAGGAAATAAGCATACTATCTATTTTCCCAAGAAGAATGCTGCTACAGTGATAAACAAGAGTGTGAATTCTATTCAAAGAAATACTATTATGATTGGAAGCTTTGAAATTGCACTACCACCTCCTGAACCAAAATATGCTATCTTGATGATTGGAACTATTCCAATCAAGTATGAGGTATCTTGAAACTCTTCTTTATATCTATAAAATAAGAATCATGTATTATATCTTTTGCATATTATTAATGAGACTTGATCAACCTCATTACTAATGTGGAAATGATGAAAACTTGATTCCCATAAAAATTTGTATTGCATTTTAATTTTACTTATCTTAGAATTTTAGAGTATATGCATAATCATAATTATTTCAGAGTTCAGAAATTCCAGAATATGAAGTTTGAAAAATTCTCTTTAGAAAATTGTCTCCGAAAATTCCAGAAAAAATTGGAGGTAAGTTATTTAACCAGAGGGACCATCTGCCAGAAGTGGGACACCAGGAGGCCAACAGGGACCAAAATGGGGTGTCCCACGTGGCCAGATTTCTTGGCCGCGTGGGACCCACCAACTTTGTTCCCAGGTGGTGTTAGGTGAGTGTCCTGTGCCCATCTCCTTCCACTCGACAGAAAACCACTTCCAGGTATTTTTCCCAAATTTTCCCGAGCTCGTTCTTCCTGCTATTCTTGGATCTCCAAGTTTAGGGCAGATTTTTCAAATCTGTTTGGTGGAATTGCTCCTTGGTATGTGACTCCTCCACCCATCCAATTATTTTTTGTTCTTGTGCCTCATGTATGAAGTATTTTGCTGCACTAAGTATCACCTAATATGCTTGAGAAATCCATGGATTTAAGTTTTCTAGTTGATATGGATGCATGATATTGATATGGAGACTAGTTATGGATGGCTCAATGTTGTTTTAGAATGTTACATCTTAATTTTTGTTGAATATTATTTATGGGCTGCAAGGTACCATGATGAACAAAGGCAAGTCATTACTTGGGATGAGCTGAAGACCAAGGAGAAGAGCATCTAAAGTCTCCCTTAATTATGATGACAACCATCTTTGGGAGGATGATGCAGTTTTTGTCGGGAGAAGCTGAAGATCCATACAACCAGATGGCAAGACCCCCATGTTCTTGAGCAGTGGGGGATAAAAGAAGACTTCGACACCTTCGCCAATGCAACTGGTTTGCTTGAGTTTGCCCAAAATCCACGAGGTACATACGAGGAGCTCTCGCGAGAATTCCTCTCCACATTCAGGTTTGAGGGCCCTGAGATCTACAAACACAGTAAGAAGAGTAAGACACCCAATCCTACATTTGTTTGTAAATTTACTATGAGGGCGGAGCGCCTTGTTATGTCTTTGGAGGAGTTTTGCAAAGCTGTTGGTGTGGAAAACAGGGGTAGTTGGGATGAAACCCGTGCTGACTCCAACAAGGAGCTTGTTGCATTTTGGCACTCTATTTCTGTTAACTCTCATGATAGATTGAATAGGGGTAAATTTACTCATATACAGCACCCAAGTTTGAGATACTTTGCGTTGTTTCTTGCAAGGGGATTTCTTGCTAGAGACAACAATTCTGCTTGCACGGGACCAATGGTTTATTTACTTAAATGTGCAAAAGAAAACACCACATGTGAGTATAACTTGGGAGTCATTCTTGCTAGATCCTTGCATACGGCTGTGAGTAGAAATATTACTGATCAAACCCCTATTTATGCTGGTGCTATTGCTACTTTAGTGTATGACACTAGTACAAAACGACACGTAGGATACCCCTCTATGGAAACGGCGGGAAAAAGGCAACAGACAACGCTCACGAAGGCAACGGTTAAAAAAAATACGAGGCTATCCTGGACTGGATTCGCGACACATCGGCAACGGACAAAAAAAATTAATCGTTACCGATATATCGGTAACGGTGAAAATTTAGCTCCGTATGCAACTTAACTCTAGTCATATAAATACCCAAACCCTAACCCAGTGCACCGCAGCCCCGTCCCCTTTCTCATTCTCCATGTCTCTCCCCGCGTGCTTTCCCCTCCCATCGACGCCTCCATCTTCTCCCGTTCCTCCTTGCGCCGCCGGCCGGTCCCGCAGCCCTGCCCTCCCTCACGCCGCCCTCTCCTCCCGCCATCCCGGTCGCGACTCCCTTCCTCCATCCCCTCCTCCCCCCAGGCGCTCTCGTTCGTCCCCGCAGCAGATCGAGGCCGCCATCTCCGACGAGAGGGACGCGCAGGCAGGAGACCCCCCACCGCCGTTCCGGAGCTCGCCATGGAGAAAAAGGTCAATTTTTTCCCATCCTCGCGCTGCAATACATGCCAGCACGCATGCGCTCCAAACAAGATCCAGATGTGGATCCAGGGGAGCCGCAGCACCCATCTTGCTCTCACCTCTCAATCTCATCTACTTCTCTCTCGTACGCAGCTCACTGGCGCCCTAGAGCCTGGCGCTCGTCTCGGATCCGCGCAGCCCGGAGCTGCTGCTGCCGGTGGCCTCCCGCGCGCTGGCCTGCCCTCCGGATTCGGCTCCCTCCTACTCGACACGATGCTGCAACAAGCATCCGGATGGTGGTGTGAGCCATCAAGCACCACCCCGACAAGGGCGGGGACTCGGAGAAGGTACCGACCAAACTGTTCTTCCTGTGGCGTCCCCGTTGGTTGTGATGTTAGGCTGCCTCCCCAGAGCTATCAGCTATCCCCTGCCTGCATGGCATGGCTGATGCTTTCAGATGTTTGGGCAAGGCAGCTCGAGCTGCTGGTATGTTTGTCTGCCAAACCATAATTGTTTAGTTTTCTTCTATAGGTATGTGACCCAAAGGCCAAACAATTTTTGGGCAAGGCAGCCCGAGCTGCTGGTATGATTCATTCTTGTAGGGCATCACTCACCTTTAGATTAATGCCTCATGCCAACGCTATATTGGATTGCTCTACTATTTTAGCTGCTGGCCATTGTATGCAACGGATATACCAACCCATACCTGCAACCCGGATGGTTGGCAGTGAAAAACAAGTGTGGTGAGATTTAGTGAAGTGATGCACACACTAGAAGAACAGAGACAAATACTGCAGCATTAATCGAATGGCTAATTGATAGAAAATGTGTGTGTCTAGGAACTAGATCACAAAAACATAGAATAAAAAAGGTCCACAAGAGTAGAAACACTGCAGTGTATCTGGCCTTCTCCCCAAGCGACCCCTTTCTGCAAGTTGGTAGTACTACAAGTAGAGGTACACTTTATGCCAATATCAATGGTATCATGATCTGTTCTTTGTGTTTTTTGTGCAGTCTGAGAACGTCGGAAGTAAAAAGAGAACAACATATAATGAGATGAGGTTAGTAATCTCTTTGCATTGTCTTTACACTAGAAGAACAGAGACAAATACTGCAGCAGTACACTAGTTTGAGTTAATTCAAGTTGCATTCAGGTTTCAGTACAGACGAGTACCGGTGCATATTTCACTTTGCTAGTATGCTTCACATTGCTATTATAATTAGTCACGTGTTGCTTCACATTACTCAGTTATGCATTGCTGATATAAGTCACGTGTTTAATTTCGGAACTTCCGATGAAACTAGTATACTGATGAAAAACTGGCGGTAATTGCTGATATAAGTCACGTGTTGCTTCACATTACTCAGTTATGCATTGCTGATATAAGTCACGTGTTTAATTTCGGAACTTCCGATGAAAACTAGTATACTGATGAAAAACTGGCGGTAATTGGTCTCTGAAATTTTCTTTGGAAGCATAGCTGGTATTTTAACCGTGTACTACTTTTGTAGAGCATGTAGTCAGCTACAACTAATTCCTTGTACTGAAGCGTCGCTACTACTCTGAAGTTTTGATGTATTTCACGCTATCAGTGCTATCTTTTGTAGAGCATGTCAGAGTTTGAGCTACTCTATCTGTATCTAACAATATTTTCTCCTGCAGGTGTCATCCACAGCCACAGTTGATGAAATAGTGACTGGTTTGAAGACTTCATTAAGCTTCTGGGTTCCTAATCAAAACTCCGGAAAGGTTGGTTTATTTTGGCATGGAGTAACGCCCAGTTTTCCTGAAACATGTAAATTAGTAGTTTAGAACTGCATTTCACTCTTGCAAAATTTACCCACATTGCTGTCATGTATTGCTTTAAGTAAATATAAATACGAAGAACTCCACTAGCTAGCAGGAGCCTCAAGCTGAGCGGTTAAAAAGTATTTGTAGGATGCTGGGCCTTCAAGCAGCTTGGCCGTGCGCACTTTGTAGTCAAATTGCAGTTTACAGTCAAATTTGTTGCTAACGATGCTCAGTTCACAGATTATGCGGCTTCACAAAAACTGCGTGAACCCTTGAGAGATGGAGAGCCTCCATGGTTATGGTCGAAGCATGCTGAATCATGTTGTGTCGTCGCTGCCAGATGCAAGAAGTCAAGGCAATTTCTGGTGCAAATTGTACTGCTGCTAGACGGTAGCTGTTTTATATATTCAACTTTTACATTAGGCATTTACGGTTGCACATAATCATGTGGATATACCTTTTGTGCATTCTAATTGTTCCTCTGTGTTGGATCTTTGGTGTTATATTGTGAAATGAATAACCGGCCAGATTGCTGCTGCGAGCCGGCTGTATTGATTGCTGCTGCAAGCTGGCTCTGTTGTGAGCCGATTGGATTAATTGCTGTTGTGAGCCGGCTGTGAGCCGGCTATTTTTTTTAATATTAAATTTCCACATCAGAAACGGTTATCTACAACAATCGTTCGCAATTTGGGTTCCACATTGGAAACGGAGTTTGTACTCCGTTGCCGATGAACACCCTCACATCAGCATCGGAAGCGGGGAAAAGGACCGTTTCTCCGTTTCCGATGAGGGTTTTGGTCCGTTTCTGATGTGTCGTTTTGTACTAGTGTGAATACATTAAAGATGAAAGAGGTTATGGCGATAACATGGGTACTCCTGTGATAGAGTCCAATTTACTCGATTTTGCTTTGACTACCCGTATGGATATAAGTGTGATACATGGGGATCATTATTGGTATAACTATTTGAGTACTAATGGACAAAGAGTGCCCATTAGGCTCCCCGTGCTGACCTTTTTGACAGGAGTACCGGAAAATGGACTGTGGAAGAGATGCCGCCTCAAGAGGTGCCACAAGATCCAGGGATGCAAGGCTACCAACCTCGAGAGGAGCCCCAAGACTCAGGAATGCAAGGCTACCCATATGGTTACTTCCCTGGAGGTGGAAGTGGATACAACTACTACCCGGGATACTAGCTGATCGCAAGCTTGGGGGAGTACCTCTCTCCCTTTCCATTCCTTGTGTTATATCACTGTTATCTTGTTATGTTTTAGTTTCTTGTTCTAAAAATCACAAAAACACAAAAAGATTTCAATTGCTTAGTTACTTCTGGACATTTACTTTATGCATCTTAAAACTAAAAAGAACAAAAAACATTTTCGTTTTATTGAATCCAAAGTGAAAACGAAGGTGCAGGAATTGCTGAAATCTGCTCACTGTTCTATTTTTCATATTTTCTCTGTAACTCCGAATGAGCTAAAATTTTAACCACTACTGCAACTTTCATAACCTACACACCCGTAAATTATGAGATTTTTCTGAAGTGTCTAGGTAGGGTAAAAACAGTACTGTATGCAGTAGCATTTTATGGCAGATTTGAGTTTTTATTGCACAGTTCAAATGGGGAGAGGAGAACAACAATGATGAATTGATGTGCATGAAGTGGATGAAAGGTATGACACCTTTTCCTGCTTATGTGGACTTTTTAATAACAGCAAGTGCGCACATCATAGTTTCTTTAACATCTAGAGAAGTGGTAGCAAATGTTTATCTCTTCCGTGTTCTAGTATGATATATTATGATGCAAGCGAGATAATATGTAGAGACAACACTTGGATGTGAGTTGAGTAATTGTGGCTCTAAACAAAGGTCTACGCATCCCATTGTGCTTGCTAAACTTGCCAACCAAAGAATAAAAGAATTTTTCAAATGATAAACATGAAGTCATATGCTTGACAAGCTTAGTGGTTGGGAGTTAGCTTAAATGTGCTGACACATGGAAAGCTTTCAACATTGCACTAAATTATATTTAGTTGATATCATGTATCTTTGTTTATGGATGCTTATCATGTGCGAAATGAATGTGGAAACTTAGTAAGTTTGAGGAGTAGGAATAATTGGCTAGAGAGACGCCTGGGCCGCCAACCTAAGCCATGCATCATTCATGGTGGAAATTTACAGCGTACCATAGTGAACATTCAGTGATGCACATCAGAATAAAAAGCTACTCAAATAGTAAATAAAAGAGTGCTGAGATTGTTCATTGTCTGTTTGTCTTGTCGTTTGGACATGGGCTTGTTCCATGTCTTGGGACAAGAGGTACCCCAGTTTGACGCTCTTGATGACGCTTTTATTACTTGCAATGACTGAAAAACTCGAACTTGCCTAGTGACCAGAGTTGAGTAGCACGTGGTGTAGGTACTCGTATTCACGGGGCATGAGACTTTCAACCTCTAGTTGGTCAAGCATATGAGTCATAATAGGGAACACCAAATGGTTTGATAAAACTGAGAGCAAGGTTGTAAGCACAATGAGTTCATTAGTCAATAAAAGAAAGAATCAAAAGATCTCAAAAATCTTGTCTTGATTCAATCAAAAGCGATGCAAGAACCTTTGTTTATTTCTACAGTTGGGCAAACTCATCCAAGTATTGACACTTCATGATATTTCTCTTGCGACATGTATAAATGCTTTAACACTGATTAGATATACCTTTGCTAGCATTTTGTTATTTGTTTTGAAATTATGTTTTGAATACTTGTTGGTATTAAACGGTGTTACATGTGCAATGCAAAGTTCTTGTCAAAGTCTTTTTATCGCTGCTGCACTACGTTTGAGTTGTTCGAGGACAAACAACGAGCTAAGCTTGGGGGAGCTGATGCACCTAAAATGCATCTACTTTTCCAAGCACTTTGCTTCATAATTTGCTCCGGAATCCTCCCATATTTGAATAAACTGCTGAATCTGACGTTTTTAGCAAAGTCTCGTTTCTGGTTATTTTTACAGGAAATTAAATCGAGGAAAAATACCACGTCATTTTTTATGGAAAAGGAGGACAACGTGCAGAGGATGGACACGAGGAAGCGCCGGAGGCCCAAAATAGGGGGCCCCACGCGGCCAGATCCTTGGGCCGCGTGGGCCCACCTAAATGGAGCCTCGGGCGCCGCCTCTCCTTCGGCTTTGCGGGTACCCTCTCATATATACGAAAAAGTGGGTGCCCTAGGAGGAGAGGAGTTTTCGCGAAACAGAGCGCCGCCACCACCACGATCTTCGTTTTCGGAGACAGATTGATCCAGGATTTCTCCTCCGGTGGAGGGATGGAGGAGTCCGCCTTCACTGCCATCTTCAACCGCCTTCATCTCCATCGACCATGAGCTCCCTCTCCATCACCATGTGTGAGTAGTCCGCTGTAGCATGTGAGGTGGATGGGATTGGATGAGATTGATCATGTAATGATACCCGTTGTTCGAGATCTTAGGGGTTTATCTTGAGGATATATATTTTTGTATTGTGTTGATTCACTTATGCTATGTTTAATGCTTGCTACTAGGGCCCGAGTGGCATGATTTCAGTACTGGACTTATTTTGCTTCATCTTATAATTGAGTTTGGTATTTATCTGCAAAGTGTATCACCTGTTATGTTGAACCTGCGAACCCTAAAAGTGACAGTATAGGGAAAACAAGGGGGAGATGTTTTAGTTTGACGATTCTATGTGTTCTTGAAGTGTTAATGCGTTGTTCCGGGCTATTCGAAAGGGTAGACCTTAATTATGTAGTTCCAAGTTGGCCCCGGTGAAATGTGCAGGTAGAGACAATAGATGTTTTGCAAATTCTCTTGGTTAGTACGCCAACTAATTATGGAACACATACCTACATATATCGGAGTTAGAGATAAGTCTCATTGCTATTTAAATCTTATTATATGATCAATCTTATTATGCACACACCCCGCTATCACCTCATGCCTACGTTTTAAATCTCTGAGTTACACTTTCACTTTTCCGGTGAAAACTGGGAAACCCTTGTTCACTACTGCTGTTCTATTTGCTACTTGAATCATACTACTGCCATCTCTATCACTGCTGCAAGTTTATTGATATACAGGTGTGGTTGAGAGTGACGCCTCAATTGTCAAGTCTTATTGGTATTCTTGTGTTCCCATCGTGTCGAACTATAAATTTGGTAATACTTCCCAACGAAGATTTCAGCGATCCCCTATACTTGTGGGCATCAGCTACTCACAGCAAAGGCGTGATCAAAACCTAGCGTACGACTAAGACCTTCAACCCAAGCTTTATGCACCTGAGTTTCTTGCACACAAAGCACGGTAGGGCATATTTGCTCGCGAAATCGTGAAGCTCCTTAACAATCGTGGGATTGCCCAGACCCCAATCATTCCAACTTGCGCAACTCATTGCTGCGGGCGAGCCTCTGCCCGGGAGCCCGCCTCTGATATCGAAACACCCTTGTTCTTCCCCTCCTCTGCTTCAGTCTTCGTCAGCTTCTTTTTCTACGTAGGGGACACATACTGTGGCGGCGGTGGAGGGACCGTGAGAGCCAGCACATCAGCCTTCCCATATCAAGGCGTTTCTGAGCAGACGAGTTCTTCTCCTTCCCTTCGTCCTCCAGCACTGGTTTCATCAGGCTCGACGCCGTATCAATCAGGGCCTCGCCGTCCTCTTTGTTCAACCTGCCCTCACCCGAGTTCTGCTTCGTTGGCGCAGACACCACCCTGTACTCTTGTTCCTTCCAGACACCCGTACGTCCACCACCCCGGCCACCCGGGTGGCGTGCACGATCACCGCGGCCGTTCGAGCGACCACCACGCTCACCACCGCGACCAGCTCTTCTCCATCCCAATTCTGACTAAAACCCTTCCGAACGCGGGGGGTGCTGGGGTGCCATGACACCTCCGCTGCCAGCATCCACTTGCCGAATTGCAGTTCCTCCTCTGCAAACTCCCCAGTTCCACACTCCTCGTGCTCGTGGCCCATAAACCCACAGTGATTGCCGAATTCGGAGATCTTCTCGTACTTCACGAGTAACAGCATGCTCTCGACACCCTCCGGCGAGAAGGTTACAACTCGCTGCAGCTGTTTGTCTGCCACCAGATTGACCCTTGCCCTATGAAATTCTCCGCTGCCAAACGAGACCGCCTTAGTTTCAACCTAGCAACCTCGCCAACCCTAGATGCCAACTGCCTCAAAATAGCTTCAGTTCTGAACAGAGGCGGAATCCGGTGAATCTGGATCCAAGCCTGAACACGGTTGGGCATCACCGGTGGCCTCGATGTCGCGCCGTCAAACCTCTCTAACATTAGTGCACACTCACGGAAGAGCCAGGGCCCCTCCTCCATGATCCGGTTCCAATCACCCAAACAGGAAGCTTGTACGATGAACAGATTTGCTTCAATTGGTTTGAACAAGACTTCTTTCGCCGCGCTCCACGCAGCCCTCATCGTCTGTTCCAAAGATTGATTGCTGAAACCTCGGACTATCAAGAGCTTGGCTACCGCCATCCACTTGACCTCCGACAGATCCATCCATTCGACCCTGGCCAGAACTCAGGTTCAGAGTCCTGAGCAGCTCATCAACCTCAAACACCCTTGGTGCGCTCGAGCTTTCCGCCGCCATTGCCACGATCAAACACCGAACCAACTCCCACCCACGCGAGGTTCGCACACCGCCAAGGCGGGTAGCCGTACCAGATAGCCCCTTGATCAGCCCGAGCGGAGGCGAACGGTGCAGCGAGAATCGATCGGTGACGGAGTCCTTCGCCGCCGAAGTCTCCTAACCCTAGATGCGGTAGGAAATGGGGACTCGACCCCAAATTTTTATATGTATGTATGTATATTGTATCCTGCGCGTTGGGCTGCATCACGCCCTGTGCTGCTGGGCCGTCTCCGCATGCGCGTGAGATAGGAAGCAGCCCCGATCGATCAGCTCGTGTGGGCTCGTCAACTCGTGTAATTTTTTGTTTGATAAAGTCAGCTCGTGTAACAGAATAGGAAACGCTATAACCAGTGATCGATCGATCTGCATCTGCTCGAAATGCATGTGATTCCCAGTCATCGCCGACCCACGCAGGAAGGGAACGAACAACACGGCGACACACATCGGTCGATTCGATCGATCATATCCATAGCGGCATAGCGGCGGTGATCGACAGTTACTCTTCATCGTCTCATCGGTTGACCGTAAAGAAAACGAATAAAATGTGATTAAATCACAAAAAGGTGCTATGGACAAGTTTATTACGTCCTCCAGTTCGTAAAATGTGCCGCTAGTGTAACTACCGACTTGTACACTGTAGGGTGAATTTTCACGACACTTTTAGCAGATCGGAGGGAGTAGAAAAGAAGCATTACAACTTTACAAGTGTCATCCAGTAATCGGTTTGTTGTTACTTTTTACCCATGCACTTGCAACTGTTCAATTTTTATGTCATATATATTAGAATTATTTATTGATTAGTTCAAACTTTCTTATGAGATAGGGCCCTGGATTTCGCCGGCCCGGCCCTGTGTTGGATATTCCGAGTGTAATTGATATATACAAAATATTAACAAATTTCCTCTATCAAAAAATGCTATTCCTCGGTCTTTTCCCAAGAAAAAACATCCATCTGTGTGTTTACTCCGGCCTACACGTACGTGCCAAAGCAAGCACTCTACTCCAATTTTAGCATGGAACAAATGCCACAAACATGATCACTTTCGAATAAAAGTGATGTACCCCAGTTCCGACTCGGCCGGTCATGCATTTCGTCGTCCGTGGAGGTGCAGGTGGCAAGCCAAGAACGACCCGGTGTCGTCATGGTGGTGATCCGCACGTCCTCCGAGAAGGATGTGCCCGCAGCTTTTGCATGGACCTCACCGGAAACACCATCTTCCCGTTATAGCGCGTTCGCCCTCTGATGGGGGCCGTCATGCGTGGCGTGGAATCTGTGGCCCACGCTCCAGCGTCGCGGTACGAGCCGCGTAGGGCGGTTCAAGGCTTTGGACGGAGGTCTCTACTCGGCAAAATCGACAATTCTGACCCTCACGGCAAAGTTCAGCACAAAATGAACCCTTTTCGAAAGTTTAGCCGGATCTAACCCTTTTTCGTACCGCTCAACATATTGGCGGTAGATTACACGGGGTACCGCCTCGGTCACTGGCAGTATGCTTCCTGGTCCACGGTCCGCTCGTTCCGGTTGACTGCGCTGACGTGGCGATACCGCCTATGTCAGAGGCGGTAAACTTGGAGGGGTACCGTCAATTTCCCTGCCGGTAGCCTCCAGCACGGTACCGCCGCTTGTGCTGGCGGTACGCGTTGGAGACAGTTAAGTGGCTCGAGCGCCCCCAGCCTCTCATTCATCCGCAATCAAATCTCCACCCGAGCTGCTGCCCTCTTCCCCTCTCTCCTCCACACTCAAATCTCTCTCAAATCCCTCCAAATCGGAGGGCATAGCTCGTGGAATCGGGCCATCTCCATCCTCTGAGGTAGTCCCTCTCAGATCTCTCGCTTTTTGTTGGTTGGATTTGTGTTACTTTGTGGCATTGTTTAGTTTGAGGCAAACCCTAGATTTGTTGATTTGTCCTTAATCTATTATTTGAATTGGTGCATTGTGGGTTATATGTTGTTTGTGACGTGTAGAAATCATTGTGGTTAGATAGATTCATGTGTTATTCTTACCTACAATTATGGTTGAGTCTAGGGTTGGAGGTAGTGGTTAGCACACATGTATAATTTGATTATTGTGGTGTGTTACTATTACACATCAATGTGATACATTTGTGTGTCTTGTCATTTAATTATAGATGGCAAGAATCGTGAATGTCCATCATGTTGACAAAGAAGCATTTTTTAGTAACAATGAAGAAGAGATTGTTGACAATGGAGAAAAAGTTATGGTATTTGCCAATAGTCCAACATATGCCGAGGTTGTTGCAAGAGTACGGGAAGTTTTCGAATGGATGGATCCTAGGGAGAAGGTTGAACTAGATGGAAGGTATTTTGTTGGATCGGGACATCGTCCGCGAAAGAAGAAAATACCTATCACGTGCGAGTTAGATTGGGGGGCATACAAAGAGGTTGTGGCGGCTTCCAAAGACAAGTCGCTCGAGTTATTTGCTACCAAGGTTGGCGGTGATCGGTTGCATTTTGACTTGAACGGTGTGCCTCCCCCACACATGATGGAATGACCCCCACTCGAAATGTGTCACTTGATGATGCAGTCGAGTTGAATACTATGAGCCAACCTCCTTTGAGCCAACAAATTGACTTGGAGATGAATGATGGCGACCAAGTCGATGAACAAGAAAATATGTCAATGTGGATCATGGTTATGGCTTTGGCATTGAGGATGAAGATAGGGAGGAAGGAGACATGGAGGGTGATGTGTCCGAGCGGGAGGACGAGTATCATGACATTTATATTGAGATGTAGAGGCACAAGTCGACAAGATGGCATTGACCGTGACACCTTCTATCGCCGTTGCTATGCCTCCGACTCGGAGGACGAGGGCCCAGAAGAAGTGGACGAAGATGGGTTCACGGCGAGAGAAGCCTAAGCCTTTTTAAAAGTGGTAGGCCGGGATCACCGAATTCCATTATTTCGTGATCTCACGCTTGCCGATAAGGCTATGGTGGATGGTGGCAAGTATAAAGATCTAGAAGCAACACCAAGCACAACTCAAGACGACGATGACAACAATTCTCGCATAAAGAAAGGTTTGAAGTTTCCGGACTTGGTAGAATTGCAAATGTGGCTTAGGGAATATGCGGTGAAGCACCATAGGCCATTCATAGTGAAGCACTCGGACGAGAAGCATCGTTACACCGTGATTTGCGACCAAAAAGGATGCCCATGGGTAGTCCGTGCAAGACCAAACCGCCACGGGCAATGGAAGATAACAAGTTGTGAAGCCCATCACATGTGCAAGAAACGGGGCCGGAATCCATCCACAAAGCACCGTCAACTCACCTCCGACTTCATCGCATACAAATTCATCAATAGTATAAAGAATGAACCAACCATTAAACCGAGGTTTTTGATGGGTCTTGTAAAGGAATTCTTTGGATACAACATCGAATATGGGAAGGCATGGAAGGCCAAGCATGCCGCATTTAAGATGTTGTATGGTGGATGGAAAGAAGCGTACAACCGCCTCCCGAGGTTGTTGGGAGGGATGGCCTATAGAAACCCGGGCATGTTTTACGCGGTTGAACATGTTGATGGAGTGTTCCGCCGTGCCTTTTGGACCTTCGACCAATGCATTCGGGCATTTCACCATTGTAGACCGGTTGTATCAATAGATGGTACATTTTCAACCGGCAAGTACAAGGGGTCGATGTTGACTGCAATCACGCACGACTCCGGTGACCGGGTGTTACCTGTGGCCTTTGCTTTGGTGTCTGGAGAGAACAATGACAATTCGGAATGGTTCATGAAGCATGTGAGGACTAAGGTGTTCTCTCCTAGTAGAGAGGTATGCATCATATCGGATCGACACCAAGGTATACTCAATGCCATGGAGATTGAAATTCCGGGGCATGCACGGCTCCACCACCGATGGTGCATGAGGCATTTCGTCGCAAATTTTTATAGGGCTTGCAAGAATAAAGAATTGGCTGATGATCTAACAGATGTTTGTGTGGCATTCACCAACCGGTCTTTCACAAGACGGTTTGACAAGCTCCTTGCCGCGTCTAATGCCGGGGGTAAAGAGTTCTTGAGGAGGTATTTGGGAGACAGGCACAAGTGGTCAAGGGCCCATGATCATGGAGGTAGAAGATATGGTGACATGACAAGCAACATGGCGGAATGTTTTAACAATGTTCTAAAAGGTGTGTGTGCACTGCCTGTGACGGCCATTGCGGAATATACCTTCGAGAAGTTATGCGCTTATTTCCCGAAACATTCCATGGAGACAGATAAATTGATAGATGAAGGGAAATTGTATCCTCCTAAAGTAGAAGAATGGATGGAGCTGCAAAATAGCAAATCCGATAGACAACAAGCGTATTGCTATGACAACAACGAGTGGATTTACCAAGTCAACGAGCCCGGTGGGACAACAAAAGATGGCGTACAATTCGGAGGTCGTGCATTCAAGGTTAAGCTAAAGATACGTGAGTGCTCTTGCGAGAGGCCCAAGTTGCTGCACTTACCTTGCTCGCACTTGATTACGGCGGCAAACATAAGATATGTTGATCTTTGTCATCCGGATACGGTAAGGATGAACGAGCACTCGTTGGAGAGGGTGGCCACGACTTGGACAGCAAGATTTGAGCCTTACTTGGATCAATCTCAATGGCCGGAATATCATGGCCCTGTAATTAGGCCAGATCCGGAACTAATGGTTAAAACCAAAGGTAGAAGGAGGACGAAAGGTATAGCAATGACATGGATGCAGTTGGTGGATACACAACCCGCATGGGAGAATGGGGCAGTGGGCATTTTATATAGCCTCGTACTACCAACCAATGTGGCCAATGCAATGATTCAGCACACAACAACAGAACTTGCTCTCGAGGGAGGAAAAAATCCAAAGGCGACAATGGTGGTGGTAGTGGAGGTGGTAGAGGGGGTGGGAGTGGTAGTGGTGGAGCTAGTGGTAGTGGGGTGGGAATGGTGGTGGTGGTAACGGTGTTGCTAGTGGTAGAGGGGGTGGGAGTGGTGGTGGTGGTAACGGTGGTGCTAGTGGTAGAGGCGGTGGTGGTAGCACAAGCCACCGTGGCGGTGGTGGTCATGGCGGTGGTGGTGGCGGTCATGGCGGTGGTGGTAGCACAAGCCACCGTGGCGGTGGCGGTCATGGCGGTGGTGGTGCTGGTCGAACATCAATGTTTGACGAGCTAAGAGGGGGTACTCATAGAAGGCGTAGAGGTGGTAGTCATAGATGATTGGTACGAACATCATTTATTTGGTTATTGTCTTTTATTTCGAATGTTGTTCATTTTACTGTACTAACAATTTTTCTAACTTATGTAGGTATGGGGTCGTCGAACTGGTTGGAGAGGCCGTGGGCATGGAGGAGAGCGACTAACCAGCCCGAGGAGGACCCACCGAAGTGTTTTTGCCAAGACATTTGCAAGGCCAAGCAGTCCGATGATTGGGATGAGACAAGAGGACGAAGGTTTTGGTTGTGTCCCAACTATTGTAGGGACAAGGAAGAACCCAAGTCTGCTTACGACCGTCCCAAGGTATGTGTCCTCCTTACGCATGACAAATT
Organism: Poa pratensis; assembly: GCA_947311845.1. NCBI lineage: Eukaryota > Viridiplantae > Streptophyta > Magnoliopsida > Poales > Poaceae > Poa > Poa pratensis. The sequence continues at coordinate 20,026,769 of CAMZMU010000010.1, forward strand.
ACGTATATTTGTGTAATAATTGCTAATGTGTATTGTCTCTTTTGTAGTCACCGCCGCCCTTTGTCCCTACTTCAAATGGATAGACTTGGTCCAAGATAGCTACTTCAAGAATGAAGTCGAATGGGAGCGTCGAGCTGCAGAACGGTGCATATTGGAAAGGAAACAAGAAGACGAGAGGAAAGAGAAGTTGAGGTTGAAGAAGGAGAAGGAACGTAAGGAGAAAGCGAAGAAGAAGCGTGAAGAGACCAAGGCTCGTGAGGCCGAGCGGGAAGTCAAACGTGGAATAGCTCGTCGTGCTATGGAGGATGAAGCATCGGGAAAGCGCAAGGGAAAGTATCCTCGTTGGACCCAATAGAGCCTTCAACATCTATGTCTTAGAGATTGTGGACATTGGCTGTGTGTGAACTTGTAATGGATTTGGTCATGTAATGGATTTTAGTTATCTATTTCGTGTGAACTTGTAATGGATTTGGTCATGTAATGGATTTTAGTTATCTATTTCGTGTGAACTTGTAATGGATTTGGTCATGTAATGGATTTTAGTTATCTATTTCGTGTGAACTTGTAATGGATTTGGTCATGTAATGGATTTTAGTTATCTATTTCGTGGATGTGTCATGTATGTGGTAATATTTTGTCTAGGAAATGCCATGTATTTGAAACATCTCATGGATTTAGTTCCAGGTCGTACCGCCGATGGAGCTAGCGGTAGGATACCCGAGATACCGCCAGGAAAATGTGCACGGCAGGAGCTCAAGTCCCAGGCCCGTTCGGATACCGCCGAAGTAAGGGGCGGTACAGATCCTTACTGTACCGCCGCGAAAATATCCACGACAGGAGCTCCTTAGCCAGGCACGTTCGGGTGATATCGCCGGATGGGGAGGCGGTACAGCCGTACCGCTGGACAAGGCGGTAGATCTCCGAACCATACCGCCGCATAAGTAGGCGGTAACTGTAACAGCCCAAAGTTTGAGAACCTAAAAACCAGAGTAAAATTTTCGCTTTTGTGTTTCATTGCATCATGGCATCCATTTTGAGTTGCTAAATAACACACTATTTGGTTTGGCATCACTATAAACAAAATGCCAAACTTGATACAACAAATCCCAAATTAATGAAAGCACTCAAACTTGCAAAACATAACTACTTGACCTCTAAGATTTGTCAAGGAAGTGCCAAGAGTTCAAAATGGTATTTTGAACTTGCTCTAAAATCCCTAGAGTATTCTTCTAATTTTCAAATTACCAAAAATTCCTAAATAAACCCTATGAACAAATGTTGTCCAAACTATTTTATTTTGCAACCCCAATTTTTGTGGTGCTTCTACATGCTGTTGGGAGGCTACAAGAATTTTCTTACATTTTTCTAAAATGTCTAAGTTCCTTAATTAAATTAGTGAAATGCTGCTGGATTTAAAAGAAACAGAAAAGGACTAAATTGTAGTTGGGGAAATAAGAACAAGGTTTTTTTTTGCAATTTCTTCTTCTTCCTCCTGTAGCGACCGAGCTCTGCTCGCGTCGCACCAGCTCGCCGTCCTGCGCCTCTCCGACGCCGCGCCAGGGGCCCCCTCTCTGCCTCCACCCGCGAGGAGAGGAAGAGCACCACGAGGCCCACTCCTTCCCCGATATTTTCTTCCCGTTTCCTCTCTCGTTCCCTGCCATGGCGGAAACCTAGCCGCCGCAGTTGACCGCCGCTCCCGCCGCTGTAGTCCACGCCGAGCACCGCCGTCTGGGTCAAATGCTCCGCCGTGTCGTCCTCTCCATCTCCGCCGAAGGAATCGACGCGGGAGGGCCGCAATCGACCGCGCCGTCCTTGTCTTCCCCGACCACGGCTGAGCACCGTCGAGCTCCGCGCCGCCGCTGTGGTCCACCTCCGGCCTCGCCGTCTCTTTGCACGTGACCGTGGTGAGCACGCCGTCCTCCGGGACCTCTTCTCTCCTTCCCGTGCTCTGTGTTGGTCGCGCCGACGAAGCCCGTAGCTCCAGTGCGCCATAGTTCGCCGTCGCCTGCGTTCTCGCCGCGCGTCGGATATTCCGAGTCGATCTCGACCAGATAATCGAGCAACTCCAGTACGAGTGGCCTGTTGGTCCTTAGCGAAATTTCTGACCTTCGTGTTGATCGGAAAATCCGAGTGATGCAGAATCGGATAATCCGAATTGTACCAGTACTCCAGAGAACCGTATGCCTCTGGGTCCTTAGCCGTGTCAAGCCACGTACATCGGATATTCCGAGTTCAAAACAAATCGGAAATTCCGAAAATTGTCCAGCACCAGAAATTATCCCGTTTCAAATTATTTTCGTTCTAATTTGGATAAATAATTGTACTGTGTTATAAATAACTTATTAAAGGCACATATTTAAAAAGAGGAAATTATAATTGTAATAACTCTTTATCGAGACATCCTAGAAATGTGTTCGTTATACCAAAATCTCCGGAAAATTGTGAACTAACCTTTAAAATAATATCATGCATATTGGAGCACCATTAGAGGACTGCACTTGTTACAAGTTAGTAGAATCATTAAGTTAAATATGGGGAGTTTTCCTATCTGGTTGAAGTAATTATTCTCGCACCCCATTTAAAATTGCTAGAAAGCTTATAAAAGGTTCAGCGCCTTAAATTGTCATGTCATCATGTTTGTGCATTGCACCTTCTGTGTTTGTGGTATTTATTTGTTCCTTTGCGGTGTTGTTTGTGCATCGGTAGACCAAGGAGCTGAATTGCCACCACCGTATCGTGACGATCCCTATTACCAGCATATCAGCAAGGCAAGCGTAATCCCCCTCTGAGCATGTCTTATCCTATTTTCCGCAAATATTTTCTCCACTATACTATTGCATGCGGTTCCAAATGTCAATTTTATTGAATTAGAGTATCCTATAGTTGCATTAAGTTTCCGATGCCATTATCTGTTTCCCTCCTATTATCCATATGTTTGTATTGTTGGCCTGAGATACTTAACTACGCAATGTTGATGCTTAGCCATGCTTAGTTAAATGTTTATTCGTCCGATGGATATTTCATGTTGGAAACAGATGTGGAAATGTTCAGATGATGGTGGAGAAATTGTGGTGACAGGTAACAAAATGCTTAAAGGTGGGGATGAGAGGCCACTGTGGTTGTGGTCCTTTGTCTCGTTCTCGTCGCCTAGGTGCGAGTTCTTTATCTATTGAACCAAGACTGAGCGTACAACCATGCATGAGGCCTATGCAATTGCAGGAACCCTTATTCGACTAAATAACTTGTGAGAGGCTAGCCAGGTCCTCTAGTTCGAGCTTCCATTTGCACGTGCGTGAAGATGGTGGTTGAGAATGGGATGAGGATTGTGGTGTTAGGAAATAAGTGGCCGTGGGGCAGGGTGTTGGAGGCACTGAACCTGTCCTACCGCCACTGATGATTCTGGAAAGTCTCAAGCGAGGGAGAAGTCGTCACCGCTCCACCCAGCCGGCTCTCCAAGGAAGAGAGCTAAAATCTAGGCAATGGGCCGGACGGTACGCATGGCAAACATTGTACACCCCTGCAGGGTAAATCTTTTCGAAAAGCCGTGTCCGCGGTTATGGACGACTTGGGAAAGGACGATAAGATCATAGAATAACTTGAACGGAATGATTAAAACCTGGGTACTAAAGGTACCACTCAAGAATGCAAGGTTGACTTTCTCGAGGGTGATTCGGGGAGGTGCCTTTGTAGAACAGGCACAATGATGATGGTGGTTGATGATGAGAAAGGTTATTAAGAGAAAAGAGTTACTTCTTACCCCTCTTTGAAAATGTTCTGATAGTCGATGCCATGGAGTGGTGTTTTATAATAAAATCAGCTTTATGCAAAACAGCCATAAAACTTTGAAAGCCTCATCGAGCTAAAGCTCTATTTAATCTTGCGAGTTCGTCGAACTCAACGTCGTTTGTTTTGTTTCAGAGGAGGACTTCACCGACCTCGAAGGTGGGTTCTTTGTGGACGTCGACGAGTAGTCTGGGGTTCCCAGGTGGCAGCTTGGAATATCCCGGAACAGCTGGCGCTGGAATGTTTATTTGTAGGCCTCTTAAGCCATAATTTGGTTCTTGTTGTTTAGAACAACTTAATTCGCTTCCGCATGTTGTAATGTTGGGTCTGTGATCTCTGGTTGTAATTTGCTATCCTTCTCTATTATAAGAGTTGAACTATAATGCTTTGAGTCGTAGAGTCTGTGATGTGCCAGTTGTTCCACAAGTATTGATCTCTCTTTTATGCATTGATAGTTGTGCCTGTGTTAAGGCATCAATCGGGGTGTTGCGTTGCCGATGATCAATTCCGAGCAACGCCTGCCAAAGGTTTTGGCCGAGGATTGGTAAACCCGTAACCTCCGGTTGTATCGCTTAACCGGTGACACATAGCATCACTGTATAGCAGTCGGGTCGGGGCGCTACAAGTTGGTATCAGAGCCGGACTGCCTGTAGGAAACCCTTCTATTGGTCGACGTTGAGTCTAGTGTTTGTGAAAATATTTTAAACCTAAAAATGAGTTGTGAAAACCATCTTAGGATTCTGTTTACTCCTTACGTGGTTACACTCTCATCTCGGAGCAATCTTAAGTCGATTTGAGTTAAATGTTTTACTTCTCATCTGTTACTTCAAAAATTATTAGGATCACACGGTTGGGTTCTACCTTTAGTGTTATGTGTCACGTTGCTCCCGCTGCGTTACAATCAGATGTCAACTCAGATGTTTGAACACTGTTATTCCTACCGAGTCTGATCAATCATTCCTTCGTTGGGTTTTAACCGAAGGACTTGAACAGAAGGTCCCGGATTGTGCCAACTAGAGTGTGTTGAATCACGTGGTTTCTTAACTATTTGAAGCCCACGCTAGTAGTACATGATGCTGATCTTTGACCCAAGTTCTATCTTGTTGGTCCCTTGCAAGTTGTTACACAAAGTATTATCGTCCTAGTCTGTGTACTTGAGTGGACACTAATGCTATTGTCTCAACCATTCGGAGATGGATACTAACTGTGTTATTGTAAATTCTCCAGAATGGCTCGAGGAGACCGTGGTAACCACAATGATGAGGAACCACCGCCACCACCCTCGATGGCTCAGGTCTTGATGGCCATTGAGGAGAACCGTGAGCGCAATGAGCGGCTGCTTGAGCAGTTGGTGCAGCAGAATGCACAGAGGAATGGCTGCAACACTCTCACTGACACTAGTACAGAACGACACATCAGAAACGGACCAAAACACTCATCGGAAACGGAGAAACGGTCCGTTTCCCTGCTTCGATGCTGATGTGAGGGGGTTCATCGGCAACGGAGTACAAACTCCGTTTCCAATGTGGAACCCAAATTGCAAACGATTGTTGTAGATAACCGTTTCTGATGTGGAAATTTAATATTAAAAAAAATAGCCGGCTCACAACAGCAATTAATCCAATCGGCTCACAACAGAGCCAGCTTGCAGCAGCAATCAATACAGCCGGCTCGCAGCAGCAATCTGGCCGGTTATTCATTTCACAATATAACACCAAAGATCCAACACAAAGGAACAATTAGAATGCACAAAAGGTATATCCACATGATTATGTGCAACCGTAAATGCCTAATGTAAAAGTTGAATATATAAAACAGCTACCGTCTAGCAGCAGTACAATCTGCACCAGAAATTGCCTTGACTTCTTGCATCTGGCAGCGACGACACAACATGATTCAGCATGCTTCGACCATAACCATGGAGGCTCTCCATCTCTCAAGGGTTCACGCAGTTTTGTGAAGCCGCATAATCTGTGAACTGAGCATCGTTAGCAACAAATTTGACTGTAAACTGCAATTTGACTACAAAGTGCGCACGACCAAGCTGCTTGAAGGCCAGCATCCTACAAATACTTTTAACCGCTCAGCTTGAGGCTCCTGCTAGCTAGTGGAGTTCTTCGTATTTATATTTACTTAAAGCAATACATGACAGCAATGTGGGTAAATTGTGCAAGAGTGAAATGCAGTTCTAAACTACTAATTTCCATGTTTCAGGAAAACTGGGCGTTACTCCATGCCAAAATAAACCAACCTTTCCAGAGTTTTGATCAGGAACCCAGAAGCTTAATGAAGTCTTCAAACCAGTCACTATTTCATCAACTGTGGCTGTGGATGACACCTGCAGGAGAAAATATTGTTAGATACAGATAGAGTAGCTCAAACTCTGACATGCTCTACAAAAGATAGCACTGATAGCGTGAAATACATCAAAACTTCAGAGTAGTAGCGACGCTTTAGTACAAGGAATTAGTTGTAGCTGACTACATGCTCTACAAAAGTAGTACACGGTTAAAATACCAGCTATGCTTCCAAAGAAAATTTCAGAGACCAATTACCGCCAGTTTTTCATCAGTATACTAGTTTTCATCGGAAGTTCCGAAATTAAACACGTGACTTATATCAGCAATGCATAACTGAGTAATGTGAAGCAACACGTGACTTAGGAAAATATAGCTAATTATAATAGCAATGTGAAGCATACTAGCAAAGTGAAATATGCACCGGTACTCGTCTGCACTGAAACCTGAATGCAACTTGAATTAACTCAAACTAGTGTACTGCTGCAGTATTTGTCTCTGTTCTTCTAGTGTAAAGACAATGCAAAGAGATTACTAACCTCATCTCATTATATGTTGTTCTCTTTTTACTTCCGACTTTCTCAGACTGCAAAAAAAACACAAAGAACAGATCATGATACCATTGATATTGGCATAAAGTGTACCTCTACTTGTAGTACTACCAACTTGCAGAAAGGGGTCGCTTGGGGAGAAGGCCAGATACACTGCAGTGTTTCTACTCTTGTGGACCTTTTTTATTCTAAGTTTTGTGATCTAGTTCCTAGACACACACATTTTCTATCAATTAGCCATTCGATTAATGCTGCAGTATTTGTCTCTGTTCTTCTAGTGTGTGCATCACTTCACTAAATCTCACCACACTTGTTTTTCACTGCCAACCATCCGGGTTGCAGGTATGGGTTGGTATATCCGTTGCATACAATGGCCAGCAGCTAAAATAGTAGAGCAATCCAATATAGCGTTGCCATGAGGCATTAATCTAAAGGTGAGTGATGCCCTACAAGAATGAATCATACCAGCAGCTCGGGCTGCCTTGCCCAAAAATTGTTTGGCCTTTGGGTCACATACCTATAGAAGAAAACTAAACAATTATGGTTTGGCAGACAAACATACCAGCAGCTCGAGCTGCCTTGCCCAAACATCTGAAAGCATCAGCCATGCCATGCAGGCAGGGGATAGTGATAGCTCTGGGGAGGCAGCCTAACATCACAACCCAACGGGGACGCCACAGGAAGAACAGTTTGGTCGGTACCTTCTCCGAGTCCCCGCCCTTGTCGGGGTGGTGCTTGATGGCTCACACCACCATCCGGATGCTTGTTGCAGCATCGTGTCGAGTAGGAGGGAGCCGAATCCGGAGGGCAGGCCAGCGCGCGGAAGGCCACCGGCAGCAGCAGCTCCGGGCTGCGCGGATCCGAGACGAGCGCCAGGCTCTAGGGCGCTAGTGAGCTGCGTACGAGAGAGAAGTAGATGAGATTGAGAGGTGAGAGCAAGATGGGTGCTGCGGCTCCCCTGGATCCACATCTGGATCTTGTTTGGAGCGCATGCGTGCTGGCATGTATTGCAGCGCGAGGATGGGAAAAAACTGACCTTTTTCTCCATGGCGAGCTCCGGAACGGCGGTGGGGGGTCTCCTGCCTGCGCGTCCCTCTCGCCGGAGTTGGCGGCCTCGATCTGCTGCGGGGACGAACGAGAGCACCTGGGGGGAGGAGGGGATGGAGGAAGGGAGTCGCGACCGGGATGGCGGGAGGAGAGGGCTGCGGGACCGGCCGGCGGCGCAAGGAGGAACGGGAGAAGATGGAGGCGTCGTTGGGAGGGGAAAGCACGCGGGGAGAGACATGGAGAATGAGAAAGGGGACGGGGCTGCGGTGCACTGGGTTAGGGTTTGAGTATTTATATGACTAGAGTTAAGTTGCATACGGAGCTAAATTTTCACCGTTACCGATATATCGGTAACGGCTAATTTTTTTGTCCGTTGCCGATGTGTCGCGAATCCAGTCTAGGATAGCCTTGTATTTTTTTTAACCGTTGCCTTCGTGAGCGTTGTCTGTTGCCTTTTTCCTGCCGTTTCCATAGAGGGGTATCCTATGTGTCGTTCTGTACTAGTGTGAGTTCCTGCGTTCTCAGCCACCCACCTTCTCTGATGCTAAAGAGCCACTGGAAGCTGATGATTGGCTCCGTGCCTTGGAGCGCAAGTTCTCCGCGCTGCATGTCCCAGTGGCCGAGCAAGGCAACTTCGCCACCTACCTCTTGGTTGGTGCGGCTGGCTGTTGGTGGGAGAGCCATGTGGCATTGTTTCCGGCCAACCATGTCTTCACTTGGGCAGATTTCTGCACTGCCTTCCGTGCGGCTTACATCCCTCAGCCGATCATGGATTTGAAGAGAAGGGAGTTCCTGGATTTGCAACAGGGACGTATGGACCTCCGCACTTATGGTTGTGAATTCAACCATCTCTCTCGTTACGCCCCAAGGGACGTGACCACTGATGCCGACAAGCAAGAGCTGTTCCGCAAGGGTCTTGCGCCGCAGCTTCGCTATGAGTTACTGCCCTTCAAGTTCCAACCTACCAGGAGCTGTTCAACCAGGCTCTTACTCTTGAGCAGGGAAGGAAGGAACTCGAGGCTTCCAAGAGGCCAGCACACGGGGACCACCAGAGTTCCTCGGGTTCTGAGAGCAAGAAGCGCAGGGTGTTTGTTCCCTACAGCGCTGTACCGCGTGCTCCATTCATGCCGAGGGCCGCGGGATACAGGCCACCACCTCCGCGCCCCACTACTTCGACATTTGGGTCAAGCGGAAGTGGGTATCGTCCTCAGCTACCTGCTCCACCTGGACTCACCTGCTACACCTGTGGCCAGGCTGGCCACTACTCCAGGGAGTGCCCCCAGAAGGCACCTTCGGGACACCTGCACGAGCCCCTGCCACCCAGCTGGCAAGGCTGGACCTATTGTGCGTGGTCGCCTGAACCACGTCTCTGCTGAAGAAGCTGAGAGGACCCCGGCGTCCTCATGGGTGAGTTACGAATCAACGACAATTCAGCTACAGTTTTGTTTGACTCTGGAGCATCGCATTCATTCATATCTATAGCGTTTGCAAAAGACCACAACATACCGTTCGAGAAGATGAGCATCCCTTGGTGATCTCCACTCCTGGCTCCAAATGGCAAACCGATGGGGTTACTCCTGAGGTCCAGATTATATAGGTTACTCGTCTTTCCTTTGCTTTGGTAGCTCTGAGGTCAAGGCATTGATGTCATACTGGGCATGAACTGGCTAGCCAAATACCGGGCTAATCTCGACTGTGCTGCCAAGACCATCACCGTGACCACTTCTCCGGCGACATTGTTGAGTATTGGTCTGCACTATCAAGACCTCCATCTTCAGTCATCCCAACCCCGAGATCCTTTGCTTTATGGAAGGCGAATCCCCTCCTGAAATCATGAATACACGTGGTGTGTGACTTCCCGGATGTGTTCCCGGAAGAATTGCCTGGCATGCCACCTGATCGAAGTGTGGAGTTTGTCATAGATTGCTTCCCGGTACTGCTCCGATTTCCAAGAAGCCCTACCGTATGCCGGTGGAAGAGTTGGCTCTGTTGAAAGAGCAAATCGATCAGCTGTTAGCGAAGGATTTCATTCAGCCTAGCAGTTCACCTTGGGGTTGTCCGGTACTCTTTGTCAAGAAGAGGGATTCTACCGTGCCTCGTCTAGTCTCTGATATAGCCGTTGAATGCGGTGACAATCAAGAACAAGTATCCTATTCCTCGCATCAATGATTGGATCAGTTAGCTGGTGCAACAGTATTCTCCAAGATGGATCTGAGGTCAGGATACCATCAGATCAAGATCAGAAAGGAGGATATCCCAAAGACGGCATTTGTTACTCGCTATGGCTCATATGAGTATACCGTCATGTCCTTTGGTCTCACCAATGCTCCAGCTACTTTCATGAGGCTCATGAACTCCATCTTCATGGATTATCTCGACAAGTTTGTCGTCATTTACATCGATGACATCCTCGTTTATTCCAAAACCGATGAAGAGCATGCCGAACATCTTCGGTTGGTTCTGACACGACTTCGAGAACACCGCCTCTATGCCAAGTTCTCCAAGTGTGAGTTCTGGTTGGATAATCTTGTCTTCCTTGGTCATGTGATATCCGCTAATGGTGTGGCTGTCATTCCCGACAAGATTCAGTCCATTTGGATTGGAAAACTCCAATGTCAGTCAAGGACATTCGTAGCTTTCTCGGATTGGCGGGTTACTACCGCCGATTCATCGAAGGTTTCTCCAAGATAGCCAAGGCCCTGACTGACCTTCTCAAGAAGGATAAAAAGTTCGTATGGACGGACGAAGCTGAAGAGAGCTTCAAAACACTGAAAGCCAAACTCACGTCCGCTCCTGTGCTTGTCCTGCCGGACACAGCAAGGATTTCGTCGTCTTCTGTGACGCCTCTCTGCAAGGCTTGGGCTGTGTACTAATGCAAGATGGCCATGTGGTGGCATATGCTTCCGCCAATTGAAGCCGCATGAGCACAACTACCCAACTCATGATCTAGAACTTGCCGCGGTGGTTATGCTTGAAGCAATGGAGACCATACCTGTTTGGTAACCGTTGCGAGATTTTCTCGGATCACAAGAGTCTGAAGTACCTCTTCACCCAGCCGGATTTAAATCTCAGGCAAAGGCGTTGGTTGGAGTTAATCAAGGACTATGATGTGAGTCTGAACTATCAACCCGGCAAAGCAAACGTCGTGGCTGACGCGCTAAGTCGGAAGTCCTATTGCAACAATCTGATGATTGAAAAGGCCCAACCTGCCCTTCATGAAGAGTTCTCTCGTTTGAACTTAGAAATTGTTCCCTCTGGCTATCTTGCAAATCTGGAGATCAAATCTACTCTTGTAGACCAGATTAAGGATGCTCAAAGCGGACAAGGGTATCTGAAAATCAAGGAGAACATTGCTAGCGGGAAGGCCAAATGTTTTTCTGTCAATGAATCCGGAGTTGTTTATTTTGGTGACCGCTTGGTAGTGCCAAAGAAACGAAAATTGAGGGAGCTGATCCTCCAAGAAGCTCATGAATCTCCTCTCTCTATTCATCCCGGTAGTACCAAAATGTACCAAGACCTTCGACCACAATTCTGGTGGACTCGGATGAAACGAGAAATTGCCAAGTATGTTGCTGAATGCGACACCTGTCGACGGGTAAAGGCTGAACATCAAAGGCCTGCCGGCACTCTTCGCCCTATTGCAGTCCCGAGTGGAAATGGGATGAAATCGGTATGGACTTCATCACCGGGTTTCCCAGATCTCCTAAGGGCAACAATGCAATATGGGTAATCATTGATCGACTGTCCAAGGTTGCTCACTTCCTACCAGTCCGTGATGATATACGGGCAAGTCAACTTGCTGACTTTATATGGCTCGTATTGTTCCATTGCATGGGGTCCCTCTGAGGATCATATCGGACCGTGGAAGTATCTTTGTATCCAAATTCTGGCAGAGTTTCCAAACTGCTATGGGGTCCCGTCTCAACTTCAGTACCGCCTACCACCCCAAACTGATGGTCAGACCGAAAGAGTGAACCAAGTTTGGAAGACATGCTTAGGGCATGTGTAATCTCTTTTGGCAAGGGTTGGGAAAAGTATCTCCCTTTCGCGGAGTTCTCCTACAACAATAGCTATCAAGCTAGTCTGGGCATGGCTCCATTCGAGGTTCTATGGAAGAAAATGCCGCACTCCGCTAAATTGGTCCGAGACCGGAGAGAGAGCACTCTTTGGTCCGGATGTGATCAATGAAGCTGAGGAGAAGGTTAGAATCATACGAGAGAATCTGAAGATTGCTCAGTCTAGGCAGAAGAGCTACTATGATAAGCACCATCAGGAAATTCACTATGAAATTGGTGATAAAGCTTATCTCCGCGTCTCTCCCCTTCGTGGCGTTCGCCGCTTCGGAATCAAAGGGAAATTGGCCCCTCGCTACGTTGGCCCTTTCACCGTTCTGGCCAAGCGAGGAGATCTTTCTTATAAGTTGGAGTTACCGGTCATCTTCCCAAATGTACATGATGTGTTTCATGTCTCCCAACTTCGCCGGTGTTTTAAGGATCCTATCCATGGGGTCAATCATGAGGAGCTGGATCTCCAGGAAGATCTCACTTATCGTGAGCACCCCATTCGTGTCCTGGATGAAGCCGAAAGAAAGACCCGTAACAAGACTACCAAGTTCCTCAAAGTTCAATGGTCTCACCATTCCGAGGAGGAAGCAACTTGGGAAAGAGAGTCTAGTCTTCGTGAGGAGTATCCCGACTTCTTTCCGCAATCTTAGAATCTCGGGACGAGATTCCTGTAAGGGGGGTAGAATTGTAACAGCCCAAAGTTTGAGAACCTAAAAACCAGAGTAAAATTTTCGCTTTTGTGTTTCATTGCATCATGGCATCCATTTTGAGTTGCTAAATAACACACTATTTGGTTTGGCATCACTATAAACAAAATGCCAAACTTGATACAACAAATCCCAAATTAATGAAAGCACTCAAACTTGCAAAACATAACTACTTGACCTCTAAGATTTGTCAAGGAAGTGCCAAGAGTTCAAAATGGTATTTTGAACTTGCTCTAAAATCCCTAGAGTGTTCTTCTAATTTTCAAATTACCAAAAATCCCTAAATAAACCCTATGAACAAATGTTGTCCAAACTATTTTATTTTGCAACCCCAATTTTTGTGGTGCTTCTACATGCTGTTGGGAGGCTACAAGAATTTTCTCACATTTTTCTAAAATGTCTAAGTCCCTTAATTAAATCAGTGAAATGCTGCTGGATTTAAAAGAAACAGAAAAGGACTAAATTGTAGTTGGGGAAATAAGAACAAGGGATTTTTTGCAATTTCTTCTTCTTCCTCCTGTAGCGACCGAGCTCTGCTCGCGTCGCACCAGCTCGCCGTCCTGCGCCTCTCCGACGCCGCGCCAGGGGCCCCCTCTCTACCTCCACCGCGAGGAGAGGAAGAGCACCACGAGGCCCACTCCTTCCCCGTTATTTTCTTCCCCGTTTCCTCTCTCGTTCCCTGCCATGGCGGAAACCTAGCCGCCACAGTTGACTGCCGCTCCCCGCCGCTGTAGTCCACGCCGAGCACCGCCGTCTGGGGCAAACGCTCCGCCGTGTCGTCCTCTCCATCTCCGCCGAAGGAATCGACGCGGGAGGGCCGCAATCGACCGCGCCGTCCTCGTCTTCCCCGACCACGGCTGAGCACCGTCGAGCTCCGCGCCGCCGCTGTGGTCCACCTCCGGCCTCGCCGTCTCTTTGCACGTGACCGTGGTGAGCACGCCGTCCTCCGGGACCTCTTCTCTCCCTTCCCGTGCTCTGTGTTGGTCGCGCCGACGAAGCCCGTAGCTCCAGTGCGCCGTAGTTCGCCGTCGCCTGCGTTCTCGCCGCGCGTCGGATATTCCAAATCGATCTCGACCGGATAATCCGAGCAACTCCAGTACGAGTGGCATGTTGGTCCTTAGCGAAATTTCAGACCTTCGTGTTGATCGAAAAATCCGAGTGATGCAGAATCGGATAATCCGAATTGTACCAGTACTCTAGAGAACCGTATGCCTCTGGGTCCTTAGCCGTGTCAAGCCACGTACATCGGATATTCCGAGTTCAAAACAAATCGGAAATTCCGAAAATTGTCCAGCACCAGAAATTATCCTGTTTCAAATTATTTTCGTTCTAATTTGGATAAATAATTGTACTGTGTTATAAATAACTTATTAAAGGCACATATTTAAAAAGAGGAAATTATAAGTGTAATAAATCTTTATCGAGACATCCTAGAAATGTGTTCGTTATACCAAAATGTCCGGAAAATTGTGAACTAACCTTTAAAATAAATATCATGCATATTGGAGCACCATTAGAGGACTGCACTTGTTACAAGTTAGTAGAATCATTAAGTTAAATATGGGGAGTTTTCCTATCTGGTTGAAGTAATTATTCTCGCACCCCATTTAAAATTGCTAGAAAGCTTATAAAAGGTCCAGCACCTTAAATTGTCATGTCATCATGTTTGTGCATTGCACCTTCTGTGTTTGTGGTATTTATTTGTTTCTTTCCGGTGTTGTTTGTGCATCGGTAGACCAAGGAGCTGAAGTGCCACCACCGTATCGTGACGATCCCTATTACCAGTCATATCAGCAAGGCAAGCGTAATCCCCCCTCTGAGCATGTCTTATCCTATTTTCCGCAAATATTTTCTCCACTATACTATTGCATGCAGTTCCAAATGTCAATTTTATTGAATTAGAGTATCCTATAGTTGCATTAAGTTTCCGATGCCATTATCTGTTTCCCTCCTATTATCCATAGGTTTGTATTGTTGGCCTGAGATACTTAACTACGCAATGTTGATGCTTAGCCATGCTTAGTTAAATGTTTATTCGTCCGATGGATATTTCATGTTGGAAACAGATGTGGAAATGTTCGGATGATGGTGGAGAAATTGTGGTGACAGGTAATAAAATGCTTAAAGGTGGGGATGAGAGGCCACTGTGGTTGTGGTGCTTTGTCTCGTTCTCGTCGCCTAGGTGCGAGTTCTTTACCTCTTGAACCAAGACTGAGCGTACAACCATGCGTGAGGCCTATGCAATTGCAGGAACCCTTATTCGACTAAATAACTTGTGAGGGGCTAGCCAAGGTCCTCTAGTTCGAGCTTCCATTTGCGCGTGTGTGAAGATGGTGGTTGAGAATGGGATGCGGATTGTGGTGTTAGGAAATAAGTGGCCGTGGGGCAGGGTGTTGGAGGCACTGAACCTGTCCTATCGCCACTGATGATCCTGGAAAGTATCAAGCGAGGGAGAAGTCGTCACCGCTCCCACCCAGCCGGCTCTCCAAGGAAGAGAGCTAAAAGCTAGGCAATGGGCCGGACGGTACGCGTGGCAAACATTGTACACCCCTGCAGGGTAAATCTTTTCGAAAAGCCGTGTCCGCGGTTATGGACGACTTGGGAAAGGACGATAAGATCATAGAATAACTTGAACGGAATGATTAAAACCTGGGTACTAAAGGTACCACTCAAGAATGCAAGGTTGACTTTCTCGAGGGTGATTCGGGGAGGTGCCTTTGTAGAACAGGCACAATGATGATGGTGGTTGATGATGAGAAAGGTTATTAAGAGAAAAGAGTTACTTCTTACCCCTCTTTGAAAATGTTCTGATAGTCGATGCCATGGAGTGGTGTTTTATAAATAAAATCAGCTTTATGCAAAACAGCCATAAAAATTTGAAAGCCTCATCGAGCTAAAGCTCTATTTAATCTTGCGAGTTCGTCGAACTCAACGTCGTTTGTTTTGTTTCAGAGGAGGACTTCACCGACCTCGAAGGTGGGTTCTTTGTGGACGTCGACGACTAGTCTGGGGTTCCCAGATGGCAGCTTGGGACATCTCGGAACAGCTGGCGCTGGAATGTTTATTTGTAGGCCTCTTAGGCCATAATTTGGTTCTTGTTGTTTAGAACAACTTAATTCGCTTCCGCATGTTGTAATGTTGGGTCTGTGACCTCTAGTTGTAATTTGCTATCTTTCTCTATTATAAGAGTTGAACTATAATACTTTGAGTCGTAGAGTCTGTGATGTGCCAGTTGTTCCACAAGTTTTGATCTCTCTATTATGCATTGATAGTTGTGCCTGTGTTAAGGCATCAATCGGGGTGTTGCGTTGCCGATGATCAATTTCGAGCAACGCCAGCCAAAGGTTTTGGCCGGGGATTGGTAAACCCGTAACCTCCGGTTGTATCGCTTAACCGGTGACACACAACATCACTGTATAGCAGTCGGGTCGGGGCGCTACAGTAACGACCTGGAATAATTCAGAAAACCACATTGTAGTTTCTGCTGTATCAAGTTTTCGGAAACCACATAAGTCAGTTCAGAAAACCACATTGTAATAATTCAGAAAACTACAAAGTAAGTTCATGACAAATACAAATAAGGCAGTTATTACATAGTTCAACCTAGGTATCACATAAGTCATACAATCACATAGTGCAACTGGTATAATTATACAATATTGTCACTTTTTCCTTCCCCTCTTGGCTGCCAACTTGCGGACTATTTGTCCAACTGGACTGAACAATTTCTTCTGCTTTCGGTTCCTTACGGGCGGTTGGCTCGGCTGAGATGGTTGTGGTGCACCCATCAACTGTGACAAAGGTATCTCCTCCCAGCTCGTGTCCTGCTCCTCCACTTCTTCCTCTGATTGCTCATGTTCCTCTTCCTCCGAGTGCTCCTGCTCCTCCTCCTCCGACTGCTGCTCCTCCTCGCCCTCCTCGTCTTCGTCCTCCTCCTCCGACTGCTGCTCCTCCTCGCCCTCCTCGTCTTCGTCCTCCTCGTCGTCTGTCTCATGGGCTTCGGTTGCCTTTGCACCGTGGCAGGCAAGCATAGCCGCCAGCCGACGAGATCGCTTCATTAACCTCTGCAAAACAAACAAAGGTGCATACATCAATAGCACTACCATACTGCACACCACCCGGACTCCACTCATGGATATATAAAAATGCATACCGTCATGGTTTCCCTAAGATTTGTCTCAGACTCCACCGTACCGGGCATATGCGATAGAGAATGTGCCGCCTCGTTAACGCTCTGAGTAAGCTCCAGGCCCTAAAAACATGGAAGACAATTTAGTCACAAATAGACATGACACATTAAATTTAAGTTCAATTTGTGTCCTACCACACGGTTGAAAACGGGTGCGTAATCCCTAGATGTTCCTGCGCTCTCCTTAACCGCCAAATTATATTCATTATCACCATCTTCGGTGCCTAAATCTAGACAATCTTGTGTGGTCCAAGTGGGCTTTAGCTTAAGGCGGTGTTGCTCTTCATGCCAAGCAAGGTGCGCCTCATATTCGCTCTCCCTAACCATTGTACCGTCCAGTTCACGGTACTTTTCTCTATCATTCCACATCTCAATCCACTGGTTGTGTTTAAGATCCCATTCCTTCACTTTTGGGCACCTCTTCCGATCAATCCTATGCACAAATAACAAACATATCATCAACAATTCATATTGACAAGTCAAATGTTTACCCGGGCATTCCAACACTAACCTATGAAGATCAACACTTGTGCTCTGGCTTGCCGGCGGGGTTCGTTGCCTCCTTCCAAATTGTGTTGCAACTCGTTGTGGGAGGTGCCACTCGACGGCATAGAAACATATCATCGGACACTTAATGCGCCATAGGTTCTCGTCACGCGTACACATCGCGTTGAGACGGAAACCCCTTTCCTGAGAGTATGGCCTCCATATGACCTACAAAACAAAAAGCATTAGTTTCAATGCTAGATGTCACAAAGGTGTGTCAAATTTAATGTTACAACAACATACCAAGTCGTAAGACAGCGTGTCAAGCTCATTGGTATAGCTCTTGTAACGGCCCATGGACAAGTCTTTGTACCCCTCCACTCTATCCCATGTGTACGCGACAGTTGGCAGCCGCCATTCATCATCACCATCAAGGTCATAATCCCATAGAGTTGGTGGGAGTTTGCGAGGACGTCCAACCGGAATCCGCTCCCACATCCAAATCGTGAGGGGCCAGGCAGCGCCGTTTAGCGAGGCTCCCTTTCCCTTCTTACGACATGCATTGTCCAGCTGCACAATAACAATCATGTCAAATGCCAAATGAAAGTAACATACACAAGCAAGGTATGCAAATAAACTACCTGACGGTATAGAAAGGCTAGACCCGCCGACCCCCGGCTGTACTTGACGTTCCAATCACGTAATGGGTCAAGCCACATCCACGAGGCCGTGTCCCCTGACCCATCTGGAAAGATCACCCGGGCTAACACATACCACATGTATGCCCGGGCATACTGCTGCACCATCGGTGCATCGGCATCTGCCGGGCATGGCCCAAACTGTCGAAGCCACGAATACGATACACCCGCTGACCTAGTATCTTTCACTCCTTCCGGCGGCACCGGTGGTAATCTGCCGGTGAGACCAGGAACCCGCTGGCGCCACCCGACAAGATCCACCCTCCCAGTCAAAGCGGCTCCGTCGATCGGAAGAGCCGTGATCATGGCAAAATCCTCAAGAGTGACCGTCATCTCTCCACACGGCAAATGGAAACTGTGGGTCTCGGGTCTCCAACGATCAATAAGGGCGGTAATGGCCGTGTGGTTGAACGCCGGCGGCTTACGCTTGAACTGAAGGACAAATGGGAGAAGACCAGCCGCCTCAAAGTATGGCTCGTACCGAACATCGTAGGGCATGTCCTCCGCACTATGGCCCCTCATGCGCATAGGACCGATAGGCTGCGAAAGATAAAACATGATGTGCTCACTATCTTTGTAATTGCAACAAAAAAAATGGAGAACATTATTTACCTTCTCAGCTAAGTCCATATCTCCCCTCTCGATAAGCCGGGCACGATGTTCCTTGTCATACACCAAATCAAGCCCAGGGTAATAACGTTCCGGCGGGTCATCCATCCTAAAAGATATGTTAACTTCACATAAGTATTCATCCAAATTTTCATGAACATGTAAACATTCATATATTCTAAATTTTGTCCTCCGAAATAAATAAATAATATGCCACAAATACCTACACATCAATTTCATGCCCCAAACCCATACATCTAAAACAAATATATATGAACTAGAGATATCAAATCCATGAACACATAAACATTCATACATTCTAAATTTCGTAATCCTAAACAAATAAATAGTATACCCCAAATACATACACATCACTTCCATTCCCCAAACCCATTCATCTAAAATCCATGAATTAGAGAGGACAAATCCATGAATTTAGAACTACTTCATCTTATCTAGGGTTTGAACTACTACATCTAAAATAATCTAGGGTTGAACTACTATATCTAAAATCATCTAGAGTGAAGAGATCATCTCGGGTTTCAACAAATAATCTACAGCAAATAGATCATCCAGTGTTTCAACGAATAATCTAGATTCGGCCTAGATTATGGACGAAATTGAGAGAGAGAAGGGAGGCTTACCTTCCGCCGCCGCCGCCGCCGTCTGTTCCCGCCCCGACCCAGCCGGCGATTCGAGAGAGCAGAGGGGAGAGGTCGCGCCGCCACCGTGCCTCGCGCCGCCGCCGTCTGTTGTAGGGCTAGGTCGAAGAAGAGGGGAAGAAAAGATGCGGGCTAGGTACGAGCGGAGCATCACTTAACTGCCGGCCTCGTACCGCCGGTTTACAGGGCGGTACCGTGTTGAAGTGTACCGCCAGATGCCCCGGCGGTATCCCTCCAAGTTTACCGCCTCTGACATAGGCGGTATCGCCACGTCAGCGCAGTCAACCGGAACGAGCGGACCGTGGACCCGGAATCATACCGCCAGTGACCGCGGCGGTACCCGTGTAATCTACCGCCAATATGTTGAGCGGTACGAAAAAGGGTTAGATCCGGCTAAACTTTCGAAAAGGGTTCATTTTGTGCTGAACTTTGCCGTGAGGTTCAGAATTGTCGATTTTGCCTCTCTACTCCTACTCGTGTTGATCGTACGTACCACGGCTAGACATCAGCGGCGGCAGAGGCTTTGTTGTAATGTACATACTTGTATTCATTCAGAAAGGAGTACGAAGTACAGACAAGTACACACGAAGAAGGAAAGCAGAGAAAACGAAGAACAACAAAGCTTGCACTCTCCAACCGCATCCTCGAGATCGACGAACGCCGGAACCCCGCACCGCCGGAGGCGACGAAGGAAGCCGCCGCGAAGAACGATCACCCAAGGAGCAGCAGAGCCCCTAGCCCAGAGGCGTTGATGAGCCGCAACAATCTCCAACTCCGAGAAGCTGAAGCTGATGACGATGAACACGAATCGGCCGGGGGCGGCCCCCGAGCTCCAGCTGCACCGGATCTGGAGCCAGAGCCCCAAACCCTCCACCTTCTTACCACTTACCCGCGAAGCCGCTGCCTCGAAGCCTCCCTTCCCTCCTTCAGCATCACGAATCCAGCGCCGCCGCACCACGGCAACCGGAAAGGAATGACCGCGCACGGCAGATCCGAGGACCCGCGAGCACGGCCAGGTCGACCACCACGCGACGAAGCACCACCGGAGCTCCACCGCCGAAGAGGACGGTCGCCGACACCAAACACCCCACCGACCGCACCACCGACTCCACAGCGCCGCCGGCGGGAACCCACTCACCCCTACTCTATGTACACGAAGGGGTCCGGGGATCCCCCACCCACCCGCCGCCGGAGCGGACAGGGTAAGGGAGATCCCACGGATCAGCGACGGCGAGAGCGAGGCGACCAGGCGGATCCAGAAAATCGTCCTTCTCCACTGTAGCAGGAAAGGGGAGGGGAAAACCCTGACATGCACCTCTCGCCTCTCGGCCGGTACACTGCACTCAACACCTGTGCATCTGACGGCACGCATAGTGGCATGTGCGTTGCGCGCGGTAGGAATCAGGATCGATCGAGCCGAGCCGAGCCGGCCGATCAAGAAACAGAATGGCTAGCTAGCACACTGTAAATGGATTAATCCTGCCCAACTTGATCCATCTTCCAGGAAAGGAAAACGCGTGCGCAGCGCACCGACCTGCACCGTACCGCCCACAGTACTAGCTAGTTCGTGGGATACACGAATGCCATTCCAAATTTGCAGTCAAGATCGACGCAGCGTCTATGCCTAGCGTGGCGAGCATTTATCGACGAATCATCAAATCAGACGAACAATTACCCAAGCAAACACATGTCCTCACGTGGCCTGGCTGCATCACCGTGCAGGATCGATCACTTCCGATTCTTCGTTGATTGTGACTCACTAACACCATCAAGTCACCCTCTCCGTATCAAAATGTAAAACTTTCTAAACTTTTGGTTTTGTCGCGTATGTGTACATAGTTTAGTGTGTTGATTTATTTGTACCGAGTTAAACGACCTAAACGAGTAGTTGAGAAAATCAGGTTGTTTTACCCAAACTTGTTTACCGTTTAAAATGAAAATTCGGCTCGGCTCGTTTGCCAACGAGTACATGGCAAGTTAGAGCATCTCCTCCGGCGCTCTCAATAGAACAATTTTATTTACAAATCTATATATTTTTTTTAAAGGCTCTATAAAACTACTCGTTGTCCTCCTCCTCCGGTGGTGGTGGTGGTGGAGTAGCCAACGCATTCTCCTCCTGTGGGGGTTGTGGAGATCCCGGTCGTATTGCATGCGCCGCCGGAGCTTCCCATGGTGGTGCAAACCACCTAGAGTCTGTACCAACCAAACTAGACTCCCATGGGGAGCAATGTTCCCACGAGGTTCAAGACGGCTGTGACGGAGTTGCCAGCTCGTCCTGCTCCTGCTTTGGTTGCGGCCCTTCGGCCTCCTGCTCCAGCAGCACTCCCTCCTTCTCCTCCGGCGCCGGCATCACCGCCTCCTTCTCTGACAACGACATTACAGGGAGGCGAGTGGAACTGGGAGATGGAATGTGGCGGTGCGGTTAGGAGAGGCCGGTTTAAAAGCACGGGCTACTGGCTGCATCGTCTCTCCCCAAGCGATGCACCCACTTCCGATCATAACGCCAACACTATTTTCCCAAGCGACGCATCTCAGAGGAGGCAACAAGTACATTAGAATCGTTGTGTTGCTGACGCGTCGACCCCGCACGTCAGATCCGACGTGACGCGCCTTGCCGCAGTTGCTGGCTCGCCCGCTTGCCTCGCTAGAAACAGGGCGAGAAGTGGAGTTGTTGAACACTCTATTGGGTTACGCCGGCAACTTTTGAACTATTGGGCTCGTCGTCGGGGGCCGATTTCATGCCGACACGATTCAATAGACCTATTGAGAAAGCAATTGTGCGCATAGGTGGAGATGCTCTTACAAACTACTCTCCTCGTTTAGGTCGTGAATTTTGTATTTTTATTTCATCCCACCCTGACGTTCCAATTGCCAAGTTTAGCACTCTACTCCAACTTTAGCAAGGAACAACTGCCCAAACATGATCACTCGTCAATAGGTACAGTACTCCAGTTCCGAACCTTGCATGCACCCTGCTAGCCGGCGGCCATGCATGCATTGCCCCGTCCGGCGTCCGTGCACGCAGGCGCCAAGCCACGAAACGACAGGCTCTCGTCATGGTCGTGATCAGTTTGATCCGCGCGCCCTCCAAGAACGATGTGCCCCCAGCTTTGCATGGCAAATTTGACAGATTTGACCCTTTTTTAAATCATTTCACAAAATGGACCAAATTCAAAACATTTCACGATCTGATCCTTTTGCATGGCGCCCGCCTCCGGGGCGCCGTATTCTGTTCTACAACGTCCTGATCCAGGGTGCCGAAGACCATGCCACGTCGGAGCAGCGGTGCCCGCAGTTCGTAAGTACGGCGCCCCAGGCCAGGGCGCCGTACAACTTAAAAACCACAGCCCGCGCCGCCGGCCTCCACTCACCCAGTTCTTTCTTCCTCCTCCAGCCCGAAGCTCTATCTCTCTTCCCCTCACTTGACCCACTCCATTTCCACTCAAATCCCACCGAATCGGAGGGATCTATCGTGCAATTCGTGTCCTCTGCATTCTCCACGGTAAACTCCTTTGTTCCCCTCAAATTTGGCCAACATAAATTTTGGCATTTGGTTGTATTGTGCAAATTCGTGGAAACCCTAGAAATGAATGTGGGAAGCAAAATCTTTAGCTCGGTGTTGATATTCGGGCCATAGGCTTTAGGATTTGTATGCCATGGTAATTGGTTATGATTTGTATGCCATGCCTAGGGATTTTGTAGGCCAAACCCTAACTCTATCCCTAGAAAATGTAATGCTATGGTTATGGTTTCTAGGAAAAGTGGTATGCCTTGTTCGGAATTTCGGTAATATAATTGTCGTTGTGATGGCCTTTATTGTTTTGTTTATATTTAGATGTCGAGAATCGTGAATGTTCATCATGTGGACTTCGCGGCTTTTTCGAAAGGAGATTTACATGAGCTTGACACGGAGGAGAAAGTGATTGTGTTTGACACTCCTAGTCCTACCCTAGCCGATGTTGTGGAGAAGGTCCGAAGTGAGTTGAATTGGATGGACAAAAATGACGGAGTTCATTTGAAAGGAAGATACAATGTTGGGTTTGATCAGTACATTCGTTGGAAGATGATGACTCTCGACTCTGAGATTCGTTGGCAAGCTTATATGGAGGCTGTCTTTGCCTCACAAGACAAATCTCTAGAGTTATTTGCCATGAAGAATGTTGAAAGTCGATTGCACATTGACTTGAATCGGCCTAGCGGTGGTAGTAGCCCGGTTCAACATGAAGAACAACATGAGCCCCATGAGCCGGATTGGTATGAAACCACAATGAGCCAACCTCCATTGAGCCAACCTCCATTGAGCCAACCTTTGAGGCCGGAAGTAGGTCAACAATTAGAGCAACGTTGGAAAGATCGTAAGAAGGAGGCCTTAGATGAAGATGTCGAGAATGATGAGACCGCGGCTGACGAAACGGAAGGTGATGAGGCCGAGGGTGATCATGAGGAAGGTTATCTTAAAAATTATGATATTGGAGATGTCGAGGCCAATTGCTATGAAGAGGACATGGATCCGACTATTCCATATGGTCGAGC
This sequence comes from Poa pratensis, assembly GCA_947311845.1. Classification (NCBI taxonomy): domain Eukaryota; kingdom Viridiplantae; phylum Streptophyta; class Magnoliopsida; order Poales; family Poaceae; genus Poa; species Poa pratensis. The sequence continues at coordinate 20,050,395 of CAMZMU010000010.1, forward strand.
TTATGCATTGAACTCCGACGACGAAGGCCCGGATGAAAAGATTGACGAGGACGGGTTGACGGCTAAGGAAGCCAAAGCATTTATGAGCGCATATGGCCGGGATCATCGGAAATCGCTGTTTCGTGATCTAAGCCTCGCGGATGAGGCTATTGTTGATGGTGGCACAACAAAAATACTTGGTCCAAGGCCATATTCTCAAAAAGATATTGACCTACACAGTCACGGGGTTAGCAGTGGAACTATATTCCAATGCTTCGAAGAACTACAAACTTGGCTTAAGGAGTATGCGGTGAAGCACCATCGACCATTTGTTTTGAGGCACTCAAACATGAAGGTTCGCTACACGGTTAGATGTGAGGACTTCAATAAATGTCCATGGATTGTCCGCGCAAGACCAATCAAAGGAGGGGACCAATTGAAGATTACAAATAGTGTGTTTACGCACACATGTGGTGGCAAGCATGTAGACAAGAAAAAAGTTAAAAACGATCACCGTCAATTGACCTCGGAGTTCATCGCTCACAAAATTACGGGCAGTGTGAAGATCTTACCGACGGAACCTATTAATGCCGTGATAGAGTATGTGAAGAAGCTATTCCATTACACGATAAAGTATGGGAAGGCATGGAAGGTCAAGCAAGCCGCCTTTAGGATATTGTATGGTGATCGGGAAGAGTCATACAACCGCATTGGCATGGTGTTGGGAGCCATGGCGGCAACAAACCGGGGAATGTATTATGTGGTTGAGCCGAAAGGCACGCATACTAGGACATATGAAGGTCAAATGGTCCGGGTTTTTGGGCGTGCATTCTCGACATTCGAGCCGTGCATCAGGGCATTTCAACATTGTAGACTGGTTTTGTCTATGGATGGGACATTCCTCACCGGCAAGTTCAGGGGCTGCATCATGGTCGCTATGGCGCATGACGGTGGGGACAGATTGGTGCCTTTGGCATTTGCTTTGGTGTCCGCGGAGAACAATGACAACTGCGAGTGGTTCCTAGGTCTAGTGAGGACCAAAGTTGTTGGACCAGAAAGAGAGATTTGCATCATCTCAGACTGCCACCAAGGGATACTAAATGCAGTGGAGATTCAAATTCCAGGATATGGTCGTGTGCAGCATCGGTGGTCCATGCGACATTTTGTCTCAAACTTCTACAGGGTCTGTGGAAGTAAGGAATTATCTGATGAGCTCAAATATTGTTGTCTAGCCTTCACCGCTCGTCATTTCAAGAAATTGTATGACAAAATATTCCGCCTTGCAACCCCCGGAGGTAAAGAGTTCCTAATTAGGAACTTGAAGGATAGAAACAAGTGGTCACGTGCTTATGACTATCAAGGCGTGAGGTACGGTGACATGCAAGCAACATGGCCGAATGTTTCAACAAAGTTCTGAAGGGTGTGCGTGCGTTGCCAGTGTCAGCAATTCTCGAATATACCGTCATAAAGTCAAATGAATACTTCTTGAAATGGAGTGAGGTCACGGCTAAGCTAATAGCCGGTGATAACAAAACAAACAAGAAATATGACTATACACCGAAGATCGACAAGTGGATGGTATATCAGAAAAGGAAGGCTAACACGCTAGAGGTACAAGAATTTGAAAACACAGAGTTGGTTTATGAAGTCCACGAGCCCCGAGGAATCACTCAAGGCGGTGTCCAATATGGAGGTTGCTCGTTCAAGGTTTATTTGACACAAGGCGAGTGTTCATGCGCGAGACCAACCGTTTACCATCTCCCTTGCTCACACATGTTGGCGACAGGACGAGTTAGGAAAGTGGGTTACGAAATGTCAAGTAATATTAGGATGCACGAGCATACTATTGAGGCTGTTAAGGCCACATGGTGATAATCCCCAAGAGCAAGGAATCACTGTAGCACAATTCGATAAGTATTTGAGTGTCGAACCCACGAGGAGCTGAAGGCAAACTATCTATTCTCTAAAGCCCTATAACCCTCTTATATGGCCGTTTGTGCAAAGCAATAAGTTTAAATATGAAAGGAACTAACTAATGAAAGCAAGTGATGTGGAATGGGTTTGTCTAGTAACAAGTTTCTCAATCAAGTTTCAGACGCAAGTTTCTTAGAGCAAGTTTCTCAAAGTAGCAAGTAGCAAATATCTCAAGTAGCAAATATCTAGCAATTGTTATTTCATTCGTGTGGTTGTCACAATTAGTGAAGCACATGTTTCAATCTTAATTGTTTCTTCTAGGAAGGAGCCATAAATAGGTGTAGCCAAGTAAATGAACTAAAACCCCTTATGATGGATCTCATGGCCAAGTAAATGAGCACACAAGAATTATTAAGACATAAAAGTCCCACCATAGCCTTAAGTTCTAAGGTCCCCTATATATATCCCCCAATAAAGTAACTTCATGGCTCGGTCTCAGGTTTACGTGTCCTCCCAAGTCTTCCTCACTCCATTACATTACCGGTGATCACCTTACATGCATTCCCCAACATATGTGTGCACTCATATATTGTACATAAAGACAATCATAAAAGATAACAAAACTTGTATGCAACCAATCAACGAACTATTTCACTATTGCCATGAACAAATCACTTCTCAAACATAGATGGGGAGACACAATAGATCAAGAGAATAGTATATTGCATCATATATCATGTTTGCCAAGAGTTTACAGTGGAGAGATGGAGATGATCTTGCTGTAGATGTTGATGATGAACACGCCGGAGGGGGTGGAGCCCTCCGGAGGTGATTCCGGCGGCGTTTCCCCCTCCGATCTTCTCCGGCGGCAGCCTTCTGACTCTCTGTTTCGTGGTTTTGTGTTTCTCCGCCGCCTCCTCCCGAAACTCCTTGGGGGACTATTTTTATAGTCGGTTTTAGGTCAAGACGAAGCCACGGAGACGAAAACGGACGGCATCGGAGCCACGAGGGGGGAAAGAGGGTGCCTCACGCGGCCAGGGAATCTTGCCGCGTGGGACCACCTAATTCCCTCCTCGGACTTCCTTTTTCGCGGATCCTTGGCTCGTATGTCTTCTTCCTTCCAAATATTGGGCCCCGTAAAATCTTAGGTCATTTGGACGTCGTTTGAGTCCCTAAAAGTCAAAAACATGGAAAAAGGGGTTTTCTAGTTCTGCAGGGTTAATTCCAAATAAATGGGGAAACTGTGAAATATTCCCAAAATCAATATAAAACAATGATATAACCCTTATATGATGCAAAATATCATGTAATATAATGCAAAGTTCATGTATGTATTTTACATACATCACATGGGCATCGAGGTTCCAACCCTTTCTAGACCCATCAGTTTGGCCGGTTTATGAAGGTCTTGCTCTATTCCCCGATCTGACTACGAAGGTGGATAAACTGGAAGACGGCATACAAAGCGTTTCAAGAATGACATGGACGATTGGGGCGGTGGTTACAATCGCGAATGGGGCAACCAACATTTTGTAGAGCCTACACAAGAACAGTACGGGAGTGGTAGTAGCAGGAGAAAGAAAGCAAAGGGAAATGATGGTGGAAGTACAAGTCAACCAGTTGGAGACGCTAGCCAACCAAGTGGTCATGGCATACCAAATGTTGGCAATGTAAGCGGCCATGGTCGTGGCTTACCAAATGCTGGCAATGTAAGCGGGCATGGTCGTGGCATACCAAATGTTGGCAATGTAAGCGGTCATGGTCGTGGCATACCAAATGCTGGCAATGTAAGCGGTCATGGTCGTGGTGTACCAAGTGGCTATGAGAGCGGGCATGGTGGTGACATACCAACTGGTGTACCAAGTGGTGGTGGTGGAGAATGTGCTGAGGCTAGTGTTGGTGGTTACCGACGTGGTGGCATGCCATATTGGTTAGGATTTCCACCAAATCGTAGAGGTGGTTTTAGAGGTAGAGGTAGGGCGTAAATAAGGTAATAGCTTGCATCTACTACTTGAAATTACTTTTCAGTTGAGTTTCTTATTTCATAATGTTCTTTTTTCTCCCAACTAAGTTCGAACTTGCAATTTGTAGGCATGGACTGTTCTGGTCTGGATGCGAAGCCGATGGCATGGCAGCACAGCATTGACACTACCGTAGGGCATGAGGCGCCGAAGTGTTGGTGCGGTGACATTTGCAAGATGAAGCAGTCCAGTGATTGGGACGAGACTAGAGGACGGAGATTTTGGATGTGTCCCAACTATGCTTGGGACAAGCCCAAGTGAATAAAAAGCAAGCCAAAGTCAACAAAAAGCAAGCGGAAGGCTCCAGTAAATATGGAGCGCCCGCAGGTACATGTGTTTCTCTTACAAATAACTAACCTCTGTTGTTTTCAAATTCTAACTCATTGTGTTTGTAGTCGCCTCCGCCTATTTGCAAGTACTACCGGTGGATAGACTTCGAGCAATGCAGCCTCTACAAGAGCAAGGTCAAAAATATGGTCGACAAATCATGGGAGCGATTCTAGGAGAAAGATCGTGAGGAGAGCGGGCCCAAAAGAAGATGGAGCAAGCTGAGAGGGACGCAATGCATGCTGAGAAGGAAAAGAAGCTCCGCGAGAAGGAGAGGCATGAAAAGACTGAAAAGGCTCTTATTGCAAGATTGGCGTGGGAGGCGGAACAAGGTGAAGGTGCAAGGGCGGGGAATGAAGAAGATGATAGACGGCGTGAGAGGACTCGTCGTGCACGAGAGGAGGAACAAGAGGAAGAAGACCGGCGAAGCGCAAGGGCAAGTATCCCCGTTGGACTCAATAGAGTTTTAGAACATTCTATTCGTCCGAAACTTGTAGCGAACCTAGAAACTACCCGAACAAGCCATTATGTATGTCGTTAATCTGTACTCGCCCTTATGGTGTACTGATGTATGTCACGAACTTTTGATATTTCTTGCTGTCTTTTTTCTGTGCGCATTTCCAACAAACATGCCTTTTTGGCTTAAGTTTCCACAAAACTGGACACACGGCGCCCTGGGCGAGGGCGTTGTGGTGTATAACATGGCGCCCGGAGCTCTGCGCAACGTCCGGGGAACATCCGTGCTAAAACAGAGCGCACGCGGATGTCGTCCCGGATAAGAGACCACAGCGCCCTGGGTGGGGGCGCCGCACCTGTAATCACGGCGCCCTAGCATAGGGCGTTGAACACTCCAGATTTCCGGACAGACTCCGTGCTACCTCCGCTGTAAAACAGAGCGTGCGCGGAGTCAGGCCCGGACACGAGGGTACGTCGCCCCAACTGGGGGCGCCGTACTATAGACCATGGCTCCCCCACCCAGGGCGTCGTGCTCGCTGAAAAAACAGGTTCATACTTTGCTGTTTTCGTTATGGCCAGATTATTACCAGATTTTGTGTGAACATTTCGAACATTTAAAAAACAGGAAATATAACGACACATGAATAGTGCAATAAATTAAAGAAACGACACACGCATTGTGCAAAGAAATAAGAAGTTACACGAATAAAATGACACAAGATTGTCTCTACCATTACACGAATAAAGCGACACTCTACCAGTACACGAATAAAAGGACACGGATTGTCTCTAACTCAAACTAGTCCGAACTTGCCTCGGACGTCTCACCCTCGACGTGATCTTCATCATCATCATATCCCCTACCAAAAGGAGGTGGAATACCAGCGAAACCATTGAAGTCATCTTCTTTGACAGGCGACATTTCGAAATCGTCGACGTCACTTGCATCGAGGTAGCCCTTCGAATCAAATGGAACATTGTTGAAGCCACGTTGCGTACGGTCATCTCGAAACTCCCGTAAATGCTTCTTTTGAAGAGCATGCATCTTATGACTCCGCACATTCGTTGCTTTGCACATGGACCATAAGATAGTGAAATAGTTGAGTAGCCCGCTCGTATTCCCTGTTGCCCTACTGGATGATGCACCCATTCCAACATTCCTTGAGGAGTTGATGGTGGAGTCATTGCGCTTAACCATAGGTTGGTACGGACGATGAGTAACAGTTTTCAGAAACAAATCCAGCAGGAGTGGCATCTTTTTGTATAGTGGCTGGTCCTTCACATACTTGATGAAGGCGTAGATGTAGGGTCCATAGCATAGAGATCGGCGGTTTATGACCACCTGTCTCATAGTCTCGTACATCCATTGCATCATATCAATCTGACCATCATGATGGCGAACTTGGTACAATAGCTGGATCACATGGCTGCAAACTTTTCCAAATTCGACGGCCTTTACACAAATGGTGACATTGAGAAGCTTCATGAAGTAGTAGTATTTTTGCCTCAACCAACAATATTACCAACCCTGCGGTAGCCTTTTGGATATATACTGTTGAGGCAGTTCTTGCTTGGTGGAACACATTTCCCATAGCATTGAATACCCTTTCCCGCCTCAAATTGTTCTTCATATTCCATGGCCTTCACAAAGTCGATGAAAGGGGCACTAAACATGTCGTTGCCGGTCATCCACTTCAATGTTTTCGGCTTGTCCTCCACAAAGAAAACGGTTGCGTAAAACTGTTTCACAACCTCCACATTGTAATCTTGTTTGAATTTCATGATCTTGTCAACACCCATTCTCTCACATAGGCCCTTCACATTGGCAAACATAGACTCATTTTCAAGAATGCACTCAAAGTCCACGTACTTATGTTCCACAACCTCTTTGCTCTTCTTTTCAATAACAACATTATATATGTCAGCTTGTTGTCTACTCCAAAAAACGGCTATCACCAACTTTCTGTCTTCCCGACACGTAGGGATCCACCTTCATTCTCGTCTCAATCCATTCTTTCTGACCCATGGTGATGAGATCGTTACCCTTTGCCTTTCCTTTAAGAGGTTTTGCCTTTTTCGGAGGGTTGTTCGACGGACTCGGAGAAGTGGCCGCACGCTTCCCACTTGCATTGCTAGAAACATGCGTTCTTCCCATTGTCCTACAAAAAAATTAGACATCAATTTCCCTAATACGCAAGACATAGCTCATTGACAAACGACAAGAAGACATGATACAAATTGCATAAATCATGACACAAATTGCATAAATTACATCAAACACATAGTAGGGTTCACGAGGATACAAATTAGAAGTTTCACGTGGATACAAATTGAAATAAAGAAGGTTCACGAGGATACAAATGCGATGCATAGTTCATAGTTCGACATAATGGAGTACAAAGCAAAGTTCGTAACATTCAAAGCCTTGAGCAAGGTTGCTTCCCCTTCCTCTTCCTCTCATGTTCTTCTTCCTCTTCCTTCTCCCTCGCACGACGAGCCTCACGAAGCACCTTCTCGTTGAATTGCTTATTCTCCCTCTCTCTCCTTGCTTTCTCCACAGGACGTGACTTGCGCCATCTCTCTTCGAACAAATGTTGAGCTTCTTTCTGTCTCGCTAATCTTTCAGCCTCGAGCCTCTTCTCATATGCTCGATGCTCGATGCTCACGCATCATGTTTTCATTTTCCTTTCTCTTAACTACTTCCTCCTCTTCTTTCTTCCTCCTCGCCTCGGCAACTTCCTTCTCTCTAACCTTCCTCGCAGCTTGCTCCCACCACCCCGACCTATCACCTTCATCTTCTTTGTCCTCCTCCCACTTCTTTGTTGCCTTGTTCGGTTGGGAAGCGGCTATAGCACTAGGGTTACCAATTTTAGCAAAATCGAACCAAATCATATTTCTAGGGTTTCCCGAATTTGAACAAGTGTGAATGATTTAACCAACAAGAAGAGGGGGACAAGAGGGCATACCTTGAGAAACTACAGGGACCTAAATCCACCGTGATAAGGCTCCAAATCCGGACGGGATTTGAGGCCAGGGACGACGGGTGGACGAGGGCGGCGCTCTCTGTTCGTCAGGAGACAAGTGAAGTGAGGATGGCTCGATCTGGATGCGAGCTGGCGGGCGGATAAGCAGGGCGACATGGAGCCTTGGAGTGGGGCACCATAGTCCTAAGCACGGCGCCCCAGGGTAGGGCCCTGTGGCACTGTGTACGATGCCCCGGAGTAGGCGCCGTTGTTCTGGACCAGAAATCCCAGATTTCAGGGGAGTTCGAATAAACAGATTTTATACAGTAAAATTTCTGGGAAAATGCCGGATCACAAATAAACAGATCAACAAGTTCAACGAAAAGTCCAGTCCATACTAGTTAATAACAACAAGTTCACATAACAACAAGTTCTAACAAGTTCATGCTAGCACAACGAAATTACAGGTCCAGTCCATACAAGACAAACACAACAACTTGATCTTCTTCTTCACTTCAGTTCTTCTTCTTCCTAACGACAAGCTTCTTGGCAGGTTTCCCCTTCCCTTGTTCTTCAAACAAAGAGGGAGAAAATATCTCCTCCCTTCTTGGTAGGCCTCTATCCTTCAAACCGAAACTATGAGGAGAGGGCTGAGTAGACGTAGGTGCATCGGGAAACTACGAGGTGCTGACCTCCTCTCGATCTTCCTCCTCATCCTCTGCATCCTCATCTTCTTCTTTCCTCATCCTCTGCATCCTCGCCATGGGGACGGCTAGACGAAGCGCAGTTAAAGCCAAGGCTGCCCGGTGAGGCACGTGCACCACTTGATGAGGAGCCTGACCGTGTAACAATGGTGTCGTCGGTACGACAACCGAGAAGAGCGCCTAAGCCACGTGCCCAAGCCTTGGTGTCCTATAAGATAACAAAAAACTGGAGTCAAAATTTTGAGAATGCATAATATAAAAGGACAATGTGGAATTATTGCATGTTCTACCTCAGCGAAAGCTCTAAGTGCTTCGTATGATTCTCCATGACCCGGAGGGTGCCGGAGTGCATGACCGGCCTCGTTCACATGATTAGACAACTCGGTTTGCTGTCAATTCGGTAAAATTCATGTTTGTAGATATGAACGAAGCAATATAGGTACATCGAAGGTATAGAAGCAACAACTTACCACAAAGTTGATCACCGAAGCTAGGTCCTGATGTCTACCCAGCCGGACGAGCTTATTGTACTCCAGATTGGCTAAGTGATCAAAGGGGGGATCGGCAGCCACCAAGATGTCCTCGCTACGAAAAGCCGAAGCGTTGAGCTTAAGACGAGTATTTGCCTTAAGCCAGGCAAGATACTCGTTGAATGCTCTATCATCATGAAGTGCTGGGACAAAGAGACGCCCATGGGTCTTTCTCGTACTGACGTCTAACAACCATGTCCTTGAACATGTTGATGTGGCTCATATGCTTCTTTGGCCAATTCTTTTCACCTTTCGTCCTCTGTTTGTCCATCCTACATGACAAAATCCATACATGTTAGTACTAAACACTAAAACAACTACAAATCAACGAGTAAGCAATACATAGCTGTTGGGGGGATAATAACCCGGTATACTCATGACCAAGGAAGAATCAGTAGGACGGCCCAAGGCCTGGTCCGAGTGATGTGTACAAGATATGGGCCGGGTTATAGTTGGGCCAATAGGCCTAACATGACTCGTCCCTGGAAGGACCTAGAAGAACTGGAGTCCGAGTGAAGGAAGGAACCGGGTGACTTGGAGGCTACGGAAGGTCTAGAAGAACCTAGAGTAGGACTCCGGGCTCGTATGTAACTCGGTATTCATTGTAAGTTCGGGAGACCCGGCGTCTATATAAACGGGCTCCCAGAACATAGATAAATAAGTCTTAACCCTAGTTCGATATCACCGCTATCAAGCGAAACCCTTGTAACCTGTCTCGTAACCCGGCTCTGTTGTCGTAGCCGAGTTATCGAGACCTCGAGATCAATAACATAGAAGCAGGAAGTAGGTCTTTATCTCCAATGGAGAGGCTGAACCTGGGTAAACCCTTTTTCCCCAACGAGCGTGACAATCTCCTGAAGGACCAAGGCGCCTTGCCCCAATCATCAAGTTACCCTATGGTAACATCTGCCGTGTTAACCCCACGACAGTTGGCGCCCACCGTGGGGCCTGCGACCAAAGCTGTCCTCATCAAGGGAGAAGCTCTGCGAGGGATGGAGAACCTCGCGATCGGCGAGGTCAGGATGGATCAGGCACGGAAACCGCATCGTCGACGATTCCGGCTGGAAGAAGAAGCAGATCTGCTGGATACCGGCCGGGTGATCCCGTTCGGTCGGATCCACGTCTTCGTAGGTATGGTTAATGCAATTCAGCAAATTGATGACGAGGTTATGTGCGACTCCGTTTCAGGGGCAGCCACCATCGTCCAATCTGATGGAGAAGAGTCAGTCGGAACAGGAGGTTTCGAACATCAGTCGGACATCCAGGCTTGCGAGCCGGAGTGCCGACGTGAGGAAGATTTGGATACAGATACTGAATCGATCTTACCGTTGTTTGACGAGAGATTTGGGTACGTGGCTGATGAGGAAGATTATGAGTCGGAGCCAAGGACCATGAAGCGTGCTGTGGTGTACACCTGAGGAACCACAATGATGGGACAGAAACTTCAGTGAGCGAGGACGATGCCACGCGTGCGGCCAGAGAAAACAGAGAAAGAATTCAGCGTCTCACACCTTTCAACCGGGTGAAGGCTCGGGACAGCCGGTTGTGATGGAAATCCCACCAGTTTTTAGGCCCTTGGACTTTGACGCCGCAATAGTTACCACCCCAATCACACCAGATAACGCAGCAACCCGGGCGCAGCAATTGGATACGTTACGAATCACGCTGGAGAATCAACAGAAGGCTTTATTGGCGGAGCAGCAGCGCATGTTTGATGAGCAACAAGAGATAGAACGGGATCGAGCCCGTGTGGAGCAAGAAAGGATAACAGTGCAGAATCGCCATGAAGATCTTACAGCAGTACATCGGAGGAGGCACGAACCCGGGTGATGCCAGGCATGACCTTAGATCCAACAAGATTGAACTTTGCATCACCAAACGGAGCTCCCAATGTCACTCGGCCTGAGCCAGCCGGTTGGAATTGGGCATGGAATCATGGTTAGAGCAAATCAGGGAGGAAACGGGGTGCCACCCAACACTCGGGCTGGAGCTCAGCAAAATCAGAACACAGCGCTGCGGGTGATATGCCACCACCAGCAGATCGGTTCCACACGCCCAGTGGTCACTACTCAAATCCGGCTGATAACGTGTACGCAGCAACATTAGCATTATGCCGCATGCCGATTGATCAATCACCACAGGGAGACGAAGCACGCAGGGCAATTGAGATGTTGAAAACTGCGATCACGCAGCAGGGAAACATGCCGGATAAGAGTGGAGCGTTACATTCAACACCATACAATAGCCGAGCTAACCGGAGTCATCACGGAGAAACACCGAGGCCAGCCGGATCAGGCGTCAGGAACGGACAGCAGAATCAAGGTCACCCGGCGCCGCAGCCTCAACGTTCGGGACATCATCAGCAGAGGCCAGCCCAGAATCAGCCGGCGCCGAGGCCGCATCAACCGGCCCCGGCCCAGTCTGTGGCCCAAGCAATTGTCAACAGTTCAAGAGCACGGCGTGCGGCGAGCGCAAACCCGGCTTTAGGTGTCGCCGGAGGAGCCGGAGGACAACCTGAAGCAGGAGTGATGGGCCACGCACCAAATACCGGGTCAGGTTTGCCGTTAGTTTCTTCATTACTTAACCCGGTTGGAACTAAATGTCTTTCAGATGCTATTAAGAGTGAACCTTTTCCTGAGAAGTTTAAAGAGCCAAGCAAGGTGACAATTATGACCCCAGCATGGATCCAGAAACATGGCTCAGCAGTTACGAGATGGCGATGAGTATTCGCAATGCCACGCCAACTTGTGCGCGAGATACATGTACCTGATGATGAGTGAAGGAGCAGCAAAGTTATGGTTCAATGGATTACCCGAGAAATCTATCAATTCTTGGGATGAGTTGAAGGCATTATTTGTCAAGAATTTCAAGGGCACGTGTGAGAAGTTGTTCACTATAGAGATTTGGAGCGATGTTTCCAGAAGAAAGGCGAGTCAGCGCGTCACTGGATGCGCCGGTTACAGCCATCATTCACTCATCAAAGGGAATTACACCAGCTGCGGCCGTGTCGTCGATGGAGAAAACCTGCAGATATGACCCGGTAATTCAGAAGATGGGTCGACTGAGGGCCACTGGCGAAGCAGAAACCATCACCATGGGACAGCTGATGGAAGCGGCTCATAAGCACGCATCCACAGACAAGACCCGGGATGATGATGAAGATAAGGGAAAAGGAAACGTCAACAACGGAGGAAAGAACAACAACAACAACGGGAACAATAATCACAATGGTAACAATGGGAATAACTCCAAAAGGCAGCATGAGGTGGTTCAGATTGGTGGCAAACACAAACACCGGGTATAACAAGTTTCAGCGGCGAGATGATAATTATCGAGGCAATAACAACAATGGCAATTACAGGGGAAATTTCCGAGGACCGGCTAACCCCCAGGAAGCATTCAACATGCCGTGTCCACGTCATAGTAGGAACGGTAAACCGGCAAATCACTCTTTGGCCCAGTGTGTTGATCTTCAGAGATGGAAGAACGAGGAGTTTGCCAGGATGAATATGGGAGGAAACGGCCCGAGGCCGGGTAATGGAAATAACCCGGCCCACGGACCACAAGCTGGAGGAAATAATGGAGGACCACCCGGCCCGGATAACGGACCAGCCGGGTTAGGTTTCCAGCAAAACCCCAAGAGTTAAATCGAGGACAGTATCATATTACAGTTTCCAGCACTTGTCGGAGAGATCAGAAATTGAAGAAGAGAGCTGTCAACGCCGTTCTTCCCGCAGTTCCGAGATATTTGAAGTGGTCCGAGTATCCGATCACTTGGTCTAGAGAGGATCACCCGGACCGGTAGATGCACCTGGAGCGTTGGCTTTAGTTGTTGCACCTCAGGTTTCGGGTTATATTTTACACAAGGTTCTTATGGATGGAGGTAGTAGCATCAACATTCTGTATTGGGATACATTCATCCGGATGGGTTTCACAGCCAAGCAGCTTCACCCTTCTGGTACTATCTTTCATGGTATTGTCCCTGGAAAGTCGCAAGACCAGAGGGAACAATAACATTGGAGGTCGCGTTTGGAGAATCAAAGGATAATTTCAGGTCTGAGATGATTTGTTTTGAGGTGGTCAAATTGAAGAGCCCTATCATGCTCTCTTTGGCCGTAACGTTTTTGCTAGATTCATGGCGAGGCCGTGTTATGTGTACTAAAGATGAAGATGCCAGGTCCAAAGGTATTATCACAGTCAATGGCAGTCGTGAGTTGGCGTTACAATGTGAGGAAGGTGATGCTGTTATGGCAGAACAAGCCTGTGCGGAAGAGGAGTTGAATTACTACAAAGCTACCACAAACCGGATGATGGGACAATTTTGAAGAAACCAATGACCGAAGAGAGGGCGAAATTCAAAGCGGCTCAGATACCAAGATGATTGACTTCGTGCCGGGTGATTCGTCCAAGCAGTTCTCTATCGGGTCAAATCTGACTGACAAATAGGAAAGCGCGCTCATCGAATTCATCCGTGAGAATCGGGATGTCTTTGCATGGAAACCTAGTGACATGCCAGGCATACCGACTGAATTCGCTGAGCACCGCTTACATGTTGATCCTAAAGCAAGACCGATTAAACAGGGATTGCGCAGATTGAATGAGGAAAGAAGAAGGATTGTAGGAGAAGAGATAGCTCGTTTACTCGCCGCAGGATTCATTATGGAAGTGTTACATCCAAAGTGGTTGGCTAACCCGGTTTTAGTGTTGAAAAAGAACAATGAGTGGAGGATGTGTATTGATTTCACAAGTTTGAACAAGCATTGTCCGAAGGATCCGTTTGCGTTACCAAGGATTGATCAAATCATAGATGCTGTGGCAGGTAGTGATCTTTTGTGTTTCCTGGATGCATATTCAGGATACCATCAAATCAAGCTTGCAGAGGAAGATTGGGAGAAGACATCATTTATCACCCCATTTGGAGCTTTTTGTTACAAGAACATGACATTTGGACTGAAGAATGCTGGAGCAACTTATCAGAGGTGCATCCAGAGTTGTTTTGAGAAGCAGATAGATCGGAACGTGCATGCGTACGTTGATGATGTGGTGATCAAGACAAAGAAGGCTGAGACATTTATTGATGATTTGAGAGAAACTTTTGCTAACTTAAGGAGGTTTCAGATGAAGCTTAACCCAAAAAAGTGTGTGTTTGGAGTTCCATCAGGAAATTACTCGGCTTTATTGTGTCCGAGCGTGGGATTGAAGCAAACCCGGAAAAGATAGCAGCAATCAATAGGTTGGGAAAGCCGACTGAATTGAAGGAAGTCCAGAAGATCACGGGCTGCGTGGCTGCGTTGAGTAGGTTCATATCCCGACTGGGAGAGAAAGCAATTCCTTTATACCGACTCTTGAGGAAGTCAGATAAATTTGTTTGGGATGAGGAAGCTGATAAAGCCCTGGAGGCATTGAAGGAAACATTATCGAAAGCACCAATCTTAGCTGCTCCAGCTCCAAAGGAGCCCATGCTGTTGTACATAGCTGCAATTCCCGAGCAGTTAGTGTAGTTATTGTGGTAGAGCGAAAGAAGAAGGAAAGGAGCATCTGGTTCAAAGGCCGGTTTATTATGTCAGTGAGGTTTTGACTCCGGCTAAACAGAGGTATCCCAGTGGCAGAAGTTAGTTTTTGGCGTTTTCATGGCCAGTCGGAAATTGAAGCATTACTTTCAAGAACACCCCATTACAGTGGTGAGTGGAGCACCATTGGCAGACATTGTGTGCAATACTGAAGCTACTGGAAGAATTGCCAAGTGGGCGATTGAGATGGGTGATTATCACATCAAGTATGAGCCTCGCACAGCGATTAAGTCACAAGCCTTGATTGATTTTGTCAATGATTGGACCGAGTTAAGCACGGCACCACCCAAGGCGCCGAGTTATAAGTCATGGGTTATGCATTTTGATGGATCCAAGCAGTATGAGGGATCAGGAGCAGGAGTGGTTCTCACTTCACCCAAAGGGGATAAGATGAGTTATGTTCTTCAGATTCACTTCGATTGCACCAATAATATTGCTGAGTATGAAGCTTTGTTACATGGTTTGCGCATTGCCAAGGAGATGAACATCAAAAGGATCATGTGTTTTGGTGACTCGGATCTTGTAGCGCAGCAAGTTTCTGGGACTTGGGACAGGAAAGATGAGAAGATGGCGGCTTACAGAAGGGCTGTTGATGAAGCAGCTGGATTCTTTTCAGGATTCCAGGTGGATCATATTGATAGAAGGAAAAACGAGGCAGCAGATGCTTTGTCAAGATTGGGATCACGTAGAGAGCCAGTTCCACCAAATGTGTTCCTGGACGAGTTATGGAAGCCATCAGTCCAACTTCCGGGTGAAGAGGAAGATGAAAGTCCAGATCAAGATTCCGAGTTAGTAGCAGCGTTGCATGAGATTCCTGAGTGGACTGAACCATATCTGGATTATATGATAAGGAAGATTTTGCCGAGTAATGAAGTTATGGCGAGACAAATTGTCAGAAGATCACTCGGTTATGCAGTAATTGATGGTGAGTTGTACAAGCGCAGTGTTTCTGGAGTTTATCAGCGATGTGTTTCATCAGTCGAAGGAAGGCAAATTTTGCAAGAGATACATGCTGGGGACTGTGGTCATCATGCTTCATCTAGGTCTCTGGTGGCCAAGGCATTTAGGCATGGATTCTTTTGGCTCACAGCTTTCAAGGATGCAGAGCAGATTGTTAGGGCATGTGATGGATGTCAAAGATATGCAAGACAGGAGCATGTGCCGCTCAGGAATTGAGGACAATACCAATCACTGGCCGTTTGCAGTTTGGGGTCTTGATATGATGGGGCCCTTTCAGATGACATCGTGCAAGAAAACTCATCTCTTGGTGGCTGTTGATAAGTTCACTAAGTGGGTTGAAGTAGAGCCAGTTACAAGTTGTGATGCTTCCAAAGTTGTCACGTTTCTGAAGAAAATTATCAGTCGGTTTGGTTATCCTCACAGTATCATCACAGATAATGGGACCAACATGTCACTCGGTGAAACAGAGATATTCTGCAAAGAGAAGGGAATCAGATTAGACCTTGCTTCGGTGGCACATCCACAGGCCAACGGGCAGGTAGAAAGGAGTAATCAGGAAATATTGAAGGAATCAAACCAAGACTTCGAGTTCCGATTGAAAAGGCGTATGGAGCTTGGGTGAAAGAGTTACCCAGTGGTTTGGGGGATCAATACAACCCCGAATAGATCAACCAAGCGTACACCGTTCTTTCTGGTGTATGGAGCAGAAGCAGTGTTACCGAGTGATATAGTCCATGACTCGCCAAGAGTGGCGGCTATGTGGAGTCAAGCAATGCAATTGCAAGGGAGGATTCGATTGATGCCCTTGAAGAGGAGCGTGAGTTAGCATTGGAACGGTCCGCAGTTTATCAGCAGGATTTGCGGCGCTATCATAGTCGCCGAGTAAGATCAAGAACTTTCCAGGAAGGAGATTTAGTTTTACGGCTCAGACAGAAGCAGGCAGGGATGCACAAACTAACTCCTCCATGGGAAGGGCCGTTCCTCATCAGTCGGAAATTGCACAATGGTTCATATTATCTGATAGATGTGAGAGAGAAAGGTGAAGAGAACAACACGGACCATGCTATCCTTCCTATGGAAGAGACGAAGCGGCCGTGGAACATTGCTCATCTTCGCCCATATTATACCTAGTGAACATGAACCTAGGCCGAGTTATGTAACACACGATGTAACCCCCAGCAGGTTTCAGACGCGCTCTTTTCCTTACCAGGGTACCTAAGGGGACTGGAAGGTTTTTAATGAGGCGGCTTGCTGGTGTATCTTTAATAAAGAAGAGTATTGAGAAGAAATCTTTTCTTGTTTTACTTTTTATGCATAGTTTATGTTTATAAAGCTTGGCCCAAAGGAGTGCTTAGCAAAAAGTCCTATAGCTGTTGCCCAAGAGAGCACGCATAGAGATGTTTGAGATCAGTGGGGTAATGATGCATAGTTTAAGCCTTTACTTGTAAACATTGATCCAGGGCTTGGGGACTTATGAATTATAAATTCATAAGTTTTAATCCTAAGACCCGTTTGTTTAAACTTGCCTATCAGTTTGATGTTACTCACAATTTTATGACCAGATTGCTTACTTGTTAATTCAATCAACTATGATGCCCATGCTGGGACTTAGTTTGACCCTGTTTTAGCAAAGGAAAAAGTAGCAACTGAGAAAGTCATGTGAAAGCCGACTGATAAGAAGCTAAAGATAAACCAAAAGGGTCATCTAAACCATAAAAAGTATAAGTTATTACAAAATATTGAGTATTTCATATAGTGCACAGACGCACCATCAAATAAAAGGCAAAGTATTTCAGAGCATATTACAATGCCCATTGGCCGAATAATTGTTTTGCAGGAAAAGGTAAACATGAAAACTGGCTCAGATAGCCGGGTTATCGGTTGAGGTTCCCTTGGCAGCTTCAGCTTCGGCAGAAGCCGGGTTATCTTCAGGAGCTTTGGCCTGGGACTTAGCTTGTGCAGTGCCTTGATCTTCTGCAGTATCCTTAGCAACATCAGCCGGCTTTTCCATGATTGGCGTAGTAGGAGCACGGCTGGGTGCAGGGACAACTGGAGTAGAAGTACTTGGCGCTGCAGCTTTCTTCTTCTTTGCAATGGAGTCTCTCAGCTTGGCCAATAGATCAAAATGCTCGGGTTCAGGAGTGGGGATTGGAGTGTTGTTCTCATCCACTGCATCTTGGAAAACCGATAGATTGAGGCCCTCAGCTATTTGCAAGCAATAGGCCGGGTTTGGGCAGAAATTTCCTTGAATCTTTTCCCCCAAACTTGGTGCCATCAGCGTTGTATTGAGGGAATCCTTTGACAAAAGGAGCCGGGTTAAGGCGTGGGTTGTAGGCTTTGGCTAAAGCTAAACTGCGCATTGCGCCAACCCGGCATGCTGAGCGCGTCCAGAGGTCTAACCACTCGGGGATCGTGGAAAGCTGATGCAGGGACTCGAATATTACTTGGGGAGGAGCACAGTTGCTCTTAACACGCTTCATAATCTCAGAAGTGCCAAACTGGAATTGCCGAATGATGGTGTTCAAGCAGTTCAACTTCTCTGGATAGGATCTCCTGATGGCAGCATTCTGTTCACCTGAAAAGTATGATGTGGGTTAGTATGTGAAAGCCGAGTAAAGGAAAAAGTGAAAAGAGATGGTGTTTACCAATGAGTGGATTGAGGATATCCTTGATATGGTCTTTCAGGGTGTCCAAGTATTTCTGGACACTGACCATCTTGTCAAAGCAGATCTTGTATTATCTCCAG
Source organism: Poa pratensis (assembly GCA_947311845.1). NCBI lineage: Eukaryota > Viridiplantae > Streptophyta > Magnoliopsida > Poales > Poaceae > Poa > Poa pratensis. The sequence continues at coordinate 20,068,565 of CAMZMU010000010.1, forward strand.
CCTCTTCCAACTCCTTTTTCAGTTTGGTGTTCTCTGCAGTTAGAGATTCAATCGTTTTCTCCAAGTCTGAAGCATGAATTTCAGTTTCCTTGCGCAGCTTGGTTTCAACTTCAAGGAGTTGGTTGGTCTTGGCAAGTATTGGTCATTATGGGACACATACTCTGAAAAAAGAATAGCAAGTTAGAAACATGGGGCTGAATATATTTCAGTCGGCAATTGAAAGAAAGAACAAGTTGACAGTAAATTATATGCAGGCAGAGTATTTATACAAGTTCCGAGTGACTGAAGAGCAGATCACCGGCACTTGGGGACTGGTATGTCTTTTAAAGTTTTACAAGTTATTCAATAATGCATTTCAAAGTTCCAGATAAATGTGAACATATTACCCGGAACTTGGGGGTTATGAGGATTTGAAAGTATTGTTATGGTGAAAGGCAGAATTAATGAGGATTTGAAATCAGAAAGTAAAACAAGTTCCATGTTATCGTAGACTGATAACTCGGAACTTGGGGACTGGGATATTCTGAAGTTTTCAAAAAAGGAAAAGAGATATATTTTCAAGTACCGAGTGACTGAGGACAGTTTACTCGATACTTGGGGACTAGGTTTGGTATATAAGATATGAAGAGGAAAAGATGTGTACCTGATGTTCTTGGACAAGAGAATCCACGAGTTTGCCCTCAGAAGCTTCAGTGTTGTACTCAGTTAACAGACCTTCAAAGTTTGTATGGCCATATGTGGCACAGTGGAGCCTTCGCCTTTATCAGTCGGCTTGGACTTTCTTCAGGGCAACAAACTTGGTTGCAGTTTTGAGGGGAGAGATCTTCTCAGTAAAGCAAGTCCTGTGATCACGACTTCAGGATCAGTCGGTTTTTCAGCAGGAGAAGGAGAAACATTCATCTGGTCAGTTGTCTGCTCCTTATCAGTCGGCTCAGCATGTTTTTCAGGAGTATTCTCCAAGTTATCCTCCTCAGCAATGGGAGGGCTTGGAGCCACTAAGAGTAGCTTTTGCCCTGAAATTGCAAGAACGAAGATAATATAAGAAAGACAAAAGAAAACAAAGTTGATGAAAGTAAATACAAGTAATAGTTGGATTATGTATTACCCGGTATTGACTTGAAAGTCACGGGGAGGTCATTGCTGGAGCCTGAAGAAGCTGTAAGAGAGTATGATTTAGAAACTCGGATTTGACCAGCTAAAGGATAACTATCAGAGGGATGTTTTTGTGGTTCAAAGTTGGAAAAGAAGTACCAGGACGGCGTGGAGATGGATGGTTTGGGATTCCCGGGTTAAGAGGATCCTCCAGGGGAGGTCCGTAGCTCTCCTCTTGGTAGAGGGTTCAGCAGAACTCTGCGAAGATTTTTGAAGAAGAGTTTGGTTGAGTTTTTGCATAGCAAGATAAGAATATGGTTCTGTGGATATGCGAGAGTATGGCACCTTGGCACAGATAGTGCGAGCCTTCCTTTTCCCGGTAGCAGCAGATTCAGTGGCTTCAGAGCTAGGCCGGGTGAAGGAGTGGCTACCTTTTCAGCCGGTTCTGGTATTATAAATGGGCATCAGTGGATAAATTGGGTTGAGTTTCGTTCTCAATTAAGCTTATGAAGAAGTGGCCAAGGGAGTCAAGTTCACCTTCTTCTTCTTCCTTTTCTTTTTCTTCTTCTTCTTCTTCTTCACTCGAGGACTGAGCCTCGTCATCATCATCTTCATCATCATCTGCCTCAGGAGTGGCAGGGGGAGTCTCAACTTGCCACCAGTCATCAGATTCCTAGTGAAAAAGTAGAAGCAAAATAATCAGTTACAATTGAGAAAGAATATGTTATTGAGATTTTTATCAGTCGGTACTTACTGGTGGTGCCGGGTTATTCTTACTGAATGGCAGAAGGCCATTGTCTTGATTGTCTCAACCTTTTCAGCAAGGAAGGCCTTGATAGCCTTGTTCAGTGCAGTGGTGGGATAGGACTTCTCCGAGTAACGGAGGGAGTCAGTCAGATGACCCGAGTAATCGCAAAGAGTTTCTTGCGATACTGTTGGGTTGAATTCTCCAGCCCATCCAGGTCTTGATCAGGTCGGTTCCACGAAGTCCATGCTTGACAGAACAGAGATTTTCTTGAGGAGAGGCTGGAGAGCTTCTCTCTCAGTGTCAGAGGCGAAGGAGTTCATGTTGTTGTTGATAACGAGAGGCTCGACCGAATAACCCGGTAAAGGGTGTTCACCAGAAGGTATCTTGGCTTTGCAGTAAAAGTATGATTTTTGCCAATGCTTTACGTGAGTATGAAGTTCTAGAGAAGGCATAGCAGAGCCTTTGCGGCGTTGAATAGAAACACCGCCACAGACCAAGAGGGGGCCATTCTTGTGCTCACGCTGAGGTTTGCACAAGAATAGCTCCAGGAAAAGAGCTAAGCTGGGAGGAGTGCATAAGTACGATTCACAAAGAACTATATAGTTACTAATGTTCAAGATGGAATTGGGTCCGAGATCGAAGACCCGGAGGCCGTAGTGACGAAGAAGATCCCTAAAGAAAGGATGACCCGGGGGACGAAAACCCCGGGTGACATGTTCAAGGAAACAGATAACTTCACCTTCCTGGGGGAGGCCGAGTCTCCTCTTCAGTCCCTCTCCACTCGATCTCCGACTGAAGAGGAAGAACACCGGCTTCAGCCAGTTCTTCAAGCTTGGACTGTGTAGCCATGGATTTGGCCCAGTTGGCCGTAATCCCAGATCTGGGCTTGGTGTCTTTTTGATCTTCTTTGATGCCGATGCGGTGGCGCCATCACCGGCCTTGGCCTTGGCCTTCAGCTTCCTCGGGTCCTTGGGTGCCATGAGATCTGAAGATCTGGAAAATAACAAGAAAAGAAATGAAAAAAACTGAGCTCAAGAACAGCCCGAGAAAAAGCAAGTCAAGATCTAGATGGAAGCAAAGGCAGGAGTGAAAATTTACCAGAGCTCGTGGAGATCTGGCGCGGAGCAGATTCCCGGCGTTTAGTTGCTGCAATGCGGAGCTTGATGGCCGGCGGCGGCGCGGCGAGCTTGGAGGAACCCTAACCCTAGCTCGAGGAGAGAGAAAGACCGAGGTTGAAGATGAAGGGCGCGGTGAATGGGGAAAGTGAAACCCTTTTTACCGTGGTCCACTATTTATAGCCCTGGGGTGAAACCCTAGGAGCGTGAAAAACGAGGAGATAAGATTCCGTTTTGACTATGGGTCAAAGATACGAAAGAATGCGTCAGAGAATGTTCCCTGGTCGTTGACTAGAGGGTTAAGTGCGAGAGAAAAGCCGGGTTATAAGAGAACCGCCAAAAGGAGCTGGTCTGAAATAACCCGGCCATTCAGTGTTAATGATCTTTATTTTGTTTTCAGGAGTTTAACTCGGATAATCCCATCAGCAGCTACCCTCGAGTAATCAAATCAAGATCAAGATTATCAAGTGAAGCAACAGATGAGCTTATGCAAGTCAAACTTGGGGACTACTGTTGGGGGGATAATAACCCGGTATACTCATGACCAAGGAAGAATCAGTCGGACGGCCCAAGGCCTGGTCCGAGTGATGTGTACAAGATATGGGCCGGGTTATAGTTGGGCCAATAGGCCTAACATGACTCGTCCCTGGAAGGAAGGACCTAGAAGAACTGGAGTCCCAGTGAAGGAAGGAACCGGGTGACTTGGAGGCTACGGAAGGTCTAGAAGAACCTAGAGTAGGACTCCGGGCTCGTATGTAACTCGGTATTCATTGTAAGTTCGGGAGACCCGGCGTCTATATAAACGGGCTCCCAGAACATAGATAAATAAGTCTTAACCCTAGTTCGATATCACCGCTATCAAGCGAAACCCTTGTAACCTGTCTCGTAACCCGGCTCTGTTGTCGTAGCCGAGTTATCGAGACCTCGAGATCAATAACATAGAAGCAGGAAGTAGGTCTTTATCTCCAATGGAGAGGCTGAACCTGGGTAAACCCTTTTTCCCCAACGAGCGCGACAATCTCCTGAAGGACCAAGGTGCCTTGCCCCAATCATCAAGTTACCCTATGGTAACATCTGCCGTGATAACCCCACGACAATAGCACTTACCCATGCAGCTCCTGACTTGTGTCGATATATTCTGGCGGAGTAGTTTGATAAAATCCAAATTGTCTCATAACCCGGTTCGGTAGGTGCCACTCGACTGCATAGAAACAAATCAACGGGCAAACCATATGCCACAGATGTTGTTCCGCTAGACACGCCGGGTTCAAAACGAACCTAAATTCGCTTGAGCCTATCTGACCAGGCGGTCCATATGGCTCCCAGATCACCTGTGCGAAGATCTAAACTAGTAGGCTACTTACAGATAGTTAAAAGCGAAAGGACCCATATGGAAGAAAGATAAATGATCTTACATATTCAGCCTTCAATATATCCAACTCTTGGATGTAGTGGATGTACATTTTCTGTGAGGCTCTGATATCACGGGTAACATGGTCCCAAGCATAGACCGTTGTAGGCAAACAAAGGTTGTCGTCATGATCGTGCCATGCGCCATACTTGTCATCGTTAGGTGGTCTCTCTACAGGCAAATGCGCCCAACTCCAGATGGATAAGAGCAACATGCAACCACCGATATTGCATTCTCCCACTTTGCCACTCCTACTCACTTTGCCACACCCTATGACACGCTTCATCCAACTACACACAAAACATGATGAGGTACAATTAGATACATATAATTTAGGAAGAATGCAATAACATATAAAAGTGTTACACATTCGATTACCTGTCGATACAAATAAGCTAGAGTAGCCGTACCCCAACTCCACTTGTGATCCCAAACAACAAACAACTGAAGCAACATAAAAGGGGCATTCCTCACACTGCTGTCCGTAAATAGAACCCGGCTAATAACATACCACATGTATGCCCGGGCATGCTGCTCAACCCCTTCAGAATCCTCGTCCAACTCAGGTGGGCACACTGCAAAATGCTTAGCAATCCAAGAAAAGGAGGCACCCGCAGCTACACCTTTCTTCGGCTCCGGCGCCTTCCCGAGTAAGCTAGTCATAATCTCTACCCATCCAGCAGATTCGGTGCTCTGGCACACAGGATCTCCAGCGATGGGAAGTGCCAGGATCATTGCAACATCCTGCAAAGTGACGGGCATCTCCCCGCATGGCAAGTGAAAGGTATGTGTCTCGGGACGCCACCGGTCAACCAGTGCGGTGAGAGCACACGGGTTCATCTTCGGCATCCCACGAGAAACGATCTGTATCAAAGGGAGAAGCCCGGTCTGCCGGATGTACTTCGTGTATCTCTCATCATACTGCATCTTCGGGTGCTTGGCACCCACCGGACCGTCAACTCGGGAGTTCCGCAAGTGCAAGTGGGGGTAAAGCACTTCCTTCTCCGCCAGAGCATAGGCACGGTGGTCCTTGTCATATGCATCTTGTAGAAGAGAATACGCCGACAACCTGCAAAAGAAATATACAAGCATTGTCATATATCAATATTTTAACATACACGAATAAGCTACTGTACTAACTATACAAGCATCCTGTATAGTTCAAATCCTACAAATAAGCTAGTGTACTAACCGAAAAATAAGGTATTGTGCAAAACTAAGCTACTGTACAAACAGAACATAAATTTAACAACTATACTACCTCAACTTCTAGTTCCAACTATACTACAAGCATTACCATATCTAAATATATACTTCCAATTATCTACTGCCATGGACACCTACAAAAAAATTAACAACTATACATCGAACCACAACATCTAGTTCCAACTATACATCGAACCTACGGATCAAAAATGGCTACATCGAAATCAAAGCTATAGATCGACTTAGGATTCAAATCATTCGGCTTAAACACAACATCAAAATTAAATCTTAGTTTTAAAAACAACAACAAAATGATCCTGACATGTCAAATTGATAATTACAGCAAGTGGAGAGGTGGCAAAATTCATATTTTCAGCAACTAACTTCAACAAAATTGATAACAAAATCTAAACTATATCAAAACTATACCATATAGAGGTGGTAGAGAACATACCTGGAACCAGACTGGGCGTCGGCGGGCTCGGGCTCACCGAGTCGTCCGCACCACGAGACGGACGAGACAGGAGCGGGTGGAGAGTTGGCGGCGGCGGGCTCGGGCTCACCGAGGCTTCCGCACCACGAGACGGAGCGGGGAGCTCGGTCACCCGACCTCCATGGCGGCGGCGGCGGGTAGCACGTGCACGGTGATGGGGACGACGGGGAGCTGGGGACAGAGCTGGGGATGGGGACGGGGACGGGGACGGCGGGGAGCTGGGTACAGAGACGGCAGCGGCGAGCGAACGGGAGACGAAGACGAACTGGTCGATCTGGACCAGCACGGGCAACCCCCGATCCTCTAACCCTAAGTGGTACGGCGCCCTGGCCTAGGGCGCCGTACTTACTTCTCCTGGGCCCGGCTGGCCGACGTGGCAGGGTCCACGACGCCTTGGACCGTGGCGTCGTAAAGTCTAGCACGGCGCCCCGAGGGCGGGCGCCATGGAAAAGGGTCAGATCGTGAATTGATTTGAAATTTGGTCCATTTTGTGAAATGATTTGAAAAAAGGATCAAATTCGTCAAATTTGTCGCTTTGCGCGAACCCCACCGCAAACACCGTCTTCCGGCACGCTGGCCTGGCCTGGCCTGGCTCGTCCCTTACTGATGGGGCCATGGTCCCTGGCTGGGAATCTATGGCCCACGCTCCAGCGTGCTGGTACACGCCGAGCAGGGCGTTTCATACTTTAGGGAGAGGTGTACTCCTACTCCTGTAGTGGATCGTACGTACCACAGCAGGACAGAGAGCTAGCAGAGGTTGTCCCCCCGGCCCTGGGCCTCTGACACCTCCTTCCCGGTACACTGCACTCAACACCTGTTCGTCCGACGACATTGTTAAACGAGTTGTATCTAGAAGATTGAGTAGTTAGTTACTAGCTTAACTTGTACGTCAAGTTGTATGTAGAGATAAACGTCAAATCAGTTGTGTATAAGATTTGACGTTATCCTAGGTTGTTGAGATGTAATCTGTGTGCCCTTGAGGCTATATGAAGAGACCACACGGCGACCCTAGAGGTACAGCCGAACCAAACCTTTCTCTGTAGTTTGATATGGTATCAGAGCCCTTTTCTTCCACCATGTCGAGCTCGTCTTCTCTCTCCCCTAGCCCTAGCTCCGCGCCGCAATCTGGTGCCGTGACGGAGAAGCTCGGAGGGGACAACTTCCCCTCTGGAAGGCGCAGGTGATGCCGCCGCTAAGGGAGCGCCAGCTGGTTGGCTTCCTCGATGGCTCGGTGAAGGAGCCGTCCGAGGTCATGGACGTTGAGGTCGTGAACAAGAAGGGCGAGAAGGAGATCCAAGTCTTCCGCAACCCCGCACATGCAGCGTGGGTGGCACAGGACCAGCAGGTCCTCAGTTTCCTGCTCTCCTCTCTGTCAAGAGGGGTGCTCACACAGGTGTCAGCCCTGGAACACACAGCCGATGTGTGGGCGGCACTAACGGCGATGTACTCATCACAATCCCGGGCGCAAGTCATGCAGATCCGTATGCAGCTGACCACCACCCAGAAGCGCGACATGCGCGTCCCGGAGTACTTCGCACGGATGAGATGCCTCGGCGACGCCATGGCGACCGCCGGGAAGAAGATGGAGGACGACGATCTGGCGGCGTATATCCTCGCTGGCCTGGACTCGGAGTGGAACCCGCTGGTCACCTCCATGACAACCAGCAGGGACTCCATCTCCCTCAATGAGCTCTATGCTCATCTGCTGAACTTTGAGACCCGCCTCGACATCCAGAACGGCGGGGCTCCTGGAGCTGGTGCAGGCTCCCTCAGCTACGGTGGCGGCCCCCCAGCTGGAGGCGGAGGCGTCGGTGCTCCCTCAGTCAACATGGCTTCTCGTGGAGGAGGCCGTGGAGGAGGCTATCGCGGCGGTCGTGGTGGCGGCCGTGGACGCGGTGATGGAGGGCGTGGGGGCGGCAACTTCAACAACAATCTTGCACGCCCCAATGCCCAACAGCCGTTCGATGCGAATGGCAACCCACGCCCGCAGTGTCAAGTCTGCGGCAAGTATGGACATGTGGCGCTCAAGTGCTGGAAGCGCTTCAACAAGGACTACAACGGCGATGAGAAGCCGGCTGGATCATCCTCGCATGCCTACAGGGTCGACACCAACTGGTACCTTGACACGGGTGCCTCAGATCATGTCACCGGTGAGCTAGAGAAGCTCACTGTCCGTGACACGTACCATGGGCATGAGCAGATCCACACCGCAAGTGGAGCAGGTATGGATATCAGTCATATTGGTCATGCTATTATTTCTACCCCTTGTGAAAAACAACTCCAACTAAAAAATGTTCTTCGTTCTCCTCATGCACATAAAAGTCTTGTTTCAGCTCATAAGCTAGCATCTGATAATAATGCTTTTCTTGAAATTCATCCCGATTGTTTTCTTGTCAAGGAACAGGGCACGAGGAGAACTCTGCTTCACGGTAGATCCCATGGAGGCCTCTACCCTTTTTCGTCGAAACCTTCCACTTCGACCAAACAAGCTTTCGGAGTCAATAAACCATCGACCGCTCGGTGGCATAGGCGTTTAGGGCATCCCTCGTTTGATGTTGTTCAACGAGTTCTTAGCCAAAATAATCTTCCTTCTTCAAAGGATGATTCTGCAAATTTTATTTGTGATGCGTGTCAAAAGGGGAAGAGTCATCAACTCCCCTATCCAAAATCTAGTAGTGTTTCTAGTGCTCCCTTAGAGCTCATTTTTTCAGATGTGTGGGGTCCTGCTTGTGCTTCGGTTGGGAGTAACAAGTACTATGTAAGCTTCGTTGATGACTATAGCAAGTTTACTTGGATCTATCTCTTTAAAAATAAATCTGATGTTTTTGCCCGTTTCCATGATTTCCAACACTATGTTGAACGACTCTTTGATAAAAAGATCATTGCGCTTCAATCCGATTGGGGAGGAGAGTATCAGAAGCTCAGCTCCTTCTTTCAGCGCATAGGCATAGAACATCACGTATCATGTCCCCACGCACATCAGCAGAATGGATCTGCAGAGCGAAAGCACCGTCACTGTAGCGTACCTGCACTTAAAATATGGCAAGGTACCTGTGTATAGTGCAAACCCCTGGATCGTTTCATTTGCACACACAGTTTAAGATGTAGTATCACAACAAAGTATCATTATTACATCGACTGATCCAGACTTGGTAAAATATTCATTACAACTTGCATAGCATATAGCTAGCTTGAAAGAGTAAAGCAGCGGAATATAATCTTCATGGAGTCCTCATCCTTAGCATGTGCCACAGGCGAAAACATGTTGGTTGCAGACTCGAAAACCCTTAACGTAAACTCACTCGTCAACTGAACAATCTGCAACAAATAAAATTTTGCAACAGAGTGGGTCAGAACCATTAAAAATGGATCTGGCAAGTGACACTATGTGGACACTTAATGGAATAACTCTATAGCCTATATGCATATTTGGCTGGTAGAGTTTCAAGGCTGATTTGCATAAAAGCAAGTTTTTCCTATCTTTTATAAAACACTTTTCTTTTGTCAAAACAGGCATGGCATGAATACCATCCTCTTGTCTACTTTTGTTCAACCTTCACACTTTTATTTCAGAAATTGGAATGTTGGGAGCCTCCGTTGTCGTCCTTGATCAGCTGCTCAAATTGTCCATAACCGGGGACACGGCTAAGTACTTAGATTTTAACTCTCGAGAGGTTGTGCACTTTCACCACGAGACCCAACAAACCCAAACTATCCTCAAGCACTCAATTTGTGCTAAGGAAAAGGAGAGAGTTGAGACGAGACTTTTGGGAAACAGTCCCCTGTTCCTCTGGGCAGACCCATACAAACATTCATCCGCTGAGACCTGCCGGAATCAGGTTCCTATAACTTAGTCAAGGCAGAGCCATAATACCAAGTGGCTGCACTGGAAGCATCTTCACTTAGACAAAACGTTGGTCCCTTTATTCCTGGGTGGCAATCCACAAGTGAATAAACACTCAACTCTGGCAGCCATGCAATCCCAAATCCACCCAGGTGATAAATTAACTTAGTAGAATTTAAGCTTTGAATAAAACAAATTTGCATAGCATCAATAATTCTACCAAGTTATCAATAGGATTCTAGACACAACTAGTGTAAAGGAGATAGTAGTTTTAGCATAGCAATACTATCCTACACATGCATATAAAGAAATACACTAAGTCATGCATAGAAAAATACTTAGGAAATTTATGGGGGTGTGCCACTTGCCTTGGCAAACAGGAGTGTAGTAGTAGCGGTTGCAACCACCTTCGTCTCTCTCCGAAATCTCTAACACAGCAAACAATTCACAATAAACATACAATCATAAATGCAACACTTAGAAAAATATGATATGCATGAGATGCAGGATGACACAAAGGATTATGGTATGAAAGACAAACAATACCAACTAGGGGAAAAGACATAAAATAACTTAATCCAATTGGCTAAGGCAAGGTCAAGGCTAAGCAAATAAACTTGATAAAACCACAACTTGAGAAGTTGTAGGGATACTCGAAGTCTTCATAATTTTGGTCTTCAAATAATCTTCAACTCCTTGGAAGCATCATTGATCTTCCATGGCCTTCATTGATCTTTATCCACGGTGTGAGATAGAAAGTAGAAAGAAGAAAGGATAGAAAGAAGTAGAAAAGATAGACAGAACGGAGTAGTTGATCTTCCAAGAATCTTCTCCTCGCTTCTTTGTAGCTTTCTCCTTGATGTGTTGACCTCCTTGAATTTGTAGACTTGATGGTTCTACAGTCTTGATTTTGTTGGCAGCATCAAGGTTGGTCTTGAATATAACCTAGTCACCATGAAGAGAGAAGAAGGAAGAGAGAGAGAAGGGAAAGAAAGACTTAGAATAATGTAGGTGGTTGGTTTTCGTGAACTTCCCCTTGATTTTCTTCTAAGTACCTTGACTTCTTGGAGATGCTTCTGGAGTTTGTTTTTCTTGGCTAAGTCCTTCATTAGTCCTCTAACTTCATGTTGAATTCTCCAAGAATAACAATGCAAACTTTTCCACTAATTTCTAACTTAGTGGTTTTTGACTAGGAGGGTTAAAAGGGCTAACATGCATCCTCAAAATTTCTAAGGAGGATATCATGTAAGAAATGCAAAATATTTCTAAGGAATAGAGATGCATGCCATGCTATGAAATTATTCTAAGTTAATGCAAGGCAAGCAAGATGGTCCAAAAATGACTAAGGACCAAGGTCATAACACTTGGGGTCGAAATTTAACTAAGGACTAAATCTAACGCATCAAGTCCAAATAATTTCTAAGGAAGGTAAACAAAAATAAGAAGTGCAAAATAATTTCTAAGGAAAAGGTATGAAAACAATTAGTTGATAATTTTTCTAAGGACCAACCTTTGTCATATCACGTACTTAGGATATTTTCTAAGGAAACAACTAAATTTTCAAGATGCTAAAATTTTCTAAGGACAAGATCTAGTATTATTAAGATGTTGAAAATTTCTAAGGAAAAGTGTTGCCAAATTTATTTATCAAAAATTTCTAAGGAAGAAAGAAATACTTTATTTGGAGAGGCAGAATATTTCTAAGTACTTTTGTAACTAAGTTGATCAAAATATGACTAAGTCATTTTATTAGTCGAATAGATGAAGAAAAGTAATTTTAATCAATTTTAATTATTATAATAACACCTAAAAAGCATTTAATCAATATTAATTACATAAATCATAGAAAATACTTTTACAAAAATATTAGAGTATTCCTACGGCCAAGTATTAATTAAACAAAGTTAAATCAATTGGATTTGCCCAAAAATCAATTTTTAAATTTAAGTTAAGTCAAATTTACTTAAACAACCATTTTTAAAATTGAACCAAAATAAGTTTGACAAAACATAAAACTAATTATGCCAAAAGTTTCTACATGTCACAAGCTTTCCAGAAATATAAAGTTTGCAAAAATTGGCCGAGCCAATAAAAATTTATAATAGTTTAAAACGAGGGACTAATCTGTGATGCGCAGGGGCTAAATTGTAAAGAAACTAAAAGATTCCTCGCTCTGAAGTCCCCAGGCGACGTGGCGCTTCCTGATTGGTGCGCGTTTCCTTCGCGGGCAGATGCGGGCGCGGGCGGACGGACGCGGACGTGGGCGATGCGGACGGCGACGTGGCGCGTTTCTATTCGCCGCTACCGGTTCGCCGGATGCGATCTAATCTCGGCCGTCTGGATCAGATCGGACGGTCTCCGTTCCTCTGACCATACCCGAGCGGCGCTGGTCGCCGGTGAGGCTCTGGTGCGGCGGCACCATGGACGGCCGAGCATGGATATGGCGATCTACGGGCTACGGGGACGAGGTGATCATACCACTGGATGCAGGAGACGGTGGCGATGTTTTGGCGGGGTGGACGGCGTCGCGGTGCTCTTCTCCTCCCTGGATTGCTCGTCGGAGTCGGAGATGCGGACGGCGAGTCGAGTCGCGGATGGATGCGTCGATCTGGTGCACGAAACAAGAAGGGACCATGTCTATTAGATGCGCACGAGGCGAAGATGAAGGATAGAAGGGATAGGGAGGCACGGGGTCGACGGTGGGCGACCGGAGCTTGCAAAACTCGCCGGCGGCAGTGGCGGACGGCGGCGGAAGATTGTGAGCAGCCTGGGGGCGATTTAGCTAGGGTTTTTGGGGGGAAATACTGCGGCGGTGTTGGGGTTTATATAGGGCAGGAAGATTCGGATCAAAACCGTTTAAATCGACGGATTTCGCTCCGGATTCGGAGCTAGGGTTCGGTGGGGGTGGCCGTGCTCGACACGGCTTGGGGAGAGAGATGACATGTGGGGCCCGCCTGGCAGTGAGAGAGAGGGGAGTTGGGCCGTGGGCTGTTGCTTGCTGCGCTGAGCGGTAGATAGGTGCGTCCTATTTTTTTTGTTCAAACTTTTCTTTTTCAAAAAGGAAATTTTAGTATCTTTTAAAATGAAAGTCCAAATGGACTCAAACAAAATCCTATAGTTTTGTAAAAATAAAGTTTTTGTTTTGGGACTTTCAAAAGACATTTTTCAAAATATTTTGTCAACTAAAATTTGAAATGTGTTTAAAATGAATTTTGGACATATTAATGTCATTTGAAAACTATAGGGTTTTATAGTTTCCTTTTGAAAATATATTTTAAACCAAAGCAAAATATGAGTAATATGATTTATATCACTCAATAAAATAATCTTATAAAAACTCAAACAGTTTTAAAAAGGGTTTGATAAATCAAAATGAATTCAGAACTCGTTTTAGAATCCAAATAATTATTTTGTTTCAAAAGCAAAACTATAAAACTTGAAAATAGAGGATAGGTGAGTAATAGAATGAATCTCAATACATACAAATAATTCACCACCAAACACACTTTTCAAATAGAAATCATTTTGATTTCCAAACTAGTTTTTTTTTAATAAACAATATGACACTTGATGTCCAAATTAAAATAGGTTTAAAACAATCAAAGGTGGCTTAAATAAAACTTGAATATCACAAGATAAACCTTTTGCAAATATTTATATTTCAACAGATACAAACAATCACAAGCATACATTAAAAGATCCATACATAAAGTCAAAAGAAAGGTGGAGCATAAATGCTCTACTAATATATTTTCTTAAATATGTTTTCAAGTGGAGATTTATTTCCCACTTTTGAAATAACCAAAAGCAAACAATGCAAGATGATGATGAATGCATGCATGAATTTTCTTTTCAAAGCAAAATACATAATAGTTTTCAAAAGTTTTAAATTTTTCTGATTTTTCAACTTTTTGAAAAACTTGGGATGTTACATACTACCACCCTTAAAAGGAATCTCGTCCTCGAGATTCGAGAAGGCTAGCAAAAAGGTTGTGACTGGAATACTGGGGTGGCTACCACCCTTAAAAGATTTTTTGTTGGCAGTGAAAACTTTGGAGTGGATACTTGATTGAGAACGTACCTCTCACCATACTGGGCTCATTATAGTTTTCCTTCCATATGGATATGGTTCATGTAACCTTTATCGAAAGGATTTGGCTTGGCTGTTTCCTCTGTCTTTTTCTTTTCTGGGCACTCATTGGCATAATGGCCCTTGTTACTGCACTTGTAGCAAAGCACTTGGCTGATATCTCTCTTGAGCTCGGAATTTGGGCGGTGCTGCCCATTATTATGGTCATGGCCAGCATGTCCATTTCCCTTGTGGTCTCCATTGCTTCCTTTGAATCCACCATTGTGATCAAGATGCTTGAGGTGACTTCCTCCACCATGGTGATTCCCATATTTGTGAACATGGTTCACATCAGGAGTAATGTGCCTTTTGAATGAAGGCTCAGAAAGATGTTTATTATAACTCCGCTTTCTGTTCTTTTTAGGTCTTTGTAGTGCTAAAAGGTCCTCTATCTCTTGTTTATCATATTCTATCACAAAGGCTGACGATCTGGTTCGCTTGATGGGACAATCTCGAGAAAAATGACCTTCCTCTTCACATGAGTAACAACATTTAGTGGTGACCTTCGAAGTGTGGGGGTGAGTTCTGAGTCTGGCTTCATTCATCTTCTCGGGGCAGTTATTGGAATAGTGCCCTGTGTTCTTGCATTTGAAGCACATCACTTGACTAATGTCTCTCTTGTGGGGGTTGTTCTGAAGTTTCTTCTCTGATTCTTCTACTTCCAAGGTCTTCCTGATAGTATGTTGCATCCCCTCTTGTATTTGCTGCCTAGCTTGCTGCACTATGGAATAGAGTTGACATTGTGATGGGATGTGGTTTGTTGCCTCACACAAAAAGCAAGTAACTAGGGTTGTGGGACATCCGTCTTGGATAGAGACACCATGGGGCCACTCATCATGACATTCCTTGGATGTGTGTCCTATTTCTCCACACGTCTGGCAGGCTCGAGGTTTTCTCAAAACACTTACTTTGAATTTCGTGTTACCTATGTCAATCTGTGGTATTTTGGTGTTACTGTTGGCCAGGTGGTGACGCATCAGCTGCACAATGTGGGTCTGATTATCCAACAGTTGTTGCATCCCTTGGGGTAACTCTTTGTTGCAGTTGTTGACTTGATTTTGGGCCATGAGTTGCATCAACTGACTCTGGGCTTCTAATAGTTGCATTGCATTTGTCATCTCATCATCGTTGATACTTTGGCAAGGCATCTGTTTAGGTTTAGCATAGATGAGTAAAAGATACACAGATCTAAGAGAAATATTCCTACCCATACAAGCAATTTGACACAAACAACCATACATGATGAAAACGCACAAACCTTTGAGAAAACCACACTAGTCGTTTTTGGATCGAAGTACACCTAGGATATGGGAAACAATACGATAGTACTGCCATACCACAATTTGATAGGTCAATACATCAACATGGTTTCTTTAATCTAATACATTAGGGGGTCTATTCTATCTCCTTCTTGAGTGCATCGAGTTCATCCTCTATTTCCTTGAGTTCATCAAGATATTTCTGAGTGTTGTGGAGTCTAAATCGAAGTCTTCTTCCAAGGTTCTCGATGGCCTCCCATGCTGCACTTCTTGCTGAATCAAAGAATGATGTTCGAATTATTGGGTTTGTGAACATGCAGCAACCTTTGGTCTTGTGGTCATCGTCTTTGTTCTTGTATAGATGGAGTTGTACCCACCAATGCTCTTGACCTTCACCCATGAAAGGAAAACCTTTGTAGACTGCTGCTCCTTCAAGTCCCATGCTCAACATGAGGTCCTTCAAAGCTTTTGGAAACTCAGTCTCACATTCCAAGGTCGTGGTCATTGCTGGACCTTTCTTGAGTGATTCCAGAAGGCGGGACATCTATAAATAAGATAAGGCATTTAGAACACGAATAGTTAAGAAGTTACAAGAATGATATCAAAAGGTTTTAGACGAAGAACAAATAAATTTTGTCCTATGGGCTTTCTTAGTTCTAACCAGACTTAGGGTTTCGAACCTACAGGCAACACAGTGCTCTGATACCATCTGTAGCGTACCTGCACTTAAAATATGGCAAGGTACCTGTGTATAGTGCAAACCCCTGGATCGTTTCATTTGCACACACAGTTTAAGATGTAGTATCACAACTAAGTATCATTATTACATCGAATGATCCAGACTTGGTAAAATATTCATTACAACTTGCGTAGCATATAGCTAGCTTGAAAGAGTAAAGCAGCGGAATATAATCTTCATGGAGTCCTCATCCTTAGCATGTGCCACAGGCGAAAACATGTTGGTTGCAGACTCGAAAACCCTTAACGTAAACTCACTCGTCAACTGAACAATCTGCAACAAATAAAATTTTGCAACAGAGTGGGTCAGAACCATTAAAAATGGATCTGGCAAGTGACACTATGTGGACACTTAATGGAATAACTCTATAGCCTATATGCATATTTGGCTGGTAGAGTTTCAAGGCTGATTTGCATAAAAGCAAGTTTTTCCTATCTTTTATAAAACACTTTTCTTTTGTCAAAACAGGCATGGCATGAATACCATCCTCTTGTCTACTTTTGTTCAACCTTCACACTTTTATTTCAGAAATTGGAATGTTGGGAGCCTCCGTTGTCGTCCTTGATCAGCTGCTCAAATTGTCCATAACCGGGGACACGGCTAAGTACTTAGATTTTAACTCTCGAGAGGTTGTGCACTTTCACCACGAGACCCAACAAACCCAAACTATCCTCAAGCACTCAATTTGTGCTAAGGAAAAGGAGAGAGTTGAGACGAGACTTTTGGGAAACAGTCCCCTGTTCCTCTGGGCAGACCCATACAAACATTCATCCGCTGAGACCTGCCGGAATCAGGTTCCTATAACTTAGTCAAGGCAGAGCCATAATACCAAGTGGCTGCACTGGAAGCATCTTCACTTAGACAAAACGTTGGTCCCTTTATTCCTGGGTGGCAATCCACAAGTGAATAAACACTCAACTCTGGCAGCCATGCAATCCCAAATCCACCCAGGTGATAAATTAACTTAGTAGAATTTAAGCTTTGAATAAAACAAATTTGCATAGCATCAATAATTCTACCAAGTTATCAATAGGATTCTAGACACAACTAGTGTAAAGGAGATAGTAGTTTTAGCATAGCAATACTATCCTACACATGCATATAAAGAAATACACTAAGTCATGCATAGAAAAATACTTAGGAAATTTATGGGGGTGTGCCACTTGCCTTGGCAAACAGGAGTGTAGTAGTAGCGGTTGCAACCACCTTCGTCTCTCTCCGAAATCTCTAACACAGCAAACAATTCACAATAAACATACAATCATAAATGCAACACTTAGAAAAATATGATATGCATGAGATGCAGGATGACACAAAGGATTATGGTATGAAAGACAAACAATACCAACTAGGGGAAAAGACATAAAATAACTTAATCCAATTGGCTAAGGCAAGGTCAAGGCTAAGCAAATAAACTTGATAAAACCACAACTTGAGAAGTTGTAGGGATACTCGAAGTCTTCATAATTTTGGTCTTCAAATAATCTTCAACTCCTTGGAAGCATCATTGATCTTCCATGGCCTTCATTGATCTTTATCCACGGTGTGAGATAGAAAGTAGAAAGAAGAAAGGATAGAAAGAAGTAGAAAAGATAGACATAACGGAGTAGTTGATCTTCCAAGAATCTTCTCCTCGCTTCTTTGTAGCTTTCTCCTTGATGTGTTGACCTCCTTGAATTTGTAGACTTGATGGTTCTACAGTCTTGATTTTGTTGGCAGCATCAAGGTTGGTCTTGAATATAACCTAGTCACCATGAAGAGAGAAGAAGGAAGAGAGAGAGAAGGGAAAGAAAGACTTAGAATAATGTAGGTGGTAGGTTTTCTTGAACTTCCCCTTGATTTTCTTCTAAGTATCTTGACTTCTTGGAGATGCTTCTGGAGTTTGTTTTTCTTGGCTAAGTCCTTCATTGGTCCTCTAACTTCATGTTGAATTCTCCAAGGATAACAATGCAAACTTTTCCACTAATTTCTAACTTAGTGGTTTTTGACTAGGAGGGTTAAAAGGGCTAACATGCATCCTCAAAATTTCTAAGGAGGATATCATGTAAGAAATGCAAAATATTTCTAAGGAATAGAGATGCATGCCATGCTATGAAATTATTCTAAGTTAATGCAAGGCAAGCAAGATGGTCCAAAAATGACTAAGGACCAAGGTCATAACACTTGGGGTCGAAATTTAACTAAGGACTAAATCTAACGCATCAAGTCCAAATAATTTCTAAGGAAGGTAAACAAAAATAAGAAGTGCAAAATAATTTCTAAGGAAAAGGTATGAAAACAATTAGTTGATAATTTTTCTAAGGACCAACCTTTGTCATATCACGTACTTAGGATATTTTCTAAGGAAACAACTAAATTTTCAAGATGCTAAAATTTTCTAAGGACAAGATCTAGTATTATTAAGATGTTGAAAATTTCTAAGGAAAAGTGTTGCCAAATTTATTTATCAAAAATTTCTAAGGAAGAAAGAAATACTTTATTTGGAGAGGCAGAATATTTCTAAGTACTTTTGTAACTAAGTTGATCAAAATATGACTAAGTCATTTTATTAGTCGAATAGATGAAGAAAAATAATTTTAATTATTATAATAACACCTAAAAAGCATTTAATCAATATTAATTACATAAATCATAGAAAATACTTTTACAAAAATATTAGAGTATTCCTACGGCCAAGTATTAATTAAACAAAGTTAAATCAATTGGATTTGCCCAAAAATCAATTTTTAAATTTAAGTTAAGTCAAATTTACTTAAACAACCATTTTTAAAATTGAACCAAAATAAGTTTGACAAAACATAAAACTAATTATGCCAAAAGTTTCTACGTGTCACAAGCTTTCCAGAAATATAAAGTTTGCAAAAATTGGCCGAGCCAATAAAAATTTATAATAGTTTTAAAACGAGGGACTAATCTGTGATGCGCAGGGGCTAAATTGTAAAGAAACTAAAAGATTCCTCGCTCTGAAGTCCCCAGGCGACGTGGCGCTTCCTGATTGGTGCGCGTTTCCTTCGCGGGCAGATGCGGGCGCGGGCGGACGGACGCGGACGTGGGCGATGCGGACGGCAACGTGGCGCGTTTCTATTCGCCGCTACCGGTTCGCCGGATGCGATCTAATCTCGGCCGTCCGGATCAGATCGGACGGTCTCCGTTCCTTTGACCATACCCGAGCGGCGCTGGTCGCCGGTGAGGCTCTGGTGCGGCGGCACCATGGACGGCCGAGCATGGATATGGCGATCTACGGGCTACGGGGACAAGGTGATCATACCACTGGATGCAGGAGACGGTGGCGATGTTTTTGGCGGGGTGGACGGCGTCGCGGTGCTCTTCTCCTCCCTGGATTGCTCGTCGGAGTCGGAGATGCGGACGGCGGCGTCGGGTCGAGGATGGATGCGTCGATCTGGTGCACGAAACAAGAAGGGACCATGTCTATTAGATGCGCACGAGGCAAAGATGAAGGATAGAAGGGATAGGGAGGCACGGGGTCGACGGTGGGCGACCGGAGCTTGCAAAACTCGCCGGCGGCAGTGGCGGACGGCGGCGGAAGATTGTGAGCAGCCTGGGGGCGATTTAGCTAGGGTTTTTGGGGGGAAATACTGCGGCGGTGTTGGGGTTTATATAGGGCAGGAAGATTCAGATCAAAACCGTTTAAATCGACGGATTTCGCTCCGGATTCGGAGCTAGGGTTCGGTGGGGGTGGCCGTGCTCGACACGGCTTGGGGAGAGAGATGACATGTGGGGCCCGCCTGGCAGTGAGAGAGAGGGGAGTTGGGCCGTGGGCTGTTGCTTGCTGCGCTGAGCGGTAGATAGGTGCGTCCTATTTTTTTGTTCAAACTTTTCTTTTTCAAAAAGGAAATTTTAGTATCTTTTAAAATGAAAGTCCAAATGGACTCAAACAAAATCCTATAGTTTTGTAAAATAAAGTTTTTGTTTTGGGACTTTCAAAAGACATTTTTTCAAAATATTTTGTCAACTAAAATTTGAAATGTGTTTAAAATGAATTTTGGACATATTAATGTCATTTGAAAACTATAGGGTTTTATAGTTTCCTTTTGAAAATATATTTTAAACCAAAGCAAAATATGAGTAATATGATTTATATCACTCAATAAAATAATCTTATAAAAACTGAAACAGTTTTAAAAAGGGTTTGATAAATCAAAATGAATTCAGAACTCATTTTAGAATCCAAATAATTATTTTGTTTCAAAAGCAAAACTATAAAACTTGAAAATAGAGGATAGGTGAGTAATAGAATAAATCTCAATACATACAAATAATTCACAACCAAACACACTTTTCAAATAGAAATCATTTTGATTTCCAAACTAGTTTTTTTTAATAAACAATATGACACTTGATGTCCAAATTAAAATAGGTTTAAAACAATCAAAGGTGGCTTAAATAAAACTTGAATATCACAAGATAAACCTTTTGCAAATATTTATATTTCAAACGATACAAACAATCACAAGCATACATTAAAAGATCCATACATAAAGTCAAAAGAAAGGTGGAGCATAAATGCTCTACTAATATATTTTCTTAAATATGTTTTCAAGTGGAGATTTATTTCCCACTTTTGAAATAACCAAAAGCAAACAATGCAAGATGATGATGAATGCATGCATGAATTTTCTTTTCAAAGCAAAATACATAATAGTTTTCAAAAGTTTTAAATTTTTCTGATTTTTCAACTTTTTGAAAAACTTGGGATGTTACAGTCACATTGTGGAAGTTGGCTTGTCCCTATTAGCCCATGCCGGTATGCCTCTCAAATTCTGGGATGAGGCATTTTCTACTGCAGCTTTTCTCATAAATCGTGTCCCCAGCAAAGTTATTAATCAAGAAACACCACTAGAACGACTCTTCAAACGCAAACCTGAATATTCATTCCTTCGTATTTTTGGGTGTGCCTGTTGGCCCAATTTGCGTCCATACAATTCTCGGAAACTTGAGTTTCGTTCCACACGATGTGCTTTTCTTGGCTACAGCAGTTTGCACAAAGGATATAAGTGTCTAGATATTTCTAGTGGTCGTGTGAATATTTCACGGGATGTGGTGTTTGATGAAAATATCTTTCCTTTTTCCGAATTACATCCTAACGCTGGGGCACGTCTTCGTACTGAAATCCTACTCCTACCCACTGATCTCCTTCCTCCTACACGTTTTGATCAAGGGGGAGAATTAATTGATGATCATTTGATTGCTAATCCTGCTAATTCTGCCTCTGGAGATTTTTCTGGTACGCTGGATGGGGTGCACGGAGCAGGAGCATCAGATGCAGACAGCGAGGCAGATTCACCTGCACATTCTCCTGCGGGATCCGCCTCGGGATCAGCTGGATCCCCGACCACATCAGCCCCGGGATCGCCGCCCTCTGCAGCGGGCTCCGCTCCCGCCTCCCCATTGGCTCATGGGTCGCTGTCGGAGGATGTGGCCAGCACGGGCCATGTGCATGGGTCCGCGTCAGGTCAGGACAGCGGATCTTCTGCGGCGACTTCATCGACCGCGACGCTGCCGCACACGTCTTCGCGGCACACGGGATCCGCGACAGGATCTGCACCAGGGACTGACTCGCCTGGTCCTGCATCAGCGACAGGCGCATCTGCCTCGACCGAGGCGCCGAGATCTTCTATGGCACCTCGGGCTGTAACCAGGTTGCAGAATAAAATTCAGAAACCGGTGAAACTATATCCAGGGATGATTCGGTATGCAATTTTTTGTGAAACCGGTGAACCTGAGAATGTTGCAGAGGCATTTGGGCATCCAGATTGGAAGAAAGCAATGGATGAGGAGTACTTGGCACTCATGAGAAACAACACATGGCATCTTGTGTCAGCAAAGGAAGGTAAAAACATTATTGATTGTAAGTGGGTTTACAAGGTAAAAAGAAGGTCTGATGGCACCATTGACCGCTATAAGGCTCGTTTGGTAGCAAAAGGATTCAAGCAACGCTATGGAATTGACTATGAGGATACCTTTAGCCCGGTAGTGAAAATTGCTACAATTAGACTTGTGTTGTCTATTGCAGTCTCTCGAGGATGGACACTTCGTCAGCTCGATGTACAGAATGCGTTTTTGCATGGCGTTCTGGAAGAAGAGGTATACATGCGACAACCACCTGGGTTTGAGAAAGGGCAAGGTCTGGTGTGCAAGCTGGATAAAGCATTATATGGTCTAAAACAGGCGCCGAGAGCGTGGTACTCGAGGTTGAGCACTAAACTTCAGTATCTTGGGTTTACTCCTTCCAAAGCTGATACTTCTCTGTTTTTCTTGGCCAAACCGGAGATTACAATGTTTGTTCTTGTCTATGTGGATGACATAATAGTAGCTAGTTCTACACCTTTGGCCGTGGAAAAACTTCTGCAACAACTTCGAGATGATTTTGCTCTGAAAGATTTGGGTGACTTACACTATTTTTTGGGCATAGAGGTGAAGAAGACACATGAGGGTATCACTCTTTCGCAAGGGAGGTATACAGCGGATTTGCTCAAGAAGGTAAACATAAGTAATTGCAAACCTTATACAGCACCCATGTCTTCTTCAGAAAAGATTTTGGCACATATTGGTGTTCCTTTGCAGTCTGAAGATATAACACGGTACAGAAGTGTGGTTGGAGCTCTTCAGTACCTCACCATGACTCGGCCAGATATTTCATATTCAGTAAATAAAGTCTGTCAGTATTTACATGCACCAACTAGTGTGCATTGGATGGCTGTTAAACGGATCATCAGATACTTGAAGTATACTATGCATTTGGGAATGAATATTCAGCGGTCACCTTCTTTGCTTGTCAGTGCATTTTCTGATGCGGATTGGGCAGGCTGCCCGGATGACCGTCGCTCCACAGGAGGGTTTGCCGTGTTCTTTGGTCCAAACTTGATTTCATGGAGTGCTAGGAAACAGGCAACAGTTTCTCGATCTAGCACAAAAGCTGAGTACAAGTCTCTAGCAAATTCTAATACAAGTCTCTAGCAAATTCTACGGCAGAAATTATTTGGGTACAGTCCATTCTTGGTGAGATTGGGGTACCGCAGCCCAAGGCAGCATGTTTGTGGTGTGACAACCTTGGGGCAACATACTTATGTGCCAATCCAGTGTTCCATGCAAGAACCAAGCACATCGAAATAGACTTTCATTTTGTTCGAGAACGTGTGGCGAACAAGCAGTTGGATGTGAGGTTCGTTTCTTCCAAGGATCTGGTGGCAGACGGGTTTACTAAACCTCTTCCAGTAGCACAACTCGAGAATTTCAAACATCATCTGAATTTGGTGAGCTGTGTTTGAGGGGGAGTGTTAAACGAGTTGTATCTAGAAGATTGAGTAGTTAGTTACTAGCTTAACTTGTACGTCAAGTTGTATGTAGAGATAAACGTCAAATCAGTTGTGTATAAGATTTGACGTTATCCTAGGTTGTTGAGATGTAATCTGTGTGCCCTTGAGGCTATATAAAGAGACCACACGGCGACCCTAGAGGTACAGCCGAACCAAACCTTTCTGTGTAGTTTGATAGACATAGTGGTGGCGATCAAAGAAACAGAAAGGCTAGGGCACTGTAAATCCCTGATTTTACCGTTACGTTGAGCATGCATAAAATCACACGGGTAGATTGATTTGGAACATGCCCAACTTGATCGATCTTCCAGGAAAGGAAAACGCACACCGGCCTACACCGTACCGCCCACAGTACTAGCAAGTTCGTGGGCTAGCTAGTCTGAACGAATACCATTCCTGATTTCCACTCAAGATAGACCCAACGTCTATGACTGTTGCCTGGCGTGACGAGCATTTATCGCCGAATGACCAAATCAGGCGAACAATTACCCGAAGCAAACACACGTCCTCACGTGGCCATCATGCATGATCCATCACTTCCTATCCATCCTCGATTGACTCCGGTCTCCTCCCCGTCCTTGACGACCCAACTCCACCCGCACACGCCTCTCCTCTCCCGAGGAAGAACGCGCCGGTGGTGGAGGCTCAGGGTTTTTCCGTTTCCTTGCTGGGGAGAGTACGGGTACGGACGCCAGGAACGGCAAAACCCGAGCTTTTTTCCCCAAGGGCACCAAAGCTGTGAACGGTGGGGTGGCAAAATCGATACTGTTGACCTCTGGACGAAAGTTTAACACAAAATGAACCTTCCGCGAAACTATTTCACGCTTCTGACCCTTTTGTGTAGCGCCTCACGATCGGGCGCTACCCTTACACAGTGTAGCGCCTTACGGTAAGGCGCTACACTGTATAGCGCCTTATGATCAGGCGCTACACATCAGTGTAAAGCCTGATCGTAAGGCTTTACACTGTGTAAGGGTAGCGCCCGATCGTGAGGCGCTACCCAAAAGGGTTAGATGCGTGAAATAGTTTCGCGGGAGGTTCATTTTGTGTTGTAGTTTCGTCCAGAGGTCAACAGTGTCCAAATTGCCCGGTGGGGTGGGTGGGTACAGACTACAGAGAGAGAAGAGAGAGGCCCCCGAGACAGAAAGACAGACAGAAAAAGCAGGAGGGCGCAGGATAAGTTGAGTTGCTGCCTTTGCAGTTCTCAAGTGGTGATCAAGCCAATTTGAAGGAAGGGTGCTGTGTGAGCGAGCGAGAGGGAGGAGGAGGAGAGGCGCGCGCGGCGAGAGGGTTCCCAGTTCCAGGAGGGGAAGCACTAAATTATGCAGTTTTCGCGACGCACTAAATTATGCAGTTGTCCTTACTGAGACATCGACCACTAAATTTTAGCATCTGATGTAGTAGTACGTACTCCCACCGTTTAGGTTTATAAGTCTTCTAGGTCGTGAATTTAACTAATATAATACAAAAATTATACCATTAGAAAATATAAAGTCTAAATTTCTAATTATATATTTTTTACAATATATAAATCACATTATGTTGCTCAAATTTACGACCTAGGGATAGGTAGAGGGTTTATAAACCTAAACGGAGGGAGTACGAGGCTCTCACGAGGACTTAACCCGGGCACGAAATCACACGGGAATATCATTCGACGCTCCAATTTGTACGAGGCTCTGGTTAGGACGCACGGCTCATCTGTGCATATTTTTTCCAGCTCGTTGGACATGGACATTTGTCTCTACGTTTTGGTATCTTTCTTCGTCACCGTGCATAGGCAAAATCGACAAATCTGACTCTGACACGAAAGTTCAGCACAAAATGAACCAACTTTGAAAATTTAGCTGGATCTAACCCTTTTTCGTACCGCTCAACATATCGGCGGTAGACTACATGGGGTACCGCCATGGTCGTCGGCGGTAGACGTCCTGGTCCACGGCCCGCTCGTGCCGGTTGACTGCGCTGACGTGGCGATACCGCCGATGTCAGAGACGGTAGAGTTGGAGGGATACCGCCGGTGCATCCGGCGGTACACTTCAACTTGGTACCGCCTCGTCAACCGGCGGTACGAGTTCGGCAGTTAAGTGGCTCCCGCCGCGCCCCCAGCCTCTCATTCATCCGCATCAACTCTCCACCCGAGCTCCTGCCCTCTTCCCCTCTCTCCTCCACACTCAAATCTCTCTCAAATCCCTCCAAATCGGAGGGCATAGCTCGTGGAATCGGGCCATCTCCATCCTCTGAGGTAGTCTCTCTCAGATCTCTCGCTTTTTGTTGGTTGGGATTTGTGTTACTTTGTGGCATTGTTTAGTTTGAGGCAAACCCTAGATTTGTTGATTTGTCCTTAATCTATTATTTGAATTGGTGCATTGCGGGTTATATGTTGTTTGTGATGTGTAGAAATCATTGTGGTTAGATAGATTCATGTGTTATTCTTACCTACAATTATGGTTGAGTCTAGGGTTGGAGGTAGTGGTTATCACACATGTATAATTTAGATTAGTGTGGTGTGTTTGCTATTACACATCAATGTGATACATTTGTGTGTCTTGTCATTTAATTATAGATGGCAAGAATCGTGAATGTCCATCATGTTGACAAAGAAGCATTTTTTAGTAACAATGAAGAAGAGATTGTTGACAATGGAGAAAAAGTTATGGTATTTGCCAATAGTCCGACATATGCCGAGGTTGTTGCAAGAGTACGGGAAGTTTTCGAATGGATGGATCCTAGGGAGAAGGTTGAACTAGATGGAAGGTATTTTGTTGGATCGGGACACCGTCCGCGAAAAAAAAAATACCTTTGACATGCGAGTTAGATTGGGGGGCATACAAAGAGGTTGTGGCGGCTTCCAAAGACAAGTCGCTCGAGTTATTTGCTACCAAGGTTGGCGGTGATCGGTTGCATTTTGACTTGAACCGGTGTGCCTCCCCCACACATGATGCAATGGCCCCCACTCGAAATGTGTCACTTGATGATGCGGTCGAGTTGAATAATATGAGCCAACCTCCTTTGAGCCAACAAATTGACTTGGAGATGAATGATGACGACCAAGTCGATGAAGAAGAAAAATATGTCAATGTGGATCATGGTTATGGCTTTGGCATTGACGATGAAGATAGGGAGGAAGGAGACATGGAGGGTGATGTGTCCGAGCGGGAGGACGAGTATCATGACATTTATATTGGAGATGTAGAGGCACAAGTCGAGGAGGATGGCATTGACCGTGACACCTTCTATCGCCGTTGCTATGCCTCCGACTCGGAGGACGAGGGCCCAGAAGAAGTGGACGAAGATGGGTTCACGGCGAGAGAAGCCCAAGCCTTTTTAAAAGTGGTAGGCCGGGATCACCGAATTCCATTATTTCGTGATCTCACGCTTGCCGATAAGGCTATGGTGGATGGTGGCAAGTATAAAGATCTAGAAGCAACACCAAGCACAACTCAAGACGACGATGACAACAATTCTCGCATAAAGAAAGGTTTGAAGTTTCCGGACTTGGTAGAATTGCAAATGTGGCTTAGGGAATATGCGGTGAAGCACCATAGGCCATTCATAGTGAAGCACTCGGACGAGAAGCATCGTTACACCGTGATTTGCGACCAAAAAGGATGCCCATGGGTAGTCCGTGCAAGACCAAACCGCCACGGGCAATGGAAGATAACAAGTTGTGAAGCCCATCACATGTGCAAGAAACGGGGCCGGAATCCATCCACAAAGCACCGTCAACTCACCTCCGACTTCATCGCATACAAATTCATCAATAGTATAAAGAATGAACCAACCATTAAACCGAGGTTTCAACATCTATGTCTTAGAGATTGTGGACATTGGCTGTGTGTGAACTTGTAATGGATTTGGTCATGTAATGGATTTTAGTTATCTATTTCGTGTGAACTTGTAATGGATTTGGTCATGTAATGGATTTTAGTTATCTATTTCATAGATGTGTCATGTATGTGGTAATATTTTGTCTAGGCAATGCTATGTATTTGAAACATTTAGTTCCAGGCCGTACCGCCGATGGAGCTAGCGGTAGGATACCCGAGATACCGCCGGGAAAATGTGCACGGCAGGAGCTCAAGTCCCAGGCTCGTTCGGAATGTGTCATGGATCTATCTATGTATTTCATGAACTTGTACTGGATTTGGTCATGCAATGGATTTTAGTTATCTATTTTAGTTATCTATTTCGTGAATGTGTCATGTATCTGGTAAGATTTTGTTTATGTAAGTATTTAGTTCCATTGATTTAGTTCCAGGTAGTACCGCCGCATAGAGGGGCGGTACGGAGCCGAACTGTACCGCCGCGAAAATGTACACGACAGGAGCTCCTTAGTTGCCACATTCCAGGTGATACCGCCGGGTCAGCTGGCGGTACAGTCCCGCACGGTACCGCCCGGTATTTGCCACCAACAGGAGCTGGGCCGTCCCGCCCAGGTCATACCGCCGGGTCAGCTGGCGGTACCCCTGCAAACCGTACCGCCGGGATATCTGGCGGTACCGTCCTGGCAGTTCTAAAAATCTCGATTTTACATATAACAGAAGACACAGGGAAGTATAGCACATATATCACATATATATCACATATAACAGAAGACACAGGGCATGTATAGCACATATATATTACATAGTTTGACATAAACTTCACACAAGGCAAATATATTACATAGTTCGACTAAAACATGACATAGGGCAATTATTACATCGTATCACTTTTCCTTCCCCTCTTAGGCGGTACCCAACTAAGTGTCCCGCCAGATCCCGTGGCGGTATCGCCACGTCAGCTGAGTCAAGCAGCACGAGCGGGCCGTGGACCAGGACGTCTACCGCCGACGACCATGGCGGTACCCCGTGTAGTCTACCGCCGATATGTTGAGCGGTACAAAAAAGGGTTAGATCCGGCTAAATTTTCTAAGTTGGTTCATTTTGTGCTGAACTTTCGTGTCAGAGTCAAATTTGTCGATTTTGCCCCGTGCATATGCTGTTTCGTGGTCTTCCCAAGAAAAGAAACACACATCTCATCTGTTGATTTACTCCGGTGGACACGTACGTGCCAAAGCTAGCGTGGAGCAACTGCCCAAACATGATCGATCACTTGTGAGCAGTATTCCAGTTCCGAAGCGTTCATCAATCCATGGAGGGAATTGCAGCTTCCACCAGGTTCAGGACATCTCGTTGCACAAACCACCAACTCTACTGACATTTTGCACTCTCCACCAGGCTAAAATCTAATCCTTTGTATCCCGGTTTTAAATAGCCCATTTACATCACCCACCAGTAAGAATACAAGCTACGACACACCGTGGCCAGGAAAAAAATGACACGGTGTAGCCTTATAAGAAATATTGAGCTAGACAATAAATATTATATTTCAATTAATTGACAACAACACAATACATGATATATAAAATAGAAGACCAAAACTATGACAAGAATATGTTAAATTGCAGCTATCCATCAGGTTTAGCATCCAATGTTATGCCCTAATATACTCATTACAAACATATTCTCAAACACCAAAATATAGATGCAGCTAACAATTATAACATCCAGATCTGTGCCATACGTCAGCTTAGTTGTTAATGATCTATTTAGGCTTGGGTTGCAACAGATTAGGTGTGGACCTGGTGGAGACTGCAAAATATTTGTAGAAGTGGTGGTTTGCGCAACGAAGTGTCATGAGCCCGGTGGAAACTGCAATTCCCTCTCAATCCATGCATGCACCCGGCTGGCCGGCCATGCATGCATTGTCTCGTCCGTGCAGTGCATGCATGCGCCAACCCAAGAAACGACATGTACGCTGTCGTCATCTCCGTGATCATGTTGATCCGCGCGCACTCCAAGAAGGATCGATGTGCCCGCAGCTTTGCATGCATGGACCCAACAGCAAACGGCAAACTCCACGCGTGCCATTCGCCCGGTCCGTAGTGATCCGCTTTCCTGGGCCAGTCTCTCGTTCGCCACTCTCTCACTGCAGGGTGATTTTGTAGTAGTTACACCACCTTCGTCCTCTGACTGATGGCCCCCCCTGCATGGCTTAGGGTATCTCCAGCCGTTCGGCCCCCCAGGCCGAAAAACGGCGCCTTTTTGGACGGCCTGGGGGGACGCCGGCGCTATTTGACGTCATGGGTTCGGCGACTTCCCAGCCGTGCCCAAACCCAGAATTGGGCCGAAAAATTAAAAAAAAAAAAAACAATTGGGCGAAATTCATCAAACATAAGCGAAATTCGTTAAACTTAGGCGAAATTCATACTATATAGGCGAATTTCCCATTGTTCATTACATAATATAAACTTAAAACTTAAACATAAACTAAAACACGGCGATCTACATGCCCAGCTGGCTGTAGAACGCCGTGTAGTCGCCGTCGTCGTCGTCGCTCGGTGGCGCGCCACCGCCGAAGTGGCTCGGACCGGCCTCGTTGTTGTTGGCGCCGCCACCGAACCACGCGCCGTCGTCGTCGCTGTCGTCGAGGACGATCACCTCGCCGCTCGCCTGACAAGGGGGAGTAGGAGGCCGGCGTGCGGCGGCGGTTGGCTGCCGCCTCGTCGAGAAGGCGCTGCTGGAGCGCAATCTCCTCCTGGGCGTGCTGGTTGCACGACCAGGCGAAGATGAACTCGTCCGAGCACTCCTCGGCTGCGACCATGGGCGGCGCGGCGTCCTGCATTGAGGCGGTGACGGCGTTCTGCTCGCCGGGGAATTCCTCGTCGTCGTCCGGCGCCTCCGCCTTGATGGCCGCCCGGACGTACTCCGGTGGCGCCACCCACTACGCCTTCTTCTTCTTGGACGTGGCGCCGCCGGTGCCAGGCTCCTTCTTGGGCCTGACGAGGCGAAGGTGGCCTCGGGGTGGCGACTAACATGGGTATACATATCGGGTGCCCTATCATGAGGGTACCTGGTGCACGTGACGACTAAGGCCCAATATCGAAGAGCCTATCGAAGCCCAAGACAAGAGGCCCAAGAGATGGAGTACCCTCCAAGACTAGACATAGGCATAGTCGGTTTAGACTTTCCTTACGTGTAAACTAGGTCGGTTACAAACTCCCGAGACCCAGCCTATTTAAAGGCTGGGAGGGGTACCGATCTGGACCAAGCCATACTCGAACCACCAAAGCTCTTGCGAGATCGTCATCTCGCCGGAGCTCCCCTGTAATCGCATAATCCACAATCAATACCAGACAAGCAGGAAGTAGGGTCTTTACCTCCACCCGAGGGGCCTGAACCTGGGTAAATCTTTGCCTCTGCTTGTCAGCCGACGAAACTACCAGTACTACCACGTTCTCTCCCCATAATCTCAACCCTAGGTCCTTAACCATGGGATTTGATGAGGGTACACCTCGTCAATTGGCGCCGTCTGTGGGAAAGAATAGTGCTGGACTCGCGGTTTCTTCGGTTCCATCGGAAAACGGCGACTCGCCGATCGGATCTACAAACGGCAACTCGCCGGCTGCATCGACAAACCAGAACTCGCCGACTCAGGCGGCACACGGCAACTCGCCGGTTCACTCAACAAACGGCAACACGCCAGCTTCACCCGCAAAAAGCACATCGGATCCTCTGATGGATTTCGAGCCACACTCGCCAGGATTCCAGGAGGCCTTCTCCGATCTCGAGTCAGGTTTGGGTTTAACCGTTGGTTCGTTCAATTTTTTCGTCAACAAGCTTGGTGTGCAGGACTTGACGGATCCACGCCAACTCGCGACTTTCGCACCCGAGGCTCCATCGGTTGCGGCTCCTTCGACTGCGGATCTTTCCACTGCGTCCATACCATCATCGACCCTCCAAGCTTGTTCGTCTGCAACAACCATGTCCACACGAGAGATGCGCGAGCTCATTGAAGAACTCCAGGGCGAGGAGGCCGAATCAGCATATCGCACAAACGATCCCGAGCTGGATCTCCCACTCGAGGATAGTTTCGACTGCGGGATCTCCCTCAGCGACTTCGACGAACCTGAAACTCATATCGACAACCACGTCGACTCCGAGATCTGCGCCAACAACAACCTCGACTTCGAGACTCATAACAACCTCGCCGACGCCGAGATGGGCATAGGCGACGAAGACGTCGACTGCGAGATCCGTCCAGACGAACCACTCGATGAACATACAGGCTCAGACATGAGCCTCGATGAAGATGTCGAGTCCATGACGGGACTCGAAAGTACATACATATACCCTCGGGTCATACCACAGCAGGTCTACGTTGCCATCGCCGCAGAAACATCAGACACTGCGGCCAGTCGCAGGCCTACAGAATTCCCGTGCACAGTTACTATGCCGGATGGAGTCACAACTCTCACAATCACTGCTGAGATGGCAGCAAAAGCAGATAAAGTCATCAAGGAGTGCACAATGATGCCAGCAGACGCAACACAAGAAGAGATGTTGACCTTCCAGTACTTCAACTGGCAGGAGTCACTTCGACTGAAGCAGATAAGAGCCACACTCGAAGAACGCAAAAAGCAAGCTAGCTTGTCGAGTGCGCGCAGAAGACAGCTCTCCTGAGCTCCACCGGGCGAGCAGACACAAGACCAGATCAAGGTTGTCACACCTCTCGCCAGGCGAGAAGGCGGCACTCACCCGCAACTTAGGCAACTCCTTCATGACATACGACGAGGAAGGACTGCCGGTGCCCAAAACAGCAGCAGGTGCTCTCTACACCGCTGCAGCATACCTGGAGGCAATCAAGCCCCCAGCGGATGACCCCAACGCAAAACTACACCGCCAACAGATCAAATCACTCGCCTTAGCTGCAAAGGCCATACGCCAAGTTCCAAGAACTCCAGGTGGGAGTCGAGACCGTGCCCTAGTCGACGCGCCTCGGGAAGAGCATAATCACAGTGGTCGTCGCCACCACTCGAAGGAAAGAAGCGGCTCGCGAAGGCGCAGGTCCAGGAGCAGATCACGCAGATCTTACAGTAGCGACTCATACTCTGATCGAGAGCCTGAGCCACATGGAGCTCTGTGCTTCACTCGACGCGTCCGCGAGACACGGATGCCCAAAGGATTCAAACTCACATCCGAACAGCCCAAGTACACGGGTCGACAGGAACCTTCCGGGTGGCTGGAAGATTACAGGCTGGCAGTTGCGTGCCAGCGGGGCACCAACACTACAGCCATGCAGTACATACGACTCATGCTCGAAGGCACAGCTCGCGACTGGCTCAAGGCCCTACCTCCATCAACATACGACTCGTGGGATCACTTCCGCAGGGATTTCGTCAAAAACTTCGAGCCTCTATGTGAGCGCCCGAAAACATTCGAGGAGCTGCGGGCCTGCGTTCAGCGTTCAGACGAAACGTTGAGGTCATACATCAGACGATGGACTGAGATACGTAACTCAGTTGGAGTGGTTTCAGAAGATATGGCCATGGATGCTTTCGTCATGGGCCTCGCCAGGCGAGACTTCAAAGAAGCACTTGGCCGCCAAAAGCCAAAATCTGTAGCCCACCTCTTGCAGATCGCGACTGAGTGGGCAGATGGAGAGGATATGGCACGCACCACAGCGGGTCCTCACCCCGTGACAAACATGAGAATAGCAGTCGAAGCCATAGAGACTCGTACAGAGACGACCGAAGGCGCAAACGTTCAAAACGTCATTACGACGATGACAGACCCGAATTCATGGCGGCTGGGTTCTCCACACCCCGCAATGATCAGGACAGAAGCGACCGACGGTCGGAAGATCGGCGAGACAGTCGAGATGATCGGCGAGACAGTCGAGATGATCGTCGGAAACCAGCGCAGTGATAGCTACAAGAGGAAGGATTGGCGCAAGTCACGGGCACAATCTGAGCGATCATTCGAAGAAAAGATGGACGCTGATTGCAGATTCCACCTGTACAAGGGGGACGATGGAAAACTGCGATCCAACCACTCGATGAGAAACTGCAGGGAGTTCGACCAAATGGCGACTGATTACGTAAATCGCAGAAAGGCAGCAGCCGCACAAGCACCTGCACCCGTGCCTCAGCCAAACAACGTGCCTGTTCTGATGGCACCACCTCCACCACCACAGCCTGCCCAGGCGGAAATCTCGCGGGTGCCATACAGCCCGTGCCTCGGGTGGACGAACCACAGTACCCTCCGCCCCAAGGGCAGATGTACATGATACAGAAAGGTCGACCTTCCAACAGGGAGCAAAAACTTCGCACTCGACAGGTAAACATGGCGGTCATGTCACCTCCTGCGGTGACAGATACTTGAAGGGAGCCGAAACTACAATAAGCTTCAGCAAAGAGGACCACCCTCCATCGGTTGTTCGCCAGGGCACTCGCTCTGGTACTCGACGCGCAAATTGGAGGCTACGCCATGTCCAAGGTCTTCATGGATGGTGGGAGCGGCATAAACATCATCTTCGCAGATACGCTCCGCAAAATGAACAGGTCAGTCGAAAACCTGCCAAGATCTTCAAATACCTTCCACGGTATCGTTCCAGGGAAAGCAATAAGCCCAGAGGGCACCATACAACTCGACGTGACGTTCGGGGACAAGCACCACTTCAGGACAGAGTCGATTGAGTTCGAAGTGGTCGACTGGAAGTCACAATACCATGCTATACTTGGACGCCCGACGTTCGCTCGATTCATGGCGGTGCCACATTATGCATACCTCCAGCTGAAGATGCCTGGACCAAAAGGAGTAATCACAGTCAAGGGAACTTCCAAAAGTCTGACTCTTGTGACCGAGAATTCAGCAAAATCTCTGAGATGTTTGGCATGGAAGCAACACTCGCTGATCTAGCGGTCTCCAACGATCGAACACTTATGCCAGAGCACAAAAAGGTGGCAGTCGACAGAGCATTCAGTGCCACCAACGACACAAGATCGCATCAGGTGCACCCGACTGACCCGACCAAGACAGTCAATGTCTCGTCGAGTCTGCCTATCGCATAGGAAAGCGCGCTCGTCGAATTCCTCCGTGAGAACTGGGATATATTTGCATGGTGTCCAGCAGACATGCCAGGTATTCCCAGGGAATTCGCCGAGCACTCTCTCCAGCTACTTCCAGGTGCTAAACCAGTCAAACAAACAATGCGCCGCATATCCGGCCCAAAAAGAACTGCAGTCGAAGCCGAAGTCGACAGGCTACTCGCAGCAGGATTCATCAGAGAGATCAAGAAATCACAATGGGTGGCCAACCCCGTACTTGTAGAGAAGAAGCATACAGACATCCTGCGGATGTGTGTAGATTTTACAGCACTCAATAAGTGTTGTCCAAAGGATCACTTTCCACTACCTCGAATCGACCAGATCGTCGACTCCACCGCCGGGTGCGCTCGCTTGTCCTTCCTGGATGCTTACTCGGGTTACCACCAGATAAGGATGAAGGAAGAGGATGAAGAAAAAACGGCGTTCATAACCCCACTCGGGGTCTACTGCTACACCACAATGCCTTTCGGGCTCAAGAACGCAGGAGCAACCTATCAGCGCATGATGCAAGATTGCCTCAAGAAGCAGATGACATCGTCATCACCACAAGAGAGGACTACTCGATGACTTGCGAGAGACATTCGCAAATCTCAAACGCTTCCACATCAAGCTCAACCCGAAGAAGTGCACGTTCGGCGTACCAGCCAGGCAACTCCTCGGGTATCTAGTCTCTGCTCGAGGAATCGAGGCGGACCCGGAGAAAATATAGGCCATATTGACGATGCAAAGGCCTTCAAAGCTCCACGACGTACAAAAGTTGGCGGGTAGAGTAGCAGCACTCAGTCGATTCATCAGCAAGCTGGGCGAAAAAGCACTCCCGTTCTATCGACTGATGAAGAAGGCAGATAAGTTCAAGTGGACGCCAGAAGCCGAAGCAGCCTTCACGGACCTCAAGCGAGTCCCCACAAGCCCTCCAATCCTCGTAGCACCAAGGGAACGCGAGCCACTATACCTATATGTCTCTGCAACTAATAGGGTGGTGAGCACTGTTCTTGTGGTCGAACGCAGAGAGGAGGGACACGCCCAAAGCATACAACGTCCAGTCTATTACTTGAGTGAAGTGTTCTCCACATCAAAACAGCGGTACCCGCACTATCAGAAGCTGGCTTACGCCGTGTTCATGTCCTCAAGAGGGATATCCTCACAAACCCCAATGCAACTGGGCGAGTAGCAAAATGGCTCATCGAGCTAGCCCCAAGAGACATCAAGTATGATTACCCGAAGGCCATCAAAGCGCAAGTTTTGCCCGACTTCCACACCGAGTGGATTGAAGCTCAGCTCACAGGAGCACCAGATGTGTCCAATTCCTGGACTATGTACTTTGATGGCTCGAAGAAAAACGAAGGTGCAGGCGCAGGTGTCATCCTCATATCACCAAAAGGCGACAAGCTCCGCTACATCCTACAAATGGGGTTCGAGTTCCCGTCCAATAACGAAGCAGAGTACGAGGCTCTGATCCATGGCATGAGGATGGCCAAAGCCCTAGGGTGTACTCGACTGATGATCTACGGCGACTCGAATTTGGTGGTGCAGCAAACAATGAAGGCTTGTGACGCAATCGCAGATAACATGATCGCCTACCGTGACTTGTACAACATCATGGAGGGCAGCTTCGAAGGCTGCGAGTTGCGGCACATAGGGCGTGAGAGCAATGAAGAAGCAGATAAGTTAGCCAACATTGGTGCGACCAAAGCACCAGTGCCACCTGGTGTCTTCTTCGAGCGCATCGAGCACAGATCAATCAAAAAGAAGCGGACAACTCTCGCATCAGGCGCACCAGCCAAGAGCAAAACACCTAGCACAGAGGACCCACCAGTCGAGGTACTCCTCATTGAGCCAACTTGGACTCAACCCTTCCTTGCATACATACTCCGCGGCGAGGTACCCGAAGACTTCACAGAGTCAAGACGCGTCACTCGACGATCCAAAGCATATACTGTCATCAACGGTGAACTTTACAAACGCAGCATATCAGGTATGTTCCAGCGTTGCATAGCATTTGAAGATGGCCAAGCCATCCTTCGTGATATTCATGCAGGTACTTGCGGGCATCACGCCAGCAGTCGATCACTTGTAGCCAAAGCCTTTCGCGCAGGCTTCTACTGGCCCACAACACTCAAAGACGCGGAGGACATAGTCAAAAGGTGCATCGGCTGCCAAAAATTCGCCACAAAGCCGCACGCACCCGCATCGGCGTTGAAGACAATACCATTGGCCTGGCCTATCGCCCAGTGGGGGCTCGATATGGTTGGGCGACTCAAAAAATCCTCCCATGGAGGGCATACTCACCTGCTGGTGGCCGTCGACAAGTTCACCAAGTGGATTGAAGCAGTACCCATCACAAGTTCGACTGCCACTACAGCAGTCAATTTCATAAAATCTATCATATACCGCTTTGGTGTACCAAATAGCATCATCACTGACAACGGTACAAACTTCACGGCTGAGGAATTCAAATCCTTCAGCAAAGAGCAAGATATCACGCTCAATTATGCATCTGTAGCGCACCCGCAGTCAAACGGCCAAGTCGAAAAGGCCAATGGGCTCGTAACAAGTGGAATCAAGAAGCGCCTCTTGGTGCCACTTAAAAGGGCTGCGGGTGCTTGGGTAGAAGAGCTCTCGTCTGTGCTATGGAGCCTACGCACAACACCCAACGCCTCAACGCAATTCACTCCATTCTTCATGGTCTACGGCGCAGAGGCAATTCTGCCATCCGACGTAAGGTTCAACGCACCGAGAGTCGAAGCATATAATGAAGAAGATGCAGACGAGGCACTCAAAGACGCAGTTGACTTGCTAGAAGAAGCACGTAACACGGCGCTCGCGCGCACAGCTGTTTATCAGCAGGACCTCCGCAACTACCACAGCCGTCGGCTGCGTACCAGGTCCTTCGAGGCTGGCGATCTGGTACTTCGACTGAAGCAAAAAAAAGGTGCATAAACTTGCTTCTCCATGGGAAGGACCCTTCATCATCACTGAGGTCATAGGTGGTGGAGCATACGGACTGAAGCATGCGAAGACCGACGAACTCTCCCACAATCCTTGGAACGTTGTGCAGCTGCGCCGTTTCTATGCTTAGATTGCTCAGTCGCATAATGTAATAGGCTCATATGTCGGATGGCTGCAGGTTTCAGACGCGCTCTTTTCCTTACCAGGGTACCTAAGGGGACTGGAAGGTTTTTAATGAGGCGGCCTGCAGCCTAACATTCATAAATGGAATATAGTCAATAAATTCCTCATACTTTTCCTGCTTACTACTCGCATAACTTATCAGCACAAAATTAGCCTCACCCGTATGCTCGGGGGCTGAGCTACCTCATAACATAAAAGCTTTCGCTCCTTCAAACATAATACTCCAGCCACACTCGAATACTCGGGGGCTGTGTAATTCATGATCTATGTAAAGTGTTTTCCATAAACCCCACTCGATACACTCGGGGGCTGCATACATACAAGTGAACAAATATGTACTAAGTGGCAAATTTACACTCGGGGGTTGTTCCCTATACATAATACCCTAATCTTCTGGTTCATCCTTTGCTGGAAGAACAGGGCCCATAAGTTGCGCTTGATAGCAATCAACCAATGTCCTCGCGTGATCGAATGTTTCGTCAAGATTCGACTGGGACAAAGACGATCCAGGCACGGGTGGACGTAGCTGCAAATTTGGACGTTGACTTCGGAGATATGCCATGGTTGCGTTGGCACCGTCCACAAGCTTCTGGGTGATGAAGCCTCGAATGGAACCTGTTGACCGGAAGAGATCGAGCAACGCGTGGATTCCTTGAGGTTGTGGCCCAGTCGGAAAAACATCTGGTTGATTCGACTGAAGGCCGACCTGCACAATTCAAGAAGCATAGTGCTCCGCCACACCCGATCCTGCAGAGTCGCGAGTATGCGTGCTCGGTGCTTGTCCAATCGAAAGTGCTGGCGGCCAGTCGTGGGTTCGTCAGTTGCCATGTTCAACTGCTCATCCACGCGAGCCTGCTCCGCCTGGAAATCTTGAACAAAACCTGCAACAACACAAGTTGGGTGAACAAAAAAGAACAAGCTGTGAACTCATAAGATCAAGGCAGTCATGCTTACACTCGAGCTGTCTGTTCACGATCTCCATCTCGCCAAGCACATACTCCTCCCGTTGGGTGGGTAAAGCAGGCCTTGCCCTCATCCTTTCCAGCTCGCTTCGGGCACTCGCCAGTTCCTGCTCC
The DNA here is from genome assembly GCA_947311845.1 of Poa pratensis. Taxonomy (NCBI): domain Eukaryota; kingdom Viridiplantae; phylum Streptophyta; class Magnoliopsida; order Poales; family Poaceae; genus Poa; species Poa pratensis. The sequence continues at coordinate 20,107,079 of CAMZMU010000010.1, forward strand.
TGTTTCGCAAGTCGAGCCTTCATATAACGTATTACCGCGGCATCGTTTGACGCCTGAGCTCGAGATCGAGAAGGGGTATGATGCCGCGACGAACTGGATGAAGTGGCGGCTGGCCGTTTCTGTTCCAAGCATCATAAAAGTTTCATGAGAAACTAGTCACAAAGCTCAGACGAGCAACAACATACAGCTTTACAAACAGAATCATAACGAGGAACATAAATTCATACAAAGGTAGCAAAAGCACATGCATACTCGCATGGTCATAAGTTTAATTACAAGACATCAAAGGCGCGGCTGCCCTACTTCTCAGACATTGACTCTGACCTAGCCCTACTCGCACGAGCGGCGACCTCTTCTGCCCGGCGCTCCATGGTGGCCATAAAAGTTTCAGCCAACTTTGCGGCTGGCTCGTTCAAATGCTTTAGGGACACCAATTTCCCGCCAGGCTTACGAGGGAAAGCAGACAGAGCGGCTTCGAAGTCACCCTCTATCCCATGACCTAAAAGGAGTTTGAGGGTGGTCTCTGAGCCGCGTACCGTCAAAGCGCGAGCAAAGTTCGCCATAGTCGAAGTTCCCGGGCCCAGGACGTCTGCGAAGCCATCCACAGTCGAAGGAGGTTGGCTGGAGGGGAACACATCCTTGAACACGGCGCCGAGCGTGCTCGTAGATTTGGCGAGTGCGTCCTTGGCTTGGGTAGAGACGACATCCAGGTCGCCGATTGCGCGGTCAAGGGACAAATCGACACTCGGTTGATCTACAGGTGTCGATGCCCCAACAGCTCCTTCAAAAAAGCAGAAGTAACAAAAATGTTACATACTATTCAGTGGCAAAAAGAAGTAGGCAAAAAGTGAAAGGCTCGACTCACCGCCTACGTCTCGGGTGAGGCTCGCCAGGCGCTCAGCATAATTCTTCTCGCGCAAAGCGGCGGAGTCCTTGGCATCATCCAAGGCCTTCTTCGACTCCGCGCGCTCCTTGGCGAGTGTCTCTTCTAGCTCTTTAACCCGAGATTCAGCGGTTGCCTTGTCACCTGAGATAGATGGACAGATGTCATTCACAATCGACAAGGCAAAGACTTACAGAAACCCAACATACTTACGGGTGAGCTGCTCCATAACAGCGCGCAGATTATCCCTCTCCTGTTCAACCTGGACAAATGCTTTACCTGATTCCACCAGGTTGAGGTAGAAGGGCTGCACGCACACGAAACCAACATAAGCTATACACAAATAGGTCCAGAAGGAAGACTCGACAAAAAGACACTTACGTGTTCAATCCAAGGCGCGGGCTTGGCAGCAGAAGTTCCAATTTGCGGAGTCGATGTACTCGCAATATTGGCAGCCTCAATGGAAGTGGTCGTGGCTATTGTTTTCACAACCTCAGCCGCAACAGGAGAGGCTTCAGGCTGATCTGGAGTCGAGGCTCTCACGGTTGGAGGAGTTGGAGGTCGCACAGTCTCGGCACTACAAGTGACCGAAAGCATACAACATAAGCAAAAGTACTTAACTACAAAAAATATTTTAGTACAAAAAGGACAAACCTGTGCTCTTCTTCATCCTCAGTGTCGAGCTCGTCAAAGTTTGGGCCTCCAAAAGGTAGCTGCCCACCGACTGAGGAGGAGGAGGAGCCGAGCTCAAAGGACTCACGTCCAAGGGAGCAGCTGTGGTCGTAGGAGACGGACCTGAGTTTCCATCATCCCTCACATCCGATTCCCTCGCGGGTGAGCTCGTGGAAGAAGACATAACTTGGGCTGCCCGACGGCGCTTGCGAAGAGGAACCTCGCTAACATCCTCAGTCGCGGCAGGCTCCTTGCCCTGTGCTTCCTCTACTTCTTCCTCTTCAGCCTCTTCTGTGGGTGAAGTGGTAGCCGAAGGTAGAGGCGATTCATCTCCTCCCTTCGCTTCTACTGTCACTTCTGTTTCAGGAGTTGGGCCATCTTCAGGAAGGGAGGAAGGGTCGAGGTGGTCGAGTGGCCCTGCACACAAAATTCAATAGTCGAAATGTCACAAAGATGCATAGCAGAAAAACAAGACAAGAAATCATAAAATCAATAGGTTCACTAACCTCTGGCAAAGGCTTTTCAGCCGAATAAGGATCGACGGGCAGTCGACGTTGCAGGGCTCGCTTTGTTTTGTGCTGGTGATGGACCGCACATGTGCCACCAGTTCACTCCTGGACAGCTCCTCCTTGCTCATGCGGTGGCGTCGAGGGCACCCTCGTACTCCCACATTGGGTGGGCACGAGCGCGTAGTGGCCACACCCGCATCTTCACAAAGGTGGCAATCAGATGCACACCCGTGATGCTGTTGAGGAGCCCCCAATTGTCTCCAGCATGGGCGCTGCTTCCGCCACTTCTTCAGTCGAAAGCTCATGGTCCCAGGCTTTGTCCTAGCGGCTATACCAGCAGTCGAAAATGCTGGGGCCACATTTTGGTCCACTTGCACATAGAACCACCTCTTCCTCCACCCCTGCGCCGAGTCGACTGGCTTCAGGGCGAAGTATCGGGTGTCGCTGCGCACTTGGATCTGCAGGCCTCCGACTGGATAGGTTCGGCCGCCTCGGTTGTTTGGCCGGACCATGAAGATGGACTTCCATAATGCCCAACTCGGAGCAACACCCAAAAAACACTCGCACAGCGTGATGAAACACGCAATGTGCAGAATACCGTTCGGGGTGAGATCATGGATCTGCACCCCGTAGGCAAAAAGCAAACCTCGCACAAAATCATGGAGGGGGAGCGAGAAACCCCTAGGCAAAAACTCCGCGAAACAGACGCGCTCGTTAGCGCGAGGCTCGGGAAGTACCTCCTTGGGCGAAGGTGCGCGGACGAGAGTTGGTCGGAAGGTGGCAGCAATCCTTCCTCGCGCAGCTTGTCCAGCTGCGCTCCTTCAGGGTGGATTTCATCCAATCCCCATTGGTCTTCTTGAGGTCGACGGCGGCCGCAGATGTGCTAGCCGCAGTCTTCTTCCCCTTCTTCGCCGCCGCATCGGGCGCGGCGGCAGCAGTCGAGGCGGAGCGCTTGTTGCCCGCCGCTTTCTTCATTGCCAACGAGCAGGTGGAGGAGCGCGCAAAGCTTTAGCACAGGAGCAATGGAGGCAGAGCGCAAGGAAGACGATGGAACAGGGGCGGCGCGCAGAGCAAATGGCATAAAAAACAAATGCCAGCGCCGTTCCCCTATTTACCACAGATCAAAAGCAATCACAGCCATTCAGATCCAAATCGTGCGTTACGCACGCAATCTGACCGTACACGTGGCAAACGCGGAGGGCAACCGTCGCCGGCCACTCCGCCCACTACGCACGTAAAAAGAGGAGCCATCATCACGCTTGCGGAAAAAGTGGGCCCGTATAGTCAAATCAAGTCCAAACGGCACCGTCTTCGGTCAGCTCTGCATAAATGGGCCCACCTATGTGTCACGTCCCATCAATCGCAGCATAACGCACGCCACGCGTGTCAGAAATTGCAGTCGAAATAAACGTCATCCCTGACGTCATTGAAGCATCTGTTCAGAAAATACGTTCGAGTATGCTCAACGCATATTGGTCACTCGATTCCCTGATTAGTTCGGGTGTGACAAAACTTTCTTAAGGCAAAATTGGTCACTCGACCGTTCCTTCGACTAAGTCATATTACTCCCATCGGGAGCGTGTTCAAAAAATTCTTCGACTGAAGATGCTTAGACAATGATTGAGATTATCCTCCATTTACAAGTAATACAGCATAATCTCGGGGGCTACTCCCATCGGGAGCACTGTCGTGCACCCGATAGAATTATGGCACAAATTTCTTCGATTAACATATGCAGAGTAAGAAGAGTTTTTGAGATTATCCTCCATTGCAAAGCAATAAAGCACAATCTCGGGGGCTACTCCCATCGGGAGCGCTGTCGCGCACCCGATAGCATAACAGCAAATATCAGTCGACAAAGGGCATGACTCGTCCAACAAAGTTCAGAAATCATACTCGAAACATTCCCGAGTTGCGTCCGTCGCAAATACCTCGGATGCTGCACGCATAGTGCAAAGGTAAGACCCGCCGAACTTTCGAGCTGGGCTAAGGACCGTTCCAGCAACGTCAATCCTTATACTTTCCGTGTCAGCAGACATGATGAAAAATCCCGACGGACGCGTTGGGTAAAATTCAAAGTTATACTGCAGATCGACTCAGTAAGACCTCAGCGGCCTAGTCGAATCTGACCAGTTTGTTCCAGATTCGAGTCCGGGGACTCGAGTTTGATTGAAAGCTAGTAAGGTTTTACCCGAATGTGTAGTTAACCAGTCCCGATCCGTCGAGTGTACTGGGCCTGCTAAGCTATTATCCCTTGATCATCATAAAACACAGTCGATGAGATACTCGACATAGCCAAACGTGTGCTATTCATACAGGAATTCCAAATTATATATACAGAATTCAAAGCATATGACGTGCACTTACGAAAGAGTCCATGCCCGATTCTTCGAGTCAGACAAGTACTCGGGGGCTACTGACATGGGTATACATATCGGGTACCCTATCATGAGGGTACCTGGTGCACGTGACGACTAAGGCCCAATATCGAAGAGCCTACTCGAAGCCCAAGACAAGAGGCCCAAGAAGATGGAGTACCCTCCAAGACTAGACATAGGCATAGTCGGTTTAGGCTTTCCTTACGTGTAAACTAGGTCGGTTACAAACTCCCGAGACCCAGCCTATTTAAAGGCTGGGAGGGGTACCGATCTGGACCAAGCCATACTCGAACCACCAAAGCTCTTGCGAGATCGCATCTCGCCGGAGCTCCCCTGTAATCGCATAATCCACAATCAATACCAGACAAGCAGGAAGTAGGGTCTTTACCTCCACCCGAGGGGCCTGAACCTGGGTAAATCTTTGCCTCTGCTTGTCAGCCGACGAAACTACCAGTACTACCACGTTCTCTCCCCATAATCTCAACCCTAGGTCCTTAACCATGGGATTTGATGAGGGTACACCTCGTCAATTGGCGCCGTCTGTGGGAAAGAATAGTGCTGGACTCGCGGTTTCTTCGGTTCCATCGGAAAACGGCGACTCGCCGATCGGATCTACAAACGGCAACTCGCCGGCTGCATCGACAAACCAGAACTCGCCGACTCAGGCGGCACACGGCAACTCGCCGGTTCACTCAACAAACGGCAACACGCCAGCTTCACCCGCAAAAAGCACATCGGATCCTCTGATGGATTTCGAGCCACACTCGCCAGGATTCCAGGAGGCCTTCTCCGATCTCGAGTCAGGTTTGGGTTTAACCGTTGGTTCGTTCAATTTTTTCGTCAACAAGCTTGGTGTGCAGGACTTGACGGATCCACGCCAACTCGCGACTTTCGCACCCGAGGCTCCATCGGTTGCGGCTCCTTCGACTGCGGATCTTTCCACTGCGTCCATACCATCATCGACCCTCCAAGCTTGTTCGTCTGCAACAACCATGTCCACACGAGAGATGCGCGAGCTCATTGAAGAACTCCAGGGCGAGGAGGCCGAATCAGCATATCGCACAAACGATCCCGAGCTGGATCTCCCACTCGAGGATAGTTTCGACTGCGGGATCTCCCTCAGCGACTTCGACGAACCTGAAACTCATATCGACAACCACGTCGACTCCGAGATCTGCGCCAACAACAACCTCGACTTCGAGACTCATAACAACCTCGCCGACGCCGAGATGGGCATAGGCGACGAAGACGTCGACTGCGAGATCCGTCCAGACGAACCACTCGATGAACACACAGGCTCAGACATGAGCCTCGATGAAGATGTCGAGTCCATGACGGGACTCGAAAGTACATACATATACCCTCGGGTCATACCACAGCAGGTCTACGTTGCCATCGCCGCAGAAACATCAGACACTGCGCCAGTCGCAGGCCTACAGAATTCCCGTGCACAGTTACTATGCCGGATGGAGTCACAACTCTCACAATCACTGCTGAGATGGCAGCAAAAGCAGATAAAGTCATCAAGGAGTGCACAATGATGCCAGCAGACGCAACACAAGAAGAGATGTTGACCTTCCAGTACTTCAACTGGCAGGAGTCACTTCGACTGAAGCAGATAAGAGCCACACTCGAAGAACGCAAAAAGCAAGCTAGCTTGTCGAGTGCGCGCAGAAGACAGCTCTCCTGAGCTCCACCGGGCGAGCAGACACAAGACCCAGATCAAGGTTGTCACACCTCTCGCCAGGCGAGAAGGCGGCACTCACCCGCAACTTAGGCAACTCCTTCATGACATACGACGAGGAAGGACTGCCGGTGCCCAAAACAGCAGCAGGTGCTCTCTACACCGCTGCAGCATACCTGGAGGCAATCAAGCCCCCAGCGGATGACCCCAACGCAAAACTACACCGCCAACAGATCAAATCACTCGCCTTAGCTGCAAAGGCCATACGCCAAGTTCCAAGAACTCCAGGTGGGAGTCGAGACCGTGCCCTAGTCGACGCGCCTCGGGAAGAGCATAATCACAGTGGTCGTCGCCACCACTCGAAGGAAAGAAGCGGCTCGCGAAGGCGCAGGTCCAGGAGCAGATCACGCAGATCTTACAGTAGCGACTCATACTCTGATCGAGAGCCTGAGCCACATGGAGCTCTGTGCTTCACTCGACGCGTCCGCGAGACACGGATGCCCAAAGGATTCAAACTCACATCCGAACAGCCCAAGTACACGGGTCGACAGGAACCTTCCGGGTGGCTGGAAGATTACAGGCTGGCAGTTGCGTGCCAGCGGGGCACCAACACTACAGCCATGCAGTACATACGACTCATGCTCGAAGGCACAGCTCGCGACTGGCTCAAGGCCCTACCTCCATCAAATACGACTCGTGGGATCACTTCCGCAGGGATTTCGTCAAAAACTTCGAGCCTCTATGTGAGCGCCCGAAAACATTCGAGGAGCTGCGGGCCTGCGTTCAGCGTTCAGACGAAACGTTGAGGTCATACATCAGACGATGGACTGAGATACGTAACTCAGTTGGAGTGGTTTCAGAAGATATGGCCATGGATGCTTTCGTCATGGGCCTCGCCAGGCGAGACTTCAAAGAAGCACTTGGCCGCCAAAAGCCAAAATCTGTAGCCCACCTCTTGCAGATCGCGACTGAGTGGGCAGATGGAGAGGATATGGCACGCACCACAGCGGGTCCTCACCCCGTGACAAACATGAGAATAGCAGTCGAAGCCATAGAGACTCGTACAGAGACGACCGAAGGCGCAAACGTTCAAAACGTCATTACGACGATGACAGACCCGAATTCATGGCGGCTGGGTTCTCCACACCCCGCAATGATCAGGACAGAAGCGACCGACGGTCGGAAGATCGGCGAGACAGTCGAGATGATCGGCGGGACAGTCGAGATGATCGTCGAAACCAGCGCAGTGATAGCTACAAGAGGAAGGATTGGCGCAAGTCACGGGCACAATCTGAGCGATCATTCGAAGAAAAGATGGACGCTGATTGCAGATTCCACCTGTACAAGGGGGACGATGGAAAACTGCGATCCAACCACTCGATGAGAAACTGCAGGGAGTTCGACCAAATGGCGACTGATTACGTAAATCGCAGAAAGGCAGCAGCCGCACAAGCACCTGCACCCGTGCCTCAGCCAAACAACGTGCCTGTTCTGATGGCACCACCTCCACCACCACAGCCTGCCCAGGCGGAAATCTCGCGGGTGCCATACAGCCCGTGCCTCGGGTGGACGAACCACAGTACCCTCCGCCCCAAGGGCAGATGTACATGATACAGAAAGGTCGACCTTCCAACAGGGAGCAAAACTTCGCACTCGACAGGTAAACATGGCGGTCATGTCACCTCCTGCGGTGACAGATACTTGAAGGGAGCCGAAACTACAATAAGCTTCAGCAAAGAGGACCACCCTCCATCGGTTGTTCGACCAGGGCACTCGCTCTGGTACTCGACGCGCAAATTGGAGGCTACGCCATGTCCAAGGTCTTCATGGATGGTGGGAGCGGCATAAACATCATCTTCGCAGATACGCTCCGCAAAATGAACAGGTCAGTCGAAAACCTGCCAAGATCTTCAAATACCTTCCACGGTATCGTTCCAGGGAAAGCAATAAGCCCAGAGGGCACCATACAACTCGACGTGACGTTCGGGGACAAGCACCACTTCAGGACAGAGTCGATTGAGTTCGAAGTGGTCGACTGGAATCACAATACCATGCTATACTTGGACGCCCGACGTTCGCTCGATTCATGGCGGTGCCACATTATGCATACCTCCAGCTGAAGATGCCTGGACCAAAAGGAGTAATCACAGTCAAGGGAACTTCCAAAAGTCTGACTCTTGTGACCGAGAATTCAGCAAAATCTCTGAGATGTTTGGCATGGAAGCAACACTCGCTGATCTAGCGGTCTCCAACGATCGAACACTTATGCCAGAGCACAAAAAGGTGGCAGTCGACAGAGCATTCAGTGCCACCAATGACACAAGATCGCATCAGGTGCACCCGACTGACCCGACCAAGACAGTCAATGTCTCGTCGAGTCTGCCTATCGCATAGGAAAGCGCGCTCGTCGAATTCCTCCGTGAGAACTGGGATATATTTGCATGGTGTCCAGCAGACATGCCAGGTATTCCCAGGGAATTCGCCGAGCACTCTCTCCAGCTACTTCCAGGTGCTAAACCAGTCAAACAAACAATGCGCCGCATATCCGGCCCAAAAAGAACTGCAGTCGAAGCCGAAGTCGACAGGCTACTCGCAGCAGGATTCATCAGAGAGATCAAGAAATCACAATGGGTGGCCAACCCCGTACTTGTAGAGAAGAAGCATACAGACATCCTGCGGATGTGTGTAGATTTTACAGCACTCAATAAGTGCTGTCCAAAGGATCACTTTCCACTACCTCGAATCGACCAGATCGTCGACTCCACCGCCGGGTGCGCTCGCTTGTCCTTCCTGGATGCTTACTCGGGTTACCACCAGATAAGGATGAAGGAAGAGGATGAAGAAAAAACGGCGTTCATAACCCCACTCGGGGTCTACTGCTACACCACAATGCCTTTCGGGCTCAAGAACGCAGGCGCAACCTATCAGCGCATGATGCAAGATTGCCTCAAGAAGCAGATTGGGCGAAACGTCCAGGTCTATGTAGATGACATCGTCATCACCACAAGAGAGGAAAACACACTACTCGATGACTTGCGAGAGACATTCGCAAACCTCAAACGCTTCCACATCAAGCTCAACCCGAAGAAGTGACGTTCGGCGTGCCAGCCGGGCAACTCCTCGGGTATCTAGTCTCAGCTCGAGGAATCGAGGCGGACCCGGAGAAAATACAGGCCATATTGGGCACCAACTTTGCACTCCCACATCATGTGACCTCTTCCATTGCATATTGGGCACAAGAGATTAGGACATTCTCGTGGGTCATGGTCTTGGCCTTGGCAATTGTCGCATATGAGGTCTTCATCTTGCCATACGGGGGTCAATGTGGTGGTGGCACTTGGTGTAGATACCGCGTGAAGATAAGTGCTTGAGAAAGGCGCCAAAGGAATAGTGGCCTCATGTTTGTGACCATGTTTCTTCCGGCGTCGACGTAGGAATTTCTCAAAGAAGTTGTCGATGTCGGCCATGATCTCATCAACACAAGAATCACCAAAGATGAACTTTGGAGCTCTTGTTGTTGCACTTGAAGTGGTAGCACAAGGGGACACCATAGGATGCGCCTTTGTCGCCATCTTCTTCTCTTGTCGTCGTTGACGCTCTTGAGTGGATGGGTGTCTCCGAAAGTCATTTGGATGCTTCTCTTCATGTTGACGTCGGCGTGCTTGTTGCCTTGGCGACCTTGGCTTGGCGCTTCCACTAGAGCTTGGAGATATGTTCTGAAGCTTGGCAAGTGTGTCGATGGCCTCTCGAAGCACGTCCAGAGCCTTTTTGGCATCTTTCTTGTGGCGCCTTGATGATCTAGATGGGACTTGGCTCGGCTTGGCCTTGTCGATGCACTTCTTGGGGTGCCGGCTTGTTGTTGAAGTAGAATGCCGATGCTTGTCGCTCTTGGCGATGTCCTTCTCATGGCGCCTTCTTGAAGTTGAATGAGAATGTCGAAGCTTGTCGCTCTTGGCGATAGCCTTGTCATGGCTCCTTCTTGAAGTTGATGAAGAATGGCGAAGCTTGGCACTCTTGGAAGTAGATGGAGCTCCATAGGATGAACTCATGGTGGTCTTCTTGTCGGAGCACCGTCTTGAGCTTGAACCATAGTAGGTTTTGCCATGACGCTTGGTGGTGCCGCTCTTGAACATGGTGGTGATGGGGTTCTTCTCCTCGTGCAAGTCGTCGACGGTGTTGTCGATGTCGTCGCACATGCTACAAGAGTAGTAGTCGTAGACGTTCTCCACCTTGTCATCGGAGTGGTAGTCGTAGTAGTGACGCTCCACCATGTTGTTGTAGTCGAGGTCGGTACCATGTGATGAGGCATGTGAAGACACTTGCACCTCATTGTCGTTGGAGTTTGTGTAGTCGGAGTCGTGGTAGATTCACACATACTTGGAGTCGATACCATATGATGAAGGTTGCTCGACGTCTTGGTACCTCTCCATGTCGTGGACGCTTGAGTAGTCGGAGTCGTAGTCAGAGTAGTTGTAGCGGAAGTCTTGGTGATGCTCCATCATGTCATGGGGGTCGTAGTCGTCGTAGAAGTCCCCCATGTCCTCAAAGCAAGAGGCATCATAGTCCATGTGACTCATCATGTACTCGTTCTCATCTTGGCCTCCATAGTGGCATTCACTCTCCCTAGACATGTTAACTCACAAGACAAGTGTATATGTGTAGTGGAAAGAGACTAAAGCACAACCTCTCACCTTTGTAGATAGTATTGGACGTCGTGGACAACCAAGGGAACAATCACAAAGTAAATTGCTTGTGACTATGATGAGTAAAATGCATGAACGGTCACTGTACTCGTCGGAGAAGCTCGGTACGGTCACCGTACTCCTGGAATACGCCGCGGAGGTCACTCAACTTGTCTGAGAGGGTTTTGTACGGTCACTCATCACGTATTGGCGTGTGTATCGCTGACGTGGCAGCCGGAGGTCACTCAACTTTTTTGAGAGATTCATGAACGGTCACTGCACGGCTGGATCAATGTGGAGAAGTAAAGATGTGGGGTCTAAACTGCAAAAAACGCATCATGGACAGGCATCGCTGTGTGTTGCGTCGCAAAGAACGGTTCCGCGTGATCTGTTCGTCAGGCAGCGCCATTAGCGGCACGGACAAAGCAGAGAGGGATGGAGAGAAGGAAAGAAAGGCAGGGGGCGAGGCGATCTCGGCGGTTGCCAATTTCCAAGGGGGAGGCGATCTCGGCGGCGCATCTGAGGCGACAATGGCGGCTCGGCGTCGTGAGGAAGGAGCTCCTTCCCCTGTGTACGGTATGGAGGCAGCCGTGCGCGTTTCTTGACTCACCGATCGACGAGGGAGACGGCACGCTGAGTTTTTTTCCTCTGATTAGGGTTGTGATGCACTCCTAGTCGTGTTGTTGTTTGATTTAGGGGAGGTTCTGTACAAGCAATGCGTACGATCGATGATTTTCAGTTTTCTGTTGGTTTAGAGCAGGGTTTACTCACAGAGCTCGATTTTGATCTGGCAAAAGTTCTTTTGTTTCATGATATTACGGTTTAGTTAGCGTCCCTAGTGTTTAGGTGTCTGATTCACGGAGGTTGTGCTTGTTCTTGGAAGTTCATATTGTGGCTGAGTTCAGGGGAGGGTTTGGCTGTTAGTGTAGGCATTTTTTCTGAATTTTTCAGTATCACTGAAAGAAAGCTCATGACTTATTGCATTTATTTTTGTTACAGGTCATCGTAGCAGCTACTTCTCAGTGCAAATCAACCATGGAGGATTTTTTGTGGGCTCTGGTAGAAGCAAGAAGTATGTCAGTGGACACTCAATTTGGTTTGATCATGTCGACAGTGTGACATGGTCACCACTGATCATTGAGAATCTTGTGGAGGAGATGGGCTATGAGATGGGTGGAAGAATAAAAGTTTATTTCTGCTTGCCTCACTTGGATGTTAGTACAAATGGACTGATAGAAATTACAGATGACGCACAAACTCAAGCAATGTTGCAGTTTTTAGGAAAAGGGCAGCATTTCTTCAAGCTGTATTTGGATCATGATGACAGCTTCATGGGAAAAGGCTTGGGAGCAGCTAGCAGTTCAGTTGGTGTGTTTGCACACAAGGATTCATATTTGGTTCAGCAAGGAGAAGACCATGTCCCACTGCAAGTGCAAGATTTGAATTCTGAAGCAAATGGGAGAAGACGGAAACAGAGTAATGAAGAAGATGTTGGTGCCGACAGTAGTGATCAAGATGATTCAGACTTTGATCCAAAGGAAATGGTTGATTCAGACTATGAAATAGATGCAGGTGATGATGATTTGTTTGAGGATAATGTTGACAATTCAGAGGATGAAGAAGTGAAGATTCCTAAGGGGCAAGGAATGGAGAAAGCGAAGGTTAGAGCATTAGAAGCAAAGCAAAAAATGAAGGAAATGCTGGAACAACCCAATTGGAAGGAATGCAAAGAAGACGAGGTTGAAGAGGAAGGGCTATGGGCACCTCATGATGAAAATTCAAGCACATTGCCTCCACCTAGATACAAAACATTCACAGAGGAAGACATGGTCAATCCTATTTTCCATGTTGGTCAGTGCTTTGAAACTCCAGAGATGTTGAAAAAAGCAATTAGAGCATGGAGTTGCATTCACAGACAGGACATCAAATTGCCCACAAATGATAAGAAGAGAATCAACGCCAAGTGCTCTGCTGGTTGTGAATGAAATTTGTGGGCTTCATATTCCAGCAGTACCAAGTGTTTCATGATCAAGACCTACAATCCTAATCACAGCTTTGGATGTACCAAAACTTTTAAAGTTCATGCATTCACTTCCAATTTCTTGGCTGATAGGTATTTGGAGAGTTTCAGAGCTGATCAAGACATGAACATGAAGAATTTCTCTAGGATAATTCAAAAGGAGTGGAACATGACACCAGGAAGAGCCAAGTTGCAGAGGGCTAGGAGATTGGCCATGAAGGTGATTTATGGTGATGAAGAAGCTCAATACAATCTGTTGTGGGATTATGCAAATGAGATAAGGAGGAGCAACCCTGGTAGTTCTTTCTTTCTTGCCATTGATGAGAATTCAAGGTTTACGAGGGCTTACATGTGTTTGGAAGCTAGCAGGAGAGGTTTTCTGCAAGGTTGTAGGCCTGTTATTTTTGTTGATGGAACATTCATCAAGACAAGATACCGAGGTCAATTGTTAACTGCTGTTGGAATGGATCCCAATGATTGTATATTCCCAATTGCAGTTGCAACAGTGGAGGTGGAGGACACAGCTAGCTGGACATGGTTTCTGGAGACACTGAAAAATGATCTTGGCATTGTAAATACAGAGCCATGGACAATTATGTCTGACAAGCAGAAGGGACTGATCAATGCAGTAAAAGTTGTGTTCCCTGAATCTGAACACAGGTTTTGTGTTCGACACAGGTTTTGTGTTCGACACATGTGGCAAAATTTCCAACAGAAATTCAGAGGTGACGCATTGAAGAACCAGCTATGGAGGATAGCAAGAAGCAGCACAGTTGCTAGGTTTGAGGCAAATATGGCATACATGAAGGTGCTCAATCATGATGCTTGGGCTTGGTTAGAGGAGCTTGATCCAAGGACATGGGTAAGGGCTTTTCAGAATGACCTGCCAAAGTGTGACATCTTGCTCAACAACAACTGTGAAGTATTTAACAAGTAAGGAATTTTTGTGTTTACATGTTTTATCGGTATATTATTTGCTTGCTATATTATTGACAACATTTCCCTACATTGTGATAGGTACATCTTAGAAGCAAGAGAGTTACCTGTACTGTCCATGTTTGAGAGAATAAAGCCACGTCCACGTCACCTCATACACACGCGCGTACACGATGAGTGACCGTATAAATCTCCTCCGACGAGTTCAGTGACCGCCACGACGTATTCTGGGAATACAGTGACCGTAACGTGCCGTATAGACAAGTTGAGTGACCGTTCATGCATTTTACTCGACTATGATGCCTCTTGCTTTGAGGACATGAGGATCTATGGCCCGCGCTCCAGTGTCGATCACTTGTGAATACTCCAGGTACAAGCCCATCGTGCAGGCGCTTCATACTTTCGGCAGGACCCCTCCGCACGGTACCCTGTACTACCGCGGCAGGGCATGCAGGTAGCAGCAGCGCCATGGACGTCTGTCCCCTCCTCAGCCCTGCTCCTCCTGGTACAGCCGCACAGGCGGGCTGGGGCGGGCATGTGTGAATGCTTGGCAGATGTGTTGTGCGCGGAACAACACTACCAGCAAGTTCGTGGCTGGCTAGTGTGACCATTGCAAATTTGCACTCAATTAAGATCTAGTCATCCACCGTCTATTCCTGCCGTGGATAGGAGTAGCATTTATCGACGGATCATCAGATGAGGCGAACAATTACCATAACCGAACACACGTCCTCACGTGGCCGTGCGCATCATCTTTCCCTTCCGATCAGTCTTCGTCAATCGACTCCGGTCCTCTCCCGTACGTACGTCCATGAGACCATGACCTTCAACTCCACCCGACCACCCGCACACGCCTCCTCTCCGCGTCGCCCGAGGAAGATACGCTGCTCATGCGCGCGGGCCCGCCTTCCCCCCACACAAACCCCACTTCCACAGAAACCCTACACATCCACGCTGACATGCGGGCCAAGCACCCACCCACCCTACATACCCCGAGGAGCGCCAGACGATCGAAAGCGCGCCCACACCTTCGGGCCTGCGTCGCAGCAGTAGCAGACTGCAGCAGAGGCTGTCCCCTCGGTGCTCACACTTGGCAGGAGCGTAGCGACAACCCGAACCAAAGCGAGAGCAGAGCAGCACAAGGACGTACGAGCCCCATCCTACCATCCTCTCTCCCCCGGCCGTCGCAACCGCGGCTTCCACGCAGCTTCCAGGGGCCTATGATCAGCTACCACGCGTCGATCGGACGGGGTTCCGTTCAAACGCGCCGGCCAGGGTAGACGCCGGTCAGAGTTTTTCCGTTTCCGTGCTGGAGTACGTACGGCCCAGACGCCAGGAAAGCAAAATCGACACTGTTGACCTCTGAGCGAAAGTTTAACACAAAATGAACCTCTCGCGAAACTATTTTACGCATCTAACCCTTTTGGGTAGCGCCTCACGATCGGGCGCTACACTTATTAAGGCGCTACCCTGTGTAGCGCCTTACGATCAGGCGCTACACATCAGTGCAAAGCCTGATCGTAAGGCTTTACACTGTGTAAGGGTAGCGCCTGATCGTAAGGCGCTACCCAAAAGGGTTAGATGCGTGAAATAGTTTCGCGGGAGGTTCATTTTGTGTTATACTTTCGTCCAGAGGTCAACAGTGTCCAAATTGCCCGCCAGGAACGGCAAAAGCCGAGCTTTTCCGAGGCGCCAAAACTGTGAAGCGGGTGGGGTGGGTGGGTACAGACCGCAGAGAGAGGGAGCCCCCCGAGACAGAAAGACAGACAGAAAAAGCAGGAGGGCGCAGGATAAGTTGCGCTGCTGCCTGCTCCTGCTTTTGCAGTTCTCAGTTTTGTCTTCGCCGTGCGTGGTGGGTATACGGCGAGGTCGAGGGGCAGGGGCTGGAGGAGTGCTACATTACTCGAGCGAGGGGTTGGGGGAGGAGGAGTGCCACAGAGTAGAGGCGATCGAGCGGAGTTGAAGGAAGGGTGCTGTGTGAGCGAGCGAGAGCGTGGAGGAAGAGAGGGACGGTGAGGAGGAGTTCTCCGGGAGGCGCTCTTTCC
This sequence comes from Poa pratensis, assembly GCA_947311845.1. Taxonomy (NCBI): domain Eukaryota; kingdom Viridiplantae; phylum Streptophyta; class Magnoliopsida; order Poales; family Poaceae; genus Poa; species Poa pratensis. The sequence goes on from CAMZMU010000010.1 coordinate 20,122,888, forward strand.
AGGAGGGGAAGCATGGGAGAGGTGAGCTCGCCGTCCGCGGTAAGCATTGCTCTGTCCGTCTGCGTGCGTGCTGTTTGCTTCGGTGTCTGCTCGATTTCTCGTTTGGCCCGCCCGGGGTTCGTGATGCTTCTGGTGGAATCCGACGAACGAGCTCTCTCCCTCGCGTATGAATGTGGCGGCGTTAGTTAAGGCTGGCCGTGGGTGGTGGTTCGTTTGATCCGGTGAAGCCACAGGGGAGGCGTGCGTCTGTGCGGGTCCGCGAGACGGGAATTGTGCTTAGGGTTTCAGGTTCGATCGGGGTTCTCCGTTTTCTGCTGGGGTTTTTGGAGGTTTAATTGGGGGTTTCATGCGGTTCTGGTCGGCGGCATGTTCGGATGGATTCCTCGCGGGTTTTGTTCCTATTCTCTCGCCTTGGGAGGTTTAATTGGGGGTTTCGTGGATTTATTTCGGCTCCGTGCTCGATCGTTTCGTGCTATCTCATCGAGATTTTCCTCGCTCAGCTCGATGGGGAGGATCAAAATCATTTTGCTGGTTCTGGAGTTCCTGGGTCTAATCAGTAGGGGGAACTGAGTCTACATTTCTCTCCGAGTTCATGCTAGCTTTTGCTTCCTGATTTTTTCACTCAATGCCCGCCCGTTTCGATCCATTTTGGCGCAGCTAGCCCCACGTGTGGAGAGTGAAGTCTCTGGCCGATTGGCAATACTTGATCGGTGGTTTAATTTCCTTCTGTTTCCATCCCATGCTCGTGCTCTTGCCACAGTTGCTCTAGGGTGGGGTTTTTACACCAGATCGGGAACCCATGCTGCTGCTGCTGCCGATGAGGTCATGTTCACTCTCCGTTCCATCTCGTCGTGGTGGTGGTTTTGCTTTTCGGTCGATTTGACGAGACGAGACGCTCGCTCGCTCGCTTGCTTCCGGTGGTGGTGGTGGAGATTCCACGCTTCCGTCCCAAACCGGAAGGAACACCTTTCACTTCCATCCCCGATCGATCGCCTTTGGTTCGATTCGCGCCCGGAGATCCTTTTCCCAGCTTCCCCTCCGGTCGCCGTGCCACTCTCTCTGCCCGTGATGTCCTGACGACGCGACTAGGCTTAGGCTAGCTGCCATGATTCGTTCCGACGAGCTAGGGTGGTGGTGTGAACAGTGGAGTTATAGACTGCACTCGCGCTCGTCGCATCCGCTTGTTCTTTACGCGCTTTGCCTCTTTTTTTCTTTTTCCCTAGCTTGCGTGTCGCCGTGGAGAGTTTCCATTTTCGTGTCACTGCGCTCCGAGGCTGCAGACTGGCCCGGGGTCATGCTACCTTGGCTGCATTGCCCGAATACACGGCCATTTCCGTGCGTCTTTTTTTCTGGGGCCGCGTCTTCTTAATGATCGTGTTGCTCTAGATCGGTTCATCCCTGCGCGTTTGGTTGCCAATGTTTGCCAATGCTAGAGACTAGATTTTGCCTGGTGCGGCTAGTTGCCGATGCTAGAACTAGATTTTGCAGCATCTACAATTTCCTCGTTTTTGTAGTTTTTTTTTGTGTGTGTGTGAGAACCAACAGATGAAGTTCCATGGCTTGCCTGGGTACCCCAGCATCGTATAGCACCAAGTTTGCCAGCTCTTTGTCCACTGTCGAAATAAGTTTTTGCCATGCTAGAGCAGCATTTTGTGGAATTATGACTTCGTAACAAGTTTGCAGCTATTTTCCTCATTTCATTTATATCTTGGAGGTTTTGAAGCAACATTCGTTGTCAAAAGAGATGAAGCTTCATGGGTTGCGTGGGTATTGCAGCAAATTTGCGACTCTGTTGACACAAGTTCTGCGAACTGAACTTCTTTATCCAATTTTGCAATGTGCAGAGTTCAAGCGAAGAAGCTATCAGGACCGACAAGATGGGGAAAGACAGTGGCGTCTCCCGCGCCGTGGAAGACGATGACACCGCTCTGCTCCTCTCGGCGGTGGAGAGCTTGAAGAATGCGGCGCTGGGCCGGCTCCGCAAGGGCTCTGAAGCCTCGAGGATCCTGGACCAGGAAATGTCCACCAGGCTCCTCCACCTTGCCTGCAGGAACGACGCCGTGGAGTGCGTGAGGCTCCTCCTCGATGGAGGCCACGGGATCACTGCGTCCCCCGTGGACGCAAGGGACCAGCTGATGCGCACCCCGCTGCACATCGCTGCCGAGACGCACTCGGCGAGGTGCATCCAGCTGCTCCTCTCCAGGAATGCCCGCACCGACTTGAGGGTGGTCGAGGGAAGACCTCTTATCCCGCTCGAGGTTGCACTGATGAGCACAAGGTGTGTCATAGACATCAATTGCTACTATTTATTTGCTAGTGATAGCGAATTTGATTGAAACCATTCCCAAGCTGACCTGAATGAATCTGTTCATGCATGCTTTCTCTTCAGGGTTCAAGTTGATTGGTCACTGGACAACTCAGTTGACGACCTCCTGGCTTATCTGCAACAAAAGGTTAGCATCATTTACTAGACTCAAGCACAGTTTCATTCATAACTGATTAAAAGGATCATGGCATTGGATGCATCTCTCATGCAAAACTGTCCGCTTTCCTTTCTGTCTAGGATTTGAAGTCGGTGAGGCTTCTGGCAGAGAAAACCAGGGAGGTTGGGGAGGTAGCTTACAGATACGCCATGGAGGGGCGTGTCACTCAACTGGCAATGCTGCTTCTGGTAGCTGAAGACAAGATATCGGCCACAGTGAGCGTGGTGATAGATGGTGTCAGGACAAAGAGATCAATTTACAACTCTCTCGTGGATGAGGTTCTGTCAATTGGAGATGCTTCAGCAAGAGACGGCACTGAAAGGAGGAAAGCATTGCTATGTGAGATTCAGCTACTTAACCAATTCGGGGCCTCGTCATGGAGGGACCCAAACATTGACAGGAGAACCTTGCCCCCTCTACTTAGGGCTGCCAAGGTACTGGCATTCACGTTATTTTACACTTAAATAGCCACAACTATTTACAAACTCTGCAATACATGATGGAATCAAGCTCCTCTGTTTTTTGCTTCTGCGATTTTCATTACATAAACTGAGTTACTATGGCTGCCATGTAAAATAAATATTCAGTAACTGTAATTTGAGGTCTATGTCTATGTTTTCATTCTTAGTCAATACTTCTGGATTTGCATTGCACATGAATTTACAATGGCTGCCATCGAGCTTTAGTATTCACTGTCTAATTTCAGGTCTACAGCTTAAAAATAAATAATACAAATGAGTTAGTATGATGTAGCCCTAGCTTTGATTATAAAAAACAGTTCTGAATTTTCTCATTTGGTTGATGCACATTGCTTTAATCATGCTAGGCCAAGATGTTGTTTATAAAGCTGCAACTTATATACAGAAAAACTTACATTGATCAACTTTCTTTATGTAGGCTGGAGATATGAGTGTCACCAAGATGCTTCTTATGGGGGATGTTGATGTCAATGAAACGGACCCGAAGGAAACACGGCACTTCACTGGTGCCTTAGTAGTAGCTCAAGCACACAGGAGCCAAGGTGCTCGTTTAAGAAATTCTGCTCTATTGCCAGCTGAAATGGAAGATATTTGTTCTTGCTATTTCCAAATGTCCCTCAGTAGTCTTGTGTATTTGCACAGGATTGTGTGGCTCCTGCTGAAGAACGGTGCCAGAGTTTTCCAGGGGAACAAACTAGGTCTCACACCAGTGCACAGCGCTGCAGCTAAGGGCAATTACAAGGCTCTTCAGGTACTCTTTTGTTACTTCATTTCCTAGTGCTTGATAATACTACTGTGACTAATTGGTCCTGTGTTTCTTTGCTCTGCAAGACACTTCTGCTTCATGCACAAGATTGTGTCGATATACCTTCCAAGACCAAAGAAACCCCATTATTCCTTGCAGTGAAGAATGGTTCTTTGAGCTGTGTACAGCTTCTTCTGCGTTCTGGGGCTAACCCCAAAGCCCAGAACCTACGGTGAGTAGTATTTCTGAAGGATTCTAGTATTCAATGACTTGGTCGACTTACTGTAACACAAATCTTTGACGTTGAACAGAAAGCAAAGACCAATAGACGTGGCGACATCCCAAGACATGCGTTTTGTTCTCAACTCTGCTAATGTTGCACCATGTAAGATAATTTTCTGGGACATCTAAATATGTGACTGAGTTCACAAGAAGACATAACTTAGCGCTTCATTGTCCCTCATTTTGTGTTTGATACTTCAACCTAAGCACATGTCCTTGTATAGTACCCCATTCTGTTCTGCTTGTTTGTTTATCTGTTTCAATACACTGGAGGATTTTGATTATTTGAATTTACATGAAGAATGGTTAAATACTCTTGGTTTTAATATAGAATTGTAGATATCCAGCATGGTGCTTTTTAACAGAAAATATCTTCTTTTTAGTGAACAATGGCTCACTGGAAAAGAACCGTGCGATGAAAAAGGATAGGCGCAAAGAGCTACTGGATGATAATTTCAATGATTATGAAAATGATGATTCTTATGAAAGGTACTTCTTGTATATGTTACATGATTTCATGACATGTAGAAAAATGTGCTTCTTATCTGAAGTTAAAATTAAGATACCCCTCTGAATATCATTGCAGCTATACCACTCCAAAGACATCATTTGGTCACCGAGATTCTCGGTCCAGCAAATTTTCTGCCCAAGGGGCTAAAAGTAAGAGCCAGAGTGCTCCAAAACAAGGTCATAAGTTATTTCAGGTAATCTCGACATCCTCGATCTATATTACCAAGCAACTATTTCTTCACATGGTCTGCTTCTTACAAGACAGTTTGTTTATAGCATAATGAACATTGGGAGAAGCATGACTACACTCGCAAAATCTTTGTTGGGGGCCTCCCACCTTCTGTAGACAATGGTACAGCTTCAGAAATCCTGAACTACTTGTGTTCAACAAACAAAACATGGATGTACATTTAACACTTCTTCTGGTTTTTCCGACAGCATACCTTAGCAAATTCTTCGCTGCTGAATTCGGACCTGTGGAGGAAGCAATAGTCATTTTGCTGAAGATAGATAACCGAATACAGTCCCGAGGCTTTGGCTTTGTAAAATTTCAGAGAGAGAAGGATATGATGAGAGCAAAGGAAGCTCATCATGTGTATATGCTTGGGAGGAGAGTGGAGATAAAGGACGCTGTTGCTAGACCGTTCTTGCCTGAACTCCAGAGAGGGACTTCTTTACGGCACAATGTACGTGATTCCCCAAGAGTAAGTTATAGTGGGATGGAGGATGAACTAGATGACGAGCAATATTACCTTGGGAAGCGGCAGCCACTGCCAGAGAAGTGCCTCCCATCTTGGTTCTTCATATTCAGGAAGTGGTTGCCAGGATTTCTTGTGGAAGCAGCTGAACGATATAGACAGAGGTACCCGTTAAGCTCTGTGAAGACTGATTTCCGATCAATTTGCAGAATGGATCTTGATCATGCAGCTCTAGGCTATCCTAAGCTAAGTGATTTCATTCGCTCCCTCCCTGGCATCTGCAGGATGTGTGTAGTCCCTGTAGGAAAAGGCCCTGCAACACACATGGTCCTTCTTCCACCAGTCTCACGACCAAAGTATGTACCCTTGCTAGAGCCTTACTCCTTTGATCATGATGAGCTCCCAGAATCAGTGTCAGATCATGAGTCTCCAAGATCACCACTTTCCGCCAATATCACTGATGACGCTAATAACACTGACAGCCATCATGGTGATGTGTCCAGTGAGAGTAATGTTCAGAGTCAGCATGATGATGAGTACAGCAGAAGCAATGCTGAAAGCCCACGGGATGGTAATTCCAGCTCCCATGGTAGCTTACTTGATGAGATTACTGTCAGTACAACGAAGCTTGATTTGATCGACTTACCTGCAAGAAAGCCTGTTTCTGGACCTGTTCCACAAAGAAATGAACCTGATCCTTCAATGAAGCCTGATTTGGTTGAGTCTGGACCTCTTCCTCGAAGAATTGAAACAGGAGCATCAAGGAAGCCTGATTTACTCGAGTCTGCACCGACAAGGAAGCTTGACTTGGTTGAGTCCCGACCTCCTAGGAAGCTTGACTTGGTTGAGCCTGGACCTGCAAGGAAGCTTGACTTGGTTGAATCCAGACCTCCTAGGAACCCTGATTTGGTTGAGCCTGGACCTGCAGGAAAGCTTGATTTGATTGAATCCAGACCTACAACATGCTTTGTTGATCGTCCCGTTGAAAGGGCAGCAGTAACTCCAAGCAGCCGCAAGACTGAAATGAAATTCTCCTTCTTCCACTCACAGTGGGACATGTACCTAGTAAGTGCACCATTCTTGCGAGTTACATTGCTCATCACGTTAGTTAAGCTCAGTATCATGTGTAACTAATACAGTCCTCCCCCCTGCAGACTCCACATCCCAAGAGTGATTACTGCATCATATGTCGCTCCTGTGAAGCCGCGATGGAGCTTGTCCCATGCCTTCATAAGATATGTGTTGCCTGCATGATGAGGTGCAATGTCATGGCATGCATGACCTGTGGCACTGCTGTAAGTGGAGTCAAGTCTTCCCCGTCGCTGGAAACAAAAAGCCGACAGGTAATACACGAAATTCTCGAAACAGTTGAAATCTCCTCTTATGTTGTTTTTCCACTACATCTGAATTCATTTTGTCTGATTAATTGCTGAACATGCAGGGAGTCATGGAGCGTGTCTCGGATCAAAAGTGCCAGTTGATGGTTGTCTGCAGTGGAGCCGATGCAATTGTGAGATGCTCCCCCTGTATGCACACCATCGCTTGCCGAGGTTGCCTCCTGGCTTCAGTGACATTACTCAAGAACTGCACAGTCTGTGACGGCGTGATCGAGCACTTCAAGTTTGGTTCACAAGGCTTAGCTCCCTAATAGAGTCGTGATAATGAAGACCAATCTAATACATAGAATAAGGCAGGCCAATCCCACAATCTGAAGGAGAGATCGATCCCATCTTCTTCGATTTTCCTAGCTTGTGGGATGATGTGCCTAATAGGCCATGTTCAGAGGAGTGCTCTTTTTCGCTCCCTGCCGTTTTTGATTAGAACTACCTTTGTCATAGATGCTTGATAGTCCTGATTCTGTAAGCTTTGTGATGGGGGTTTGTGTCCTCTTTGATTTTAGCAAAGCTTACAGGATCTGGACTATGCCAAGCCTCCCTTTATTATCTGTTATCGCGCTATTTACGTTGAACCTTTGTAAGTACTATATCTGAGTAAGATGAATCCTTTTCAGTTTTATCTGTTGGTGTGCCTTTCTGGAGTTTTATGAATTTATTTCCCAGATTTGAAGTTGAATGGTGTACGTGGTGTTTGCCTCTCTTTGCTCTTATAGTTATCTGTCCTCAGATGAAATGTTTGCATGTTGCATTTCCAGAGTGTACTTAGCCTTAGCAAGCATAATTTCCAAGAAAAAATTATCTTAGCTTACCATTCTTATTTACAGTAGAGCAATCTATGTGCAGTAATATGTTAAATTTGACACAGAAACTTATACTGTCAAGATGATTTGATCTGCAGAGTATTCTGTCATGCTAGCTCCTGTCACTTTCTTTCACCAATAGGTCGTGGATTACAGATCGGCCTGTTAGAAATAGTTTAAATTGATCTAGAATGGTATTTTCCTTTGGATTTACATTATTTTTTAGGGATGTTTAAACTCAGCATCTTATCTCCCTAAAATTTTAAATCAGAACTTTGATTATGTACCAAGTAGAAGTACTGGATTTTCACCTTACGGCAAGCACGCGGCGGTGCCGTCCTGCGCCGCAGCAACCGTCCGCTGGGCTGGAGTGAGGAGACGGCGGCGGCGACCACCCACTCGTCGCCTTGCCGCGTGGAGCGAGCGAGGGTAGCGGACTCCTCTACCTCGGGCCCTTCCTCCACACAGTCCGCTCTTGTTCTCTGCAGAGGATCCCCGCCCTCGACGGTGCCGCCCCCGCCGGTCCGGCGTCCGAGGAGGTAGTTCTGGCTAGGGTCGTGCGTGCTACGGTGACGGGGCGTGTAATTCCAGCCGGGTCGTTCAAACTAGTTACAATGTTGATCTTGGCTCAAATCGTTTAATTAACGAGTTCAGAGATAATATTCGGGCTCGACTCACAAAACTCGTGAATTTGCTAGCGTAGCTCATTTAGCTAGATATAAAATTACCAACAAAGGAACATCACAATTTTTCTATACAATTATGTTCCTAAGATTTATCTATACAATTACGTTCCTAAGAATTCAGCCATGTATTGTACAATAACAACAACAATCAACGACAATGTGCATCCAGTAATATATCTATACTAGTTGACATGCACGTGCAACGCACGTATCATAATTTGATATAATACAAACACATATTTTGAATCCTACTCCCTCCGTTCGGAAAAGTACCATTTTTGTCACATCCTTTTCCGAACGGAGGGAGTATATTTTTTCATTGAGCTTTTTTACCAAGGAATTAAAATAGGTTTCATGGTACAACTATGTAAGAGTATGCGCAGCACACCAATCACGCACATGTCACTAAGAATTCTCCTATGAGACAAAATATCTCTCCTGAAGTATATTCAATTCCGTAAATTCAATTATAAAATATATTAATGTTATTTTACAGAATCCTTCAAAATCATCAAATAATAGTATTTAAAAATATCTTGTGGCACGCCTTAGAGGCTCTGGTCGCGTAGGTCTAAAAAAAATCCCAACTCTGAAGCTTCTCTCTCTCACACGCAGCACACCACCCACTTCCGACCCCCACCCCCCACCCTAAGGCTGTGCACGGTTAACCGAAAACCGAGAAACCGAACTGAAAAAAACCGAAACCGAACCGAAATTGTGGTAATTTTGGTTTCCGGTTAAGGTTACGGTTAGTAAAATAGCTAACCATATGCCTTGCGGTTAATACGGTTAATAACCGAAAACCGAATGGTTAACCAAAAAAACCGAAATGCCTATTAACTTTTATTATTTTGCTACTTTTATTGACTTTACGGGTTACTTGTACATGTGATTTGCTACTTGTATAGATTTTTATTAACTTTATGGGTTATTTGGTTACTTTGGATCATATGCCTATTAATTTTATAGTCTATTCCGTTATTTTGTAATATATAGTCACAAAAAGACATTGTCATTTTAAAATTCGCGTCAACTTAGGTTAATTTGGTTATTACCGAAACCGAACCGAAATTAAATGGTTATTACCGAAACCGAACCATATTCTCGTACAAAACCGTATTTACCGAAATATTGAAACCGTATAAATAAAAAACCGTATAAACCGAACCGAATTAACCATATTAACCGAACACGCAGCCGGACCCCACCTCCCCGCTCCACTGTCTTCCCACCGGTGTCAAGTTCGAAAAAATTACACATAAAAAATTGAAAGCATTTTTATTTAAATTCTTCTTAGAATAGAACAACTGAAAACTTATAAATACTTGTTTGACTACTTATTTTATTAAATGTTTCATTGTTCATATTAATAAAACATCTCTTCAGCAGTAAGTGGGGCAGATTCGAGCACTTACAAGGAGTTGTAGTCGTTCAAAGTTCAGAGCCAAATTATGGCCCATCGACGCAAGATCTGATTACCGTAATTAGCAGGCTGATAACCTTTTTCTTCACTTCCGCCTCTCTTGCCAGCAATCCATCACACAATCAAGATTTCTCATGTTCATGATCTCTAGAAATATAGACACAGGTTTCTAATGTCAATGAAATTAACAACAACGGCATTTGATTCAATAAAAGAGGTGGAGGGTTAGTGAATGGACGGACACCTTAGTGGTTGCTTGCTTTTCAGCGCATCAACTTAATTAAGGATAATGACAAGATCACGAATCACACAAGTACAGTACCTTCGCATTATGATCTTCATTCTATATATCTTACTCCAGTTACCATTCTCATGAACTTGGCAAATGCAAATTATCTGCAGTGTTTGGAGAGAAATCAGTAGAGCTTAATCGAACTTGGTACAGAAAAATCGATCATATTATGGATCACTCCACCATGTAAGATTACAAACCTCTAGGATTGAACATCAACCCTTTAGAAAAGGAGCACCAGCCTGGTGCTTTTCTTAGTTATTTCCACTGAATTTTGAGTTGTACTTTGTCACAGTTTGTTGCTGCAGTTAAAACTTTTACATGATTAATGTGTAAAACAAATTATAGTGATTTCAATATGAAGAAGAAAAAACTCATGTCATCTCCGCCAGCCAACTTCTAGATCGACTGCTGATGTGGGTCTTCTACTTGACAGTCCATCCACGCCCAGATACCGTCCTTCAGATTTGAAGAACTTTAATCTTTTACCTGGCAAAGTTAAATGGTAAGAACTGAGGTAAATATTCCTCCCCATCGACGCAATCCAACGCAACAAGGGACACACCATACCTAAAGACAACAGTCCTATGTGAGTTTTTGAAGTTTCACATCGAATCCAATGTGAGTTTGGTAGGCTCAGAAGTCAGCACCAAAGAAGTTGCATAGAAGATTTGTTTCCTTTATAGGCATAACGAACTACATACATAGAGTAGCAGCTGCAACTGATTTGTACAGAGGATTAAAAATCGGATTATGCCCGGTGGGCAGCGCTTTCCAATTGATTACTGAAGGGAATAAACCAGTCTTCAATTTTGAGATAAAATAGCACAGTTCAGATAGAGGGGCACACCTAGTAGCGCTAAGCAAAGGGGCCAAGCAGCTCGAGTCTCCTTGTCGAACGACCCACATGAACCGGTGGCCATAGTTCTCCTGGCGCCGAACACTATTTCTGAGCTCCTCCTTGGGTGAGCACCTCATCCGAGGGAGCCTCCAAAGCGGAGATATACAGGAGGCTCTCGTAGCGGCACCGGGCAGGCTTGTGCGGCGTGGCGCGGCGGCGATGTGGCAACAAGGCCGTGGGCTGCGGGGTGGGGATTGATTGGTGCAGTGCGATCTTGAACGCTTCTCGACCGGCGCAAGGTCGAGTCGACCATGTTGCGCGACGGGTAGAGCGCCGGAGCCGGGGGAGGGCTGGAAGGGATGAGCAAGAGGAGGAGGGAGAGTTGTGGGGATTGGGGAAGACGACGCCGAGGATGGCGGGATGCTAAAGATATCCCAGGCACACACATCGGCCTAATTCAGCTAGCACAAATTCAGTCCAAACATCGGCTAGAACAAATTCATCTAGCGGTGGCACATGGACACACACATGCTTCAGTAGGCAGAGCACACACGCGTGAGAGCTAGCAGAGCATCTCCATACCACGCAGGGCGAGCTCAGGCACGCGGGGTTGCGGGCGCAGGTGGAAGGACGCCGCCAGACGCAGTAACACGCCGCTCTCCGGCCCCCACCTCCTGCGTGTGGCTGCCGACCACGACGCCTCCATCCCCGACCTCCTCCACATCTTGCCCGCCGCGCCGCTGCCCTCCGCCAGCCGGCGCTCCAGCCGACCTCCAAGCTCTCCTTATTCCTCGCTGCCACGCCACCCGCATCCCGCTCCTCGCTGTCATCCGCCTCGACGCCGGCGCTCCGGCTCACCCCGCGCGTCCAAGCACGGAATCAAGATCGAGGCCGGGGTACGGTCGGAGTCGGCGAAGAACGCCGCTTCGCCGGGCTCGGGCGGCCTCGTTGCTGCTCGTGTGCGTCGCCGACGGCCAGGACGCTCGCCTCCTGGTCGGAGGTGCTGGGGGCGAACGCCGCTTCGCCGGGTTCGGGCGGCCTCGTTGCTGCTCGTGTGCGTCGCCGACGGCCAGGACGCTCGCCTCCCGGTCGGAGGTGCTGGGGGCGAACGCCGCTTCGCCGGGTTCGGGCAGCCTCGTTGCTGCTCGTGTGCGTCGCCGACGGCCAGGACGCTCGCCTCCCGGTCGGAGGTGCTGGGGGCGGCCTCGTTGCTGCTCGTCAGCGTAGCCGGTTTTGCGTTTTAGCGATGGCATTGGTTGTAATTAACACAAAACTGAAAATGTGTGTTGAGTTGTCAAACATTGGAGCGATCTCGGACGTTGATCAAATATTGAACGGTTTAAATTTAATGTATCAATACATGTTTGCTCTTTTAATAGTATAGTGAACGTGCACGTGCAACGCACGACCTCTACTAGTATTCAATATATTTACAATAGTTAACGTGAACGAATAATGCACGTCTCCACAACGCAACACAATTTTTTGAATTCTTTCATCTTCTGTTGTTGAGAACATAGAGCTTATAACTATCATTCATGCAGAACATTTTTTAGAAGAAAGTTTGGAGTTCGGTAAGTTGGAATGACCCATTGTGATTGTGCTATACTATAAAAGCTACTAGTTAATTGCCCGTGCGTTGCAACGGAGACATAAAATATTCTAATGGTTCCACACTAATCATATTAAACATGTAATTTTAGGATTCTCGTGTGCATCACGCACTATTGTCATTTATGATGAAAGACATAATACTATTTTTTTTTTCAATGTTTGCCCATGCATTGTAACGGTCCTTCAAAGTTCTTTCCTCGACCCACATGTGAGCAAATGACAAATTTGATTCAAAACATGTTTTCTGGATTTTTTGGGAATTTCTATAGACGTCCTAATTTAGTAACAATAATCAAACTGGGAAAAGAAAATCATGCTATTTGTTGAGCATTTTTCTTATAAAAGTTCAGGATCATAAAAGTGTTCTACACAGGCATATCACTGGTGGAACAAAGTCAGTTATATTAGAAAAACATGACTGAAACATCAAGAAAAGGATTGCTAAAAAGGCATATGTTATGGAACTGATTAATTGTTATCATCACACACCAAGTTCTTCAATTTACACAATTCCTACCAGATGATAACCATCCAAACGGGAAAGGAAAATATGGAAGATTAGTATGCACTACTGTTACACAATAATTACATTACTCATTCCCATTTAAATGGCAGGCAGTAGTTCATGATAGACTGCATGTTGAGTGAATTTAAGTTCCACAATCACAAAATAAGAGAAATACCGAGGTTTGTTTCTAAATGATTAGGAGTTGCTCCAGATCGAATGGACTAAGCCAAATACCGTGTGTAGTATAGCAATAACATCTACTTGGAGCTATTTCGAATGGACTCCCATGCATTTTTGTACAAAAAAAGTCATAAACTCCCATTGTGCGAAGAGGCCATGACCTTCTACAAAACCTGCAGTCTGAAGAACATACTTTGATACCAGCAAAAAAAACATACTTTGTTCTTTAAATAACATATCCTTCTTTTTGGTCCATAATGGCCGGGACAAACCTGCAATCAGAGATAAACAGAGACAAACCTTCATACATGTAGCATGGAGAATGAATTTTGCAGGCTGACATAGTAGAGACAAACAGAAGCATAGTAGTGAATGGTTCTAGCATGTACATCTCACAATTCAACTCAAGAAATAGAGCACAAACTATCTACATGAATCCAACTAAAGCCACACATAGCATGCTTACCAAGATTAGTAAATGTTGCTTGTGCCTCCGGTGCCAGCCCAGCACATGTCGCTGAAGCTTGGGGTCACCGATGAACGAGTTTCCACCCAAAGAAATTTGCAGCTGTGATCATGGTGTTCTGGTAGCGGCTCCGGAACAGTTACATGCATGTGTTGTGACGAGTTCAATCTGGCTCCCTGCACCTCCATGGTTCTGAAGAAGTGCCTTCCCAGTCCAACATCTTCATGTTTGAAAAACATTCAGAACAAAGTGCAATGTTAGATCACTAACCAAAAAAGCCAGTAAGGAAAATGAAGTTGCACATTGTTCAGTAGTTTACGACACCAAGCAAGTGGAGAAGCAGTGACAGAGTAGCTTGCCACTGGATGCAGGAAGGACTACGGGACTTAGGTTTCCTGTTTTTTCTTGTAGACCTCGCTGTATGAGATGGCCAGTGAAGTCTGAAGAAGTCTTCACGGTAAATTCGTGCAAATCAAGTAGCACCAGTTCTCTCTCCCAAAACTCATGTCTATGTAACAGGAACATCCTTGTACAACTGTATCATCATTTGTTGAAAAGATTACCATCAAATTTAAAGTTTTTTCTTTCGTACCATTATTCTCATTGCCAACTAACTACTTAGATATTTTTTACTATGCGTACAATTAATATACACATTACATATGGCAAGTAGCAAATTACCACCAACAGACTAACTTATAGGAACAAAACAATATAAATCAAAATTATTTATGTCAAATAACCCATTGCCATAATCAAATATTCAATGGATTTAACATTTGATCTACGATGTATACATACAGAAAAGTAAAACACATATGTGTATTTAATAATGTTCTTCCATCTGACTATCTAAGTACGTTACATGAGACATTGCCAGTGAGTAATCAGGGATATATTTAACAAATCTCCATGAAGTCATCAACTCTACAGATTGTACATATCTAAAATACTTTCAAGAGCATATGTAGATGCCTTAATTGAACAAACAAGAGCATCTGTAGATGAAGAGCAAGAGAAGTATAGAGGATACCTTCTACGAGTAGTTAAAGAGACTCTGATTCAGAGCACAATGAAACTTTGATTTTGCCAATGAGTCCCTGTGACCCTTCATTGTTTTGATTACACCAGCAGGCATCTTGCATCTAATATTGTTTTGTACAAGTCGAACAACAAAACATACAAAGTGTCTTATTTAAAACATTGACATTGACTCACAAAATAAATCAAGATTATCATACTGACCCCTGTAGCTTTGGTTTCCACAAAACATGACCTGATGGAACTTGAAACTCGGATTCCACAAAGCATGAAAGATTTGCCCCACCAGTAGCTCAGAGTCCTTAAAAATCATAGCTACTTCTGTTACGCTATCTTCAGAATTACAATTTCCATTTTGCAAATCAACTCCATCACCGTGTTCTCCCCCTGCACCTCTCCGTTGTGACCACATCTTGCCCCACTCGGCAGCCTTCCGCCTTTGTCGCAGCCCCGTTACATGATCCCTTGCTATATGAAATATTGGTAGTTCCTATAAGATGATTTGATCAGTATGACTGATAGTTAACTCATTGTTTTGATTATTTTCGTTGTGGTTGTCCTCGCCGTTACCATCCTTTTGTCTTTGACCTGTGCACTTGATAAGCAAAATATGTGAATCAAGTGCTAAAAGGAACTAATGCGAAGTGAATTCTTGTATCGTCCTGTTTAGGACTGTATCAGTCTATATTTTATATCTGAAGTCGTTATTTCAAGTATACTGCATATGGAGATCATTAGTTAGTAAAATAGTTTATGCATCTTTCATGTGTACATGTACAGTTTCTGTAATATGGAAACAGAGTCTGCAGTAGTGCACATAAGACACTGATACATGGGCTGCCAGAATAAGAAAAAGAGAAGGAAGTAAATGCTTGCACTACAAACCTGCAGGATCCTTCAACACCGCATAAAAATGGAATTCATTTCTATACTCTCGAACTTGACAGCACTACTTCCAGGCTGAAGTAGGTACAGAGTATTGTCTCGGTATTTTTCTTCTTCTGGGAAACTAACTCAAGTTCTGCAGAAGTAAAGAGTAGATTACACATCACTTTGTATAGCAAGGTATAATGAACTGCTACACCCTGGAAGTAAAGAAATGGAGGCATTTCGTCAGACCCGTACTGTGCAGACTTGAGTTTTGCCTGAACTACCGAGGTCCTGGAGGCCACGTCGGGAGGCCTCGGGCTTGAAGGCGAAGAATGCCTGGAGGCCGTGGTCAGTATGGATGCCGTACGCGGTACACGTCGAGGCAAGGCCCCTTCAGGACATACCCGAATGCCGCGGCCGGGCCGGCGCCCCACTGTTACAGGCGCACCTCCATGGACGACTTGCAAGGGCTGGTGGCTGACTCGAGCAGCGGCTGCGACGGCCTGCAGTAGGCGTAGGCGACGACCTACAGTGGGTTGCGTGCAACGACCTACAGTAGGCAGCGTGCGACGGCCGGAATGAGCGGCGGCGGCGGGTGAAACCCTAGAATCCTCGCTCGGTAACAATTTTGGATCGAGGCTGCCTCTTCCGGGAGGATCGCGTTTGACGGGTGGTTTTGACCAGGGCTTTTATTTTGGAGATTTTAAGCCGCGAGGATCGCGTCGGGGAGCTGTTTTGATGCGCGTTTTTGTTCTGGCCGCGTTACGAAGGAGGAGCGCGAGACGACAGGACGCGCAGAATGTGACTACAGAGCTGTGACGAAGAGGTGGGCAGAATGTGGAACCAATCTTTTCTTTTAGATAGGAGAGATATATGATATCATGTCAGACTACGTAGCTACTAGATTCAAGAGCCGTGTCCGTCTCCTCTCCTCCCTCTACAGTTCTCTGAGGCGAAAGGGCGAGTCGGTCTAGATCCCCTTCCGCCGGCGGTGAGGGCGTGGATCCTGGCCTCCTCCGCTCGCTCCGGCGGCGTGAGGAGGTCGGGATCTCGTCTCTCGGCGCCCGCGTGTAGATAGGGTAGGGGTAGTTTCCTGGCGCTTCGATTTGGAGAGGAGATCGGGGTCGTCGAGGAAGAATAAGTTCGCCACCGTTCCTCTCCCTGGCCGGCGACGGCGGGCGGTTGGCGTGGTAGTCCCACCGGCCTCTGGGTCGGGTGGTTGGTTTTGTGCCCCAAGTTCTACGGATCTTGTGGGTTCTTCTTCTCCGCGGGTGGCCGGCGAGACGGCGGCGCCGTCTGCGCGCTTTGGAGTTCCTGTCCTCCGGCCCTATCCTCGTCGTGGCGTCGTCTCCTCCAGCGGCGCTGCAGGGCTTGTGAGGTGCTGGTGTGTAGGAGGGAAGGTTGGAGGTGGAGCTCGGCTCTGTGCTCCTCGCCGGAGGATGCTGCGGGGTTCTGGAGGAAGACGGCTGGAGGTTCCGGCACAGCTGGGTCGCTGGTGGTGCCCGGAGCTGGTGGAGGAGAGGGCGGCCTGGCTGTGCTCGTTCATCGTCGACGATCCTGGTGCTTGTGTCAGGTGGTTTCTGCAGCCATCAACTTTGTTTGGAGGTGTCCTCTCTCTCAGGTTTGCGGTGTTAGCGGTGTTGTTGCAGCTTTCTCCTGCGTGTGAGTGTGGTTTCTGTGTTCTTCCTCAAATCTGTAGCGTGTGTGTTCAAATCTTGTATCTGCTCTTATGGTGAATGAATACATGCAAGCTTTCTAAAAAAAAAAAAATCATGTCAGACTGCTCTAAATTTTTCATTTTATTTTTCATAACACTACTCCCTAAAGACAGCAGACTGCACATTGAACTATTCTATAAAAGCGAGAAGTCGAAATGCTTCAAAAATAAAAATTGTTCTATGCAACTACAAGCGCTTTGTGGAAAATGTAGCTTACGTTGAGAATTTTCAGATAATCAGGTTCAATATCCAGTGCATGTTTTTCAACAATATATACTGTCGAGAAAAGTGCAGACATATGTTCTCGTGTTCTTACTCGATGCATGCATTCCAGGGAATGTTTCTGCTTGGGTTTCAGTCAAATTCACAACACCGTCGCCATCCTCTGATCACTGGATTAGTCTATTCTCTCTAGCCAATTTCAGGCACCAACATGCAGATATACATGTTCAGAAGCATGCCCAGAAACTCAATGAATTAAGATCGACCACCAGTTAACAGATCATGTCACAAATTGATGATTAGCCAATTAACCTGCCTGCTAATCTCGAAAAAAGTCAGCGAATACCTACCATACAAGCACCAAGAGCAAACTTGTGTTGATACATTGAATCTGACCCCTTCAATATTTGGCCAACGGTACAGATCGCTCCAATGTTTGACAACTCAACACAAATCCACTTTTGCCCGTTTTACCCTCCCACCAAATCACATAATACTGCTAATGCCATCGTACCAGTTCGTTTTATTTCGTTTCGTGATAATTACGAGATTTGCCACCGCTAAAAGAAATTAAAAAACAGAACTTCCTGACGGGACCGGTCGGTTTGACTTCGACGGCACCACAGCAAGGGAAGCAGGGATGCAGCCTTGGCCCGGGCTTGAGTCACGGCAGGCCAGTTGTCGCCGGTGCGGCGCGCGCCGTGAGAGGGAGGAGTGGGCCGATGCGCTGGATGGAGATACAAGCACGGCAGCGGCAGGATGCGCGCTGGTGGGCATGAGGCAGGCACCGCCGTTCCCCTGTCCGCCGCCATCAGCAAAGACGTCGCTGTCGGGGGCACTCCTCGAGCGGACGCGACGACCATTACTACTTCTGCGACTAAGAGTCGGGCGGTGGCAGAGCACGTACTTGCAAGCTCCTCAAACGCGGATGGGCGCGTAACGGGCCGCGGGTAGTTGTAGTTATCGCCGCAGGGAACGGATCAGCCGGCGAGGCAGACTGGAGTGCTTGCGGTGGCGCGCGTCTGGTCCACGAGACCACGAGCGACAGAGGTAGCAGCTACAGACGAACGATTGGCCAAGAATGGAGAGGGGAGGAGAGAAACATCCGGGCCGGGCGCGGCGTAGCAGGATTTGTCTCCGATGCGGCAAGCGGCAAGCCCGCCAGCGACGGTGCCCTTGTAGGCCCGGAACGAATTCATCGAGCGTGTCCCTGGAGTCCACCTGCGTGACCAAGGGAGCACTAACCGCCTGCCCGAGCCTATCCTGCAGCCACCGTTGCTCTGAACCTCCCGTTCCCCTGCGTCTCTTCCAAGGCGTCCCACGCCACCGCCACCGACCACGGGACTGACAGCAGTAGCACTCTGCCCTCTGAACTGCTGCAACTAGCAGATTTTCCCCTCTTGCTCCACCCCTCTCCAACCTCCCTACAACACCGTTGAATATTTCTGTTGTGTTCCAAAGACATAGACATAATTCAGGACATTATGACGTCCAGGTTCTATGCTGCAGAGGTGTTGTCTGTTTTTTCCGGTTTCTGTCTCTCTGTGTCTATGAACTCAATCTCTGAACTCTTAAAATTCTTGCTGCAAATTGACTTTTCTTGATGGACCCTAATTCAGTTAAGATCATCGACGTCCTAAACAACTGTTTAATTGTAAGTTCTATGTCTTAACTGAAGCTAGCAGATCATTCTAGCAGACTATTCAGATTTTATTTTTGAGAGAGATTATTTAGATCTTTGAGTTCCCAAACTGGTGGTAAAGATCATGCAAGTCCGGTTCAGTTAAATTATAGCTTAATTTAAATTTTTATTTTGTCTTCCCACGAACCGATGATGTTGCTTCTCTTCGCAACTAGGCTATGTGTTGAGAAAGTTGTACGGTAACGCTATGTCTACAGTAGGATGTTAGTGGACAACAAAATTTTATGACGTTCTGGAGGTAGTATAACTTTCTTGCTCCAGGCTCGAGTGCTTTGTCTACTTAAAAAATAACAATCATATTTATAACTTTCAAAAGTCTAAAAAAATCTGCATGTAGTTAATAATATATCCCATGAATGTGTAAAATATAGATTTGAATTATATTCTGACATACACAAAAATGAAAAATGTTGTATATTTTGTAAGATTGGGATACATCATTGACAATATGCATGATTTTTTTCAAATTTTCTTAAAACTTACAAATATGATTCGGTGAGTTCACAGATACTGACACCTACAACTCCCTTTAATGGTGAATACGTGCATTGCACGTACATGCCAACTAGTACTTGATAAGGCGCAAAGCCACAACCACAATTATCAAGAACATTGCAAGATAAGACAAGTCGACAAACCACAAGGGCACATTTCAACAAACCATAAGTACTTAAGAGTTTAAGAGTTAAGATGCATGCTAGTCCACGGTTCACAATATATTCTCATGATAAATTCTCATGTTAAATATTCATGCACTTACACTGTGAATGCTCCTCATCTCTACTTTTATCATTAATCAAGAAGATATTTTCTTTAAAGATTCATGTATGGCCAGTTCAAAAAAAAAGATGCATGCATAACATCTAGATACTTACATGGCGAGACACCCTCTCTAATTCACGTCCAAATCAACAAGTCATGAGTCATGGTGCTAAGGTCTTCTATTTTTACTTCGAAGAATGTGTTCTCAACCTCTCTTGCTTCCACTAGTGCATACCTTGTAAACATTTTTTCTCAACTAGCAAAAAGGTGGGATTGAATTCACCTTTTCCACCATTAGACCTCTTCCTCTATCGCCTCGGATGATGGTGAACCATGCAGCCATCATTTTCATTCTATCACTACCCTCGCACACTAATCGTAGGTCATGTCCCATGCCTTATACTATGTCCGAGGTGGTTGCCACAACTTGGTTTGCATGTGATCGCGGCCCCATTTAACTTGGCAAAACAACACCCACCACACTAGTAGGAAAAGGCCTACCGCTGGCGGATGGAAATGGCCTACCGCTGGCGGACGGAAATGACCTACCGCTGGCGGGCGGGCGCCCGCCAGCGATCATTACGCCAGTGGTAATCCGCCCGCCAGCGGTAAGGCTGGTTACCTCTGGCGGGCATCCCTAGCGCCCGCCAGCGGTATATGACACAGCGCTGGCGGGCAAGCGTCCGCCAGCGGTAATCCACCATGCCTGGCAACGGTACATTTTCTGGGAATTATTTTTTTCTGGAAAATCGTATTCCAGCAATATATCCAGTATAAATACAGTAAATTCAAGTACAGCGTCAAATAAACAACAGAAATATAGACGACCACATACAAATGATCAAAGTGTCATACACAGATACATTAGTTAATCACACATGCATTACAAACCTAAAACAACATGAACTTAAGCTAAACTTCGATAAGCTAAACAACATGCGTTAGTTCATCACTTAAGCTAACTTGAAATTAACCTAAAACTACTCAAGGATAAGTGAAATCGAAATCGGATGAGTCCGAGCTATCATCCCAGAAGCTCGAATCCGAATCGTCGCCGGTCTTCTGGCACGGCGGCGCTGCACTGGAGGGTCCAGCGACGTCGGAGCTCGCCTGCCTCTTCTTGTTCCTCGAGGCGTAGAAGTCCAGCTCCGCCTGCACCAGATCGGGGCGGTCGCGGCGCAGCGCGTCCATCCGCCACTCGTCGATCTCGGCAGCGCGGCGAGCTATCCCCTGGCGGCGGTTATGCCGCGCCTCGTCTACGACGACGATCTCCATCGGCGGCGCGAGGAACTCAGCCTCCTCCCGGTCCTTAACGTCAGGAAGTTGAGCTCAGAACGCGGCCGTCCAAACCTCCAGGCTGCCGCGTCGAACGCGCGCGCGGCGAGCTCCGCCATGTCGAAGGTCCCCATATACCAACGCTGGCCGTTCACGGTGATCTCCGCGGACACCGGCCAGATGGGCGGTGACGGACGCCAATGAACCCGCTCATGGAGCGGCGGCGCGGCGGCATGCTCTGTGGCAAATAAAAATGCATGTTACACAACAAATTTGAGTATAGAAAGATGTAAAGTACATACAGTATAGAAAGATGTAAAGTATAGAAATTGTTCCTGAATTTGGTGCAAAAAGATGTAAATTAGACACAAATAAATTAGGGCCAACTAAAAAACATGCTCATATATACACAAATCAACGGCATTGTAGGACTTAGACAAAACAAGAATCAAAAAAATATGCCTCATAGTTAGAATATTATTGGAAACACACAAGCAATCCTGAAAGCTTCGTTGAACCAAGTAGGAGGCACACAACTCATATGTGTGCATGATACAAGGTTCAACAAACTATCAGGATATCATATAGTGCGCGGCACATCATTTTAATCATCGGCATTCTAGAAATATAGTGGGCCAACTAAAAAGCATGCCTCATACTTAGAAGTGACACACAGTCTTCAGGGACGGAGTTAGCGAGCCAAGTAGGATGCACGAGATGTGTGTACTCGTGCATATCACGAGGCTCGCTATCCCCGCCCCTGGATCACATTGTATCACAACATTTTAATCATCGGCGCCATTCTAAAAAAATATGCCTCATATACTAGATTGAACACAAATTCAGGGATGGAGTAAGCGAAACTAGTAAGATGCAGAATCTCCATATTCTTGCATATTACAAGTTTCGCTTACACCACCCCTGAATAACATAGTGTCATCTCATTTTAATCATCGGCATTGTAAAAAAATGAAGTAGGGTAAACTCAAAAGCATTCATGCCTCATACTTAGAAGTGACACACATACTTCAGGGATGGAGCCAGCGAGCCAAGTAGGATGCACTAGATGTGTGTACTCGTGCATATCACAAGGCTCGCTAGCCCCACCCCTGGATCACACGGTGTCACAACAGTTTAATCATCGCATATCAAAAGACGGTAACATAAAGTCATATTTCAAATTCATAGAAAATATGTCATATTTTTAGCCAAAGTCATGCCAAAATTCACGAGAAATTTCGGCATGACTTTGGCTAAAAATAAGACATATGAGTACCCGAATTTGCCGGAATGGAAGTTAATCAACATTCCGGCAATCTCAAGGGTCTCTAGGGGTACCTGCAAACGTTTCATACACAACCAAAAAGATATGCAAAAGGCCGCATTCGCAGCCACCACGACCACACAAATATCCACAACCAAAATTTTGTGCATTTCAATTTTGCAAATACCTAAAAATAGATTATTTCACCACACTAATTTGTGCATTTCAGTTTTGCAAATACCTAAAAATAGAGGATAATTTGAACCTAAACTAAATATCAACTAATTTCAAACAAAATTTACATTTTTAACTTAATTTGAACTAACCTATCTAAACTAACCTAAAACTAACTTGATTTGAACTAACTTAATTTGAACTAACCTATCTAAACTAACCTAATTTGAACAAAAGATATGCAAAATGAGGGAGAGAGGGGTTCGGTCGGTGCTCACCTTGCTCGACGGCGCGGCTTGGGCGGGGCGTGGACGTGCGGGCGAGGCGGCAGCTGGGGTGGGCGCGGCTTGGGCGGGGCGTGGACGTGCGGGCGAGCACGGCGGATTTGGGCGCGCTCGAGGTCGACGGCGGCGGCGGTGGTCGGTAGAGGGAGAAGCTAGGGGGCGGTGGCGGCGGCGGTCGCGGTAGAGGGAGGCGGGGGCGGCGGTGGGAGGCGCCGGCGGCGGCGCGTGGGTGGGTGGGGAGGAGAGCGCGCGGGTGGGTGGGAGAGTGGGCGGCCGCGCGGGTGGGGAGAGGATAAGGTGGTCCGCGGTGGGGCCGTGCGAGAGAAACATTACCGCTGGCGGACAGTGTGTTCCGTCCGCCAACGATAAGGTCTAGTGTTTTTGCATTTTTTTTCTTTTAAATTTGCTATGTAAGGCCAGGGGAGGCCCGAGCCTGCCGTCCTCGATCCGCGCCGGCGCCGCCCTCCTCCGCGCCCGGCACCGCCAGAGCCCGTCGTGTCCTCCGCCAGCGCCACAGTACTACTCCTCCACACCGCCGTGGACCTCCCCTCCGTCCCGGCCCTCCCCAAGGTGCTGCCCTCTCCCTCCCCTACCTCCCCTACCTAGTTTGCATGCACCTTAGGTGTTTGATCAAATTCCACTCATTTTTTCAGATCTCGGCGACGATGTCCATGTTGAACGATAGGGCGATGTCCGGGACTGGGCTCCGCCGGGCTGGCACTGGGAGGTGGTATCTTCCGGGACGCGTAGCTTGGTGAGGAATCCGGGTGACGTCGTCGACCCGGATCTTCTTTGGTGGAAGTCGCGTGGGTCACACTCGGTGCAGAGGGAGCCGGCCCCCGAGGAGGTGGTACGTCGCCGTATCAGGGAGGAGGACGAGCACGTCCGTCGCTACATGCATATGTTGGATACGCCAGTGGTGTATGACAGTAGATGGTCGATTCTTCATAGGGTTCCTCCTCATGTGAGTTTTGACCCTGTGATGGTTCCTGTTCTTTGGACGCGCAGCGCCGCCCGCTCAGCACCCCGCGGCTTAGGACCCAGTCGAAAATAGTGATATTATTCGTGATGTATTATGGTTAAATAAAAATGGACCCGAGCTATGTAACTGGATTAAATAAAAATGTATGCGTGATACTTTTGCATATTTGATCATTGCTGCTTTGTAAAGTGAGGAAAATAATGTTCCCTATTTGAATTATTCTGCAATGCAGACATTGTTTTATATTTGTTTTGTATTATTTAAACAATCGATAATCCCCAAGTACTTAGTTGCTATGTAAAATGATAAACTTGATTTTTGACAAAAGTTTCAGAAACATTCTTCACAAAAAGCACTATCATATAAACATCTATAAAGTTTCGAACCAAATGACCAAGTTATGTCAATTCCCAACGCATAGTTTGTGATAAAGTGCTCATATTCGACACATAGGTGTGTCTTGGTATAGGAAGCAATGGTTTCAAAGGAAATTTACAGATTATTTTATAAATACCATTTTCCTAGTTGTATGAATTTACATGCCAAGTTACCCCTGGCGGACGGTGTGGAGTGCCCGCCAGCGGTATTGCACTTGCCGCTGGCGGACGGTTTAGCGAGCCCGCCAGCGGTAATGTGCTAGTTTTTTGGGCTCAGCCGAGGCAACTACCGCTGGCGGCACTATATAGCGTCCGCCAGTGGTACGTTTAGTACCGCTGGCGGGCGCGGATTCTGTCCACCAGCGGTAGTTTGCCCCACCTCCTCGCAAATTCCTGCTACTACCGCTGGCGGGCAGAGGGGGCGTCCGCCAGCGGTACGTGCAAAACCAGTGGCGGGCTCCGAAACCAGCCCGCCAGCGGTAGTAACGCTGGCGGACAGAAATGACGTCCGCCAGCGGTAGGCTGGTGGCTATAAGCCTTTTCCTACTAGTGCCATCATCCTTCCATGCCCATGACAGACGACTACCTTGCCGCAATTGCCTCCATTGCCACGCCTCCCCTATTGGGACACCGCCCTGTATCACCATTCTAAGTCCAATGAGAACATATGAATCTTATTAATTTTTTGTAGCATCCAACACTCTCCGATATACATCCTTTTTAAATGCATTTAGAGTTTTATAACAACTGTTATACTTTGCCAAGAGTAACATGAACCCTTCTTCAATCATGCATTGAGAATAACTCAGTAGGGTAACATTTCTCCTTGAAAACCTTGGCGCATAAAGAATACATATTAGAGACAAACCTCCATGCTTGCTTAGCCAACAAAGTAAAATTCGAACGCTAATGCCCTTTAATACCATTTCACCTTGTTTCTTCGGAACACACAACTTTTCACCATCTGCAAATATGGTTTTCTTCATCTCCCTGACCATGCTCTAATCGGTTAGTCTCCGGTCACCATTTTAAGTCCACAAGTAGCACATATAAAATTTGGCTTTCATCCCAAACCCTAGCGGCAATGGAAAAGCAAGCAATGGCGGAGACAGAGCTATGTTTGACCGACATGTGTGTCAACCTCTCTATTCTTCTCATCTTCTGTGGTCTATTAGTCAGTTATAGGCTAGGAGAAATATAACTTGGACATTGCATGTACCGTTTTAATTTTTGCACAACACGCTCTTCACCGGTAATTCCTATTTGCCGCTCACTGGGTTGCTCGTGCACATACTGTTAATATCCTTTTTCTTAGATTCCTGTTAATATCATTGGCTAACCCATTTACGTTTCAGCTGCATGTCTTTCTTGTTGTTTTTTTGGTTCGCTTCGGTTTTGCTCAGTGTTTTAGTTTTCATTGTTTTTTATATGTCCTGTGCTTTCTTCTATTTTCTTAGTTTATTCTGGTTTTATGTTAGTTATTTGTGGAGGTTTTCTTTTAGTTTTTATCTTTTTATTCTTGTGGAGTCAAGTGCTTTCACAAACTGGCCCATTTTGCCCTCTAGGGCCATTATGTTTATGACTTTATGTTATTCTTTTTATTTTGGTTTAATTTCTTTTTTCTTTTCCTGTTCCTTTATGTGTTTTTCATGTTGTGGGAAAAGGTTCATGCAATTTAAAAAATTAGTCATGGTCTATAAAAATGTTTATGAGGTTCATGGAGTTTAAAAATGTTCACGAGGTTCAAAAAATTGACAGGTTAAAAACACTATATTCACGGATTCAAAATTTCACCTGTTTCAAAAAGTATTGACGGATTAAAAAGTGTTCACGAGTTTGAAAATAAGTAGGCCAAAAATTCAAAAACATTAACAGGTTCAAAAAGATGTTATGTGGAGTAAAAAAGGTTTATTGGTTAAAAACAAGTACATCCACAATTTGAAAATAAAATTTAGGGTTCAAAAGGATATTTACATGAGTTCAAAAATTGTTCACCAATTCGAGTAGATGTCTACAATTTTGAAAAAATTCATGGCATGACATGCGTGAATATTTTGAGTTATCAAATAAAATGTATATTTATGTATTAAACAAAGTTCATGTGTTCGGAAAATGTTTCACTAGGTTTCAAAACAATGTGAAGCGATTTAAAAAATATTCACGTGTTCGAAAAAAGTTTCACCGGGGTTAAAAAATGTTAAGGGTTAAAAAGATTCCAAGAGTTCGAAAATATGTTGATGATGGTTAGAATATTTTTTTCATGTGCTCGAAAAAAGTATGTTCAAATATTCAAAAAAATCAAGGACCCAAAGAAATATCCGGATATTTTTATGTTTCTATAAATTGATATCAAAACGAAAAAATGAAAAGAAAATATATAATAAACTATTTTGTGAGCTAATTTTTGCTGCCGCGCGAGAGCACAGGTTAGTGGGCTGGGCCGAATCGTGTTCGCTTCAGGCGGTGCACGTCTTGTGTGCCACAATGCGCGGTGTATAGGAGCACCCCTCTACGCCATCCAGCCCAGCTGCCGCCGTCTCTTCCTTTCATCTTCCCCAATCCTTCCAACTCCCATAAAAGTCCCCAAACCGAAGGGAAGAAAGAGAAGCGGAAGAACGAGATAATGACAAAAAACCACCACAATTGAACACGAGGTGACGCGGAACCACCACCTTTGGGTTTTTCGACACATAAATACCTCTTTTGGGGCTAGGTCGTGACGCAGATCACTAATCTCATCTGGTTAGCCTTCTAACCATGTTTTTGACAGCTGGGACCCGCTTTCAGGTCTACGTGGCAAAAACAAAAGAAAAAATAAAAATAAAAGTCAACGTTATCTCTAACTCGGGCCATGGCCGCCCCCGCAGTAGTCGAACTCGTGGAGCTCGACCGCGCATGGCCGGGGCTCGCCCGCGCGCGCCCGGCCGCGGCTCGCCCGCGCCATGGCCGCCGTGGAGCTCGCCCGCGCATGGCCGGGGCTCGCCCGCGCGCGCCCGCGCCATGGCCGCCCTCGTGGAGTTCGCCCGCGCGCGCCCGCGCCCTGGCCGCCCTCGTGGAGCTCGCCCGCGCGCGCGCATGGACGGGGCTCGCCCGCGCCCGGCCGCAGCTCGCCCGCGCCGTAGTCGCCCTCGCGCACCTGGCCGCGGCTCGCCTGCGCGCGCCCGCGCCATGGCCGCCCTCGCGGAGCTCGACCGCGCCGATGAACTTGATGACCTTGCCGTTGTCGTCGCGGATGGGTGTGACGGTGAGGAGGTTCCAGAACGGGGTGCCGTCCTTTTGGTAGTTGAGCAGCCAGCTGCAGAAGCTCTTGCCGGCCTTGACGGCGTCCCTGAAACCGGCTGAACAGAGAGCAGAGGCAGAGCTCGCGCGCCCGCGCGGCGGCTGCTCCGGCGGCTTCGGCCACCACCCTGCTGCTGCTTGCGGTCCGAGCCCGCGCTGCCCATGCCACTCCGTTAACGGCCGCTGCAACCAAATTACGCAGCAGTATCCGTATGCGTGTGGCAAAGAAAACAAAATCCAATCTTTCTTGGTCTAGCTAGCTAGTGGAGAGAAAAACAGAGAGATTAATCAAAGGAAAACATCAATTACCTGAGGCGCTGTGCCTGCGCAGATGACAATAAAACTAGCTCCGGTGACGCGTGCGTGCGAGCTACATCTGCGCGGCGAGCGGAGGCGCGACGGACCATTGCGGCCTCTGGCTCTGGCTACGAGCCCCGGCCATGGCGCGGGCGAGCCGCGGTCAGGCGCGGACGCGGAGGTCGCGCTCGCCGGAGGTCCGCGTGCCCGTCGAGCCACGCCGTGCAGCCGTCGTCCTCGCGCCACAGGGCGCCGCCGGCCACCGGTGCCTGGAACATGGCGTGGAGAGGACACCACGGAGCGAGTGAGCTGCGGCCAGGCGCGGCGCACGGCCAGGCACGACGCGGGAGGGAAGGAGGCCGGCAGAGGACCAGGAGGCTCGACGGAGCGGCGGTAACCGCGCTCCGCGGCGCACGGCCATGCTCTTAGGCGGCGACCTCGCCGGAGAGGGCGGGCCGAGGAGCCGCGCGGGGCGGATGATTCTGCCGAGAGTTGACTTCATATTTTTATTTTTATCTATTTTTTTGCCACGTGTGCACTGACAGTGAGTCCCACCTGACAGAAAAATGATTAGTAGGCTAACCACGAGAGATCAGTGCTCGTTGTCACAGCATAGCCTCAAAAGAGGTATTTATGTGTCGGAAAACCCAAAGGTGGTGGTTCCGCGTCAACTCGTGTTCAATTGTGGTGGTTTTTTGTCATTATCTCCAGAAGAACATAAAGCTGGCTCCCCATCCTCATCTCCCCCTCGACCACGATCCGAGACCAGGTACGGCCCCGGCCACGGATCCGCCTCGTCCCCGCCGCCACTTGATCCCCAGTAGCCCCCGCGCCGCGCGATTTCTCCGTTCTTTCCTCGCCGCTCTCAAGTAGATCAGGGAGTGTGGAACAGAGGTCAGGGGAGCGTGCATAGGGGGTGCGGGTCGCGGTTGAACTGTGTGATGCGATCTGAAAGATTCGTTTTCTGTTTGCAGGATGGCCGGATCGATGGAACTCCCCGCTAAGGGCGGCTTCAGCTTCGACCTGTGCCGCAGGAACGCCATGCTGGAGAAGAGCGGCCTCAAGATGCCCGGGTTCAGGAAGACCGGGACTACCATCGTCGGCCTCGTATATCAGGTCAGGGCCTGCTCTTCAATATCCTGTTACTCCTAGTGTTCTGTGCGGTATGCTAGTTCGATGGGTGGAAATCAGGTGCCCAGTTATGTCATGTCTTCACCCATGTCTGCACGTAGGGCACTCGACCTTCATCGATGTGACGAAGTATATTGTCATTCTTTTGTTTAACAAATTATCTCTAATATTTCGAAAATCATCATAAATATGACTATACTGATTGTTTTAATTTGCATCTTGACATCATCAAGTTCAAAGCCAATGGATGGGAAAAACAAAACTCTAATGTAATGCTCGTGCATTGTTAAGAAACATCTCATACATGTATTATTCTTAACATAATTATAGTACTATATAGCACAACAGATGCATATGCTAAATCTGTAGCCCATTCTAAAATTTTATATTGGCAGCACAATGTCACAGAAAATAACTCTGGCAACTTTGAACAGGGCAACACCTGGGGTGACCTAAAAATTAGATTTCGACAGTTAAGTTTGACATATATTGACAGTGTTTAGATGCAATAGCAAACTAAGTTTTCTAGACAAAGCTGTCTTCTACTCCCTCTGTTTCTAAATGCAAGATGTCTTAGCCTTTTTCTAGATTCACATGTTATCTAGTCACAGTTTAGTGTGTATGTTCACTCACTTTAGTGTGCTTATAGTCAACATGTGTAACAACTAAAACATCTTATATTTAGAAACAGAGGGAGTAATCTTAAGGCGTCGCAAGAAATAAGAAATATGAGTAGGACCAATCTGGTATTTATTGTAGTACAAGGAACTAAGAGTAAGCTCAGTAAAAGAAACATTGTTTGTGCAAAAAACATTTGCATAAAAATTCTTACAAGCTGTAACTTAATTGAGCCAAGTTTGCACAAGCATTAGCACCATCCTTTGGGAGCTCAGAGATCTGAACAGTTGTAGCTACTGCCGAGGACGAGAATTTACATGTGGACTTAGACTCTGGGAGGAGTTCAGTTGATTACCTGTTAACCTTCTGTTGTAGCACATACCTATATTTAGCTATCCGTGGACGGTTATTATGTGTCTTACATAATTCTTATTACATTTTAACCTTCTCCTGTAGCACATATCTGCATTTAATTATCTGTGGATGACGCATGTGTTTTAGTTTAGGAATATTGGAGTATGTTTGTCGGTAAGAAGACAATAGTATAGTTGTTTGTGATAATGGATGGAAGATTGTGCAATATGGTTTGAAACTGGCATCCTTTTTGTGGTTATCTGTTATCATGTAGAGTTACCTGATTACGAACTATGTTTCATATCTAGGATGGCGTGGTTCTTGGGGCAGACACAAGGGCAACCGAGGGTCCTATAGTTGCTGATAAGAACTGCGAGAAAATTCATTTCATGGCACCAAACATATACTGCTGTGGTGCTGGAACTGCTGCTGACACAGAGGCTGTGACAGGTAAGAAGTTATTGACTGAAAGAAACCAAACTAATCCTCGTTTGTTTCCTTGTATTTGTTTGTGCATCTATTACACAAACATCATAACGTGTGCTCTTACTCCAGATATGGTCAGCTCCCAGCTACAACTTCACCGTTATGCTACTGGTCGCGAGTCAAGAGTTGTGACTGCCCTTACATTATTGAAGACACACCTGTTTAACTACCAAGGTCATGTCAGCGCTGCCCTGGTTCTTGGCGGAGTAGATGTAACTGGACCACATCTTCACACTGTAAGTAACTATGAGTACACTTGTTTAATGATCTTCTGGAAATGAAATTCTTTCTAATTTATTAAGTTTTGCATCCCCAGGTTTATCCACATGGCTCCACAGATACTCTTCCTTTTGCCACAATGGGTTCTGGATCCCTTGCTGCAATGTCAGTGTTTGAATCGAAGTACAAAGAAGGTCTCACTGTACGTGAAAAATGCAGTGGTGATAATATGAGTATTTTCATGCCAGCTGTCTTAAGTATCATTTGCAGATCAAATTCCATGTTTTTATTTTCAAAAAAATTAATTGCAACGTTGTACTAAAGAATTCCTTTTATCCTCTAGAGGGAGGAGGGAATACAGCTTGTAGCTGAGGCAATATGTGCTGGTATCTTCAATGACTTGGGGAGTGGCAGCAATGTGGATGTTTGTGTAATAACCAAGGTATGTTAGTTCTGTTTCCATAGATGACAAATACTTGATGAAATGTTCACTCGTCAGCGAATGACTTTCCAAACTATTTTCATGTCATTTAAATTTTCTAGTGCTCCACGTCGAAAGTCTTTGTTACACATGGCTAGGAACTGAGCCTAGCTCGGTTGATGGGAGGCCTGGGTGCACACCCTACCACCCATGTTCTAGAGTCTTGTTCAACTCGAATTTGGGTGCCTATTTCTTCTATTTAAAAAAACCTAGTTCTCCTAGGTAATCTCGTTTTTCCTTTGTTGCACATAACGAACTATATCTCTTGTAAATCAAATATTCAACTTAATTATCTATGCCAATGCATTATGCCTCACCATGTGGGGGCAAATTATAAGATCAATTTATGTAACATTAAACAGGTGATACACAGTTGCATTTGATTATCTGAATGCTCACATTAAAAAACATTATTCCCTTTGACTAACCAAGTTTCCTGTTCACAATACCAGGGGAAAACAGAGTACTTGAGAAACCACCAGGAACCAAACCCAAGGACTTATGCTAGCTCCAAGGGTTTCAGCTTCACCAAAGGGCATACTGGTAAGTGTCTGATGATGTTATATGCATACGTAGTGATGCTCGAGTGATACCAAGTTAAATAACAATCCCACGTGTTGTTTGCAGAGGTATTGTCCACAAAGATCACACAGCTGAACCTGAGGCCTGAGGTCGCCGAGGGTGATGCCATGGAGGAGTGATCTTACATTCGGATCAGCTGTAATATTCTGAATTTGTGCGATTTCTCAGCAGATATGTTGGAACAAAAAAGAATGGATGTATTTTGTTGTACTTGCTCAACTTAGTGGAAACTTTTATGTCAAAGATGTCTCTACGTCCACGGATGCTTCTTGATGTAGATGTGTTCGTGATGACAGTGTTTGTGCTATGCCAGTGCTTCATCAATAGGTGTCTCACGTGTTTCTCGTCTCTCATATGAACGTAGAGTCATATTACTTACCGAACTGTGGCAGTCAAACTTCAAACGATATCCTTGGAACTGCTGATTCTCACTAGTTTCTTGGATTAACACGTCAAATTGGCAATCATGCAAAGTAGGCTAAGAATTAGCCCTTGGTGGTTATAAAATGGAATCTCGGGAGCCTGTGTGCACACTTTTTTCCTTGGTTAGCTCTATAATTCACTCTCTGCATGGAGGAGCCCGCCTCTATACTTGCTGGGGCTTGCTTTTAGAAATGAGACTAGCCGGACTGAGTGAATTTTAAAAGATGAGACTTTGTTCTGTGAGATTTTCATATTTATTTCCTTCTGTATTCAATCCAGTATATACAAAAAATCCGCAAGACACTTTGTTCTATATTTTTGTCGGAGGTAGTGAGGGGTTTTAAGGTGCAAGCGTTGCTAACTAAACATCATTTTCCACAAAGAACTCGCACAAGAATATGTCCTGCAAGCCATGTGAGTCCCCAGTCGGAAATATATTTCATGTTAGCTATAAACCATGTGCGCTGCTAGTGTTCATTTCTTCAGTTTCGTCAGATTAGGTCCAGTTTCTTCAGACTTGGCCATTTTTCAGTTAGAGTTAACAAACTGGAGCGGGTGGCATGCTGGGCATGATCTGTTCGTGGATGGCACAAGCACCACAGATTGTGGACCATATTTCATAAAAATGGGTTTTCATTAAGGCAGTTACGTTTCTGACATGTTTCGGTTGAAAAAAGTGATATTTTTTTAGGGTGGTTGAAAAATGAATTTCTTTTGAAGCTTGTCAAGAGTTGAGAAAGACAACGTTAGAGTTTAGACCATCGTAAAATCTTAGTATCATTTTGCGCACCATACATTCCGGTGTGCCTCAAACTTCAATCAATCGATGGAGAAATTTCCTTTTGGAAAGACAGATGGATTGACGCAATGTTGTGAGCCATCTTGCGCCTGACCGATGCAGTTTAATGGTAAAGCAGCTCAAGGCAAGTCTAATAGTCTATGGCAGAGGCCTTGCAAAATAACTCGTGGGTCTTGCATATTAAAGGGAAACTAACTATTCCGGCACTAGCTCAATACTGTCAGGTATATGGGAAAGGGGTCAGACAGATTAGCCTGAATCCTGAAGGCCAAGTCAGTTGATCTGGAAGTTCAGTACCTTTATTAAAGGTAGGTTTATCTTTCAAAGTGTTGTTTCTACACATGAGGTTATCCGTGAGGTACATTCTGAAACTCCATCTGGTTTGGTCCTCAAACTTGATTATGAATAAACTTATGATAGAGGGTTTGGTCCGAAATGGACATCTTGGGTTAAATCTATTCTTGTTAATGGTTCATTTTTTGTGTGAGAATGAATGATGTTAATGGCAGCTATATTTTGTAGCTGGTAAAGGTTTTAAAGCAGAGTGACCCCTTGTGACCCATTCTTTTCATTCTAATTGCTGATGTGTGTATTAAAATGCTCTAAAAAGATGCCCACAATAATTTGATTAATGGGATTTTATCTTAAGTTATTCCTGGTGGTGACATTAGCTTGGAGTATGCCAATGACACCATTATTTTCTTAGAAAAAGATGTAGATACGTCCAGGAACTTGAAATGAATTTTACCTTCTTTGAGCAAATGTTTGGGATGAGCATTAATTACTATAATGTGACCTTCTAACTATTAATCTACCTGAGGAGGAGGAGGAGCAATCATATATTCCGTCCCCAAGTGCGGTATGGACCTCAAAGACTTATATAAGTAGGAAAATATACCCCTTTGCTTAGGTTTTTGGATGCAACTTGGGTCTTTTTCTTTTACTTATTTGGGTGTTCCCCTTTGCTAATGATACTTATATTATCGAAAAGACCCAAGCTGCATCCTGTTTTGCTCAGCAATTTTTTAAATAATTTTATCCAAAATAAGCCGAGGTCATCTTTTCTAATTTTATCCAAAACAATTTACATGTATGATTATAACTGGTGGCTTTGATGGAAAGTATACACTTGCCTGAAGAGAATTACTGTGTAGTGTGGTTATTTCATCCTTCTTCGGGTCCATAAAGAGGCAAGCATTTTTATGGAACTGTTAATCGCAGGGTTGTGATTCCAGTCTACACACTCTCAGTGTGAAAATTGCATATTCTACCGTGAATCCACATCGTTTTGTGTTTTGTGGTTGCTCACCAGGATTAACCCGAACAGACGTCGTCAGGTGGATGGTTTAAGCTGCTTATTTTGTTGCGAACAAGAAACCGTCAATCACCTCTTTCTCATATGTGGTTCCTCAAGCTGTTTGGATCAATATTTCTGAATTTTTTGGAACTGATATTGTAGATTTTGAGTTTGTTTTAAGATGGTGGATTAGCAAGAATAAGAATTATGCGCTAAATTTTTTCTCTGCAGTTATATGGTGCATTTGGTCACTCAGAAATGATATGTCATATACTCATATGTGCTTTCACTTTCAGGCAGCAAAATGGCCAGGTGTACAGGAGGTGTTGAGAGAAGTTGGAGTGACAATTAAAAACCGGAAAATCTTGTGTATGGACAAACATTCAGAGATGTTGGATGCAAATGTGATGCAGCTTAATCGTAAGCGTGGTGCGTGGAGAACTTCTCATGATAGCATGGAGGTGACCGTGCTGCTGAAGCACTGATGGACCTGATGTCGAATGGTGATATTTGTACCAGTCCCTCTGCGGCGATGAAAAGGGCTTGCGAGGTGCTGGTTGACAATGCTCGATTTGTTGGATTCTGTAGTTCTGTACGTGTTGTAGGCTCTCTTTGGATTTTGTGAGTTATACTTTATACTTCGCTTTGTTTCCCAAAGCTTGACCTGCGCTTGGTGGCGAGCCATGGTTTCCTCGACAATTGTCGTGTAACTTCGTAATTACGATTTTACGACCTAATCTGCTGAGACATATCGATTCGTCCATACATTTCACGACCTGTCTGTCTAGAAAACCAGAGCAAGAAAAATTGTTTCACTGCTTGTCAAAGTAGCCATACCACTGCCCCATGTCATCATCCGAGAGAGGCAGCCCTCGTTTGATCCTCCTCACCCTCTCGATCACGCCGTCGACGGCAACATCCACGGCATCCTTCAACCCATGTCCCGCCGTGGCCCTCGGGTCTCTGTACACGATGCTGGGGATCATCCTGACCAGCTGCTCCCTCATGGCCGCCACCTCCCTCGCGCTGATCCGCCGGAGCACGTCCTCCACCCTCACCGTGCCGTTCCACACGCCGTCCTCCGACACGAGCACAGAGTACTTGCGGTGGTCTGCCGGCAAGTACCACCGGTACTGCACGTACGCCGACCCGGGGTGGAAGAACACCGGCACGCAGCCGGCGAGCACCGCGTCGAACGCCGACTTCCGCGTGTACGAGTCCCCCTGCGGCTGCAGGCAGAAGGCGGCGCTCTTGAAAAGCCGCATGACGTTGCCCGGCGCGGAGCAGTCGTTGCGCCGGCCGCGGGCGCCGCATTGGAGGAGCCCGCACCGCCGCGACTGCGCGCACTGCTCGATGATCGCGTCGCGGACGACGCCATTGCCGTCGATGTTCTTGTCGCTGCCGTGCCCCCGCGTGCCGCCGGCGAACGCGAAGAGCCACGGCCGCCGCGCGCGCCGCACGGCGCGCTGCCACGAGGTCACCTCGGCGGTGCGGGACGGGTGGAAGTAGGTTGGGTACGGCACGCCAACGTCGTTGCCGTGCCACGGGCTCGACTCGATGGCGAGCGTAGTCATGTTCCTGGCCTCCGGGAGGAGGAGCAGCCGGCTGCCCCACTCACGGCCGTCCTGACGCCGGAAATCCCATGTGATGCGGCCGCCCACGAGGAAGTGGTCCCGCCCGCCGTGCGCCGCCCACGCCGGTGACGACCGGAGCCACTCGACGAGGTCCTCGGCGAGGGTGTCGCGGAGGGCGTTGCTGTACCCCCACAGGTACCGCCCGACGTCGAGCCCGGCGTAGTAGGGCACGTAGACGGCGGCGGCGCGGGAGGCGTCGGTGGTGAGGCAGTCGTACCGCCGCATCCGGTTGTGGAAGATGACCTCCAGGGTGAACTGGTTGGTGTCGTACCAGCCGGTGGACGGGAGCACGCCGCCGGTGCGCGTCAGCCGCGGGCCCATGCCGCCGTTCGCAAGGTGCTTGCACATGTCCGTCCAATCGCACAAGGTCCGGCAGTCGCGGATCAGGTCGGCGTTGAACCGGCTAGGCAGATCATGGATGCAGATGTAGCGGCCGGCGCACCGGTCGCTCGTGGCCACCGGCGGAGGTGGCGACCGAGTCTCTGTCCTCACTTGACGTGACGGTAGCGGAGACGCGTCCTGCGGCGGCGGCGGTTGCCATGGGGACGTGTCAATGATCTCTCGACGCTCCTGAAGCGCCGGCGTCGGCGTCGCGTCGACGACGCGTTGCTCCGACAACGAAATCCTCGGCTGGAAACTCTCCCGCACGACGGCCGTCGGAGACTGGAAGAAGAGGAGCATCCACAGAGCGCAGCACGCCGGAAAGACCAGCGGCAGGAGGTACCTGCCGGCCGTCGACCGATGCAAATTCACCATGGCCCGTTCCGTCCGTACGTCAGATCAATGCGCCGGCCGGCAGACGGAATTTAATCCGCCAGCGCGTGATCGGTCTGATCCGGGTGTCATACCGCTGCCGTATCATCAACAGCTCGATCGGCGTCGAATTAAACGCGATTTGATTTCGGGAGATTCCGGAAACTTGCATGCCCATGCGTGAATCAGGGATTTCTTTCCTTCGCAGGTGCAGGCATATCTTGCTTGATTCATTTCCATTTGTTATTCACCTCTCGTGATTTGTCTTTCCTTTCTGTAGTTGGTTACGTCATGCTCAACACATGTCGCAATGAACCACCCTAGCAAATCTCGCCGAGCTC
The DNA here is from genome assembly GCA_947311845.1 of Poa pratensis. Classification (NCBI taxonomy): domain Eukaryota; kingdom Viridiplantae; phylum Streptophyta; class Magnoliopsida; order Poales; family Poaceae; genus Poa; species Poa pratensis. Next base: position 20,159,657 of record CAMZMU010000010.1, read on the forward strand.
GTGTTGTGCTGGTTCTTTGGCGGCCGAGGCACATGGTAAGGCATGTACAATCAGGACTCAATGGAACGCTTTATTTTGAAATATTCAAAACTAATATTTCGAAGTTTCAGAAAAAACTGAAATAAATACTGAATGTAGACAATGTTTAATTCTACCAACGTGTAATATCTCAACTAGAAATATCTTTTATTTTGGTCCACACAAAAATAACAAAGTCTGACATTTAAAAATAGTAAGCGGTGCAAATTTAAAAAATTTCAAATCTATCAAAACAAAAATTGTGTATCCTAGAATATGAACTATTTTGATTTGAGATTTTGCACGTTAGTAAAATACAACATTTTCTACATCTAGGAATTGTTTCATTCTTTTTTATAACTTTAGAACATGTTTTTATTTTTTTTCCAAAATAAAGAGCTCCATGGAGCTCGGCCTCCATTTGTGGTTTCAGATGTACAATGATTTTAGCTTAGTAATGTCACCTAACTTCATTGCTGAGATGAAGGAGTGAGAAATAAAAAAAATTGTTTGTCTTCTCTTAACTAAGATAAGATATGATCTCTTAACAACAATGTACTTCACCACATATTTAGATTATTCGGTTACTAGAAAAGTAGAAATAACACTAAAAACAACCCATGTTTTATTATCATATCTATATTACGTAGCAGATTTAAAATGGGACACGGCGTTTCGGGTGCGGATGCACCCATTATGTAAAACATTTTTAAAAAAAATTAAAATGTTAAAAAAATCCAAATAAAGTTTTTGATATACATCATGACATTTTATGTTAGCACAAAATGTTTCACGAAGAAAGACATTTTTTATGACCTGTGCAAAAAAGACAAAAGAAAAAATTGTGTACAAAGTCATTTTGAAAAATCCGGATTTTTTATGCACAACCCACAAAAAATGTCTTTTCTTCGCGAAATTCTTTTTGCTAACATAAAATTTCATCTAGCATATCCGAAAATTTTACTTTGAATTTTGACATCTTTAAAAATATTTTTTGAGCAGTAGGTGCATCTACACCTATGAGCCCATATGGATTTCTGAGTTAAATGAGACTATTTTATAACCATTGTACATGTCCTCCTTGTATGTAGTGTGGACATGTGCCGAGCACTTCGCGTGCAGTCACTTGCCACGTCGTATCCTCCACCACCACTTCAGCAAGGTCTTCCTATGGGACAATTCGTGCTGCAACCTACTACCTGCATTTTTGAATATATCACATGCATATAGATGCATCTAAACACGTTTTAGCGTGTAAATACACTCATTTCAGTCCGCATCTAGTCAACATGTGTAATAGCTAAAACATCTTATATTTATAAACGGAGGGAGTACTTGTTTTGTAGTGTAGTATCGAATGAACCAAAAAAAGTGTGTCTACCGGGGGGGGGGGAGGACCAAAGTTGTTTGGCTTTATGTTGATGGACAAATCTACACTAGTCGGTAAGTTGAGACACCGAAAATGTACTTGCCTCTTTGAATATACAGGTTCAATAACTATTGCCACGACTATGTTTGTAATTACTCGATATGTTGATTGACATGTTCATACACTATACTATATGTTACTGGAAAATAATAAACATGTACATATAAAAATAGATCGTGCTTTTTTAGCCACATACGTCATTTTCCTATCTTCAACATTGTTTCAAGCAGCACGTAAAGTGATAGCACTACAAATTAGTGATATACTGATATGAAAGCTGAAGACATTTGATGAAACCCTAACTTCCGAGCGTTGAGAGGCGGACGTGGAGGGGGACGAATCAAACATTCTCGCTACTTCTTTTGTTAATATGTGTGACCTTAGCAATGAAGGCATGATGATGGAGGTTGATGTCGTACGGAATATGCCATCTTGGCTCTTGACCCATTGTGGCTTAGCCATCTCGGCCTACGCCGGTTCTCATGACTGGTTCGGCCCTAGTTTTAGTCTCCTTCCTCGTTGGTTGAGTGCTGGCTATAGGTCGTTCAACCACCCGAGGACATCTATAACCAATCATTCATAATCGGTAAGACGAGTAAAATTTCAGTTTTCTCGTCTAACCTGCACGTAACCGAACCTAATAACAGTTAGAGGATAACAATTTTTACTCCTCGGTGCCCTTCTCTCTTATGTTTACTCGTCGCGCCGTTCGATGTGTAAAAATCTTTCCCTCCCCATCGCCCACCTCTTTCGTTTAGCCGCACCTACTGTTTTACTCGAGCTTTCAGAGTCGACATAAAATTTCAGATTGGTTATGTTTTTCTTGACCTATTGTATAAGATGCAGCTCCAATTTCCTAGAAAGAAAATATGCACCAAGAAAATACTATGATTTAACTTCAACAGCTACATAATCAGATTTGACATACTACAATTTGAGTGAAACATGTTTCATCCTTGAGGAACTATTACACATAGGAGTAACTAACATTAAACGATGGTGGAATTCCAAGTTACAAGCTATGGAAACGAAAAGACGATGCATAAAAAAAGTTTGGTTCCAGTCCGGCCGGCACCGCTCCGCACCATATGGCCAGATCCTCCTGCCATCTGTCCCCTCCACCGATCCTATGTTGGAGATATGCCTAGAGATAATAATAATTTAGTTATTATTTATCTTCAAGTTTATTATTAATGTTTATATCTTTATACTATAACTTTATTGCGCACTTGAATAGAAAATACAACGTGTTCAAGAGGAAAACCTCTAATACAGGTGTAGAGATACGAACAAGTAAAAGTGTTTCTGGTCTTGTCTCTAAGACTAGCCTATCTTGTTGTTTGATGATCATGTTTTCCTGATCATGGACTTTGTATAAGTTACACAACTATAGGAGTTTATTGTCGGAATGACAATAGTACTGAACCGACCAATTGTATGATCTTGCTAAGAGACTAATCGTCAACGATGAAGGTAGCAATTGATCATATGTTTTGTTTTCGTTAGCTGTATTCCTTTGCTATGAGAATATCTGGTGGCCGCTTATTCGACACTCATGCTTTGATCGTCACCTAACGGCCGGCCGTAACTCGGGACCGTAACGGTGACTTTTGGTATGGAATAGAATAATGTATTGGAACAGAGATTATTCAAGAATGACACTTACTCCTCCAGACGATGGAGAGATACATCCTCTAGGCCATATCAGTATTATTATTGTCACCCAATTGTCTGGCCAGACACAGCGTGATTAATCACGGGACAATAAAATATGGAATGAGAAAAAAAAATGATATTGGTACGAGAGTTATATGTGTTATGATCAAAGGGTTTGATCACACTAGAGTACATTGTCTCAATCTCGGGATATCATTAGTATCGTGTACGTAAGGGGATTAGAGTAATGAGAAACACACAGGTTCTGTCGTTCACTCGTGAACACATAGGAGCTAGTACGGCCGTCTAGGTCCCAATGCTAGTTATTGTCTGGTAAGCTCCCGGACATGTCTATGTGTTACCGAACTTTTCTGGTCACACACTTAAGCTGTGAGTCAATCTTTTATTGAGAGAATAAAGTTGTAGTTTTGTGGTTATGAGAAGTGGTCGGAGTCTCTCCGATGTCACAGGAACAACTCCGGAGTAATTCGGAGGAGTTCCGGTGAAGTTATCATGAGAGGGAAATAATGCCGGTATAGGGCAGAATTTCCCGAGAGAGAAATATGGCGAACATGAGATGTTCCGGGATGCTGGGAAGTGTTTCTGACATCAGTGGATAGAGTCGATGATTTTATCTATAGAGTATATTTGGTTCCGGAAGAGTTTCGGAGGTTTGTCGGAAAGGGGGGATGCACCGGAGGAGTGGGGGTGCCCTGCGTGCTGCGCCACACCTAGTGTGGGCCGGCCGCATGGGCCCCATCTCCAGGACGGCTGCACCAAGTCCCCTCCTCTCCTTCCTTGTTTAAATTGGAGATTTAAAAGAGTCCGAATTGAACTAGGAAAGGAATAAAGGAAAAAGGCAAAAAGATAAAAGGGAAGGGAGGGAGTCCCCTCCCAAACTGACTTGGGAGAGGGGCCGGCCTCCCTAGGGCCTGCACATCAAGGGGAGGGCTTTGCCCCTCCCCCAAGCACCTCCTCCCCTTGCTCCCCTTTATATACTCCACCCCCTCCTACAAGGAGGACATACAATTGACTTGCACAAGTTTCTCTCTCCAGATATTGTGCAATTTAGACGGCGCTCTAATTAGACTTTGATCTAATCTCTCTAGTAGATCTCATGTGTTGAGAATTAGATCTCTCCAGTCTCATATAGATCTAATCAAGCTCGATTAGATCTACCACCAAATCTACGTTGAAAGGCAGTCTCTCTTCGTTGGTGCTAGTAGCTCTAGACGGCGAACGTGCTGACGGATTGGCGCGGCGTACGTGTGGATACTGTTAGAGTATCAGGCTTCACCAACATCTACTTAAACAAATACAAGATCTTCCGCAACGGTGTTTGTAAGTATCTAGATCTAGCATTATGGGGTGCAGCATATCTTCATAGAATAGATCTTGGCAGCAAGGTTACGGAAAATTTTAAAGTTTTTACCGCAACCCAATATCCTAAGCGTGGATCCACCCGCGCGCAACACGGTGGCGGTTGCTCCTCCCGCAACGGGCTTCGCATGGTGACAGCTCCTCCTGGTTCCGCTACATGCCACCGCTGTCATAGAGGAGGTACCTCGGCGTGTGGCAGGGGTCGTGGGGGACAAGACGATTTGGGTCGGCTCCTACCCCTCGGTGGCGCAGGCAACTCATGCGTACAACATCGCATCGAAGAGCCTCCACGGATCGGAGGCGTGACTGGACTTTCGTTTCAGCAACCGCTACCTACCGGATTTGGCCCCTGTCGATCCCATGTGAACTCCGCACACGAGTTGTGGGAGGATTGGGAGGCCCATGAGCGCCCCGAGGCGGAGCACACCGACGCGAGGAGTACTTGGCGAAGCTCCGCCGCTAGTACCCGAAACACGTCGAGGAGGAGGCCTGATAGTAAGTGAACTACCAAGGAGAAGACCGAAGGAGCCGGGTTGTCCGGTGCGTCAGTTATCGAGCTTGTTAGCTCGGACAACGACGGACATTTGTAGAAGTTTTTAGCTAAGTTAACCGATACCGATTAGTTGTTTTTTAATGCATGAATTGTGTTTAAATTTGCATGAATATATGTTTACATTTTTTAACGTGTTAAGTTATAAGATTAGCCGTTAATTTGGAGAGAACCAAATTTGAGTAGTTAAAAGATGACAGTCCATATACTTTTCTAAATTATAGGGGATAGGCTATTGATGCATGTAAAATGCATACATGAACTTTACATTTTATTACATGTTATTTGCATCATATAAGGGTTATATTCATGATTTATATTGAGTTTTGGGGATAATTAACAACTCCCCCATTTTTCTGGAATTAACCCGCGCTGTCAGAAAACCCCCTTTTCTATATTTTGATGTTTCAGGGACCCAAACGACGTCCAAATGACCTGAAACTTTACGGGGATCACTTTTTTTGGAAGGAACGAAACGTAGGCCCAAAGGAATCGAAGAAACGGAGACCAGAAGGCAGAAAGGGGTGGGCCCACGGGCCATGATGCGTGGGTCCCCCATCCTGGCCCTCGGGCCTCCGCTGCCGTCGATCTTTCTTCCCGAAGCTTCGTCTTGACCTAAAAACGACTATATAGACCCCCCCCCCCCAGGGCTTTCGCGAAAGGGAGCGCCGCCGAAACACAGAAACCACGAAACAGAGACCTGAAGCTGAAGATTGGAGGGGGAAAACTCCGGCGGGGCGCTGCCGGTGTGGTCTCCTTCCCCTCCAACAACATCTCCACCGACACCATGATGAAGAGGGAGTAGTCCACCCCTGGACTATGGGTTTGTGGAAGTAACTTATGTATCTCTCCTCTCTATGAGCTTCACTAATTAGTACCGTATGAGCTGCTGAACATGATTACGGTCATCTATGTAATTCCTTTGTGGTGGATCTTTATTATGAGTTAATACATGTTTGAGATTGCAATGGTTTTGTTTCAGTTATGAAAGTAGATGCATATTATGTTCCCCGTTCTTATTTACTTGTCATGATCAAGCATGTTTATGAGAGCATGTGAGGGGGAACGTGTGCATTAGTTGGAGTAACGGGGGTGGCTAGTGCAGTGAACGTGAGAGAAAGTTCTGCGATCCACTTGGGTTTTCTACCTTACTTTGTTGCCTCACTAGGGATAAACAAAAATACCATGCTACCGGAGAGTGGATGTGACCTTGGCCACTATCTCCATGACTAGATCTAGCATGTTCTTATTTTAACTTCATGTCATTGAACTTATTGCTATGCTCTGATTTATCTTAATTACTAAGGTGTTATGATTTAGTTCGCATCTTGGTGGAGCATAAGAGAGAGAACAACTTATACTTGAGATCTCTATGTTAGGACGTGATGCCCATATTATTAATAACTTGTCAAACCATGTCTTGCCATCTTACATGTTAATTTTAGTGTTCCATTGTCTACCACGTTATCAAGAGAGAGTGCATTTGTGAAACCATGAACCCCGGTCCATTTTTAATCATAAGAAACACCTTTCCAACACTTTTATCACCACTTTTGTTTGCTGCCATTATTAAATCCGAAAATACAAAAACACTTTTACATCTTGCATTTATCATAAAAAATCAAAAATATCATTTATCATTACTACCATCATCCTTGCATATTTATTTACCATCATTGCATATTTACTTATTGTTTGCATTGCATATTATTTTATTATCATTCTCACACCTTGTGCTTGACAACCACTTGGTGAGGTTGAGGGCACAAAACAATTTATTTTGTTGCAGGTTCTCAAAGAAGGATAAGGAGATAACACCTGAAATACTGGTTCCCCGAGAGTTCGATATTAAACCCTCGAGTCACCCCTCGTGGGGAAAACTGTCTTCCACTACTACACACACTCTGCACTTAGAGTCTCAACCTAACCCATTTACTTTTCACGCAGGTAACCACACGAAGGGCCGTCAAGACCGTTTTCTGGCGCCGTTGTGGGGAAACTACGTGAAGGGCCATCAAGACGTTTTCTGGCGCCGTTGCCGGGGAGCGAAGAAGCAACACCGCATCAAGATTCCCTCGTCAACTACGCGCCCGTCATAGTAGCATCATTGGGTATCAAGACATTTTCTGGCGCCGTTGCCGGGGAACCATAGCTGAAAGGTTTATCCAAGGATCACTCACATCAAGTCAACTTCATCACCAACTTGTGTAACAAACTAAGCTTGGGAGGTTGCACCTACGTGAGCATCATCTTATCCATCTTTACCTACAATCATTTTATTTTGTTTTGTTCTTGTCTTGCATATCATCTTTATATTTCGGTTTGCATATTTATATTCAGTTTTGCATTTTTGTGTTGCATTTGTTATTTCGAGTTGCATTAGTGTCATTTTACTTTCAGTTTTGCATAAAAAATTAAAAACACATAAAAACTTGTTGAAATGGGAGATAGAACTAAATTGTGTGACTACACAAACACCTGAGATTACTGCTGAGAGCTATGAAGTTAGTCCTAGTTTGTTAAACTTGATAACTAGGGAACAATTTGGTGGTAGTGCTGTTGAGGATGCCTCTATGCATCTTCATGATTTTATTGAAATCTGTGACATGCAAAAGTTTAAAAATGTTGAAAGTAATGTCTTAAAACTGAAGTTATTTCCTTTCTCACTTAGAGGAAAAGCTAAAGAGTGGCTACATTCATTACCTACTGGTAGTATTAATTCTTGGGATGATTTAAAAGAAGCTTTCATTAAGAAATATTATCCCCCTGTTAAAATACTGCAAAATAGAAACAATATCCTCTCTTTTAGGCAAAATGAAAATGAACATGTTGCCATGGCTTGGGATAGGATTAAACTCATGCTTAGAACTTGTCCATCACATGGGGTTAATGAATGGACCATTTTACACTCTTTTTACAATGGTCTAAATTACATGTCTAGAAATATACTTGATTCAGCTGCTGGAGGTGCTTTCATGGGAAAAACTGTTTTAGAAGCTAAGAACATTTTGGAAAGTATCTTGCAAAATTATAGTCAATGGCATACTGATAGAGCACCTAGTTCATCTAAGAAAGTGAACTCTATAGAAGAAACAAATGATTTGTCATCTAAAATGGACACCATTCTTGCTTTTATTAATAAACAAAATTTTGAAAATATGCCTTTGCAAGAACTAGTTGGTAATAATCCTGAAAATGTTGATGTCAACTTCATTAGGAACTATGGTAATAATGGGTATGGTAACAACAATTATAACTCTTATAATAAGCCCCCATATGTTCCAAACAAATATACCACTAGTAGTAATGTTTCTAGTGATTTGGAAAACACCATTAGATCATTTATATCTACTCAAAAGGAGCTCAATAAGGAGTTCATATCCAAATTCGAAAAACATGATATTTTGTTTGAAAGAGTAGATCAACTCACTAAGGAAGTTTCCTCATTAAAGAACATCATTATATCTCAAAAAGAGAAAAGTTGAGGAAGTTAAAATGCTTAGTGAAGTTAAGGAACCATTTGTTGATTTAGAGAAGTGTAGCTTGCATGAATTAATTTCTATCTTACAAAAATTTGCAAGTGATCCTTCTGTTAATATTAACCAGCTGGTTTTGGTTCCTATATTGCTAATCATGTCTTAAAAGAAAAGATTGCTAGGTACAATCAAGAAGCTATGATACCACCTAAGCTTGGGGATATCTGGATCCCTAAGTACTAGTAACCATTGGAAAAGAGACACACCATGCTACTTGATCTAGGATCTAGTGTCTCTATATTATCTAAAGAACTATATGAAGTCCTTGAACTTAAAAATATTGAGAAATGCTCTATTGAACTTGCACTTGCTGATGATTCCATTAGACATGCTCTAGGAAAAGTAAGTGATGTTATGGTAGAGTTACACATGACTTTTGTGCCTGTTGATTTTCTAATCATGGACATGGGGAATAAAACCTCTAGTCCTATTATTTTGGGAAGACCTTTTCTTCGTACTACAGGTGCCATTATTGATTCAAAGGAAGGGAATGTGAAGTTTCAGTTTCCACACAAGAAGAGCATGGAACACTTCCCAAGGAAGAGGGACACACCAAGGTTCAAGCTCCCTCATGAGCTACGTCCCCTTTGATTATCAAGTAAGTAAGCCTAGCTATATGGCTATAAAGAAAGCGCTTTACGGGAGGCAACCCGGTTGTTTTTGTTTGAGATTTTCTTTGAGTCCTCTTGCTGTAACAAGAGAGTAGTTTGTTAGTTTTGTTTCTGGGATTTTTAATAAAGAACCAAGTTTTACCTATTTTGGGTTTGAAAAGTTGCTATTCATTTTCGGAGAGTTTTCTGCCTGCACGAAGTCTGTGCACGGTTTGATTTTTCATTTTTTATCTGTAACTCCGATTGAGCTGTAATTTGAATAGCTTCAACTTTTCATCCTCTGTATACGTGATTTTTTCAGATTTTTCTGACGAGTTTAAGTAGGGTAGAAAAATGCGTTTTGCTGCTGCTGTTTTTCTGGACAGATTCTGTCTTGATATTGTTTGATGCATTCTTTGAGCTTTTTGCTTGAATCTTTTTGATTCAATTGAGTTTATGAGTAGGCATACAACATTATATACTCTCTGGACATTCATATGAATTTTTGCCTAAGGATTTTATGCAGCAAGGAACCTATTTGTTTATCACTACTAATATCACCCCACAGAAAAGAAATGGGAGAAACGGTGTTTTGAAGTTTTTTCACAGGGATTAGAGGAGCTGCACCAAGAGCTATCCAAGGATGGTGAAGACCATAAGCTTGGGGATGTCAAGACAACCCCACTAGACCAACACACTCTCGGTTTGCACACGTCTAACTTCTGTTTTTCGATCAAAGCACTTTATCGTATAAACTTGGAGCGTCTGTTTTTTTTTGCTTTTGTTATTTCGGTTTGATTTTATAAGACCACCACTATCATTTATATATGAGAGAGCTACTGGAAGTTTGGGTTGAATTATGTTGGATGCTATTAAATATATTGGGATAGGGATGTTTGAGTTGATTTTAAAAGATACATATAGTTGCATAATTCATGTGCTTTGAATGAATGTTAATTTGCAAGTGTGTTGTCAAGAGCTATCTTTTACCATGTTTAGATGTTGAATTTTAACTTTACTTGGTTTAACATGGATTGATTAGTTCTATGGACACTTATGCATGCATTTAGATGGTCAACTTTCTCCCTATTGCTAGCCCAAAAATTACAACAAGTAAAAAGCTTGTTTCCCAACACCTTCAACCAAAGTTTTTCCAGTGAGTCCACCATATCTACCTATTAGCTTTATGCTATTCCAAGTATGTTTATCATGTTATATTGTGTTATCTACATTTCTGAATTTAAATGCTTATGTTATTGATTGTCATGGGAAAAATTGGTTAAAAGCTCTCACGAACTTGATGCACAATTTACTTTTATTGCATTTAATAAGCATGAACCATTGTGATTAAAATTATGAAGTTGTGGGCTTGACAATTGTTTTGGTTGGGAGTTAGCCCATATGTGCTGTCACATGGCAAGCTTTCAACATTGCACTTATTTATATTTAGTTGATGTCATGTACTTTTGTTTATGGATGCCTATCATGGGTGAAATGAATGTGGATACTTAGTAAGTTCAAAGAGTTTGTATAAATGGTTAGAGAAATGCCTGGGCCGCTAATCTAAGCCATGCATCATTCATGGTGGAAATTTACAGCATAACCATAATGTTCATTCAGTGATGCACCTCATAATAAAAAGCTATACCCATAGTAAATAAAAGAGTGCTGAGATTGTTCATTGTCTGTTTGTCTTGTTGTTTTGACATGGGCTTGTTCATGTCAAGGGGCAAGAGGTACCCCAGTGCAGTTCTTGATGATACTATTATTACTTGCAATGACCTTTATTTGAATTTACTTTGTGGACCAAAGTGAGTAACACATGGTGTAGGTACTTGTATTCAAGGGACATGAGACATTCAACCAATACATTGTCAAGCACACCACTCATATTTGCTTTCACTTTAAACATTAATCATTCAAGATGCTATGATAGGGGTAATGAGAGCTCCACACCAATGACTACCACATTGCAAGCATTAACTTAAGTAGAAGTGTTTGGAAGTTAGATGAAACTTATTCATGCTTTACCTCTACTTATTTATCTATCCAAAGTGTCCACCTTTTATATTCAGTTTTCATAAGAAGTACTCTATGACCACCATAGGATGTTTTTACTTTTCATTATGCATACATTTGGTCCATAGTACTTTCTTCTATATTACACTTTGTGAATTTATCATTGAACATCTTTACATTGAGTATTTGATATCACTTCATAATTTATCTTGCATATTGTTATTCCTTTGAAGAATGAATCATTTGACTCTATGTAGCAATAGTAATCACCTTTGATATCCATTGATAGTATTAAAATGCAAAGTCCATGTTAGTTTTATCACCTTCATACTCGGGACGAGCATGGGTTAAGCTTGGGGATGTTGATGCATGTAAAATGCATACATGAACTTTACATTTTATTACATGTTATTCCATGTTATTTGCATCATATAAGGGTTATATTCATGATTTATATTGAGTTTTGGGGATAATTAACAACTCCCCATTTTTCTGGAATTAACCCTGCGCTGTCAGAAAACCCCTTTTTCTATATTTTGATGTTTCAGGGACCCAAACGACGTCCAAATGACCTGAAACTTTACGGGGATCACTTTTTTGGAAGGAACGAAACGTAGGCGCAAAGGAATCGAAGAAACGGAGACCAGAAGGCAGAAAGGGGTGGGCCCACGCGGCCAGATTCCCTGACCGCGTGGGGTCCCCCATCCTGGCCCTCGGGCCTCCGCTGCCGTCGATCTTTCTTCCCGAAGCTTCGTCTTGACCTAAAAACGACTATATATAGACCCCCCAGGGCTTTCGCGAAAGGGAGCGCCGCCGAAACACAGAAACCACGAAACAGAGACCTGGAGCTGAAGATTGGAGGGGGAAAACTCCGGCGGGGCGCTGCCGGTGTGGTCTCCTTCCCCTCCAACAACATCTCCACCGACACCATGATGAAGAGGGAGTAGTCCACCCCTGGACTATGGGTTTGTGGAAGTAACTTATGTATCTCTCCTCTCTATGAGCTTCACTAATTAGTACCGTATGAGCTGCTGAACATGATTACGGTCATCTATGTAATTCCTTTGTGGTGGATCTTTATTATGAGTTAATACATGTTTGAGATTGCAATGGTTTTGTTTCAGTTATGAAAGTAGATGCATATTATGTACCCCGTTCTTATTTACTTGTCATGATCAAGCATGTTTATGAGAGCATGTGAGGGGGAACGTGTGCATTAGTTGGAGTAACGGGGGGTGGCTAGTGCAGTGAACGTGAGAGAAAGTTCTGCGATCCACTTGGGTTTTCTACCTTACTTTGTTGCCTCACTAGGGATAAACAAAAATACCATGCTACCGGAGAGTGGATGTGACCTTGGCCACTATCTCCATGACTAGATCTAGCATGTTCTTATTTTAACTTCATGTCATTGAACTTATTGCTATGCTCTGATTTATCTTAATTACTAAGGTGTTATGATTTAGTTCGCATCTTGGTGGAGCATAAGAGAGAGAACAACTTATACTTGAGATCTCTATGTTAGGACGTGATGCCCATATTATTAATAACTTGTCAAACCATGTCTTGCCATCTTACATGTTAATTTTAGTGTTCCATTGTCTACCACGTTATCAAGAGAGAGTGCATTTGTGAAACCATGAACCCCGGTCCATTTTTAATCATAAGAAACACCTTTCCAACACTTTTATCACCACTTTTGTTTGCTGCCATTATTAAATCCGAAAATACAAAAACACTTTTACATCTTGCATTCATCATAAAAAACCCAAAAATATCATTTATCATTACTACCATCATCCTTGCATATTTATTTACCATCATTGCATATTTACTATGTTTGCATTGCATATTATTTTATTATCATTCTCACACCTTGTGCTTGACAACCACTTGGTGAGGTTGAGGGCACAAAACAATTTATTTTGTTGCAGGTTCTCAAGAGAAGGATAAGGAGATAACACCTGAAATACTGGTTCCCCGAGAGTTCGATATTAAACCCTCGAGTCACCCCTCGTGGGGAAAACTGTCTTCCACTACTACATACACTCTGCACTTGGAGTCTCAACCTAACCCATTTACTTTTCACGCAGGTAACCACACGAAGGGCCGTCAAGACCGTTTTCTGGCGCCGTTGTGGGGAAACTACGTGAAGGGCCATCAAGACGTTTTCTGGCGCCGTTGCCGGGGAGCGAAGAAGCAACACCGCATCAAGATTTCCTCGTCAACTACGCGCCCGTCATAGTAGCATCATTGGGTATCAGCTATACATGTGGAAAGTCATTTTGCCTCCCGAACTCCAGTGATCTCGTGTTTTCCAAAAAAATAAAAGTATATTTAATAGTTTCGAAAAAATCTGGAAAAAATCAAACATATTCTTAATTATATATGGTACAAATGTGCAAAATCTCAATTCAAAAAAAAATACCTTTTGAGCTAGACAAAAAAGACAAAAGTTGGAAATTTGAAACTTCATATTGTTCACTATACCCTCAGATATGTATATTTGTCATTTTTGTGGAGCTCAAACCGTAAAGTATTTTGTATTGACATTTTGCACGCTTGTAAATATATTATTGGGAATATTCATGATTTGCTTAAGATTTTTTTGAAACTTCTAAAAAAGTACTTTTTGATTTTTTTTTGAAAAAGGCGACATCACTGGACCTCGGAAGAACCAAATCTCCACTCATGGACATGCCCTTAGATTCTCACTTCTTGAGGTAGATGGATAGTGGGATTCCTCAAATTTATAAGGTAAGTGTAGATTGTGCACAATTAAATAAAGCGCCCTTTGTGAAAAGCTTGTGACACTTGGTATTCCACAGTGTCAGCGGACATTTGGCCTTACGCATAGGCCCAGTGGGTTTCCTCTCCCATTATCTGAAGAAGAGAACAGATTTAGCCCTGCGCATCGAGTTTTTACGTCGTGGAAGTTCTTGTTTACCCTTTGTTGTTGCGCAGGTTGAGACGAACTGTTAGATTGTATATACTGTTTAACATGTATTGTAATTACCGCTGTAACTTAACCCTAACCGGCCATGTGTGCCTCTATATAAACAGGAACCCCATGGCCTTGATCATGTATGACCTTGATCGTGTGTGGCTTTCCCCAAACCCTAGCTTACCGTTCTACATGGTATCAACTTAATTCGATCCTAAACCTAGCCGCAGCCGCCGCTAAACCCTAGCGCCGCCGCGCCCCTCTTCCGCTGCCCTCCATGACGTCCGTCGCCGCCCTCGACTCCTCCTCGGGTGTGCTGGTCTCGTCCAGCGTCGGCGCCGTCCTTCCGCCTGGCGGTGCTCCACGTTCTGTTGGCCCCGTCGTCCTCTCCTTCGCCGCCAGCAACTACACCAAGTGGGCGATCTAGATGCGCACCACCCTTGGGCGCGCCGGCTACCTCGGCTACGTCGATGGCAACACCAACGAGGCGTGGTGCACCGCGGACTACACTGTCCTCAACGTCCTCCACGCGGCCATCGACGAGGACGTCGCCGATATGATCCTCTCCGCCCAGGAGACCGCACGGGAGCTCTGGCTCGCTGCTCGCGATCTCTTATCCGCCAACAAGGGCAACAAAGCCATCTACCTTGATAACGAGTTTCGCCAGCTTTCGCAGGGTACCAGCTCCATCCACGAGTTCTGTCGCCGCCAGAAACAGCACGCCGGTGCCCTCGCCGACAACGACTCGCCCGTCTCCGACCGGGCCCTCGTCCTCAATACCCTGCGCCGGCTCACCCCGCGGTTCGCCTCTGCCGCCACCATCATCTCCATGACGGAGCTGCTGCCCACCTTCCTCCACATCCGTGCCATGCTCCTGATGGAGGAGATGCAGTAGGCCAACGCTGCCGCCTCGGCTGCGTCCACCGTGCTCGTTGCCCAGGCCCACGCCCCACCTCCACCTCCGGCGTGCACTGGTGCAGGTTGCCGCGGTGATCCGTCCAAGCCCAAACCGGCCAGCAAGCCGAAGAAAAAGAACAACGGCAAGAACGGCTCCAACAACAACTACCGCGGTGCCCCTCCTGCTCCCGCTGGCCCGTGGGTGTGCTTCTCCCCTGGTGCCGGGCCGTGGTGCGCTCCTGCCGCACCGGGCATCCTCGGGCCCGGCCCTAGGCGTACCACACCACGGCTGCGCCGGTGTACCAGTCGTCCTCCTCGGCACCTTCCTGGGATAGCTCGGCGCTGATCGCGGCCATGAACAACGTCGCCCTAGGCCAGGGTGGTTGGGTCATGGACACCGGCGCCTCCTCCCATATGACGAACGACGAGGGTAATCTTTCCACTCCTTCGCCTGTTTCTCGCCCTCACTTCGTCACCGTTGGCAACGGCCACACCATGCCCATCTCTTCCTCCGGTCAAACTACTTTCTGTACACCGTCCGGACACACCTTAAACTCAATCACACACTTCTTGTTCTGCACTTAGTTCGTAATTTGCTTTCTATTCGCAAGTTTACTCGTGACAATTTGTGTTCTGTTGAGTTTGACGCCTTTGATTTCTCTGTGAAGGACCTGAAGACTCGTCGCGTGATTCTTCGTTGCAATACTGACGGCGACCTCTACACTTTTCCCGCACCGCCGCGTCGCGTCTGTCATCGTCCACCGCTTGCTTGCTGCCGTGTCCGCTGATTTGTGGCACCCACGTCTTGGTCACCCCGGTCTAGATGCCATGTCTGCTCTTCAGCGTCTTTCGGTCATAAGATGTGATAAAGTTGTGTCGCTCTCATGTTTGTCATGCATGCCAATTTGGCAAGCATGTTCGACCGCCTTTTAGTCCGTCTACCTCAGTGTCTAGTGCTTGTTTTGATTTGATTCATTGTGATTTGTGGACATCACCTATTGTCAGTATATCTGGTTTTGGATATTACCTTGTCATTGTTGATGATTACTAGCATTATTACTGGTCTTTTCCACTAAAACACAAATCCTGTGCTGCTCGCACTCTTACTGCGTTCTTTGCGTACACTCGCACTCAATTCAGCGCCTCCATACACTCTCTTCAGACCGACAACGGCACCGAGTTTATCAAATCCACTGTCGATGCTCTTCTCTCTAGTAATGGAACTATTTTGCGTCTCTCGTGTCCCTACACGTCTCAGCAGAACGCAAGGCTGAGCGTGCCATACGTACCATTAATGATACTATGCACACTCTTCTTTTCATGCTCATTTACCTGCAAAATTTTGGGCTGAATCCCTCGCCACTGCTACCTATCTTCTCAATCGACGCCCCTGTAAATCTATTCGGTCCCTAGTTCCTTACACGTGCCTTCACGGTGTCACCCCGTCCTATGACACATTTCGTGTGTTTGGTTGCCTGTGCTATCCGAACACTGCCTCCACCACCAAGCACAAACTTCAACCTTGATCTCTCCCTTGTGTGTTTCTCGGGTATCCATCCAACCACAGGGGTTACCGCTGCTACGATCCATCGTCTGGGAAGATACTAATCTCGCGACATGTTGTTTTCGACGAGCATGTGTTTCCGTTTCAGATGGCTGCTGCTTCATCGCCTGCGGGACTGGCGTCGCCTCGACTTCCTCTTTGATGACATGCCGACCGCCCCGAGCCCCAGCTTGGCCCCAGCCAACGTCACCGGCCCACGCCCTGGGTCGCCGACGTCGCCTACGGAGAATCCTGCCACAGCTGGATTCTCTACCGCGCCACCCTCGCCTGCCCCGGGTGGCTCTTTCTTGCCGCGGCCACGCCATCTGCACCGGTTGTGCCCGCTGCACCACGCCGTGGTCGACCCCTGCGTCGCTCTCGCCAGTCGAACACTGCCCCGCCATCGACCACCACGACTACTCGGAGTGGCCGTGTTGTTCGTCCTGTTGATCGGCTCAACCTCTTCGCCGTTGAGACTACTGTTGCTCCTGTTCCGACGACGTATCGGCATGCCATGCAAGATCCTTGTTGGCGTGAGGCTATGGCCTCTGAGCACCAGGCTCTACTCGACAACAACACGTGGTCTCTGGTTCCCCGTCCACCTGGTGCCAATGTCGTGACTGGAAACTGGATTTTTCGGCATAAATTCCACTCTGATGGTAGTTTGGCTCGTTACAAGGCACGATGGGTCGTCCGTGGTTATTCTCAGCACCCCGGTATTGACTATGATGAGACGTTCAGTCCATTTGTCAAACCTGCTACTATATGGCTGTTCTGACGATTGCAGTCTCTCACTCATGGCCTATTCGTCAGCTTGATGTGAAGAACGCCTTCCTCAATGGCAATCTGGATGAAGTGGTTTACTGTCAGCAACCCCTGGATTCGTTGATGCAGCTCGCCCTGATCACGTATGTCGCCTTCACAAGTCCTTGTACGGATTGAAGCAGGCTCCTCGTGCGTGGTACCAGCGTTTTGTCACTTATCTAGCCACTCTGGGATTCACAACATCTGTCACGGGTACCTCACTGTTTGTTCTACAATCAGGTGATGACACGGCCTACTTGTTCCTATACGTCGACGACATCATTGTTATGGCGTCCTCGACCGAGTTTTTGCATTGTCTGCTTGATAAGTTACACAACGAGTTTGCCATGACACATCTTGGAGATCTCCACTTCTTCCTTGGCATTGCCGTGCGCTGGTCTTCTTCAGGATTGTTTCTGTCTCAGCGGAATATGCCATGGATCTTCTTCAGCGTGCTGGTATGTCTGACTGTCACTCCGTGCCTACACCGATTGATACTCATGCTAAGCTCTCGGATTCTGATGGTGATCTCATTCCTGATGCCACCGAGTACCGCAGTCTTGCTGGTGCCCTTCATACCTGACACTGACGCGCCCCGACATCTCCTATGCAGTACAGCAAATCTTCCTGCACATGCATGCCCCTCGAGCACCTTATCAAGCGTGTGCTCTGGTATCTTCGTGGATCCTTGGAGTTCGGTCTTCAGCTCCACGCCACCAAATCGACCACCCTGACAGCCTAATCCGATGCCGACTGGGCTGGTTGCCCTGACTCTCGACGTTCGACGTCCGGCTACTGCGTCTATTACGATGACAGTCTCATATCCTGGTCCTCAAAACGCTAGAACGACGGTGTCTCGTTCCAGTGCGGAAGCTGAGTATCGTGCCATCGCTCATGCCTTGGCTGAGTGCTGCTGGCTCAGGCAGCTACTCCAGGAGCTTCATCGACCCCTCTGCTCTGCCACTCTGGTCTATTGTGACAATGTGTCTGCCATCTACATGTCGTCCAACCAAGTTCAGCATTGCCGCACCAATCATATAGAGATCGACATTCACTTTGTTCGTGAGAGGGTGTATCTTGGCGAAGTACGGGTGCTGCATGTTCCATCCTCGCTTCAGTTGGCCAATGTGATGACCAAGGACTGCCGACTCAGCTCTTCCTCGATTTTCGGTCCAGCCTTTGCGTTCCGAGAACCTCCCGCTACGACTGCGCGGGGGGGGGGGGGGGGGTTAGATTGTATATACTGTTTATACCTTGTTGTAAACGTATTGTAATTACCACTATAACCTAACCCTAACCGGCCATGTGTGCCTCTATATAAACAGGAACCCCACGGCCTTGATCGTGTGGCTTTTCCCCAAACCCTACCTTACCATTCTACGCGAACAATGTATGCTGACAGTCTGACTCGTGAAGGATCTGGCAGTAGCAAGGAAGGAAGTCTTGATCTTAGTAGGCTATGACGCTGATGTAGACTGCAACTACCAAGTACACTGTTTTCGAATTGTGTTATGAAACTGATGTTACCCCCATTTCATGCATTTTCTAGCAACCATTTTGTGCATCTTTTTAGAACCCTTGTGTAATAATATGCTCTCACTTTAATTCACGCTTCTAACAAGAACTCTGAGGCATGATTATGTTATGACTTTGATGCTACCTTCATTAAATCTCCTTTCGATTAACCGGTGCTCGCCTCGCTTACCTATCTGTATGATAGTATGATGCCTGAAGAATGAAGAACGCTAGCTTTTTTCGTCTATTTGCAAGTAGTGGCATACCGTTCTCGTGCCAGATGGACCTGTTCTTATTGTGTATAGACTGGTTACTGTTGTAGCTACAGACTTCAGTAGCAGTATGTTCAGTTTCTACTGTCCAATGGGTGGTTCAGTAGGGACAATCGCGCGATCTGTCTTCTTCTAGTTATCTAAAGAACGAGTTCCTCGAGTTTTATTCTGGATTCATCAGTTTCGAAAATGGATTCATGTTTTGAATTAGTTTTGGAAGAGGGATCCTGCTTTTATTGATCCATTGTCGGAAGTACAATACATCAAAGTAATTTAAACGAACACCAACAACAACGATTCTCGACGAAACCAAAAGCTGCATCAAGAGTTCAAGACTCGTCAAAGTCTCAAATTTTTGTCATTTGCTTCTGACGTACCACCAAATGTCCAAATCTATAGCAAGATGAGGGGTAATAACATCAAAGGCAATGGTGGTTTGTGTCTTCGTGGCGATGAAGAATTGGCTGGGTGATTCGTGACCTTGAGCAGCGTTTGTAAGTGGGGGCGGCTGCACAGGAGAAGTCCAAAGTCTTATGCCTCAGGGTGAAGATCTAAGGTCTGGCCTTAATTGGTTGTGCCTGGCAATGACCTTGTTGGAGGCATTGTTTTGAGTGCGAGGACTTTTTTCAGGGTGGAAACCTATGGAGAAGCTGGACTTCTGGTGTTGTTAGTGCTGCTGTCTCAAGGAATAGATCGCTGCAGCGGGACTTTTGTTTTTTGTAATTCTTCTTTCTATTTTTGGCTGTGTGCATCCGTAATGTCGCTAGGGCAATGCGCTGTTGCAGAGGCTGGGTGTAATTGGTATCTCCGCGATATTAATATATACTCTTTATCTAAAAAAATTGCGGCATAAACCAACATAGACCCAACATAGATGCCCATAAAAATCCCACAAGATCGACGTGGTATTCGACGATATCAATTTCACAGAAGGCACTTCGTTTCTAAGATAGGATCACACTAAAAAGAATCTTGAAATACCGCATGAGCAATTCTAAGCTAACACCAGTTATCTTGTGTTGCTTAAGCCACCCAGACATCCCCCCTACGACAAGAAAAACATTATCCTACTTGTAGTGAGGGGGAAGCCGCCGTGCCGATGCCGCGATCGTTCTGTGATCCCCACCTTCTTGTATCACACACCAATATATCCTCCACCAACCCAGCTCTCTCCAGACATGCGTGGGTTCGGCTTACGTGCGCGCTTGCTGACTTTGCGAGTTGCTTCTGGCGGTTGGCTTGCTTCTGGTTGTGCAGACGGCCCGTTAGGGGTGGCAGTGTTAACACCTTTCTTCAGGCAATTTAGACATAGTTTAAGATGAAAGGTTTTATTTTATCTGTGGCTTTTCATTAACTCACAAAGTTCAACAGAGCATACATGCTCTTCTTAAAGGTTATTCAGCAGAGTTGCGGACATGACTTACGTTTCTTTAAGCGGTTTCTTTCAGCATCATTGGCCAATGGTCCTTGGAGCAGCATTTCTCGTTCATAGGTTGATCTTGTTACCTGATTACACAGATAGACTCCAATAATCCTAATAATATCCAGCAAGGAAAAATACTGGACACATAGTTATGCTTGTAAACAAAGAGAACCAGCTTTGGAGTTCGGTATGCAAAGATTGATAAAAGTTTCATTATGCTCCAAAATGCAGATATTTATCAAGACGTACGGTGCTCCAGAAAAATATGAATGGGTGATGATGTTTGAAAGAGAAAAGGAGGCTTTTGGGGCATAGGCTGCATGCATTAGTTCTTACCCTTCTAAAATGTACAGGGTCAGACGAGGAGCTTTTCCTTTCAGTGGCTGAAGCTGAGTCTGCATGGTTTCACTCTCCTGAAGAAGCTTCTTCCTCAAAACCTCCAATTCTTCGTTCTTTCGAGCAAGTTGCTCTTTTTCCATCAGAAGCTCCTCCTTTGACACCACGTTTTCATGGTTTGCCCCCACATGTTCATATTTTGCCGCTGCAAGTTGCTCTTCACCACGGCAAGCTCCTTCTTTACAGTTTTCAAGCTGCTCCTCCATTGGTGCCACCTGCTCCTTGATTCCCGCGCCACCAAATGAGTGTAGCATCATAAGTCAGGATCCTAAGAAACTAAGTAGGAGAAAAAATCCTAAGAAACTAAGTAGGAGAAAAATTGAACTTCATGGAAGATCACAAACCTTGGTAATCACGCTCCAAAATCTCCTTTTCTTCGATGACCGTATTAATCATATCCAGGTATTTCATTTTCTCATCCCGGAACTTTTTGTTCTCTTCAACGAGCTTATCAACCATAGACTGGATTTCCATGTACTCGAGCATGCCATCCCTATGGTAGCATATCTTTGACTGAAGCTTCCAAGTCAGTGCATCAACGATGTCAGCCATAGCCTGCAGTTTCAGTGGCTAACAGAGTATCACAAACGTATGATAGGTCATTTAGAATTGGAAATAAGCATGAGAAACCCTTCAATGAGTCATTTATAATTTCATGAAGGCATATGTAGCTAGGTGGGCACAAGGCTTATTCCACCATTTTTGACCCTACCCATGTGTCGAAAGAGAGTAACTACACTCGCAGTATTGGTACTAATAAATAACAATGTAAGTAATGAACAAAAATTGAACTATCCATGATAGTAAGAGAGTGAAACAAGCAACATAATAACATGCATTTCATTCGGCGTCAGCACTGATCAGAATAATTACAATGCTACGAGCTAAATTAATGTTGCCCCAGAAACAGAGCCTTGCTCAAGCTAATACATTCAAGTAATAATGCGACCCAACAACAATCAGAAAAACATTCATACAAATACACACTGAAATCTAGCTGAAATAAAGGTTAGAAATCTAAGAACAAAAATGGTGGAAAAGTGCCCGGAAGAAACCCAAGAAACAAAGAAAGGACACATTTACTCTAATTGAGCTTATTGATCATTTCATGAATATTAAATGAAAAAAATGGAAGCATATATTTCCTAACAATAGAATTGGGATTGGACAATGTCGTACGATGTTTGCCCAACTAACATCTAAGAAAATTCATATTTACAAACGTAGCCTGGACACCAACACTGATCAGAGAAATTGCAGGGATAGAAGCTAAAATTAATGTTGCCCCAGAAACATATCCTGTCCAAGCTAGTGCATGCAAATAACGCGACCCAACAACCATCCGCATGAAGAAAGAAAATCACACAAATACACGCTGAAATAACAAATGCAAGAAATCTAACAGAAAAATGGTGATAAAGTGCCCAGAAGAAACCCACGAAACAAAGCAAGAACACATTTACTCGAAATTAAATCTGAACTTAGGAGTCGCAAGTTTAATTTCTGACGAGCATACCAAAATCAAAGCTTCGGCTTTTAGGAAGAAAATACTCCTTCCTGAATTCCAAAGAGAAGCCCTAAATTGCACAGGCAAAGAAATCGTGGAGGGGGATGCTTCGTAGTTTTTTCAATTGAAGAAAGGAAGAATATAGGAGAAGATGGGTCAATTTCACAAACCGAGAGCAAAGGCTCAAACACATACAGAACTGTCCCTTTAACCCTGTGAAAGAACAGAGGCCGATATTTACCCCTTAGGAAGAGCTTAATGTGAAATAATTAATTATCTGATCACCTCCCGATGCACAAGAATGGTTACAAACTAGCTCAAAATAACAGCAGCAGAGTGAGAAATCTGAACCTTTCACGACGCGCAAGAACTAATGCAGGAGACCAGAATAGCAAGAGAGGAAAAACAAAATGTGGCAGAGGTTTGTGGTTTCTCGCACACAGGAGGAAGATGAAGAGGGCACTCACACCACCGGTAGTACCCAATGACCCACGTGTCAAAGGTACTGTACTTTTTTTTATTGAGGAAATAATGGTGTGAACTACCGTGAGTAGATGGCATGCTTTTTGAGATACAATGTGGCATGTTTGTTGGTTGGTGCTGTAAGAGAAATTGGAAAATCAGCCCATGCGTTCCCCCCGAATTATGTCGTAGGGAAAGCAAAGAATATGGTCTTTTTCTTTTGATTGAAACCTCTCGAGGTGGGCAGAGAGTTCGTATAAAATTGAGAGTTAGCCTAATGTAAGAAACGGCACCAAAAATCATAAACAACCATGTTTACGGAGAAAACCGGATAAAAACAACATAAGCAAAGGGAACCCGTTCTCTCGTCCACACGTGTGTCATTTGAGCCATCTATCTTCTACTCTATATAGTTCATTTCTGTGACATCCTTTTTCGAACGGAGGGAATATTATATACTAAAAGTAATATACAGATGTACAATAGAGGCACCATGTTAAGCCACATCATTTAAATTAATTTTGATAGTTGGATCTAAAATACACGGTTAAAATTTAAGGAAAGATCAATAATAATGTAACATTTTAATTATCATTGTCAAACACGATTCTGCTGTCACCTATTTAATGGCACGCGCAAAGCGACCTGATCGGCCAGCTAATATTGTCCAACATCATATTTCTTTTGAAACACGATTATGTAGTCACATAGATTGGCTCAGCCCCTCACGTGCAAGGCACGGGCAAGATAGGGTCTGTGTGTTCCGGCCGGCCGCAGAAAAAGGAGTCCTTCCGTAACAAAAGGGAAAAAGGAAGTCCACCTGAAATACAAAGATAGCGGGAAATCATAGTAAAGTTTTTTATGAAAAAACAAAGAAAATCGTGTAGTCGCAAAATAAAGTTTGATATGTTCTCAAGGAATTGCATGAAAGAGACCTTTTGGGTTATAGAAATTGGCAAGTAGTATTTACTAGCGAATACACGTGAACATTTCGGAAAGTGCATTTGGAGTCTAAGTTTCATGAAGCTCGTTTTCTAAAAAATCGAAATCGACCTTTTTAAGATTCCAAATTCGAAACAGAATTCTAGGTGTCGATAATTTCGAGATATACAACTGTGCAAATTTTGAATGCAAAATTTGTATTAGCTTAGGCTACACAAAAATGACAAATCTGACAAAATTTTAATTTTTTTAAACTGTGCAGTGTTAACCGATCCAAATCTACACATTTGTCATTTTTCCCAGATCAAAATATAACAAATTTATCATTAAGATTTTGCACGATGGTCGACATTATCTACACCTAGGAATATGTGTATGAAAATTTTGAAACATAAAAATGTTTATTTTGATTTTTTTCAAAAATCGAGCTCCATGTAGGTCGGCCTCTAAAACGCCGCTCTCACAAACATTTACAGTACTACTCCATGCACAAAAAAGAGAAATATAACAATTTTTTTTTGAAAGATGGTTTATTTTTTCTCATGTTTCCGCGTGTTGTTCTTTTAAGAGAGAGATAGTGTGTGTGTGAGAAAGAGAGGGAGGAAGAGAGAGATTGAATTTCACTGCTCATATAAGGATATTATTTTACAAGTACCAACATTATTCACAAAAAAATATGAATGTACGATGATCTTTTTGTTTTAGATTAAGCATTATCGTATCATAAGAAATCTTCTGCATCTACTCCCTTCAAATTAGTTTAAAAAAAATAAAGGAGATCGGTGTTATGCGTACGAAGGTAAATATGCCGTTGTTTCCAATCTATGAGGATAAGACACCCTCTTATTTTCCTTTGAAAATAGCTTGAAATTGCCATGTTGATTAAAATGGTATTCATAAATATTAGCATGAGACATGCATGGAGCTGAAAGTTACTAGCTCACAATTTTCCAAAAACAAATGCACGAGGGTTTCCTAAAACAAAGGCACGCGTGTTGTTATCACATCTAAGCTTTAAAATATCAATATAAAGTAGGGAAGATTGACATATTTCTCTCAGTATAATAGTATCTAACAAAGTTGGTTGACATTGCTCTAATGTTGGAGCTGAACAGTCGTTTAGTCTCTAGCAACATTATCCATGATTAAATGTTATAATGTAGTCGAAGTGCATGTAAGATTCCATTTTTTTAACAGCTAAGACCATAAGGTAAACGGACAAAAAGTGGTGG
The DNA here is from genome assembly GCA_947311845.1 of Poa pratensis. Classification (NCBI taxonomy): domain Eukaryota; kingdom Viridiplantae; phylum Streptophyta; class Magnoliopsida; order Poales; family Poaceae; genus Poa; species Poa pratensis. The sequence goes on from CAMZMU010000010.1 coordinate 20,184,769, forward strand.
AAACTAGATCCATGCTAGGAGAAATATTTAAACCCATACTGAAGTTTAAGGTATGTATTTGAAATGGGCGGTGTAATTAAATTTTATGTATATTCAATATAGTAAAGGAGAGGAAGAAAATGTGAACGAGCTAAAATTAAAATTCTCATTATTTGTTTCTCTCCTACCTAGCTATAATGTATGTGTTTTGGATGTCATATTCCCTATCAGAAAATATGTTGACCCCATATATATTTATTGGTCATAAGATCAACCAAAAGGAAATCCAAGGATGCGCACAACTTATTAATTAAAGAAGAAAAGAATAACAACCAACTGCCCATTCCTAGAGAATATCAGAATGATTTTCAAAAACAAATAACTGCATTGACAACGTCCAAGTAACACATTGGTTCTTCAGAGCAAAGTTTCCTAACACGAACTGCACACACCCTTTGTTGTAGCATCCAGGAACTGAAGGGCATATATATAAAGAGAATTCAACTTACGTGTTGTAACTATATAACCGCGTTTGTATGTGTACTGATGTATTGTTGATATATTTGAAACCATGAACTTAGTTCTCAAATACACAAAGGCGATGCCCTCGCATTCGCGAGGGCCACCATGCTAGTTAGTGTAAATAAAGCAATAAGTGTAGAACTTTTGTAGTTCAACACAAATGCTTCCACATGTCTATATAATGATTTTATTGTAGCAAATGCATGTTTACTTAAGTTTTTAGAACATTCTCCAATTAGAAATTTCAATAATAATTTTGAATATATTAAATAATTTATTTGGTCGTGGGTACAAAAAAATTGCTTACTACATATGCACGGAATGCAAATATGGAGGACACGAGGGATTGGTCGCTCGATGTGCTAGGTTTTCACCACGTTTGGCCCAGCAACAGTGAACCAACCGATGCAAACGCGAGCACTGCACACCCCACTTATTCTCCATTATGCCACGGGCAAGAGGACCACCCGTCATACAAACAACAAGCACTTTTTTTCATTCTCAAGCCCTTCGATTTTTTTTCCATAATATCCTCATTGTCGATCGGCAGGGCCGCATGGGTAGGAATTCGTTCCACTAGTTCTGCGTTTCATAAAATTCCCTGATTGTGTGTTTTTTCATAGCTCTCATGAGAACGCGAGTCACTAACAAGTATTTATGGCGCAGAACTCACCACGGGTCAAAACGCAGCAGCAAATAACAAATCGAACAGGGAACAGCCCAAAAGTTCAAACACCGCGAGAGGCTCTAAAATGCCAGTAGGCTAGGAGTTTTTAAGCGAGTAATGTACATCATGTATATACATAGCTTAGTCTGATTGTAGTGCAAGGCCATGTGGCCAATGAATTCTATGGTATATCTCTCTCAGTGATGCAACAGAGAAACTAATTTGGTCATTTGACAGTGGCATGAAGCACATCAGACTACTGAAGCTACAGCGGCAACAACCAGTCTAGAGCACAAAACTAGAGGTATATCAGATTCATTGCACAGTCTAACACAAGAACTGACATGGAAAATAAATCAATGAAGCACTAGAGAAGTGGATATCAAGCTATTGTTCTCCACTCTCCAGGCAGCAAGCAGAAAGATAAGCGACTCCAAGAAGGCGAACACGAGAACATCAAATAAGAAGTGTGAAATGAAAGGTAGCCAGCACCAAAGCCATACCATAAGCATGCATCATAGTTCTTGTCAGAAGTCTGAAATCTAGTTGCGGCATGTTATAGACCAGAGTTCTAATAAGATGCATGAAATGGTTGCTCAAGACAAAAAGATGAATGATCAAGGTTATAACACAGGATAGATGGCCTGCTACGATCACGACTTCCTTCCATGCTTGCTATTGTTGACTAGACATCTCATTGACTTCCTTCCGTGCCTGCTGCTGTTAGACATCTCATGCCTGACTTCCTTACTTCCTTCCTACCGTCAGATCCTGCATTGGTTTTCCTCGTTCTGTGCGAGAAACCAAACCAAGAACGAAAAGCATTAGCTCGACCTCCCGCGACCTCACCTCCCGCAACCCTAGCCGCGCGACCGCGCCGCCGGCCGGCCGGCCCGCGCCGCCACCTCCCCACCTCCTCTCCCCCCCCCCCCCCTTTCCTCGGCGACCCGCGCCGCCACCGCGGCGGCCGGGCCACGCCGCCGCCCTCTCGCCCCAAGCTCTCCCTCCTATCTTCCCTCCCGCCATCGCCGGTGGCTGCTCCGGCACCTCGCCGGGCGCGCCGGGGCGGCGGACCCTCGGTTTCTCCCCTCCTGGGCTAGGGTGGCGCGGGGCAGCCATGGCCTGGGAAGTGCAGCTCGGCGGCGACGGTTCGGTGCGGCGGCAGGGCTCCTGGTGCTGCGCTGGTGGCCGAGGTGGTGAGGGCGCCACCGTTGGTGGCCGTGGTGGCGGTGGTGGAGCTTCGGCCCTGCAGGCCCAGATCTGGGCCCTTCGGGCCCGATCTGGGTCAGGGCGGGCTCTGCCTGCTGCCTCCGGTTGACCTGCTGAGCGGCTTGTGACGAAGATGGCAGTGGTGACGCCGCGTCTATCTGCAGCGTGGCGGCGGGAGCTTCACGGGTCTGTATGGGTCCGGCCGAGCCTATGGGCCGATCAAGAGGGTAGCGGCGGCAACGGCTTACGTGCAGCAGCATGGCGGCGGGGACTTTACGAGCCTCCCGGGGCTTGGCCGGGCCTGCCCGCCTGGTGTGTCCCTGCTGCCGTGCCCTGCCGCCCTCCGGTTCCAATGGCTCGGTGTGCTCTTGTTGTTGCGTCCGATCGGCTACCGTCTACGGCGGTGGATGCTGTTCCCTCCCACGTGGTTGTGATACTGTCGGACCTTGTCTATGGCTGCTTCGTCTCGGTTGGCCGGCCTTGCAACGTTTGCCTTGGTGAGACGACGATGGTGACTTCAAGACCGTGGTGGCATGTGCTGGTGGATGGCAAGTTTGGTGGAGCGCTTCAGATTGTCTGGGATGTGGTTTTTTGGGGGTCGGGAGAAATCCCTGCCATTTGGCACCGACGCGGTGACGCTCGAGAGTGTCACCCTTCCTTCCTGGAGGGTGTCGGGTGTACCTCTTCCCCACACCTCAGAGCGTACCGTGGAAACCCTAGGACCAGTCCGGGCAGCAGCGTCGTCGTCGTCGCCTTCCTTCTTGAAGGTGTTGCTTGGTACGCGGCGATTCAGAGTGCTAGATCATGGTGGGATTACTCCGGAGAGGACGCAGCGGTTGCGAGTCGTTTTCGTTTTCGTTGATCCGCCGTTGTCGGCCTTGTTTTCTCTTCTTTTTTCTTTTTCTTTTCTTTTGGGCTTGACTGTGCTGTTTTGCCCCAGCAGTGGACTCAAAATTGTACCGTGTGGTTGCTATATTTATATAGCGGGGCGAAAGCCTATTTCTTCAAAGCATTAGCTCAACATGGAAAATAGTGGGCGACTTGGAAATTTGATTTCTCAAGGAAAAATATGTTTTTATTTTAAATAATGTAAGAGCAATTCTCCCGGCCTCTACACAAGGTATAATCTATGGCAACAAAAAAGACGAACATCGGAAATTACTTGCAGCATAGACTTGCAGAAATGCACAGGGCCGGTCCTGAGATTTTGGGGGCCCGGACGAAACAAAATTTTGGGGCCCTTAATTAATATAGACAAAATAACAGTAATAATGAATATACATGTCAACTATATGTTTTCAATATAACACTTAAATGCATCCAAGCATAGGCGGAACTATGTTGAGGTCAGGGGGGCCGCCGCCCCATCTATCAGCTAATAGTTTAGGAACGATTGGAGAATTCAGAGCATCTACCAGTGTTCATCACATATCTTCTCTATCAGCTGATGTATGTGAAGGTAGAAATTAGTGATTAGGAAATAATATTTATGTACCTCAGATTGGTCAAATCAATAATTTGCGTGTTCGTGTACCATGTCGACGTGCCCGGAGACAGGAAAGGAAAGAGGCAAAACGGTGTGGCGTATTCTGACGATTGGGGGCCTCGAGAATTGAAATCAACAAATAAACTTACCACTGAAATGAGAAGGAACATGAATTGACGGATTGCGCGTCATGGATAGAAAAAAGAGCGTGATCTAGTGATGGAAAAGGACAAGAAAATTACCGTGTGGACGGCGGACTAGGAATTCACTTAAAAACGGCGAACTAGGATTCTGTTAACAACGTCGGACTTTAATTTGAGGCGGATTGATACCATGGTGGCGGCGATCATGGATGGGGAACGAACTAGGAATGGCCTCGACGCGGCATGACGCGCGCAATCGCCATGGAAGACGAAAGGAAGCCGAGACTCCCCGCTGACTGGGTCCGTACGTGTAGAAAAGCCTTCCTACATCTGCCTGCGAGTAAGGGGCAACCTTTTTGATTAATTCAAAGGTAAGGCAAAGCGCTTTCTTTTGTGCGTTCTGCTTGAAATTGCTAGCGATGCGATCTAGCGATGCGTTGTTCCATGGGCCACATCCCCACAGTGAGCCCATTGTCTTTTTTTTCTGCTTCCGTGACCAAACCAGCCAATAGCTATACGTATATATACCTGGGGTGGGGCCCCTAGATTTTGGGGGCCCGGTGCGGCCGCACCCCCCCCCCCCCCCCCCCCCCCCCCCCCCCCCCGGCCCTGGAAATGCATCATGTTTGAGTTCTAAATTAGGGGATGCAAGTAGCAAGTTCTGAAAATCATAGCCGTAAAACCACAACGAACGTGGTACTCAAAACCAACTGATTCAACATGTTACTTCATGTCTAAGATAAGATTTCACTAAAAGGAATCCAGAAATTCCACATGAGCAATTCAAAGTTAACTGTGTCAGTTGTGTTGCTTCAGCCACCCTGTCAGTCATCATCCCCTCCAGCAACACAAATAATTTCCTATTTTTCCAGAGAAAGATACGTATCAAATGTAGTCTTCTTTTAGGGTGGCTAAACAGATTGTTTTTGTATGAAATGTTTTCTTGACCGGCATATCATTAGTTCACCAGAGCACATTGGCTGTCTAAACACAATATGCACGAACCAGAGTAATAAGTAACAGCTTGATGTCTTTAAATGATTAAAAGGACTGCTTAAGCCAAGAGCAATGACTGCGACACATGTGACTGTCACAAGCCCAAAACTGAAACACCATTCTGATGCTCCAATCAGGACAAACTCCATTACGTGTTAACTCATGACATGCTCATATAGAAGACACAACAGAATCAACAAGATGCATGTACTTTAAGGCTGTAACAAGTTCAGAATCACCAACATACTTGTATGTCACTTGGAACCGCTTGAGTTTCTTCACATTGTCGAAGATGCAGTCAACACACTCAACAAGAGTTGCCTTCCTCCCTCCTGATAGTTCCAAAGATCAAAGGCGCCACCTGTTCCATCAGTCTTGTACTCTTTCCTCTCCACCAATGCACTGATGACAGAATTGCAGGGGCCTTCTCCTCATGCCATCTTCAGTCCTTGCAGCTTATCATCATCAACATCTATGACCTCCTCCTAGTCACGCAAACCGCACAAAATCTGTTAAGATGAAAGCACATGCTGCAAGGTACTATAATGCCTTCATTAGATGAGTTACCTGACGATTGCCATCAACTATGACAGACTTAAAGGGATTCCAATTTGGGCTATTGAGTAGCTCCTGCCACAGGGTGTACAGTTCAGAAGCCCTCGCGCCAGAATGTTTGGGAGCCAGCTTTTCAGCACAAGCATCTTGGAATGGCATCTCATTTAATTTGCCCATTTCCTTTATCCCAAGATACCGTCCACCATCAATTTCACAGAACCCCTGGAATACCAATTTGGATATAACATCACACAAGTAGCTCACCTGACTTGAATTCACAATTTTTGTACGAATATGCGTAACATACATGATTATGCTCACTGCGAGCTCACAGATCTAGAACGTATGCAGTATAGCAGTTCAGGGATGTCTGAGCACCTCCAGGTCATCCCTGCTTGCATTCTGGACAGCAATAGGGTTATTCAGAAGCTGCGGATAGGACCTTTGCTTTTTAAGGCGACGTATGTCAGCATCACTGCCCGGCGATCCATGGAGGAGCACTGCCCGTTTATGTGAGAATCTTGTTACCTGCTTACACATCGAGTCTTCTATAATCAGACTACAGACCAACAAAAAAAATACTGAACACAAAGTTATTCTATCAAAGAAAGAGAAGCAGCTTAGAAATTCGGTATGCACAGATTAACAAGAATGTGGTTTCGGACTGAAAAAGAAAGAAAATCCATGCGCTTTGAAATGTTCATTGCATTCAACAGTGGATATTTAAGTTGGTCGTCAGCTTTGATAGTATACTAGCAAAAAGACTGAACACACGGAAAGTTTTAGAGATGGCCAGTTTATAGAGTAATAGAGATCCATAAAGGTGTTACCGTGTTCGGTACTTATGTTGCATCATACAACATAAAGAACTAGGTTATAAGCTCCAAATTATAGGTAATTGTCAAGAAGTCTAGAGCTACTATGGATGGCTGATCATGTTGCAAGAAAAACAATATAAGACCTCCAAGGCCTTAAGCATTAGTTGTTATTAGTTTGTACCATTCCGGGCCGTGGAGACTCAAGTTGGGGGTGCATGGCTTCACTCTCCTGAAGCTTCTTCCTTAGAGCCTTCAGCTCTTTGCTCTGCTGAGCAAGTTGCTCTTTTGCCATGGCAAGCTCCTCTTTTGCCGCCACATGTTCATGTTTTTCTTCTTCAAGCTCCTCCTTCACCATTTGAAGCTCCTCCTCCATTGGTTCTACCAGCTCCTTGATCACTGCCACAAAATGAGTCCAGCCTCACACATCAGGATCCTAAGAAACTACTATCGAATCAAAACTTGGAACTATATGAAAGATCACAGACCTTCATGATCCTGCTCAAGAATCTCCTTTTCTTCTATGACCTTATCAATAGTATCCAGAAATTCCTTATTCTCTTCCAGGAGCTTCTCCTTTTCTTCTATGAGTCTGTCAGCCATACTCTTGAATTCCACGTACTCAACAACTGCATCCCTGTGGTAGTTTATCTTCGATTCAAGCTTTGATGCCAAAGCATCAGCCATGGCACCCTTCCCTCTGCTATCTGCCATATAGCCTGCAGGTTCATTGGCTAACAGAGTATCACAAACATAATCATCTAACTAGTTTATACCTAGAGGTGCTTCTATGAGCCAAAATAGGTGATTCATTATGCACTATCGAGCATAGTAATGGACATATAGAATGGAGAAGAAACATCTTTCATGAAAAAATAAGCATATAGTCACAACTCTCATTTGGATCATTCAGAATTTCATTAAGGCTAGATAAAGGTTCAGAAACTGTTTCCATTGGCATGTTCGTTATTATTCTTTGTTCAGCTCATGAATTTCTAATTGAAAAGACGAACGAAACAGATACACCTTCTAAACGATCGTCTATCTTTTCTGCAGGACTGACAAGTGTCGTCAAAGGGGAATCCCAGAAACAGAGCACTTCCCTCGAAGGGGAGGAGGCACTCATATGCAAATATGCAATCCAAGAAAAGATGCGGAAAAAAATCTCACCTTTGCAAACGATTCCACCAGGATGCTGCTGCCTACAGTCCCGCCGGCCCGAACTCGAACTGATCTGCGAAGGGAAACGGTCTTAGGTGAGTGCCGGAGACTGAAGGGGTTTAGGGCTTTAGCCAATACAAGCACTGAAATCAAAATCTAACAAACAGATAGGATGGAATCGTCCAAGAAAAAACCTAAGAAGCAAAGCAACAGCACATTCCCGAACAGCAATCGCAAGATCCGAACTTGTTCTTGCTGACGTGCATCCCAAAATCACAAATTTAGGTTTCCGAAAGAAAAAAACACAAGTTAAAGAACAAATATTCGTTCCTAACCTCCGAAAAAAAAAAAAATTGAGCGGGCGACGAATGGATTAAGGGGAAAACGCTGTGTTTTTTTTCCTGCGGAAAGAAGAACAGCAGAACTTTATCCTGAAAAAAGAAGAACGGGAAAATTGGTTATTTACCCAGAAGTTGAGCAGCCTTTGGTTACCTACCCAAAGTTGACTGTCAATTGGTAAAATATCCTTCAGGGATTCCTATGCAAATAAATCAACACTTAACATCTGAGTGTAAAGAACAAGCTTCACCTAGCAATCGATCAAAACAGAAAACTCAGTCTGGTAACGAGTTGCTAGGGACTGGCCGGCCGGCAGATCCCAAGCAAGCTGCAGCGACCAGCGTATGGCTGCTTACCAGCATACACATTGCATATGATACACTCGCGGTACAGCAAAATACAGTAGCACCTACAGAATGAAGGAAGCTAGATTTGTTCTCGCGGTCTTGTGACGATTAGGATTAACTACAACAGCTTTGGAAAGAGCTAGATTTGTTCTCGCGGTCGGCAGCGACGCTGGCTGGGACGCCTCCGAAGATAGCATCAGGGACGGATTCGACGGAGTTGCTACCATTCCCAGCGGCAATTGATCCGGCGGCGCGATGCATGTACGGGACTACGCGAGATTGGAAGTAGATTGATTATGGGCAGGCATGTAGAGTTAGGGCACCTCCAGCCTTCCCCCAGTGCCCAAAATAGCGCCGTTTCGGTCTTTTAGCGTCGTTTTTCTCCCAGTCACTCCCCCCAGGAGACCAAATAGCGTCGTTTGGCGCCGTTTTGGCGCCGGCGCATCCAGCCGAAACCCAGCCCATTGGGTTGCGCCTGGGGGAGCGAAATGACGCGAAAACAAGGCGGGCCAGCGCTGTCAGCGAAGCAGGCGAAATGGCGCGGAACAGAAACGCCCGTGAGCGGCCGCGTCCTCATCCTCTCGGCTCCCGCGCCGGTCAAAGGCTGCCGGAGTAATGGCGTGTCCAGCGCCCAGTAAGCGGCCGTCGCCTCGACATCCAATCGCGGGGCACGCGGCGCAGTAATGGCGCGCCACCGCGCCCCTCCGCCTGGCCTCCCACGCGCTATATAAGCTCCCCCTCCTCGCCGTTCCCAGCCACACCAGCTCTCGCCGCCTTCCTCTCTCTCGCCCTCGCTCTCTAGTTCTTCCTCTCTCTCGCCAGCAGCAATGGCCGACAACGCCGCCGCCGCAAACGGCTTCGCCCGCCGCCACCTCGACAAGAACGTGGCCTGGATGCTGTACCAGGCGGGCTACCCCGCGCCGCCGGACATGCGCGTCCCTGGCGCCTCCGCCGGCCAGGGTTCGTGGCACTTGAGCGCGGGCGGCGTGCCCGTGCCTCCTGTGCCAGAAGGGGCGGAGCGCGAGTACGCCATCGAGTAGGTGCTCGCCGGCCTCACCCCGGAGCAGGCGGCGGATCCCCGCTGGCGGGCGCACAACAACGACGCCTTCTGGACGGAGTACTTCCACCGGCGCGAGGAGCAGGAGCTCGCCGACACAGGCCGCAACGGCTCGGTGGAAGGCCGCTGCAACTCCAAGGGCCGCAAGCGCTGGTGGGGCGGGGAAGGGCGAACCCTCGAGTTCGTCCTCGACTACATCGCCGCCGGCAACGAGCCCCGCCTCACCATGCCGCCGCGCAGGTCGTGGCTGCCGCGGCGGATGGAAGGCTCCACCTCCTCCTCTTCCTCCTCCGGCGCGCGCTCGGCGCCGCGCTCGGCGTCCTCCGGCGCGCGCTCGGCGCCTCCCTCTGTCACGCCGCCCTGCCTCAACTCTGGGCGGCGTGTTCCAACGCGCAGCGGCACGCTGCGCATCAACGAGCGCCGCCCCGCGTCGCCGCCCCGCAGCCTCTTCCGCCGCCTCGTCAAGCCCAAGACGGAGGGCAAGAAGAAGGCCGTGGAGTGGGAGGCGCCGCTGGACTACCTCAGGGCGGCGGCGACGATGGGCGAGCCGGAGGAGGAGTTCGCCGGCCAGCGGCTCGCCATGGAAGCCTCGTTCAACGAGGTCCTCCCGGCGCCAGACGACGTCGCCGAGGAATGGTCGTTGAAGATGCACGCGGAGGAGGAGGTGGAGCGCCAGCGGCAGATCCTCGAGGAGCTGGAGCGCGAGCGCGCGGCGGCTACTGGCGGCCGTCGCATTCCGCCTCCGCCGCCGCCGCCGGAGTACTACATCCTCGACCCGAGCGACGAGGATGAGGACGCCCCCACCGCGCCCGGGCCGAGCAGGTGGCACGGCAGAGACGCCGGGGAAGGCCCCAGCAACGCCGCTAGGAGCGGCTCCGACGGCGACGACGACGACGGCGGCGACTACACCGTGTTCTACAGCCAGTTGGGCATGTAGAGCGGCGTAGATCGCCTAGTTATCTTTATTTATGTTTTTATTTCAAGTTTGTAATATGTAATCGGCGAATTTTCGCCCGATATGAATGAAATTCACCTAGTTTGCCATATTTTCGCCTTTTTGAATATTTGATCCGAATTTGCGCCGAGGTTTGGGTTTGGGCACGGCTGGGAATCGGGCCACCCCAGAAACCAGAATAGCGCCGTTGCCCCCCAGGCGGGTCAAAATAACGCCGTTTTTGGGCCTGGGGGCACAACGGCTGGAGATGCCCTTACCTACGGGATACCTTCTGAGATCCAATCGATCAATTTGTTCTCAGGTCCCTATTGGATCTTTAATTTTCTTTCAAATACGTATTGGATATTTTACCAAGGTACCTTCAACTTTGGGTAGATGAACAAAGGCTGCTCAACTTCTGGGTAAGTAACCAATTTTCCCTTTTTCTATTCCTCGTGCATATCTCAATAAGGGGAAGACAAACATGATACGTCCTCTTATCAATCAGAGAGAGGCACAGGCACGCAAGGACAAGACAATGTTTATTGATAGTGGGCCACAACATTAACTCATGAGAAGAAAAAAGCAAACAGCCAACCAAGTAGAGACTACGTGCGGCTACAGCTCCTAAGCTACCGGATAGATAAGAGACTTACAAAGCCAACTATTCTAAACCGCAACCGGACTAACAAAGGGAGAGAAATAAGGCAACCGGTTAGAACATCGACCAGACAAGCGGAAGGAAAAAATATGACGAACGAGCTGAAGTACGGTTTAAGCAGTACTCACCGGGCAGCGTCCCACGAGAACAATTTCGAAGTCAAATTAAGCGGCTGCACATCCACGCGTCAAATAATGAGAGGCTAAAAAGACGACGATGGCGGAGCGCACGAGAAACTCACGGGCTTTAGGATAGTAGAGAGTTAGACAAATTAGTCTCCAGTGTGTCGCGCGGCGGTGTGGTCCACCGTGCATCGCCCCCTGCTCCCCGCTATGGGTGGCTCTGCTCGGGGCAGGAGGCACTGTGAGCGAAGCTGAGCTCCGCGCCCCAGGCACAGATTTTGCCCATCTCTAGCAAACCTCCAGCGAGCCCCCTCTCTGCAGCCGCCCCTGCGGCTCTCCTCTGCCATCCTCCATCTCCATCTGCAAGACCACACCCCCTTTCATGTCGGCGGCCTTGGATCTTCCTCGCCTTGTGGTTGCCGCAGGGGGCGAGGGGTGCTCAAGCCCCACAGCGTCAAGGCCGTCGTGTACGTGGCGGGGAGGCACCGATGGCGCTCAAGGTGGAGGCCGGCGTAGCCGCGTGAAGGCTGCTGGAAGCCGTTGGGTCCGGTGGCGCTGCCGCCGCCGCGCGCGTAAGCTGTTCTCCATACCTTTGGTTCAAGATCTACCGCGGCGTCGCCAGCCTGTACAACTTCAGGACACCCGGGTGCGCCGTCAGGTTCAACGTCCTCGCGTTCCAGAGGCAGGTGAGTCCATGAGTGAGGCCTTATTCTTATGAAATTTAATGGATACAGCAACAGTGCCTTACCACCTTATTAAATTCAAAGACACCTTATGCAAGCATAGGTTCAGGTGATCAACTAAAAGTATTACTGGGTCTAAAAAATAGGATGTCTAAGTTCCTTTCGTCTACTAAAGTACTAAAGCTACTACTGAATGCCAAACCTCAAATTAGCATGCTTGCCACATTGTAGGGTATTGATGGGGTATATTCTTCTCCCTGTAATTGAGATTCACTTCGGGTTCCTTAATCAAATTGAGTGTTTCTTCTTAGTAAGTGGTTCAATCACTCTCTAATCATGACTAACATGATAATGATGACTTGTTACAAGATCTAAGCAGGATACAGTAACATCTTGTATAAGAAAGCTCTTAATTAACTGAATTTCTTATTTACCATGCCATTACAAACCGGGGGTGAAAGCTGACAACAACTTTCAGTCCCACTATTAGTACACAAAGTTATTTCTAGCCCAGTCCCTTCTCCAGCACAAGAAACAATAAGAGGACAAAGAATTTTAGTAAGCAATTTGCACAAGATACATGAACAACGGCAAATAAGAAAAGGGAAGAGGTAATTTGCGCCTCTAAAAACCAGCAAAAGACAACTCCACATTCTAACCTGGGCTGCATAAGTTGCATTTGAATTTAGCAAGTTTCTAATGTCACTGTTGCTGTAACAAACATCGGATGCATGTATTGAACCATGCTTAAACGAGATGCTTAAATAATGGTCAAGTTGATTTGTAATGTGAAGACTGTAATAATATAGTATGACACAACCAGCTATGATTTTTCAGAAGGAAGACTTTGAGTTAATGGTCGGGCAAATATTTCATGTTTTGCGGATTCCAAGTTTACAGTCCCATCATATATTGAATCTTGATTTTCATGCTTTGAGGAATGCAAAGTTGCAAAGGTCAGTACTATAGTCTTGATTTATTTTGCGAGTACATGTGAATGTTTCTATAAGACACCTGTCACACCTTTATCTGTTTTGTTGTTCTAATTATACATATGCTTTTAGCGTTTTCTCTATAGTCCAGCTCTGCGTAAGTGATGTTGGTGTGGTCTCAATTGTGACGGAGCTTAGACCCAGGTATGCACTGGAAAGCCTGATGCCTCCCGAAAAAATTGTCGAACCCATTTTAGCCCAATAGCTAACAACTTCGGCTTCTATGCAGCTTTCGCTAACAAAAAGAAGGGCTAAGCGCAGTCTTTGAAAGAGCGCCAGCTTACTTTTCCTCTCGCCTTTGTTCTCTCATGTCACACCGACGATGGGCACCGTTTTCCCACATGATTTCTAGCTGTCTTAAAATAATTTGGGATGAAGATGCTGATTTGCCAATTTTCAACCACTACCTCCTCAATATGCAACGGTTTGTAGAATCCCCTTCTTTATATCCCTCTTATGTTTACTTGTTTTTGCCCATTCAATCTGCCTGGCCCTGATTTGATTCTGTGGGTATGTCTGTACCGCCATGCCCAGACACAAAATAAGCACAACCAGATAAATTAGCAACATCTATAATCTCATGGTAAAAAATCAAATGATCTCTGCTTAACCTTTGGTAAAAATCCCGTGACTGATCCTTCAAAACATTCTTATCATATTGCATTTCTTCCAACATAAGCTTGTTTCCCAATAATCTCCAGTCGGTATAGTCCCAGAGGTTCATATTAAATGATGACAAAAAGACCCATTTTTCCCAAACATGATGTGATCTTGAAATTACGTGGGTGCGCAAATATTCTGCAGGAATAACAAACCGTGCCCAAAGATAAATAAATTTTAACTGAAATATCTTCATCCATTTAATATCAAGCATCAGTGACACAGAATAGTAATATAATCATAAAAATAGGCTGTAGGGATGTAGCCCACACAATAGCCTCATCAAACAGAAGAAATCATTCACTATCATCACCAAACCAAGCCTCTAGCCTGACAAAGCCTCCTTAAAAGTAGAAAAATTTCGAACACCATGTGTACTTAAATCAACAAAGCTCTATGCACCACAAACAACGTTGAGTAGCATCCTTGGGAAAAAAGCTCACCAATAGTGGGGTGGACATGATAGATGCGACCAACTGTTGAACCAAACTTACAAGTACGTTTTCTTCTTGTCCATACCTTATGTTAAATGCTGGTCATCGGCATGGGGCTGATGAGCGATAGATCACTTGGTAAGCATAGTATTATATCTTGAAGGACTGTCCACTAATTCCTGCAAGTTAGTGTCATCATGATGTATTATTGTGTTCATGTTGGGTATATGAAAAACCTAATCCATCGACATATGGTTCATGATAATGGATATCAAAAGAAAATGTATGCCAACATGCCTCACACGCAGACAAATACCTGGTCATAAGAAATCTAAACTAATGAAAAAAACATTAAAGAAAAGCCACAACCAAATTCAAGTCAGGACGAAGCATCAAGTACCATCAACTAAACTAAAAGAAAAGAAACAGATATGCTGGATAAAATAAGAACAAGATGCATCAAGCACCATGAATTGAACGGTCTTCCCTTCTCGCCCAACGGCGTATTAGCTATGCGTGATAATTTTTCTAAAGCAATAAAGCTAGGTCAGGTAGATACAGGGCGTCTGAAGTCCCACAAATACTTCTCGCCTCTTTTCCTTTTGAATATAGGCACTCCAGGACCTTCATCTTTTGCAAAAAGAATCTATTGATATGAATAGCCGGCAGATGCTTCTGTCTCTCCCCCAACAGAAGCTGTTAAAGGCGCAGCAAGCACTTTATCCTAAAAAAGGAAGAAAAGATCGAAGTTCGTCCCCGACCACGACCAGAGCCCCCAATTCCAAAGAAGAAATAGAGAAACGGAGTCAGAGAGACCCTATGATGCAAAAGGTAGGAGAAATCCATACGTAGAATGGCCACATCACAGATCGTGGCATAAAGCGATATGGCAATAAAAGTAAAGTCAATTGTGGGTGCAGCCCTCGCATGATTAGTAAACCTTACCCTCCGGTTGAGAAAAGCCTACTCTTTTGCCACTAGTTCAAAGGCCGGGTGGACATTCCCAGTCTAGGGGTTGCCGTTGAAAACCTTACTATGTGCCGGGTGCATAATGAACAGCCTCACATACCTTCATTTCAGCCATCTCATCCCTGACTTGCATCTGTATCTATTGTCCATCTCTCTCGAATGTCCACTTCAGTGCCATTCTTTCTTCTTTTCCCCGAGCTGAGAAAAGAGCAGATCATGGTCCATTTGCCAGGGGAATTTCACTCTGGGTCTGAATAAGACTGAAAATGCTAGCCCAGCCGGCGCTTGAGGCGAGCAGCACAAGGGATGATGGTATGAAAGCCAGAAAGGAAGTATGTGTTGATTCAGGCATTGCTTGATAGATGGTTAAACCGAGGGGGGAGTGGTTGATTCTTTCCTTTCTTCTTTCGAGAGGAGAATATATATATGATGGATATATAAGAACGTCAATGAGCTCTATCGACAGAGGCAAGTGGAAACACTTACACTGGCCTGCATTAATTAAGCAAAGAAAATTAATGGACCGGAAATCGTGGAACAAAACCAGACATGGAAAAATAGTCAAGTAGGGGAAGAAAACATTTCTTAGTAGCAAGGATACAAGAACATCAAAAGAAAATCTATTCAAGAATGGCAAAAAATAGAAGAAGAAAATAATACAAAACAACACCTAAAACCAGAGATATAAAGACAAGCTAGACACAAACCTAAAATACTCGCATAAGAAAACATACAACAAAGAGCACCAACTGCAGCCGAAGCAAGCAAAACACACCACCAAGAGACTGCAGCCGGAGCAAGCGAAGGCGAAAAAATCGCAGAAGAGGTGGAAGCAATATTTTTTTTAGAATAATAGGGGAGTCCCCGATTTCATTAACGAAACCAAGCTACAATATTCCGCCAGAACGCACACAACCACCAACGTCTGCAACCCACTTACAGGCGAGAATTACAAACCAAACGACAGCAAAACGACCAAAATACTCTGCGAGTTTTTTGCGCTAAAGAAGAACAGGCAAAAGTAACTGACTCCCAGGTCACTACTTATAATCCTTGAGATCTTCCAGCACAACGTCTCCAAAATTCCTTCTCTTCTACCGCGGCTTCTTTTCTTCCCCTCCTTCAGCATGTAATTCTTGGCGTCCACGAGTTCCAGCTCTTGCGCGCACCATAGACCTCCCTCGCCACCTTCTCCAGCACTCTAGCGTAGAACTTGAGGTCCTCCTTTGCGCCCTGGGCCACCTGCAGAATACTCCATGCATGAATTCCATTGCATAGCCGAACCACAACGGCTGCTGGCTCAAAAGGCCAAACAACTCGAAAACAGGCATCATTTCTAGTTTTCCACAAATGCCAAAAGATAGAAGCTATCCCTACTGATAACAAGTCTCTTCTCTTCTTCCTAAACTTTCTTAACCAGCTAACACATTGATCGATATTCAGGAAATCGCAGTTAACTCCAAAAGCACAACTAACAACATTCTAGATATATCTGGCCAAAGGGCAAGCTAAGAAAAGATGATCAATAGTTTCGTTTAACCCACAAAACAGACATTTAGCTTCACAATCCCCTCCCCTATGTAATAACACATCCCTAGTTAAGATGCTTTTTTTCAGCATCAACCACAAGAATGTCTTAACACGTAGTGGAATTTTTACTTTCCAGAGAAACCTGTAAGGCACTTTTCTTCTAAACTGCATCACATTATAGAAAGATTTCACTGAAAAAACCCCTGTATTAGTAGGCTTCCAGATCAGTCTATCCAAATCATCAGTTAGCAGTACCTCATCTATGATTCTCCCCATCTCATTCCTCTGTTCCCTCAGACCCCCTACCAGCGCTCTTCTGAATTTCAAACTTCTGATCCCTTCCTCTATAACTTTCCTAACTGTGATGTTTTTGTTCAAGGACACATCGAACAGTCTTGGGAATTTTTTTGAAAAGCTAGTGTCAGCTATCCAATGATCCTCCCAAAAGCTAGTTCTATCTCCTCTTCCTATTTGAATTTTACAGCATGACCAGAAAATCGGTTTTATTTCCATCAAACCTTGCCAAAAATGCGAGTCTCCATTTTTAACTTTTATCTGGCATAAGGTTAGTTTCCGGAGGTATTTGTTGGTCAAGATTTCCTGCCACAAACCTTCTCCATTGAATAACTTCCAAAGCCATTTAGCTAACAAGGCAATGTTCATTAATTCCAGATCTAAAATCCCCAAACCTCCCTGTTCTTTAGGCATGCAGACCTCTTGCCATTTGACTAAATGATATTTCTTTTTGTCTTTCTCCTCACTCCACAAGAAGCCCCTCCTTATACTGTCAAAACCCTCTTTAGGACCAACAGGCACCCTATAAAAGGATAGCATGTACAAGGCCACACTGGAGAGAGATGAGTTAATCAGAGTGGTCCTCCCCCCCATGACAAGCCATTTTCCTTGCCACGGGCAAAGCTTGAAGCCCATTTTCTCTTTCACGGGGTTCCAATCCGAGTTCCTAAGCCTTTTTTTGTCTACCGGGACTCCTAGATATTTCATAGGAAGCGCCCCGGAGTTGCAGGTTAAGATCTCTTCAAACCCCTCTTTTTCATTGATCATATCTCCTATGCAGTAAATATCACTTTTGTGAAAATTTATTTTTAGGCCAGACATTTGTTCAAAGTAACAGAGTATTACTTTTAAATTCCTTGTCTGTTCTAAATCATCTTCTAGCAAAAGGATTGTGTCATCAGCATACTGCAAGATAGACACCCCTCCCTCAATCAATTCATTCGATAAACCTCTAATCAGGCCATTTTCCTGTGCTCTACTTATCAAGATAGCTAGGACATCAACCGCCAGGTCAAACAACAAAGGAGACAAGGGGTCTCCTTGCCGTAGCCCCTGATAGGTGGAGAAGTAAGGTCCTAGCTCTCCGTTAACATTAATGCAAACTTTTCCACTCGAGATGATTTCCATTATCATGTCACTGAATTTATCAGGGAAACCTTTCATTTTTAGGATTTGAATCAGAAATGGCCATTTGATCTTGTCAAAGGCCTTTTCAAAGTCAATCTTAAAAAGGACCCCTGTTTTTTTATTCTTATGCAAATCATTCATCACCTCGTGCAGCACACACACCCCCTCCATAATATATCTGCCTTTTAAAAAAGCAGTTTGATTAGGCATAATCACCTTTTGAATTATCCCTGTCAATCTGTTAACCAGAACTTTGGTTAAGATTTTGAAGGATACATTTAAAAGACATATCGGTCTGTATTTTTGAATCCTATCCGCATCATTTCCTTTAGGAATCAACGAAATCACCCCGTAATTCAGTCTAGCCACATCTAGCGCCCCTTCCACGAATTCAGTTAACAGCCCAAATAAATTCTCCTTTACTAGCTCCCAGTTTTTTTGGTAGAACTCAATGTTAAAGCCATCCGGGCCGGCAGCTTTGTTGGCTGCCATCCCGAAGACTGCTTCTTTCAAGTCCTCCATATTAAAATTTTCCAGCAAGTAATGTGCATCGTCCTCTGACAGCCTAATAACGCCTTCCTCATTCATCCTGATGGTAGCGTTATTTGGTTGACCAAAGAGGTTTTTGTAGAAGTTAGTGATATAGGAGCAGAGCTGAGTCTGTCCCTCAATCACACCCTCCTCTTGATGCAGTCTGATTATAGTAGTTTTTCTCCTCCTACCGTTTGCTTTTGCATGGTAGAATTTGGTGTTGTTATCACCTTCCACCAAACAAATTTCTTTCGATCTTTGCAACCACTTTACTTCCTCTTCCCTAATCATTTTTTTAATTGATCTTTGATTTGAATCTGCCTCTCTCTATCCTGACTACTAAGGCCAACCACTTCACTTCTTTTGTCAATGTCATCCAGCTCCTTAGTCATATCTCTTCTGTCCTTTCTATATTTGCCTTGCACATTTCTGTCCCAACCTTTCAGATTTTTCCTTAAAGCCCCTAGTCTGCAATGCAGACTATTAATATGGGTGCTTTTTTTCTCTTCGTCCCAGATTTTCTTGATTAAAGTTTCAAGTTCAGGTCTCTGAAACCAGCAATTTTCAAATCTGAAAATTTGCGGCCTCTGAGCCCTCGTACCCGATTTAATCATTAAAGGGGTGTGATCAGATAGCTCACTTGGCATAGTTGAAACACAAACCAACGGGTAGTGTTCCTCCCATGATGGCGAAACTAGAACTCTATCCAAAAGTGCATAGGTGGGATCCTCATGATAGTTACACCAAGTGTATTTTCTACCAGTGAGAGGGATCTCCATTAAGCGATGTTGATCAATTACCGCATTAAAAATTGTACTCCATCTGTTCAGCCCCCCAGGTTTATTTCTATCACTCTCCTTTCTAATTAAGTTAAAGTCTCCAGAAATTAGAATGGGGCATGTGGATAGCCTGATGACATTGACCAATTCCAGCAGGAATTTGGCTTTGCCCGCATACTGAGCATCTCCATATACCACCACCAAATTCCAGGAGAAGTTGTCCGCTTTGTTTGTCACCATTATTCTCACAAAGTATTCTCCAAAATTTGTTTCAAGAACATCAAACGTTTCTTTGTTCACACCAACCAAGATACCGCCAGATCTACCTACTGCTGGTATCCCTTCCCACCTGAAACTCTGACCACCACTGATGGTCGAGAGGAATTCCGGTGGGTAGTCTGCTCTCATAGTTTCTTGTATGCCAACAAAGTCAATTTTATGCTCCTGAATGCTATTGTAGATATAAGATCTTTTGATTACATCTCCTGTCCCCCTACCATTCCAGATAAAACCATTTAACATTTATCTTTATTGTTTGTGCCCCCCCTTCTTCCTTTTGCTATTTTAACAGGAGTTCTAATCTGTATCCTTGCGATATCAGATGTAGAGACCATTGTTAATTTTTGCAAAGGATCTTTGTCCATATAGCTATCATCCATCTCCTCACATTCCCTTTGTGGTAAATTAAGCATTTCCAAGAGAAAAGCATCTACATCATCATTTAGATGTGCCGGCTCTTGCTCCAGGTTCTGCTGACTACCTTCATTCTTTCCACTCATAAATAAATTAACCCTAGCATGTTCCTGGTCTCTCACCAGAGAAAGGTTATGTTCTATCATGTCAATGGAGGTACCCAAGTCAATACCAATTATCCTAGCAATATCCATCAAACACTCATCACTCGAGTTCAGGACAGTAGGCAAGGATTTAGATGTACCTCCTGTGTTGTTGCAGTCGTTTTTCGCCCTAGCAATACTTTTGGCTTTGTCCAGTACCGACACATCACTGTCACCCTTGCTCGCCAGCCTGCTGCTATGCCTATTCCCACCCTCATCGATCTCTGCAAGAACATCCAGCCCAGCGTTCTGTTTCTGCTGCTTTCCATCTTTGACACGCTGCACTTTAGTCCCAAAGCTGACCGAAGAGTCAGAATTAGAGCCCCCTTGTTCCGTACCTGATAAATCAACCCTTTCTTTGCTTATATTTGTGTCCATAGGATCATTCAACAGCGCGTCCCTCTGATTGTCACCACCTCCTTCTTGTCCTTGCACCCCCTCAGCATCCCCTGTTCCTAACAGCTCTTTAACTTGCATCATCTTGTTTGCGTCTTCAACAATTTGCTCTCTACCATTCACCATTCCTTTCCCATTATTTGCTGCATCAATATCAGCCTGCTTTTTTGCAACTGCATCCATGTCTTCCAAAGCTTTTAATGTACCCACTCCAGCATGCACATTATTGGCACTTGAACTTCCTTCTCCAATTTTTTGCTTTTTTGGATCTCTTTCAGCAAACTCCTGCGATATGCTGTCATCCATATCATCGAAATTTTGAATGTATTCCTCCTCAGGTCTTGTCCAGCCTTCTTCAACAACCTGCTCAATTTGGAAATAGATGTAATACACCAGCAGCTTCTTAGTGGTGAGCTTGGTCATTGCAGGAATTTTCCTGTGATCCACCACTCCCACCAGGATTCTAACATCTCCAGTTTTCCTGAAAGTAGCCATATCAATTTCCACCACCTGTCCCAGTGTCGAGCCAACCTCACACAGTCCATGATAGTTCTTTAAACCATTCGGGACACGCTTGGCTCTAACCCAGACTGTGTCTAACTTCCCAGCTGCCAGGTTTTCATCAGACCATTGTTTTACATTGATCTTTATGTTGGCACCTCTTAGAGTCACCCAATCATAGATCGACACCTCATTGATTCTGTTCGTTGAAGGGAAGTTCACCAAGAAAGTGGAGTTGGCAATTTCCTTTGCTTGCCACTCCCACTTCCAGGGATAGGTTTCCCCCAGGCACTTCTCCAACAGAGCATCATTCACTTCAAGATCATCTGTCTTCTGAACTTTGACAACTGCAATTGCTCTTCCCTTGTCCTCTGAGCTACTCTCTTTAGCATGGTCAGCAACGAAACATGCCAAGCCAGGGCCTCCAAAACCCACTAGATTTGCAGTTGGTTTCTTCTGTTTGAGCCACACACAACTTCCTGAAATGTGGCCTTTCCCACAGACATCACAAACAAACTTCTCAGTGCAATCTTTGCTCAGATGCCCCTTGTTGGTGCACTTGTTGCAGAACAGACTATTCACACTTGTTGCAGGTACCTTATTCACTGCATTTTGCACTCCATCAGATGGAGGTCCTGATGAAGCAGGCGCTTTTGAACCAGCACCAGCTGACTGTGCCTGCGCCCCTGTTACTGCTTGCTTTTTTTGAGTAGCTCTCTCCCTTGCATCAGAACTGTTTGTATAACCAGAAGAACTGTTCCCCCCCCCCCTCTGAAATTCACCCCTCTTGGCTCTGTTCCTTTCCTCACATACTGAGGAACCCCACGGTTGTTGGTGCCCTGATACTGAAACTGCCCCCTGTTCTCTCCAAATTGGTTGTTTCCTCCATGAAAATTACCTTGGAAAGGAGGTCGTTGCGGGTTGTTGTTGTTGTAGCCGTAGTTGCCTCCTCCATCACTTCTGCTCCTGTCATAGAACTCCTCTCTCCCTCTTCCCCCAAACCTGTCGCCCATAGCTGAAGTTTCTCTGTTTCTTTGTGGAACCTTAGATCCCTCTCCCTGCCACCAGTGCTGAAGGAGCGGCGCAAGGAGTGTACAAGGGGAGAGAGCCTCACCTCTACTATAAGTAGTAGGGTTCCCCTGCTCCTCTAAAGTGGGCCTTGGCCCATCTCCCCCCCTTTGCCCCTCTTTTGTTTTTTTCTGCCCATGGTCAGCATACTTTTTCAGAGATTTAATAGAGACCTTTATTCCTGTGAAACATGTGACATCGTCTCCAGGTCCCCTCCAAGGTCTGTTTTCAGCTTGTTGTAAAGAAATTCCTGCCGGTGGCCTAAGCAACACAGGATCAGGGAATTGCTTACCACAAGCTAATACAGATTCTACAAAAGGGTTTATCGTTTGTCTCACTGCTTTTCCTTTGATCATTTTAAACCAAACCCCCTCTCTCTCATTATCAACTACCCCTACTGTGTGACAAACATTATCTCCTGTATTAATCATCTGATCCTTCAAAGAGGAGTCAGATTGATCACATACATTCAATGAACAGTTTGTCTTAGTAGCGATTTTGGACTTAGCAGTAATTTTTGAGCTCTCCAAATTACACAGCCACTGCTTCTTCCTATCAAGTTTATAGGCAATTTCTGCTAACCTAGCTTTAATTGCTTTCTTCCTAGACACCACTCCTCTCAGATCGCGAGCTCTATCGAGAGCATCTCCAAATGAGGGAGTGGGTGGCAAAGGAGAAGGAAAATCAACTGCATCATCATCAGACTCAGTGGAACAGCAATCATAGTCATCTAGATCAGCTAGAGCCCAAAACTTTCCTTGTGGGTTAGGTTTGAAACTTCCATTGTGTTTTACTGATTCTCTGGCGGTCGAACACTCTGCATCTTCAGCTACCCTTGTATCTCCTCTTCTGAATTCCACATCTCGCACACGATCTCTGAGCATAGAAAGTTGTCCGCCTCTCTCACCGCGCTCTGACTGAAAACCCCCAGCGTTGCTGCAGCTTCTGCTTCCGCTTCGGATTGGATTGGCGCATTTTCCATTCTCTTCCTCTGCTTCGCTGGGCTGTGTGATGCCAGGATTTTTCTGATCGAAGTGTATCTCCACCGCGGCCTGATCCTGACCCTGACCTTGTGACCCATGGCGTGGACCAGCCATGACTGCTTGAGGATCTGCATCACCGAGAACGGCCTGCTGCTCCGCCCGGTCTCGTCCGCCTTCGCCACCGCTCGACGGATGAACTTGCCTGCTGGTTTCCACCGGGATCGATGCCCCACGCCTCCCCAGATGTTCGCCTCGATCCGGGACGACCATGGCGAGACCCAGCTTCGCGCCTCCTCCTGGATCGCTCCTCCCCGCGCTCGATGCCACACCACCTCCCGCTCCGCCGCTCGCCGTGCTCGTCCCATCCCCCGCCGACGCCAGATTGGAACCCCAAAATCGCGCCGAGAAACTTCGCTGAGAAGCTGAGACGGCGGGGAGGGGATTCGGCGCGGTGTGGCAATGCTCCGGCGCCACGTAGCGGGAAGTACCGGCCACTCGAGGGGCCCCATGGCCGGAGACCGAGGTGGTTTCGCCATGGTTGTCGCCCTCGGTCGCCATGGTCCCCATGGCCACGGGTACTCCAGGTGGAAGCAATATGGTCTGCAAAAATCAAAATGGAAATACACGAGAACACAATATAACTGATAATCTTTGAATCCAACAGGGTAATCGTGTCTTTGTGTATCTTGTTCTTTCCAGTACTGAAAACCTGAGGTCGCCAAAAAAAATTAGATTAGGCGAATTATTGAATTGCTGAAAATTTTATATGATCAATATACGACTGCTTACAATAGAGAACGCAGCTCGCTAAAAAATGTTGCATTACTGCAGGTCGTGGAACCGACAAAGTCCATCTACAAAAGGCCGTGGAGGTGAGCAGGTAGCAAGCGATCAAAAGATCCGACGCCCCATCTGAACTTGTCGAGCGTAGTACTTCCGGTAGACCTTGTGCACGGATGCGACGATGTGGATGGCCTGGATGGAGATGTGGAGGCTGGACCTCCGCCGCCTCCATCTGTAGGACGGTGTCGGAAACCACGTAGGCCTTGTTTACTCCAAGAATTTTTTAGGAGATGGGAAGAGTGGGGATGAGAAGGGATTTGGTGAACACTCAATCCCCACAAATCCCCACAAATACTCTTCTCCGACAATACACTAGCATGGACTAGAGTTTTTGTGTTAGGCAAAAATGAGATGGTTGGTAGGGGATATTTGGGGATTATCCCCTCCCATCCCTAAAATACACTATAAGTAAACAGACTAGTGGGTATTTTCTGGGATCCGGGATAATCCCCTCCCATCCCCTAAAATACACTAGAGGTAAACAAGGCCGTAATGATCTATGAAGTCGCGTTTGCCCGTGACGGAGTCGACGCAAAGGCTGGTGTGGGGCATCTCCTGGACGGCGCCCTCCATGAGTGCAAGCTTGCAGCCACGCTGATGCATGGCGAGCGGTAGAGGTCTCACGCTGGGGGACTCGAGCAGGACCTCGTCAAAGTGCCGGCGCGCCGATGCACGAGACGGCGAGCGATAGAGGTCTCGCTCTGGGGGGGAGGGGGGGGGGGGGGGGGGGCTCGAGCAGGACCTCGTCCAAGCGCTGAGAGGCGCCACGCGCAGCGCCGTAACATGGCGCGTCGGAGCTGACCAAGAGCTCTGCCTAGATTAACTCCGCCGGCATCGGACCCCGCCGCCGATTGATGCAAGCGGCAGAAAGATCGGAACAGGGAAATTTCTGAGCCATGGTGAGGAGCGAAAAAAGGCTGCACGTGGCAAACATATATAGGAAAAAAAAACAAGTAACGTAGGGGGCAAGGAAGTAGGAAACGCAGGCACCAAGCTTCACATGGAAAAGAAGAGATAAACATCCCAGTCGTACAAGCCAAAAGTACAAACTTGAGAGCTAAGTTTGTCCATAAAAATCAAGGTGCATGCACATGCATTTTGTTAAAGAGAATAAAAAGATCAAAGGCTGTACGTGGCAAACATATATAGGAAAAAAAACAAGTAACGTAGGGGGCAAGGAAGTAGGAAACGCAGGCACCAAGCTTGACATGGAAAAGAAGAGATAAACATCCCAGTCGTACAAGCCAAAAGTACAAACTTGAGAGCTAAGTTTGTCCATAAAAATCAAGGTGCATGCACATGCATTTTGTTAAAGAGAATAAAAAAGATCAAAGGCTGTACGTGGCAAACATATATAGGAAACAAAACAAGTAACGTAGGGGGCAAGGAAGTAGGAAACGCAGGCACCAAGCTTCACATGGAAAAGAAGAGATAAACATCCCAGTCGTACAAGCCAAAAGTACAAACTTGAGAGCTAAGTTTGTCCATAAAAATCAAGGTGCATGCACATGCATTTTGTTAAAGAGAATAAAAAAGATCACCGGGAAGGCACCTATGACCTGCTGTGAAGAAAAACAAATTGCCGACGTCGTAGACTCGTAGACACAATAAACAGGAAAAATAAATAAAGGAATGAGCGCTATACTGCTGGAACACAAAAGGAATCAGCAAAGGATAAGAACCGGAAATAGAGTCCAAGCTTCATATAGAGAGAAAAAAAACCAGCCGTATGAACAAGAGAAGGAAACGTAAGGACCAAGCTTATACCAAGAAAAGACAAGAAGAAGAAGCTTAGCAAAGGATGAGAATAGGGAAGTAAGGTCCAATCTTCATGGAGAGAAAACAATAACCCTGGCCGTATAAACCAGTGCATGCACTGTAATAAAATATATGCAAAAACCACGTGGCCAACCCACGATAAAACAAAAGGTGCATGCTAGCAAAATTATAGTAAAAATTATAAAATATAACAAAAGGAGGAGGAAGTCAAAAAGCTGAAAAATTATACTCTAACCAGTAGAAGAAATATCCAGTCAGAACAAAACTAAACATAAGGAGAAAAAATGAAACAGCCTGACGAAATGAGATCAACAAGAAATAAAAGGAGGAAGAAGTCCAAACAACAGGAAAACTATACTCTAAACCAGTAGAAAAAAGGCATGCAACACCAACGTGCATAGTGTCAAGAAACAACAGGTTGAAACAAGAAAAAATTGGAGAAATTTAGAAATCTTAAATTTTAGAAATGACCAATGAAAAACAAATGTGCACATAAAAAAATTGAAGCCAGAGTAAGAAAACACTATCCTCTCTTCAAGCCTATATCGACGACGCAACTTTAGACAAATTAATCAGCAACTACAAAAAGTGAAGCCAATCAAAAGTTCAAACAACCACAACAAAAAACATAGACTACAGGCCAGTTCGACAGGCAAGAACACACAACAAAGGAGCAGGCCGGAACACCCGCGCTACCATGGCAGGAAAATCTACCACTGGGCTGTCGAAACATGCCGCCGGGGCTGATGCGGCAAGAAAATATGGTGCCGACACTATCGCAGAAGGAAAACCTGCTGCTGACGCTGCCACGGTAAAAAAGAATCCCACCGTTATCACCGATTAAATTTTCATTGAAGAACCAGAATCAAGCGCAGGCCACAGCCATCAGACCCGAGGAAGAAACATCTGTACATAAAAAATAATCGCGTAGTACTATAGGTAATAGAGAAAATCAGCAAAAAGAACACGCACACACAAACCTTGCTCCATAACAGGCCAAGACGGATCTCTAAACACCTGTGATCAGTATGAGCATCAAGAAGAATAAATGGAGAAATCCGGTCAACCATCATGGTGAAAGAAAAAATTGAGAAGGCAAAAATATATAAACGGAAAGAGGAAACGTAGGGGCCAAACTTCCGGAAGAAAAGACAAATATATTAACGAGAAGATGAAACGTAGACGCCAAGCTTTCTATATAAACAAAAAACAAGCCAGCCATATAGAAGGGAAAATCTAATTGTAAGGCGCCTTCTGTGTGGCATAACTGTAAGCACCCCACGAGCCGTTGGATCGCGTATGGGCGGACGAGATTCGGTCAACCAGAAGTTGCATGCATGCACGTCCTTTTGCTCGTTTCCTTGTCATCAGACCGGCCGCACGTCCATTTGCATGCATGCACAAAAAATCAAAAAAGCTGATGTCATCCCGCATTAAATGCGAAACTAAAAAATTCAAAAAGTTTTGTACCCCAAACCGTTTATCCGATTTAGAATCCGTTTTCACCGTTGGACTAGTCGTGACGAGATCTTCAAAACTAGATCCCATGTCGATATGTTCCGACAACTTTTTTTTTGCCTGAAAGTTACCACCCTCGTAACATAAAAGTTACCAAGTCTTGAATACTTAATTTACCCACCATATTAGCAATTAGTTTTCAGTTTGACAAAATCATTGTAGTTACCATACTCTCTCGGTAATAGTTACCACCAATACTGATGGAGTTACCACCCGGTATTGAAAAAGTTATCTATTTGTTTTCATGTGTAGTTATCCACTACAAAATTGTTATAGTTATCCTACTCTCTCGATAATAGTTATCACCCAGTACTAGTAAAGTTACCTCGTGTGTTTTCATGTGTAGTTATCCACCCTACTCTCTCGATAATAGTTATCACCTAGTACTAGTAAAGTTACCCCGTGTGTTTTCATGTATAGTTATTCACCCTACTCTCTCGGTAATAGTTACCACCAATACTGATGGACTTATCCACTCAGTACTGATAAAGTTACTCATGTATTTTTATGATGAAGTTATCCAACATGAAATCAATGTAGTTACCGTACTCTCTCGGTAATAGTTACCCACCCAATACTCATCAAGTTACCCACTCAGTATTTATTTAGTTATCCATGTGTTCATGATGTAGTTATCCACCACGAAATCGATGTAGTTACCATGTCCTCTAAATAATAGTTACGAATATAATGCCCATCTTTTTTATGTGTAGTTTCACTATGAAATCGACAATTGTCATCCTAATACTTATACACGATAAATTTACCATCTCAAAGTGACGTGGTAACTTTAAATCTCGTAAAAATCTAAAAGAACAACAAAAAATGGTTTTATTTCGACCCGAAAACTAATCACTAATATGGTCGGTAACTTACGTATTCAAGCCTGGTTAACTTATATGTTACATGGGTGGTAAGTTTTGGGCAACAAAAAAAAGTCGTCGGAACATATCGACATGGGATCTAGTTTCGAAGATCTCGTCGCGACTAGTCCAACGGTGCAAACGGATCATAAATCGGACAAACGGTTTGAGCTACAAAATATTTTGAATTTTCGAATTTCGCAATTAATACGCGATGACGTCAGCAGTTTCGGTTTTTAGTGCATGCATACAATGTTTGTTTCTCACCACACACGTTAGCTTTTTTTTGCATGCATGCATGTGAGACGAGACCTTGCTAGTTGCGTACGCATTGGCTAAATATAAGGCACCTGCTGTATAGTGGTTCCCTAAAACAAAACAAGAAACGTGGGGTCAAGCTTGGCAAAAGAAGATAAGAAAAATAAAAAAGATGGTGCATGCACCATAATAAAATAAAGAAAAACACCGGAAGACGAACTCATGACCGGCTACAAAAAGAAAGAGAAAATAAGGAAACCACCGGAAGACCAACCATGACCGGCTAGAAAAGAAAGAAAAAAAATGATAGTCTATCCGATCAGAACAAATAGACATGAGGAGATAGAAAGACTAACCGGCTGACCAAACCAAAAGGGGAAAAAAAGGAAAGAAGAAGAAGGCAAACACCACGGTCCAAAAAGGCTCTAACCAATCAGAGGAAGCCACGCTACACCAATGTGCACACGTGTCAAGCAAAGAGAGGCTGAATATAGGCAAAAAATGGAAATAATTGGAATCCTTCCTCCCTTATTACAGTAGTGTAAGTGTAGGACGTGTCTAGCGGGCGCCTGAGCGCCCGGACGTTGTTTCTGTCGCTCAGCATTAAATGGCGAGTCGCTGTCGCCACATTGGCCCACAATGGCGACAGGTCCATGTGTGTGGGCGTTCGATCCGGCTAACCAGCGCACCTTGTGTTCCCGTGGGCGTTTGTACACGCTGGCCGGCCATGCGCCGGGGCCGGTGGCCACAACGATCGGTCTTGCTTGCAGAGACCTCACGCGCGAGCTTTGCTGCTAACGATGCATGTGCATGGACACTCAAAAAAGTCCGAATATCATATCAATGTTACTGCTGATACGGTCTTACTTGAGCTAGCTTTGGGAGCAACTTTGGAGTTTGTTGACGCAATTTCATAATAACGATAAGCAACTACAAAACAATGAAAACCAATTCTGATAAGCAACTACAAAACAATGAAAACCAATTTTGACACAACGACAAGCAACTTTGTTGTTCGATGAGACAACTTCACAATAACGGTAATCAACTTCACAACAATTTAAAGCAACTTTGATATTACAAAAGCAACTTTGGTGTTCGATTAGACAACTTCACAACAGCGGTAAGCACCTCTATAAAAATCAAAACCAATTTTGATACAACGACAAACAACTTTTGTGTTCGATGGGACAACTTCAAAACAACATTAAGCAACTCCATAACAAATAAATGTAAAAAAAACTCCATAACAAATAAAAGCAACTTTGATACGACGAGGAGCAACTTTGTTGCTCGATGAGACAACTTCACACTGGGGGGAGCAACTCCACAACAATCAAAAGCAACTTCGATAGGATGAGAAGCAACTTTGGTGTTCGACTAGCCAACTTCACAACATTGGTAAGCATCTGCACAACAATCATCAAAACCAATTTTGATACAATGAGAAGCAACATCAATAGGCCACTTCAAAGCAACGACAAGCAACTCCAAAAGTTGCTCTGTAGGGCACCATAGTTGCTTCGTCACACACCAAAGTTGCTCTGTCGGGCACCATAGGTGCTTCGTCAGACAGCAGAGTTGCTCTGTCGGGCACCATAGTTGCTTCGTCACACAACAGAGTTGCTCTGTCGGGCACCATAGTTGTTTTGTCACACACCAAAGTTGCTCCATCGGGTACAATAGTTGCTTCGTCACACACCAAAGTTGCTCTCTAGGGCACAATAGCTAGGGTTTGCCGAGGTGCTTGCAAGGATGAAAAGATTGAGGCGGCGTAGTTCACCGACAATGGGGAGTCCATAATTGAGCAACTACTTTAGGATGTTAGGCGACAACAGTGGTATACTTGAGCAAGTACTATGTGTTAGCTAGGCAAAAATCCGACAATAAAAACTACTCTACGGAAAACGTGTTAGGCCCAATCAAGATCAGTCCCTCTTTTCCCTCTCTCTCTCTTGTTCTCACGTCCAGCCCAACTAAGACCCATTTGCATGCTGGCCCAAGTCAACCGTCTGGTCTTCTCCAGAAAAACAGCCGAACGATTGCTGCTGTAAAAAAAGCCGAACTGCAGCCCTTCCATGGTCGTCTTCCTCAGCAAGATCGCTGCCGTCTGAAAAAAATTGAGCATGAAGCCATGAAGGGGGAGGGCCGCTGCCGGACTCCTCTCCCTCTGATGTTCACCGGTGCGCCCATGCCGGCCTCCTCTCCGCAGTTCCCCATCAGCGAGTCGTCGTTCCGGCCCCCAATTTGACCTCGATGTCGACGAGAGGAGAGACCCCAAGAACCACATCGATGACGGCGAGGTACACCTTCCTCCTCCTCCAGAAGGAGATCTCTGCCCCTTGCAGCAGCCGCGAAGCTGGCGCCGTGTCGGGAAACTGCTCCTCGCCAACAGCATGGTCATCGTGGTCCGGCGCCAGCGGCAAGTTGGTCCCGGACGGCGCGACAGCAGCAGCTTCGAGCTCTTTGTACAACGGCGGTGCGGGGTCCTGGCTCCGGCTGCTGCGGGAGAGCATGTGTGAGACTTCCGCAAGGGGTCTCGGTGGCGCGGTGAATGGCTGGCCTGGGCTGGTGTGTGGGCGCTGGCGCGGCGCGATTTGCGGAGAACGAGCAGGGAAGACGGATGACTTTGTCGCCTAGCGTGAGCGTTCAACTCGTCCAAATAGCGCAGCTGCGCTAATAAGCAATTACCGTAAGTGTATGTCTGCTGTATACCGTTGTCTAGGTGAATACTGCATCTCTCTCTCTCGGTTGGTTGATTGTGGCATAGAGCCATAGAGTAGAGTTTTTCTGCTTTCTACTTTTGACGCCATCTTGATTAGAGTATGGCTCGGGTCGACGCACGCACGGTTCAGGTTCATATTGGATTGGGAGTGGGACTCCCAATTCACAACCGACTATTCTAAAACCGACTTGCCACAGCCTCCATATATATCAGGCCGGAGTCGATCCCGATTAATCTCTGATATCTGCCTTGCCCATCGGTAGTAATCATGGAGGCGCAGAAGTCTGGCATGGCCGATCTCGCCGCCCGCCTGACCAAACGACTGGCAGACGCGAACAGCAGCAACAATCTGGTCTTCTCGCCGCTCTCCATCTACGCCGTCCTCGCGCTCCTGGCTGCCGGCGCCGGCGGCGACACCTTGGAGGAGGTCCTCCGTGTTCTAGGCGCGCGGTCGCGCCGCCAGCTAGAGGACTCCGTGACGCATCTTCTGGACGGCCCCCTCAGAGACACATCGGAGTCTGGCGGGCCGAGCGTGGCGTTCGCGTATGGCGTGTGGAGTGATCTGACGCGGCCGATGAAGCCCGCCTACCGCGACGCCGTCGTCGGCACGTACAAGGCCGAGGCTGGCGTCGTCGACTTCCTGAACGACCCAGACCAGGCAAAGGGGAAGATCAATGCGTGGGCCGCGAAAGCCACGAGGAACCTCATCACGTCCGCCGTTCCTCCGGGGCCTCTCGACCCGGACACCAATCTCGTGCTGGCAAACGCCATCTACTTCAGGGGCAAATGGGACCTTCCGTTCTACGAGAGCCAGACCATGAACAAACCCTTCTACCGGCTCGACGGCACCGCCGTCGACGTCCCGTTCATGACCAACTACTCCAGACACTACATCGCTGAGCACGACGGGTTCAAGGTATTGAAGCTACGGTACAAGAGCTCTCCCTACACCCGGTCCAACCACTGCATGTGCATCTTCCTCCCGGACGCGCGCGATGGCCTAGGTGGCCTGCTGGACAAGGTCACGTCGACCCCAGGCTTCCTGCGCGAGCACCTGCCGAACAGTCCGATAAAGGTCGGCCGCTTCAGGGTGCCCAAGTTCGAGCTCTCCTTCGAGAGCAGCGTCACCGCCGTCCTCAAAGATCTGGGCCTCCGGCTACCTTTCACTCCAGAGGCCGACCTCTCTGAGATGCTGGAGGACGATGGCTCCAACTTGCCGCTCCTCGTGCAAGATGTCTTCCAGAAGGCAGTCATCGAGGTGAACGAGGAAGGAACCAAAGCTGCCGCTGTGACCACGGCATTCTGTGCTTATAGTCCATCCTGTCCAGATCTTTCGCGGAGAGTGGATTTCGTCGCCGACCACCCGTTTGCCTACTTCATAGTCGAGGAGGGGTCAGATGGAGTCATCTTTGCCGGACATGTTGTCGACCCTAGCAACGGTACCGGGGCGGTGGTGTCGTCCCCTGCCCCGTTCCAGGAGTACACCACAACAAAAAGGAAATTTGACGAGGACACCGAATATGTGAACGGCAGATTCAAAAATGCATATGATGCAACACACTCTTCGTACAGTCCAGTATCGCCGGTATATAATCCAGTATCGCAGGTATATCAATATCTTCAATCAGTATACAAGCCGACATCCCCGGCATATAGTCCAGTATCGCCGGTATACAGGCCGACATCCCCGGCATACAGTCCAGTATCGCCGGTATATAGGCCGACTGTTCCCTTTGAGTCAAACAGGGTCAGTCCAGCAGTATACTGTCCAAGACCACTCACAGAACTCACCGATGAGCTCGGTTCATATCAGCCGAAAGAGGTGGAGGAAATGAGCAGCGGCGCCCTGCCCAAGGCCACGGATGCACAACCAGCAGGGACGGGAGAAGATGAGTTGCTCATAGAGAAAAGAGAGTAAATATTTTGAAAATTAGCCTACATATATATGAAGCACGCGATCAACTAGGATTAATCGCCCTATAGATTCTTGGTTACATACCTTCAGCAGTTGCATTTGCATGCTTGCAGTACCAGTACTTGTTGTTAGAACTTATATTATGTAAACATACGTACTAGGTACGGTATAGTATACCGACCTAGATACGCCTTCTGTAAGCCACGGTAGAGGCCTCTTTCTACCCTATAGTAACACGCATCCCGAGCCTCGGAGAGGTATCGGTTCCGCTACGTAACTTTGACATGGTATCAGAGCACACGATCCACAAAACCTAGCCGCCGCCGCCATAAGCCCCTCCCACGATCCTCTCGATCGGAAAACCAAAACCCTCTAAACGATCCTCTCGATCGGAAAGCCTACAAATCCCTCCTACGATCTCTTTGATCGGAAAACCCTACACCCCTCACGATCTACGATCGGAAAACCTCCCTGACAGCTTCATGGCGTCCTCCTCGTCGGCCACGCCCTTGACTGCTTCCTTGGGGAACCCTCCCTCGCAAAAATTGACTCGGTCGAACTATCTGTTCTGGAAGACCCTAGTCTCTCCCACCCTCCGTGCTTCTCAGGTCCAAGGTCTGCTTGATGGGACCGAGAAGGCGCCGACGAAACTTGTGGAGGTAGAAGATGAGGAAAAGAAGAAAATCATGGTTCCCAACCCTGCATATGATCTATGGGTTCTGCGGGACGCCACGGTGTTGAGCTGGATCATCAATTCCCTCTCACCGGAAATCCTTGCCCATGTCGTCGGTGTGGAATCGACGGCCGGTGTTTGGGCTATTATCACCAACATGTTCAGTGCTGGCTCTCGTGCGAGGATCAATCAGCTGCGAGGAGAGCTCAATAGCACGAAGAAGAATGATCTCACCGCGTCTGTCTACTTTGCGAAGATGAAGGGCTTTGCTTCGGAGCTTGCGGCTGTGGGCAAGCCAGTAGATGAGGATGAGATGATTGGATACATAACAAATGGTCTCGATGGAGGCTACAACGACGTGGTGGCTGCTGTCAACAACAACAGCGCTATCACGCTTGATGACCTGTATGCGCAGATTTGCGCTCATGATACTCGCCAAACCATGCTTGAGGCGACAGGACAGATGTCTTCCTTTGTGTCCTCGGCCAACGAAGCTGCTCGAGGTGGATACGATCGTGGGCGCGATAGCCGTCCGCGTGGTGACCGTGGACACTCCAATGAACGCGGTGAATGGTGATCGCGGTGACCGCCGTGACCGCAGCCGTGGTTATGACTCTGAACGGCACCAAGATCGACGTGATGATCCAAGGTATGATGATCGTCGCTGGGATGCCGATCGCACTGATCGCCGTCCTCGCCAAGATGACCGCCGTGATCGTGGTCGCAAAGACAGTGGCAGGAAGGATGACCGCCGTGGCCGCAAAGGTCATGGATGTGCCCCCACCCCATACGTTAATGTCACTTGTCAGATCTGCAAAATACATGGACATCCTGCCTCGGACTGCTGGTGGCGTTTCAAGGATGACTCCAAGGGGTCCGATGATGAGTCTGATGATGACAGAGAGGAAAAAGCATCCAATATCGCTGCTGCCTACGGAGTGGACACAAACTGGTATCCAGATTCTGGAGCTACAGACCACATCACCGGTGAGCTGAACAAGCTTACAACACATGACATGTACAAGGGGTGTGATCACGTCCACACGGCAAACGGCAAGGGTATGTGCATAAGTCATATTGGTCACTCAATGTTGCATACTCCCCATAGTAGTCTACATCTAAATAACATCCTTCATGTTCCAAGTGCATCTAAAAATCTCATATCAGTGCATAAGCTTACATTAGATAATGATGTTTTTCTTGAGTTTCACCCATACTTCTTTTTCATCAAGGATCAGGCCACTCGAAGAATTCTGTTTAAAGGACTGTGTCATGGTGGTCTCTACCCGCTAGTGCCGTTGTCTACCGGGTCATCCAAGCAAGCCTTCGTTACAATAAAGCTGTCGTCTTCCACATGGCATCGTCGCTTAGACATCCTTCTTCGTTTGTAGTGCAGCAAATTCTTAGGAAACATCAAATTTCGTATACTCCTGAAATAAATCCTTATGTTTGTGATTCATGTCAATTAGCTAAGAGTCATCAGTTGCCATATCCTGTATCTACTAGTGTTTCCACTGTTCCTTTAGAACAAATATTCTCTGATGTTTGGGTCCTGCACCGGCCTCTGTTGGAAAACACTTGTACTATGTAAGCTTCATCGATGATTTCAGTAAATTTACATGGATATACTTGCTTAAGAACCGTTCTGAAGTTTATCAAGTCTTCTTAAATTTCCAAGCCTTGGTTGAGAGAAAATTTCAGAAGAAAATAATCACTATGCAAACTGATTGGGGTGGTGAGTATGAAAAACTCCATACTTTCTTTCAGAAAATTGGCATTACTCATCATGTTTCATGCCCTCATGCTCACCAACAGAATGGTTCTGCTGAACGCAAACATCGTCATATTGTCGAAGTTGGCCTTGCATTACTTGCACATGCTGTCGTGTCTCGATGCACGGACACCGGGAGTATAGGATACCCCCTTTTAGGTTGGCACAGGGCGCGAAGGAGGCTGAGAATCGTCTTCTCGGGCGGAGTCTAGGTCAACTCTCCTCTTCACGATCAAACCATGCAACCAAAGGGACACAAGGAGCTACCCAGGTTCAGGCCGCCCGGAGGCTAAAAGCCCTATTCCTGCATGTCTGGATTGATGAGTTCTTCATAGTGTGGCTTACAATGGAGCCTCCCGGATGGGGTACCCGAAGGGTTTTGGCCCGAGGTAGAAGAAGGACAGATCCTGACCCGGAGGAGATCACCTTCCCCTCTACCTTCGCAGCCCTAGTCTAGTCTTGCTCTGGTTGGACTTGTTCCTCGGTTCGACCTTTCTCGGTTCGACCTTCCGTTTCGACCTCCCTCTCCTCCGTGCCTTGGTCCTCCTTTTATAGGCTAAGGGGTTGCCACAGGGTCACGTGAGGGGCACGAGGGACCTTCGGCGTGAAGGACCCTCCTCTCTAGTTTAGGGGGAGACGTGGCCTCTCCTCAGCCTAGCGTCTCCTTTGGGTTAGGTGGGAGCGTCCGCCTTGGGGTGGACAGGGGCTGACACCACCACGGGCTGTGCTTCCTGCCCGCGCTACTTCGCCTTGCTTCCCAAGTCTTCTGAGATCTCCAGCGTGAGGTGGAGAGCTTATCCACAGTGATGTGGGGAAGTACCCGAGAGGGAGCCGGCCTCCTGCCGGGAACTCGGGCTCTCGGGTCCTTCCTTGCCTTCTTGCTTGGTTCGGGGACCCGGCAGGCCCCCAGGACCGGAGCCCTTTGTCGACGTAGGCCTTGCTTGCCTGACGGTGAACCCGCCAGCTTGACTTGAGTCTTGGTCTTGTCCATCTTCATCTTGGGCCCACATGGGGTGGACCCACTTTGGCAGCACTAGGGGAACCCCGTGTTCCACTGCTGCGACAGTAGCCCCCGGGCATGGTCCCGGCGGCTCTTGCTCCAGCTGCCGGGGCTATGGCCTAAAGATAGGTCAAAGTGGGTCCCCGGCACCTGGTCTTCCTTGCTCTGCTCCGTTGGGGACCCGCCGAGGCGAGGTAGAGACGAGCCCCCGAGTCCTTTGACTGAATCGCGGCGAACGTTGCGATTCGTGGACTCCGTGCTTATCTTGGAATCCAACGGGCGAAACGCGCAGAAATCGGCACGCCCCCTCGATCCCCACGTCCGTCGGAGTAATGAGGCCGCGACGCGACGTGTGGGATGCCTTATAAGCCACGACTGGCTTCCACTGTAGCCGTTACCTCTCCAGATTCGCCGAAATCCCCAAATCGCCGCCTCCGCCTTCGTCCTCCTGACTCTGCTCCGCTACCTCCTCCTGCTGCCATTGCACCAACTTCCCTTCTGCTCCATGGCTCGACTGAAGGCCCTCGCCCGGAGGAAGAAGAGCACGGGGGCCTCGCCCATCGAGAAGCCGCTGTCCCCAAAAACCAAGAGATCGCGGCGGAGATCGGCGCGCAACGCCAAGCGGGCTGAACTCAAGAAACAGACGGCCTTGTTCCCCAGCTGCTTCGCCGGCGATGCGGAGATGATGCGGAAGGCGGGGCACTTCGGGGTGATGGAGTCTGTCGGCGCCGATGGTGTCCCAGCCAGGAAAGCGTCGGAGATCTTCCGCCGTCGGCGACCAGGACACCCACAGATCCCCATTTTTGACAGCTTCATACTGATGGGGCTTGTCCCCCTTTCTCTGATTTCTTCATGGAGATCTTGCGCGCGTACAAGCTGAAGCTCTTGCATCTGACGCCAGGCGCAATTCTCGACTTGTCGGTCTTCGCTTACGCCTGCGAGGCGTTCGTCGGGGTGATGCCGTCCGTGGCGCTGTTCCGCCACTTCTTCTACCCTCGCATTGGGGGCAAAGGCTGGATGGGAGGCAGTGTCACGTTCTGCTTCCGTCCGAAGATCAAGTGGGCCTACCCCCTTATGGAGACCAAATCCAAATGGGATGAGTGGAGGGATCACTGGTTCCTGGTCGGGGTGCCGGAAGCCGATGTTCAACTTGAGGAGCCGATGGAGCGCCCAGTGGATCTGGACACTTGGAGAAGCGTCAGCTTGCAGGATGAACAATTCTCGGCGGTCGTGGCGCGGTTCGGACTTCTTCGCGAGAAAGGAGTTTCCGGGGCCGCCATCGTTGCCCATTTCCTCCGCAACCGCCTTGCGCCGCTGCAGAAGCGCCCACACCCGGCCTGGAACTTCCAGGGCCCCAGGGATCCATCTCGCCTGAGGTGTCCCGATATGGAAGAAATCCTTGTCCGGGATAACGTGAGAGGGACCTTCACTCCGGGGGTCAAGTACCAGCTGCCCAAAGGATTTCTGCCTCTGTGTGACGACCCGGAGAAGGACAAGATTCTGGCGCAGATGCCGGTCTGCAACGCCTTTGGTATTGTAGGCCGGGCTGACCACGGGCCCAAACCTCCTGCGGTGAAGACCCGCAGGCCAAGGCACCTTCCAGCCCGAAGAAGGAGAACTCTGGGAGTCCAACGACGAGAGCGAGGAGGAATCCGAAGAGGAATTCTCCGGCTCTGATGATGACGAAGGTGGCGACGGGCACGAGACCGACGCCTCCAAAGAGATGGAGTTGCTGGCGACGACCCGGTTGCCAGCGATGACGACGATGAAGATGACGACGACGATGACGTGATGACGACGAGGAGGAGAAGGCTGCTCCGCCCCCGCATTCTGCCCGCGGGGTCGATGCTGCCCCAGACCCGAGTGCCGCAGCCGTTCCCCGCCAGTTGTGGTGGTGGGGAATGATGACGACCATGTGGATGAGGAAGCGAGCGCCGCAGACTTCGTCCGAGCCCCCCGCCAAAGAGCTTCCACCTGCCGCCTGTCGCCCGTGATGGAGCCGCCTGCTGCCTTGGGAGAGCCGCCGGCGAGCCCCCAAGCTTCTTCCGCTGCGTCGGTGATGTTCCCCTCAATGGGCAACAAACGCACCCGGGAGTAAGCCTCTTCTTCGCTTCTTCCTTATGTTTTGCATTTCCCGCCTTCCCCAAGGAAAATGACCGAATGTTGGTGCAGGGGTACTCCTTCCTTGGGTACTGGCAAGAGGCGGCGTGACACGGCGGAGGATGACACCGCCACTAGCTTCGGAGCCGGTGGAGGGGGATGCTTCCTCCTCCCATAGCAGAACTTGAAGGCCGTCGGGGAGCGGAGTGGGGAGCGTGACGGCGACCTCCCTAGCTCACCCGGGAAAGACGCTCGACGTCCCGACGCCCGAGCAAGCAGGTAACCCAGAGCTTGCGGGTAACATCACTTTTTGACGCACCAATGCTTTTTCTGACATCCTTTCGCTTTTAGATGCTTCAGTGGCCAATGTTTTCTCACCCGGTGGCCCTCTCGGTGGAGCTAGTCAGGAGAAACCACCTTCCCTCTCGCCTTCAGAGGGTCAAGAGGTGACCAAGGGCGTCCCGAGTTCGCGGGCTGCGGGGACGCAGACCGCGAACCCTGTTCCGGGTCCAAGCCCTGACTTGATGGAAAGCTCCTTGATGACTGGGACAGTGTTAACAACTTTTGCCGCCTTTTCCACTGACTCCGGCGCCAGTGAGGAGATGGCGGCGCTGATGAAGATCAAAGAGAGCCTGGCTGCCAACCGCACGAAAAGTGTGCCTGCCCCGGGAGGTCCCCCGGCAGCTACTCCAGGGTTCACCATTAGTGGTGACAACGCGATGGATGCCATCCTCCGCGGGATAGCTCAACTGGACAAAGATCTGTGCGACCGTGAGGCCGCCGTCGTGGGGACCATCGAGAGCGTCGAGGACCTGATCCAGAAGGGGATGGACAAGCTGAACCGCTTGGCAACCCAGATCACCATCTTGCACCAGTCTCTTGAGAAGAAAGATGCAGACCGGAAGGCCGAAAGTGCGCGCAAGGGCAGGCCATCTTGGCGAAAGAGCAGCAGCTGGCGTCCCGGGAGGCAGAGCTGGCTGAGAAGGAGAAGACCTTGGAACTTCAGAAGCACCAGCAGGAGCTGCAGACTGAGAAGCGCCTAAGGAGGCAGAACCGCCACCGTGAAGAGCTCGAGGCCAGGGATAAGGACATCCAACTCTGGAAATCCAAGGAGAAAGAGGCCGTCCAAACCATCGAAGATATCAAGAACGTCCTCCACCAGGAGCAGGAGTCCGCCCAAGCTTTGCAGCAGCAGGCCAAGAGTGACGGCCAGAAGATGTCAGAGCTGAAGGAGTCCTTGGAGGCGCAGTGCAAAGAGCTCGCAGCACTGAGAGAAGGCAATCAAAAGCTGATCCAGGCCAACTCCCAGGCATCCACTGAGCTGTCTGAGCTTCGCCGTCTTAACCAGGAAGGTTTCGCTGAGGTTGAGGCTGCTTGCGAGTTGGCGACGACGCGAGTGAGGCGGCTGAATCTGCCCACCGAAGCTCCGGTGCTGGAACCACAGCGCAGAGTCTGCCCCTCGTCGCGAGATTCATCAGGAAGTGGCTGCTGATCTCCGGTCTTTCAAGAACAAGATGGTCACCCAGCTTGTGAATGACAAGCATGAGACAAGCAAGGCGACGGCGGCCTTGGTGATGGCGTCCTTCAGGGAGGCCAATCCTGGCGTTGCCTTGCCAGATTTCTCGACCTCGTCTCCTTCCAGGGCTTCTCTCCACGCGGTGTCGGCTCCCGCGACTGCACTTGCCATGAGGAAGTTTCCGCCTCTCTAGTTATCCTGCACCATGTTCGGGCACTTCGTGCCCCAAATAAACTTTGCGTCAGATCTCGTGTACCAGCTTATTAAAACTTGCTTGTAATAGGCTAGAACTTGCTATGCTACTCTAGTTCACGGGTTACTTTTACTTGTCTTTAGCATGTCTTTACTTTTCTCCACGTCCTTGAGGGACCTTCTGGGATGTAAGCTTACCCGCGAGGCCCTGACTGGTCAGGCATGCGCTCGCGAGCCCTACCGATTCCCAAAAAGCCGCTCACTCTGTTGGCACGCACGTCCCCGGGGTGTATCAGGTCTGTGCACCGCTTTTTACCCCCGGGAGAGTCGATACCCCATGAGTGCTCGCACGACGGTCGAGCCTTGCCTTTCTAGTTCCGCACATGTTTTGTTACCGAGAAGTAGATAGCACGTACGACAGAAACAGGTTTGAGGGTAACTTATCTTTTATTCATCATGGAAGTTCTTGAACGACAACGGGCCACTTCAGGGTACATCTTGCGGCAACACGGTTCTTTCGGGTACACAGCACGACTTGCTTCAACGACTCTTGCGGGGTGGAAGGTTAGCAGCTTCTTCCATCATGGCACATCGGTCAGCTATGTCCCACAAGTCCTCCAGGGTGTCCACAACGCGGATACTCATCTTTTCGCGCATCTTGGGGTTGCGGA
This sequence comes from Poa pratensis, assembly GCA_947311845.1. Taxonomy (NCBI): domain Eukaryota; kingdom Viridiplantae; phylum Streptophyta; class Magnoliopsida; order Poales; family Poaceae; genus Poa; species Poa pratensis. The sequence continues at coordinate 20,225,370 of CAMZMU010000010.1, forward strand.
CGTTGACGTGGAAGGCGGCGATGACGGAAGCCTCGCAGAGGTACTTCGGGGTAATGCGGTCGACGACGCCCCGGAACCTCCAGATGTAGTGGCAGCGTCTCCTCAGCTTCTTGCTCTAAGTGATAGAGGTCGGAGACGGTTGCCGGGTACGGCGTGCAGCAGGTCTTGAGGTGCTGGCTGGCCTGGCCTTCCATGTCCTCCCGTGAGCGACGCCTGGGGTTGGAGCTCTGGCCAGCACCTTCTTCAGGAAGTTCCATGGGCCGTTTGCCATGGGGGTCCTCAGGCTGTTCCTCTGCTGGAAGTAGTGGCTCGGGGACGGCAGCGCCGAGGTCGATGGTCGGGGCAGGACTCGTGGGAGCGTGGCATTGGAGAGCGTAGTCCAGCAGGTTTTCCAAGCTGTTGATCCATGCCTTCGCACGGGATCATTCTTGCACTGATCTGGGGGGAAGAGAGAAGCGCCCGGGCCACGCCCAGAGCTTCCTCTAGCCCCCAGCCCTTCCGCGATGCCGGCACGCTTGCTCTCCAAGGACCTCCCGAGTTCCCGACATGACTCTTGCTTGTGACTGAGGCAGCTGCTCGCCTTGCCCCGAGGAGACGGCGGTTCCTGGAGCGGATCCGGTCACAGATGAGGAGCTAGAAGCAGTTCTTGACGATCTTGTGTAGATCGCGAGCCAGAAGAAGAACTTGACGACGAGCTTGTTTCCGAAGAAGAGGAGCCTGACGCAGACTCCGAGGTTGTCGACGATGAGCTTGCCGTCGCGGCGTAGACGAATCCAGCGCTTGCGCCCCCTACCTGGCGCGCCAGATGTCGTGTCTCGATGCACGGACACCGGGAGTATAGGATACCCCTTTTAGGTTCGGCACGGGGCGCGAAGGAGGCTGAGAATCGTCTTCTCGGGCGAGTCTAGATCAAGCTCTCCTCTCCACGATCAAAGCATGCAACCAAAGGGACACAAGGAGCTACCCAGGTTCAGGCCGCCCGGAGGCTAAAAGCCCTACTCCTGCATGTCTGGATTGATGGTTCTTCATAGTGTGGCTTACAATGGAGCCTCCCGGATGGGGTACCCGGAAGGGTTTTGGAGGTAGAAGAAGGATAGATCCTGACCCGGAGGAGATCACCTTCCCCTCTACCTTCGCAGCCCTAGTCTAGTCTTGCTCTGGTTGGACTTGTTCCTCGGTTCGACCTTCTCTCGGTTCGACCTTCCGTTTCGACCTCCCTCTCCTCCGTGCATTGGTCCTCCTTTTATAGGCTAAGGGGTTGCCACAGGGTCACGTGAGGGGCACGAGGGACCTTCGGCGTGAAGGACCCTCCTCTCTAGTTTAGGGGGAGACGTGGCCTCTCCTCAGCCTAGCTCTCCTTTGGGTTAGGTGGGAGCGTCCGCCTTGGGGTGGACAGGTGCTGACACCACCACGGGCTGTGCTTCCTGCCCGCGCTACCTTCGCCTTGCTTCCCAAGTCTTCTGAGGTCTTCAGCGTGAGGTGGAGAGCTTATCCACAGTGATGTGGGGAAGTACCCGAGAGGGAGCCCGGCCTCCTGCCGGGAACTCGGGCTCTCGGGTCCTTCCTTGCCTTCTTGCTTGGTTCGGGGACCCGGCAGGCCCCCAGGACCGGAGCCCTTTGTCGACGTAGGCCTTGCTTGCCTGACGGTGAACCCGCCAGCTTGACTTGAGTCTTGGTCTTGTCCATCTTCATCTTGGGCCCACATGGGGTGGACCCACTTTGGCAGCACTAGGGGAACCCCGTGTTCCACTGCTGCGACACATGCTTCTATGCCTCTAAAATTCTGGGATGAAGCCTTTCTTACAGCCACTTTTCTCATCAATATACTTCCTAGTAAAGTAATTGATTTTGAAACTCCTGTAGAACGTCTCCTTCACACCAAACCCAACTATGCATCTCTTCGCATTTTTGGGTGTGCCTGTTGGCCTAATCTTCGACCATACAACAAAAGGAAATTGGCTTATCGTTCCACACAATGTGTGTTTCTTGGATATAGTCCTCGACATAAAGGAGTAAAATGTCTCGATGTCAAAACTGGTCGTGTCTATGTTTCCCGTGATGTTGTCTTTGATGAAAATGTGTTTCCGTTTGCTGCATTGCATCCTAATGCTGGTCGACGCCTTTGCAATGACATTCTTTTACTACCTACTGATGCACATTCTTCTACTCATGGGGATGCACTTGATGATCATATGCCTTTGCCTATTGTTCCTATTGTTACTAATTGTGAACAGGACAACATGTCACATGATGCCTATGATGATAGTACTTCTGAAGATGAACACGGAAGTGAAAATTTCAGTCAAAATGATGAAGAAATGGAGCAACACCAAGCTGAAGAAAATAATGCAGAAAACAACGAATCAGGTGGTTTATCTGATGCAGATCTCTCGGATCAAGCGCCTTCTGCTGATCTCGAGGCAGATTCGCTGGCATCCAGCGACATGGAAGCTTCGTCCGACGCGCCAAATACCTCGTCTGCGCATGGACCAGTTGACAGCGACGGTGGCCAGTCTCGCGCTGCCACGTCGCCCACGCCGTCACCTCCTCCGACAGCGCCTGGCGGGGCACATGCACCACACAGCGATGGCAGCCACTCCAGGGCCGCCACGTCCTCGACACCACCCTCCTCTGATTCGTCAGGCGAGGATCCCTCCTCTGATTCGTCAGGCGAGGAAGATGTTGATTCTGTTGATCCGGCAGGATCCTCTGTGTCGTCTCCTGCTGCTACTACTTCTGTGGCAGGAGTGCGCACTCATCTTTCAATAGGTATTCGACAACCCAAACAATTTAAAGATGGCTCTGCTCCCTATACTGTCAAAAGAGGTGTTGTTCATTTTGGAATGCTTGCTTCCTCAGATGAACCACGCTCCCTCACTGAAGCTCTTGATAATCCTAAGTGGCGCAATGCAATGGGGGAAGAATATGATGCCTTGCTAAAGAACAAAACATGGCACTTGGTGCCTCCAAGTTCAAACAAAAATTTGATTGACTGCAAATGGGTTTACCGTATCAAGAAACGTGCTGATGGTACGATATAAAGCTCGTCTTGTTGCAAAAGGATTCAAACAAAGGTATGGAATTGATTATGAAGAAACTTTTAGTCCTGTTGTTAAAGCAGCTACAATTAGAACTGTTCTAACCATTGCTGTTTCTCGTGGTTGGAATCTGAGGCAGCTAGATGTAGCGGACCTGCACTTAAAAATTGGCAAGATCCCTGTGTATAGTGCAAACCCCTGGATCGATTCATTTGCACACACAGTCTAAGATGAATATCATGCAAATGCGTCAAATTTTATTACATCGCATGATCCAGACTTACAATTTTCATTACAAATTGCATAGCTCAAGGCTAGCATTTTACAAAGTTCAGCACAGCGGAATAAAAGTAGCAGTGAGTCTCCATCATCTTCATGTGCCACAGGCGAAACATGTTGGTTGCAGACTCGAAACCCTTAAACGAATTCTCACTCGTCGTCTGAACATCCTGCAACAGGAAAAATGTTGCAACAAGGTGGGTCAGAACCATATAAAATGGATCTGGCAAGTGACACTCTGTGGACACTTAGTGGAATAACTCTAATAACCTATATGCATATTTGGCTGGTGGAGTTCAAAGGCTATTTTGCATAAAGCCATCTTTTTCCTAACTCTTTGGAAAACTTGCACATACTCAGGTTCACTCATCTAATTGAGCCTGGGTCTAAACCAGGTGCACTCACTTAAATGAGCATGAGTTCCTAACCCTTGTTCACCCTTAAAAAATTTACTTGAGAAGTTGGAATGTTGGGATCCTCCGTTGACGTCCTTGATCAGCTGCTCAGAATTGTCCGTAACCGGGGACACGGCTAAGTACTTAGTTTTGACACTCTCGAGAGGTTGTGCACGTTCACCATTAGACTTAACCAACCCAAACTATCCTCACACTCAAATAGTGATAGAGGAAAAGAAGAAGGTTAAGACGAGATCCTTCGGAAGCATTTTCCCACCCCATACCGGCCTAACGCGCTCCACCTACAATCCTCTACCACCACCTGTCAGGCCGGGGTGAGTCCATGCAACTTATTCGATCAAGACAGAGCCCATATGACCAATGGCTGCACTGGAAGCAATCTTCACTTGGAGTAACTTCAAATCCCTTTGTCCCTGGGTGGCAATCCACAAGTGCACGTACTCAGGTTCACTCATCTAAATGAGCCTGGTTATAATCCAGGTGCACTCACCTAAATGAGCCTAAGCAGCCACTCAACTCCAACCTCCATCCACATGCCACATCCACCCAGGTGTTTCATTAACTTAGTAGAATTTTCATCACTTTACTTTTATAAAATATTTTCAGTGTAGCAACGCTAATATCTACTAAGTTATTATATAGGTTCCTAGACACATAGGAATAAGGGTGCTATTCTAAACATGTCTTGCATAGCAATACTAATACCGCCTACACATGCTTAAGGAAAATAAACTAAGTCATGCATAGACAAAAATACTTAGGATTTTTATGAATGTGCCACTTGCCTTTGGAAGTTGTCTTTGCTCTCACACTCTTATCAACAAGGAACAACGTTGCACTCCGTTCAATCTATACATAGAAATCACACAACAATAAACAAACAAAACAACAATTCATAGCATATCAAACATACAACACAAGATGTTCACAAAATAATTGGTCAAGGATTATCACATAATTCAATATGCAAAAAGAATTGATGTGATGTTCAATAGGTTTTAATGGGTTGGTCATTAATTAAAATTTATCACGCATTAATTGGGTCAAGATATTTAACACAAATTATTTACTACTGTTTTCTGTTATTATTACGTCCATGAAAACATAGGTCTAGTTTTAATTAGTTTTAAATAAATTAAAACACTATTAAGACACTTTAAAGGCATTAACATCAGATTTAAAGTTTTATGTAATTAAACTTTTATTCAAAACTGAAAAATAATACTACTGGACAGAGGGCAATTAAACAAATTTTCTACAATTGGATTCACTCAAAAATAAATTATGAATCTAAAGTTATGTCAAATCTACTCAAACATCACATTTGAAATTTGAATAAATCTAAACTACTCAAACTTGGGCCTCTGATTTTTAAATCTGTTTAAAACTATCCAAAAATATTTTTAACAGTGACTAAGCTATTCTACAGAACCAAGGGCTTCCAAAGATATTTTATTTGCAAATTTTGGACTTATAAAAATAAAGTTATGCCAAATATACTCAAATCCCTCATTTGAAATTTGAATGATTTAAATTTTGGCAAAACAGAAAACTAACAGTGCCAAAACATTCTACAGGTCAAGGGCTTTCCAGGGGTATAAAGTTTGTAAAATTTGGATCTGTGGTTGAAAAGATATGAAGGTTTGAATTTCCACGGGCTTTTCGGCAAAACTGCCAAATTAAAACAATTCTGCAATATTCCAGTAAAAGGCTAGGGTGACGTGGCCGTTCCTGATTGGTTGGATTTGGAAATAACAGAGGCCACTAGATCTAACTTAAAACGAATGGCCCAGATCACACCGTACCTCTTCGATTGGATCTAATCGTGGCCGTAGGTTGCAGATCGGACGGCTGGGAGAGGGTTGACCAATTCCTGGCGGCGGGGTTCGCCGGAAAATGGTGTCGCGGCGGCGCTGGCCTCGGGTGCTGGGCGTTCCGACGCTCCGGTGGTTCCTCGGGCTCCCGAAGATGACGACGCGGTGCGGCACAGCGCGGCGAAGACGACGGAGTCGGCGGAGTGTACTCGTTCTCCCTGGGACGGCGTGGAGGAGCGGATGGAGCGGTGCGAACGCCGGTGACCCTCGGGTCGATCTTGAAACCGACGAAAGGCTGCGACAAAAATTCGAAGAGGAGGTCAGGGAGGTGCGCAACGATCTATGGAAGCGAATGGGACGAAAGGTTGGGTGAGATGGTGCCTTGGTTCACCGGAAATCGAGCTCTTCGCCGGCGGCAGTGGCGGAGCTTCACGGATGAATCCGAGCAGCCTGGGGGCTCTCGGAGAGGGGTTTCTGGGGCAAATGAGAGAGGACGAGGTGGGGGTCTTGTAGGCGCAGACGGAGAGGGAAACGGCTGAGTAAATCGCCGCAATCAATCCGATTGATTTCGGCTGTTTCTTGCTGTGGTCATGGCGTGATTTTGGGGAGAAGATGGTTGCCGCGACGGGGATGACAGGTGGGGCCCACCTGGCAGTGAGAGAGAGGGAGAGAGGGGCCGGGTGGGCTGTGTGCGCGGGGAAGGATGGGCTCGGCCCAGTTGGCCCGGCAGTCCAAATTTTTTTTGTTCTTCTCTTTTTCTTTTTCTGTTTTATTATTTGAACTTCAATTCTTGATTTAAAACGAATTCAAACAATTTGTAAAAATTTGTAAATAACATAATAGTCATTTTAAAAACTTTGGGACCTTTTCCAAATTATTTCAAATCTTGAAATATTCAAATAATATATAGAGGCTTATTTGACAACTTTATGTCATTTTATAAAATATGGTTTTATAATTTTCTTTTTGAATTTAAATAAAATCCAGAAAATAGTATGAGTAATATCATTCAATATGACAACCCAATAAATTAATTTGGTATAAAACATTTTATTTAAATAGAGTTTTGATAAATCATTTAAATTCAAATACCCATTTATATCATGGGTTTTAATATAACCATTTGTAGCTTATTAAAATCAAATAAAAATACCACAAATGTAGATATTGAAAATAGGGTTTAGTAAACTCCAAATTTTAAAACATATAGTTTAAGTAAAACCATTTTAGAAATAGGCATACTTTAAAATAACTTTAGCACTTTGCAAATAAGATTTTAGGGTTTAAAGAATTAGCCAAAAGTTAATTATTTAAAATCAAATACTTGGAATAAGACAATTTTTTGAAATGAAGTTGTCTTTGAAAAAATTTAAACACCTTGTCAAATATATTGGGGTTTATAAAAGACTTTGGATAAAAGAATTTAAACTAAACTCCAATTTTGAATTATTGATTACTTGGATATTATTATAATTTTAAAGTTTTTATTTTAAGAAAAACAAAAGTTTCAATTTTTTGTGATTTTTAAAACATTTCAAAATATTGGGATGTTACACTAGATGTTAAGAATGCCTTCTTGCATGGTATTTTGGAGGAAGAAGTATACATGAAACAACCACCCGGTTTTGAAAATGCTGATGCTCCTCATTATGTTTGTAAACTTGATAAGGCATTATATGGGTTGAAACAAGCTCCCAGAGCATGGTACTCTCGGCTAAGCTCCAAGCTTCAGGACTTGGGTTTCACACCATCGAAAGCAGACACATCTCTATTTCTTTATCAGAAGTCAGGTATTATCATATATATGTTGATCTATGTTGATGACATTATTGTGGCAAGTTCCTCTGATGATGCTATTGAAGGGGATCGTAGGCAGAAAACAAAAAATTTCCTAACAACGATAACCTTAAACTAGTCAGGATCTATTCTATGCAGATATAGTAATACGCTGGAGATCGATATACATACCCTTGTAGACCGAAAAGCGGGGATCACGCTCCCGCACAAGCGTTGTCGATGAAGCCGACGAAGCCGACCTTAAGGTCGTGTAGAGGAAAAGACCTACGAGCGCCACAGGCGTGGCACCTCGCAGGGAATCGCACACGTACGGCGAAGATGACTTCCTCCGGCTCCGATCCAGGGACGAGCAGCGGAAGACTTGGACCGAAAATCCAGCAGCACGGCGGTGTGCTTATGGTGGAGAAACAGTCACCCCGTACACGACTCCAATTGCGGAGTCACGATTAAACGGGAGGGAGAGAAATTGGTGTGTCTTTCAAAGGCAAAAGGGCACCCATATATATAGGTGGAAGGGGGGAGACCATCTCCCTTGGCTAAGCCATGTGGGGCTAAACCCCACATGGCCTAGGGGCCAAGGAGGCAGCCGGCCACCCAGGTGGGCCCCATTCGGCCCACCTAGGCCGGCTGGCCCTCCCCCCCCCCCCCCCTTTTTTTCTTTTTCCTTTTGGGGTTTTTCCCCTAATGGGCCTCTAAGGCCCATTTATGAAAAACAACCTTTAAAATTCGAATTTAATTAAATAAAAAATATATTTAATCATTAATTCAACTAATTAATATCAAATACATTTTATCTAATTAATTCTAGCTCCGAAAACTATTTCGTCGCTCTCCGATCTCCATTGGAACTCTCCCGGAACATTTCCGGTGCTTTCTTTTATTTTCTCTTCTATTTCCAATCTATTATAAATGTCATCCTCCCTTAAGTGTGTTACCCTAGCGGTTCGAGATCTCGCCAGACATAATCGAGACACGCTCTCCGATTAATGATTAATTCGTGGACCTTGGATACCCAGAATTAATCCCTGTGAGATAACGAAATAACTTTGTCGTTCGAACCTAGACGTCGAGTCTTAAACCTCTCTTGACATAATCTCACCGAGTGGGCCCAGGAGTATCTATCCTGCTATGCGGATTGGCAAATCCCTCTCTTGATCCCTCATCTCAACATACTCCCTTCCGATACCCGAGAGGGACACCGTTATTGTCATACTATATAAGCAATGACGTTTGATGCAATCAAAGCATCTTCCAGGAATAGCGATAAGAGTTGATCTCACGGTCCAAGGCGTAATGACTACGTCCTACAAATATTGGGTATGTCCATCACATCATTCTACCAACGATATGACTCCATTGTCAACTGACACCGTTGTCACATAATCGGGAAACCTCGATCATCGATTGCACATGACTAGTCACGTAGAGGCTACTAGGGACCTGGTTGTCTACGTACCACACGTGTATTAATGTTTCCGCTTAATACAGTTATAGCATGATACAAAACGTATTATGAACAAATGAGATATGATAAATAAAACACTTTATTAATTGCCTCTAGGTCATATCTCCTTCAGTCTCCCACTTGCACTAGAGTACAATTTATTCTAGATTACAATTGGTAAAAGCCTAACACCCATAGCATTCTGGTGTTTTACATGCTTGTCTAGTGGAAGAGGCTTTGTTAGGGGATCTGCCACATTCAGATCCGTATGCACTTTGCAAATCTTCACATCGCCTTCCTGTACATATTGTCGTATCACATGGAAGCGTCGGAGAATGTGTTTGGCAGTTGAGTGAGACCTTGGTTCCTTCGCGTTAGCAATAGCACCCGTGTTGTCGCAGTAGAGGGTTACGGGGTCTTGCGTGCTAGGGAACACTCCAAGCTCGATGATGAACTTCCTCAGCCATACAGCTTCATTCGCGGCTTCTGAAGCAGCAATGTACTCCGATTCCATTGTAGATTGGGCCACTATAGGTTGCTTCCCGCTTCTCCAGCTTACAGCGCCACCGTTCACCTTGAAAATATATCCTGTCTGTGACTTTGAGTCATCTGGATCTGTGCAGAAACTTGCATCAACGTAACCTGTTACGCCAAGTTCTTCTTCACAGTCTCCATACACAAGGAACATTTCCTTTGTCTTCTTGAGATGCTTAAGAATGTTCTTAACAGCTATCCAATGATCCTTTCCAGGATTACTTTGGAACCGACTCGTCAAACTAAGAGCCAATGCTACATCGGGTCGAGTACTTAGCATAGCATACATGATCGAACCTATGGCTGAGGCATAGGGATGTTTAGCCATCTCGGCTTTATCATGTGCCGTCACAGGGCACTGAGACTTTCTCAATACCTTATTCTTGATGACAGGCAGAGAACCTTTCTTTGCCGTCTCCATACCGAACCGTTTCAGTATCTTATCAAGATAAGTACTCTGACTTAACTCTAATAGACGCCTTGATCTATCACGATAGATTTTAATGCCTAATACGTATGCAGCTTCTCCTAAGTCCTTCATCGAAAATTTACTGTTTAAATATTTCTTCACGCTATTCAGAAGATCCACATTATCCCCAATTAGTAATATATCATCCACATATAGAACTAGGAACACAACCGAGCTCCCACTCATTTTCTTGTAAATGCAGGTCTCTTCCGCATTTTGGATAAATCCAAAACCTTTGATCACCTCATCAAAGCGGAGATTCCAGCTCCGAGATGCTTGCTTCAGTCCATAAATGGAACGCTGAAGTTTGCATACCTTGCCAGCATTTTCTGGATCGACAAAACCTTCAGGTTGTACCATATACAACTCTTCCTCAATGTTGCCATTTAGGAACGCTGTTTTGACATCCATCTGCCATATTTCATAATCGTAATATGCAGCAAGTGCTAGCAAAACCCGAATAGACTTTAGCATCGCTACCGGTGAAAACGTTTCATCGTAGTCAATTCCATGAACTTGTCGGAAACCCTTTGCGACAAGCCGAGCTTTATAGACGGTCACATTACCGTCAGCATCAGTCTTCTTCATAAAAATCCATTTATTCTCGACGGCCTTGCGCCCTTCGGGAATCTCCATCAAAGTCCATACTTTGTTGTCATACATGGATCCTATTTCGGATTTCATGGCTTTAAGCCATTTCTCGGACTCGGGCCCTTCCATAGCCTCTTTGTAGTTCGTAGGTTCGTCTTGTTCAATTAACATGACGGTGCAGACCAAGTTGCCGTACCACTCTGGTGTGGCACGTGTCCTTCCAGACCTACGAGGTAGAATAGCATCCTCGACATTTGCTCCCACTCCATCTGTGGAGGACGGTTCCGGAACAGTTTCCGTTGCGCCACTCGGAATTTCGAGTTCAGGATCAACGATCTCGTCGAGGTCTATTTTCCTCCCACTTACTCCTTTGGCGAGAAACTCCTTCTCGAGAAAGGTGCCGTTCTTCGCGACAAACGTTTTGCCCTCGGCTTGGTTGTAGAAGGTGTATCCTATGGTTTCCCGCGGATACCCTACAAAGACGACTTTCTCCGATTTCGGTTCGAGTTTGTCGGGCTGTAGTTTCTTAACGTACGCCTCACAACCCCAGACCTTCAGAACGACAACTTTCTTGCCATGCCATATCTCATACGGTGTCGTTGCTACGGATTTGGACGGAGCCCTATTTAAAATGAATGCGGCTGTTTCTAACGCATATCCCCAAAATGATACGGGCAAGTCGGTAAGAGACATCATAGACCGGACACTATCTAATAGGGTACGATTACGTCGCTCGGACACACCGTTGCGTTGCGGTGTTCCAGCCGGCGTAAGTTGCGGCACAATGCCACAGGCCTTCAAATGTGTGCCAAACTCAAAACTCAAATATTCGCCACCACGATCGGATCGAAGGTGCTTGATTTTCTTGTTGAGTTGATTTTCAACTTCACTTTGAAATTCTTTGAACTTTTCAAACGTTTCAGACTTGTGTTTCATCAAATAGATATACCCATATCTACTCAAGTCATCGGTGAAGGTGACAAAGTAACGATAACCATTGCGTGTCGACACACTCATTGGCCCACACACATGTATGTATGACTCCCAACAAGTCCGACGCCCGTTCCATGAAACCATTGAACGGTGTCTTGGTCATCTTGCCCATGAGGCATGGTTCGCATGTATCGAGGGATCCAAAATCCAACGAGTCTAAAAGTCCATCAGTATGGAGTTTCTTCATGCGCTTTATACCAATGACCGAGACGGCAATGCCACATATACATGGCGGTATCACCACTAAGTTTAATCCTCTTGGCATCTACGTTATGAATGTGAGTACTACGATCGAGATTCAGCAAGAATAAACCATTATTCACAGGAGCATCAACATAAAAGATATCATTCATCGAAATAGCACAACCACTTGATACTGAATTGAATGAATATCCGTCTTGCAACAAGCAAGAACCACTTATAATGTTTACACTCAGAGACGGTACAAAATAACATTTATTTAAAACCAAAACTAATCCCGATGGTAGATGTAGAGGGAGAGTGCCGACAGCCACCACGTCAACTTTTGATCCATTGCCGACGCGCATCGTCACCTCATCCTTCGCCAGGCGCCGTTTATTCTGTAACTCCACCTGAGAGTTACAAATGTGAGCAACAGAACCGGTATCAAATACCCAGGTATTACTCCGGGCGCATGTAAGGTAAACATCAATAACATGTATATCACATATACCTTTCTCTTTCCCGGCAATCTTGCGGCCTTCTTGTCTTCCAGGTACTTGGGGCAGTTGCGCTTCCAGTGACCATCTCCCTTGCAGTAGAAGCATTCCACGCCAGGTTTGGGACCAGATTTGTTAGCCTTGGACTTGGCAACGTGTTTGCCATCCTTCTTGGGCTTCCAGTTCTTCTTCCCTTGCCGCCAGATTTCTTAAAATCGACGGTCTTGTTGACCATCAACAGCGTGTGCTCCTTCTTGATTTCCACCTCAGCAGTCTTGCATCACAAACACTCAGACAGGGACTTAGTCATGCCCTGCATGTTGTAGTTCATGACGAAGCCTTTGTAGCTAGGAGGCAACGATTGCAGCACCCTATCAATCGCCAGCTCATCAGGAATCTTGCATTCCAGAGCGTTCAGGCGTTGAACGTAGCCAGACATTTTGACCACGTGCTCGCTCACACTGCTATGCTCTTCCATCTTGGCTGAGAAGAAGAGCTCAGAAGCTTCATACCTCTCAGCCTTAGCCTGCGGCGCAAAGACAACTTTGAGATCAGAAATTATCTCAAACACTCATCTTCTCAAAGCGCTTTTGCAGGTCGGCTTCCATGGCGTAGAGCATGCCACTCTGGACAAAGGAAATCCTCCGACTTGGACTGATAGACTTTCTTGTCATCCTCGGAGGCATCATCTGCTGGAGCGTCACCTATGGCGGCTTCAAGGACGTAAGCCACCTTGTGGGGTGAGGAGGATCCTCAGGTTGCGGAACCAGGACATGAAGTTCGACCCATTGGTCTTAAGCTTTTCTTTCTCAAGGAACAGTCCTAGGTTAAAGGTGGGGCGAGACATCTACAATGGAATTTGCAAAAACATAAAACTTTGTTCATAAATTTAATTGAGTTCAAGTTTTTAGAAAATAAACTACAAGAACTCCCACTCAAACGAATATCCCTAATCGTTTCAGTGATTACACGACCCTAATCCATTGTGCAACCCCTCATCGTCAGAGCCGGCAACACAACTTCAAAGGTAGACATCGGAATGTCAATCACAACAACTCTGTGACTAATGCTCGACCTTTCGGTCACCGTGTTCCGAGGCCATGTCCGTACATGCTAGGCTCGCCATTATAACCTCCAGCGTAAACGCTTGTGCAAACATGTCTTACACCCACTGTATGCGAACGACGATATGTATGACACCCGTCGTCACGGCCTGCCTCATAACGTAGAACTTTCTTGGTGGTGCACGCCAAAGGGAGAACACTAATGGTATTTTGGAGGGATCATCTTATATTACTACCGCCGTGTAACTAATATATAACATATATATATATACACACAATATAAGATGCACTCAAAAACATCAAATGTAATGCGACATGATATGGTCTTGCGCCGATGGTCTCCTTCGCGCCCACAGTTTATAAATAATTTAATAAACCTACCTTGACCATATCATATGCCCCTGCAAAATAAAGTTAGACGCTCTCTACTTTATCTTTTGCATATTTTACGTGGCTAGGGGTCGTAAATAGAACCGCTTCATACCTACGAACCTATGACCACAACAACGATCAAATAATTGCATGTTTATTTATCCCTTTCGGGCCCTCCATTGAAAATGCAAGACCAACTAAAGAGAGAGAGACAGACACCCGCCAGCCACATATACGGTACAAGCCGTATGTCAGTTGTGGAACCAGTCTCGCGTAAGCATACGCGTAAGGTCGGTCCGGGCCGCTTCATCAACTCAATGCCGCCGGAAAAGCAAGTGCACGCTAGAGGGTAGCAAATAAAAGAATGATGCCCCCGTGATAAACACGGTTCTAAAAGCGTACAACTATATCTACGCATAGATCGGCTCTGATACCACTGAAGGGGATCGTAGGCAGAAAACAAAAAAATTCCTAACAACGATAACCTTAAACTAGTCAGGATCTATTCTATGCAGATATAGTAATACGCAGGAGATCGATATACATACCCTTGTAGACCGAAAAGCGGGGATCACGCTCCTGCACAAGCGTTGTCGATGAAGCCGACGAAGCCGACCTCAAGGTCGTGTAGAGGAAGAAGACCTCCGAGCGCCACAGGCGTGGCACCTCGCAGGGAATCGCACACGTACGGTGAAGATGACTTCCTCCGGGCTCCGATCCAGGGACGAGCAGCGGAAGACTTGGACCGGAAATCAAGCAGCACGGCGGTGTGCTTATGGTGGAGAAACACTCACCCCGTACACGACTCCAATTGCGGAGTCACGATTAAACGGGAGAGAGAGAAATTGGTGTGTCTTTCAAAAGCAAAAGGGCACCCATATATATAGGTGGAAGGGGGAGACCATCTCCCTTGGCTAAGCCATGTGGGACTAAACCCCACATGGCCTAGCCGGCCAAGGAGGCAGCCGCCACCCAGGTGGGCCCCATTCGGCCCACCTAGGCCGGCTGGCCCTCCCCCTTTTTTTTCTTTTTCCTTTTGGGGTTTTTCCCCTAATGGGCCTCTAAGCCCCATTTATGAAAAAGCCTTTAAAATTCGAATTTAATTAAATAAAAAATATATTTAATCATTAATTCAACTAATTAATATCAAATACATTTTATCTAATTAATTCTAGCTCCGAAAACTATTTCGTCGCTCTCCATCTCCATCGGAACTCTCCCGAACATTTCCGGTGCTTTCTTTTATTTTCTCTTCTATTTCCAATCTATTATAAATGTCATCCTCCCTTAAGTGTGTTACCCTAGCGGTTCGAGATCTCGCCAGACATAATCGAGACACGCTCTCCGATTAATGATTAATTCGTGGACCTTGGATACCCAGAATTAATCCCTGTGAGATAACGAAATAACTTTGTCGTTCGAACCTAGACGTCGAGTCTTAAACCTTTTGCCTAGCGATACTTAGCGTGACCGAGACTCGTTCATAAATATCATGATACCTAGCTTGACCTCGCTATCGACAACACCATCTTCTACTCGTCCGTGATAATATGTCCCCGTGACTAGTCACATGCTTGCAAGCAATTTGACATAATCTCACCGAGTGGGCCCAGGAGTATCTATCCTGCTATGCGGATTGGCAAATCCCTCTCTTGATCCCATCTCAACATACTCCCTTCCGATACCCGAGAGGGACACCGTTATTGTCATACTATATAAGCAATGACGTTTGATGCAATCAAAGCATCTTCCAGGAATAGCGATAAGAGTTGATCTCACGGTCAAAGGCGTAATG